>JAYESA010000015.1:111672696-112872696 GCA_036927795.1 Iris macrosiphon | reverse complement strand
GAGGTTTTTCACTAGGAGTATCTCCGACTTCATTATCAGCTTCATTGGCTTCATTTTTCATGTATTCCGGCATATGTAGCACATAGTCAGAGTAATACGATTCAACACCTTTAAAGGGGTTGATGTCTGCAACCTAGATTTTGACCTCCCCTTGGCTATCCACATATTTGAAGCATTGATGCAAAGTCGAAGGCACAATCTTATTTTTGTGTATCCATGGTCATCCAAGCAGAATGTTGTAGGATACTTCTGAATCAATCACCTAACATGTGACTTCAGTCCGAAGATCGCCTATTTGAATTTTCAGGTGTATATTTCCTAGTGGTCGGTTCTTCCAGCAATGAAACCTAAGATTGTGGTGTTCATGGTTGATAGACTGTGTGTTGGTATATAATGGCCTGTAGCAGGCTTTTGGGAATAATGCTGAGAGAGGATCCCGGGTCAATGTGAATCCGGCTCACTTTGATAGAACCGACGTAACCCGTGTAATACAATAGCCTGCTATACCAGTTGTCCTTCAACAACATATCATCTTGTGTAAAAGTAATATTAAGAATCTTCTCCACCACGCTATGACAATGGGGGCATTCGACAGGTTCTTCAGTTAAATTCTTGAGTTGTGTTAAATATGAGTCAGCATGTGTAAGTTCTTCGCTCAAGGCATCTCGTGCTTCCTTCGAAAGATGAAGTAATTCGAAGATTGAAAGCCAAGCTGGTGTATTGGCTAATTGTACCAATATGTCAAAATTGTATGGCTTATCAAGTCCTTTAGGCAGATTCGTCTTCAAAGTTTTGTCAAATCGGACCTCTTTTTTATTCCCCTTCTCTGTTGTCGTGGGCTTTGAAGGACCAAGCTCAACAGAAGCATCGAAAGGAGTAGAAGAGGTTAGAGGAACCTTTTCCTGAGCCTGCTCGTAGGTCTTTTGGTATTCTTTTTTGGACCTAGTGCCGGTCAAAACCTCATCAGGTACTGGAGAAAGGAGAACTATATGAAATGATTTAACTTTCCTCTTTGTATGTTTCTTCCTTGATTTATCAGAGTAACTTTGTGTGCTAGCATTTTCATACCCCAATCTAGAGCGAGACCTGCCAGGATTACCTTGAGGTTGCAATGGAATGCGACATCCCTTACCAGAGTTCAATCTCAGTTCATGAAAAAGGGGGTCTCTTTCGCCTAGACGGAAGAATGTCAGCAAGCGTTCAATGACATTAAGAAATATCTCACTAGTCCTCCGGTACTGGTGGTCCCAATCGTAGGAAAACAGTTCTTACTCTACGTTCGTGCAATGGATTATTCCCTTGGTGCTCTTCTAGCCCAAAATAGCGACGGAGGATATGAGAAGGCTATCTATTATCTCAGCAGGACCATGATTGGTGCTGAGCATAGGTACAATCTGGTCGAGAAAGAATGTCTCGCTTTGGTGTTTGTTGTCCAGAAGATGTGCCATTACTTAACAGGGAAGACCATCCATGTGATCTCTCGAGTTAACCCCCTCAAAGTCCTCATGACCAAGCCTAGGGCACTCAACTCTCTCCTAGCCACATGGACAATCCTACTGTCACCTTACGACATGGTATTCATCCCGCAAAAGACTGTCAAGGGCCAAGCATTGGCCGACTTTCTGGCAGCTCATCCGATGCCGCACACTTCAAAACTCAACGATAAAATCTTCGACGAAGTGCTAGAATCTAACACAGTTACCACAGGAGGATCATTTTGGCAAATGTTCTTCGACGGTGCCTCCAGAATAGGGCCCAAGGGAAACATCGTCGTAGGAGTAGGGATAGTGTTGATCTCTCTGGATGACCTAGTCATCCACCGCGCATACTCCCTCATAGAGCCGTGTTCCAACAATGTGGCAGAGTACAATGCTCTCATCATTGGGCTCTAGCTGGCTCAAAAATTGAAATTTGACTCCCTAGAAGCCTATGATGACTCTAAATTGATAGTCAATTAAATCCGCGACGAGTACAAGTACGCCACGAGGACTTACTTTCCTAACACCAGGCAGTCGTCAACATGATATCTACTTTCATAGGATTTTCATAAAATATGTGCCACGACTACAAAATATCGAGACTGACGCACTCGCTGGCCTAGCCACGTCATTGGTGGTCCCGATTAAGATCCATCAATTGGTCACAGTAGTCGATCAAGAACTAGTTTTCCAAGAAACAACTTATGCTTGAGTCAAAGCCACTCCGCAAAAATGGATACTAATGTCAAAGATTGGAGGCTCCCATTTATAGACTACGCAGTCTATAGAATCCTGCCGGATGACGGGAAGTTGGCCACTTCCTTTAGAAGATGCTCCTTCTGTTTCTACTACGACATAGCCACCAAAATACTCTATTGTCGTTCATACGACAGACTCTGTTATGACGCCTATCAAACGCAGAAGCAAAATGAGCTCTCTGTGAATCTCACAATGGCGTTTGCCGTGCACACCAACCCGGTCCCAAGCTTCAAGATCATCTCCGACGCGTTGGTTATTATTGGCCAACAATGGTAGCAGATGCCATCAACTATGCAAAGAAGTGTAAGATGTGTCAAATCTATATCGACTTCATCCACCAGTCATCGGAGTTTCTACACCCGACCATTGTATCATGGCCATTCGAAGCCTAAGGAATGGACATTATAGGACCGATCAGTCCACCTTCATCTAAGGGACATCGGTTCATCCTCGCCATCACAGACTACTTCGCCAAATGGGTGGAAGCCATTCCGCTGGTAGAAGTCAAGACGTCTAACATGATCAGTTTTCTTAAATATCACGTCATCTACCGCTTCGTCTTACCTCGCAGGATCATCCATGACAATGGTCCATAATTCGCAAGCCACACTTTCTTTCAATTTTGCGACAAAAATCGAATCCAAAATATGGCTTCAACCGCCTACAATCCAGCAGCAAATGGATTAGCTGAAGAATTCAACAAGACAATCATCAAGCTACTCAAAAAATTTGTTTCAACCAACAAACGTGACTGGAATGAGAAGCTCAGCGAATGTCTGTGGACCTACCGTACGATGACCCGAACTTCGACTGGCAGCACGTCATTCTCTTTGGTCTACAATAGCGAAGCTTTGCTTCCCTTGAAAACCCAAATTCCTTCCCTCCGAGTGGCACTCTCCAATTAGCTAACCGCCGAAGACAACTATCATCGACGCCTATAAGAACTGGAGGCACTCGACGAAAAATGCATATTGGCTCAACAGCTTATTGAGCTATATCAAGCACGACCTTTCAGTACCTTTAACAAAAAGGTGAAGGGAATGATATTTCAGGTAAGCGATCTAGTCCTAGCGGTGAGAAGACCAATGATCTTGATCCACAAGAAGGCTGGAAAAATTTAACCCAAGTGGGAGGGTCCCTTTGTGGTAGAAACGGTCTACTCCAGTGGCGCATACAGGCTAGCTAAGCCTAACGGTGACTTGCTCATGATGTCAATCAACGGCAAGTTCCTAAAGAAATATTATGTGGGTAATGGATCCTCAAAAACCTCCAGACAAATAGTTTACGTCCACAGCACCATTGATCTATAAGCTATTCTTCCTACCAAAAGAAGACTGTCACGTCCACACTACCTCTGACTCATCCCTTTGTATCTCCACAAAAAACCTGGTCGTGCCTATACCCAGCTACAAGCAAACTCGTTTGGCTACCAGTTTTACACCAAAAGGTCCCAACTATCACAGATGGCATTCCCACCAAAATTTCTCTATGGAACTACTATAACCTATCACGTTCATTCTACCCTTGATAGGGATTCATGTTATCAAAATTTATGATGTTATATTATGTCCATATTACCTCTGATATAATACTTCTAACCATGATATCCACAGCAACAAGAAGATTTCTAAACAGAAAATAAGGCAAAAAAATTATTAATATTCAAGATCATGAGTACACAAAATGGAAATACAATTTTTATTAATATTCAAGGTCATGAGTACATTTGAAAAGAAGGGAACCCCACTATGCTGATTCTGGTACCAACTCAAGCAAAACTGACAGTTCAACGTATTCGGGGTCACCACTCCAACATGCTTCTCAGTGTAAACTATAGTACATGAAAAAGAATCCATATGGATGGATAGCAAGGGAGCACTCAACACAGGGCCGGCCGGTCCAAGGTCACCCAACTCTGTCGTGTGAAAGGACGTGACTAGAAGTCCCGGTTGGGATAACTAGCTCCACCTTTGCCACACAAAGGGCTCGTCTGAGACCGACACGAGATTTAGTCATCATGTCCTGGCCGTATACGGGGAGTAGCTATAGTGAGCTAGAATAGAATATCGCAAACAATCTCCCGAGTAATGTATTTGTTCATTACGAAAAATGGTAACTATGATATTCGTCCATGCCCATCAAGACTCAAGTGAATTAGGACAATCCCTGCATGACAAGCACACAAAGTCAGAATATTTTGCAAAGAAGAAGGAAAATCAAAAAGGCGTGCATCTACAGGTCATGAGCCATTTGGTAAATTATCCATCCATTCCAACAATGTCTCAGAGTATAATGCTCTCATCATTGGGCTCCAACTGGCTCAACAATTAGAAGTTGACTCCCTAGAAGCCTATAATGACTCCAAATTGATAGTCAATCAAATCCGTAGCGAGTACGAAGTACGCCACGAGGACTTACTTTCCTACCACCAGGCAGCAGTCGACATGATATCTACTTTCAGAGTATTCTTCATAGAACATGTGCCACATCTACAAAATATCGAGGCTGATGCACTCGTCGGCCTAGCCGCGTCATTGGTGGTCCCGATTTAGATCCATCAATTGGTCACAATAGTCAGTCAAGAACTAGTTTGCCCAAGAAACAACTTATACTTGAGTCAAAGCCACTCCGCAGAAACGGATACTAATGTCAAAGATTGGAGGCTCTCATTTATAGACTACACAGTCTATGGAAACGAAAGGAGGCCACTTCTTTTAGAAGATGCTCCTTTTGTTTCTACTACCACATAGCCACCAAAATTCTCTACTGTCGTTCATACGACGGACTCCTGCTATGATGCCTATCGAACGCAAAAGCAAAATGAGCTCTCCATGAAGCTCACAACAGCATTTACGGTGCACACCAACCCGGTCCCAAGCTTCAAGATTGTCTCTGACGCATTGGTTATTATTGGCCAACAATGGTAGCAGATGCCGTCAACTATGCGAAGAAGTGCAGGATGTGTCAAATCCATGTCGACTTCATCTACCAGCCATCAAAGTTTCTACACACGACCATTGCATCACGCTCGTTCGAAGCCTGGGGCATAGACATTATAGGACCGATCAGTCCATCTTCGTCTAAGGGGCATCGGTTCATCCTCGCCATCACAGACCACTTCTCTAAATAGGCAGAATCCATTCCGCTGGTAGAAGTCAAGATGTATAACGTGATCAATTTTATTAAATATCATGTTAGTTACCACTTCGGCTTACCTCATAGGATCATCCATGACAATGGTCAACAATTCGCAAGCTACGCTTTCTTCCAATTTTGCGACAAAAAATGAATCCAAAATATGGCTTCAATCGCCTACAATCTAGCAGCAAATGGATTAGCTAAAGCATTCAACAAAATAATTATCAAGCTACTCAAAAACTTTGTTTCAACCAACAGACGTGACTGGAATGAGAAGCTCGACAAATGTCTGTGGGCCTATTATACGACGGGCGAAACTCCAACTGACAGCACACCATTCTCTTTGCAAATAGTTACGAAGCTATGCTTTCCTTGTAAACACAAATTCTTTCCTTCTGAGTGGCCCTCTCCAATCAGCTAACCGTCGAAGACAACTATCATCGACGCCTACAAGAACATGAGGTACTCGATGAAAAATGCCTATTGGCTCAACAGCGTATTAAGCTATATCAAGCACGACTTTCCGACGCCTTCAACAAAAAAGTGAAGGAAAGAACATTTCAGGTGGATGATCTAGTTCTAGCGGTGAGAAGACCAATAATCATGACCCAGAAGAAGGTTGGAAAATTTCAACCCAAGTGGGAGAGTCCCTTCGTGGTACAGACGGTCTACTCCAGCGGCGCATACAAGCTGGCTAAGCCTAATGGTGACTTGCTCATAATGTCAATCAACGACAAGTTCCTAAAGAAATACTATGCCTAAGTAAGGCACGCAATATATATATCCCTAGCAAAGAGACACAAAAGTGTAGCATATATCCCCCCTAGTAAATTATTTCTATCAGCAGCACGCGAACAAATATGTTATCCGTACTCGGGAGTCCCGGGTGCGCCAAGGATAATGGATCCTCAAAAACCTCTCCAGGCAAATAGTTCACGTCAACAGCACCTCTGACCAATAAGTTATTCTTCCTACCAAAAGAAGGCTGTTATGTCCATACTACCCCTGACTCATCCATTTGTATCTCCACAAAAAACCTCGTTGTGCCTATACCTAGCTACAAGAAAACTCGTTTGGCTACCGATTTTACACCAGAAGGTCCCAACCATCACAGATGGCGTTCCCACCAAACTTTCTCTATGGAACTACTCTAACCTATCACATTCATACTACCTCTGATAGGGCTTCGTGTTAGCAAAAGTTATGATGTTATACTATGTCCATATTACCTCTGGTATAATACTCCTAACCATGATATCCATAACAACAAGAAGATTTCTAAATAGAAAATAAGGCAAAAAAATTATTAATATTCAAGATCAAGAGTACACAAAATAAATATATAATTTTTATTTATATTCAAGGTCATGAGTACATTTGAAAAGAAAGGAACTTTGTTGTGCTAATTCTGGTACCAACTCAAGCAAAATCGGCGGCTCGACGTATTCTGAGTCACCACTCCAATATATTTCTCAGTGTAAACCACAGTACATGGAAAATAATTCATACTGATGGATAGCAATGGAGCTCGCAACACAGGGTCGGGCCGGTCCAAGGTCACCAAACTATGTCGTATGAAAGGACATGACTAGAAGTCTCGGTTGGGATAACTAGCCCCATATTTGCCACACAAAGGTGCCACCTGAGACCGACACGAGATCCAATCATCACGTCCTGGCCGTATACGGGGAGTAGCTATAGTGAGCTAGAATAAAAGATCACATAAAATCTTCAGGGTATTGTGTTTGTTCATCATGAACAATGGTAACTATGATATTTGTCCATGCTCCATCAAGACTCAAGCGATTCAAGATAATCTCTGCACAACAAGCGCACAAAGTTATAATGTTTTGCAAAGAAGAAGGAAAATCAAAAAGGCGTCCATCTACAGATCATGCGCCATTTGGTAAATTAGCTATCCATGTGCTCAGGGGAAGCGTGCATAGAAGCTAAGTCTTGTACATGCACACATGACCGCCACCATGCATACGGTAAAACACCCTCCCGAGGAGGCGAATACACCCATGCAGCATGATCGCACATAGACTCCCAGCGCATACCTTAAATGAGTGTCCGAAGATAACGTCACCCATACCACTGAAGGAGAATTCTTGTCGTCGGCACATCTTCAGGTCGAAGCCATTCAATAAACGACCGTGCCCCTCGAGCTATAGAAAGCATCAGTGCATGAACTGACCGAGGTCAAACCTATACAGACAGATGGTGATGAAGTATTTTTGCATCCCAAGAATGGAAAGCTAAAAAAAGTTTTCTCTTTACCTACATCGACGGCAGCTAGATGGTCGACCATCAGAGGTAGGGGATGGACGAAGCGCTTGACCAATCTCCCCACTATTGACTTCTACAGGGGCATCAGGTGGAGAAGAAGAAGAACACTTCTCCCTCCTTCCCCAAGCCTCCTATTTATAGGAAAAGGACCTGCCCATTAAAGCTCTCGGGTGGTTGGGCACCATAAACGGGGGATGAATCTAGCAATTAATGGATGAATCCATCGGTCAAATAGGTGCTTTGAAAGCCCCTTGATACGCGCTCACTCTGACAGCTCAGGGCTCAAACAAAGAGATGACCCAAACAGTCTGTCAGCTGCACTAAATGGTCACATGCGCTGACAGAAAGCTGCACTAAGTAAACAGATGCGCCAAATAGGAATGGTCTCACCCATACGCTTATTTTCCCATGCTTCTGTTTAAAGTATTCCAAACTTGAAAACTAGTAAAGTTTAAAAGTTTAGAAACTTTGAAGGAAGTTTTATAGAAGCATAAAAATCTGCGTCATGCGCCAAAGCAGCCTCTAGCCATATGCCAAAGCAGCCTCCAGCTATGTGCCAAAGCAGTCTAAAGCCATGCGCCAAAGCAGCCAAAAGCCATGCGCCAAAGCGGCAACATCGGGTGCAGTCGACGATGGCATCGATATTTGGTCTTAGTTGTTAACTTAGTTTTAGTAGACGTACCTAATATTGCGGAGTTATTATCATAATTCCCAAGGCCTGGAAACTTATTTCACGACACTGAGAGTGAGAATGAGAGCATGGTAGAGCATGGGCTTATGCACTCGATTAGCTACCGGTGCGAGTAGCACGTATGTTGGTTTATAGCATAGATGATTTAATTCTATTTTATATTGTCACTTACATTTAATTATGAAATGTCCATGTCGTAAACACGACCTGTATATTGGCATTGGACAGGAAAGATAATTAGTAGGCGTATAGGAAAGACAATTGTCTACCGTTGGTTTTTGGATGAAACAATGGATGTTATGAGCCTCATAGTTACCCGGTTATGGGTCCTCATAGTTACCAAGTTATGGAAACTCATAGTTACCCGGTTATGGACATATATGCTAGTCGGTATATCAGGCGTCGGCCACTAGATATACGCTATATCGGCTTTGGGTATATGGTAGCATATATACTTCTAGCATCGAGTTTGATCTAATGCCAGAAAATTTTTCTATTTTACCTACCCATACGCACCAAAGTTATCTTCAAAGTGCATTTACATAGATGGTTAGCTCACCCTGATTGTTTTATAGTATTTACTTGTGACATGTACTATTTATATCTTGTTACGTCCCTCTGAGGACCTGGTTTCTTTTTCAGATCCGGACGAGCACATGTATACGACTGTGTACGGACCGAGGATTGAGACAGGCTTTCTAGTAGAGGATATCGAGGAGCTTCCAGAGGAGTACCCTTGACTTAGGGTAGGCTGCTACCTTGGACTGGAGTACATACCTATATAACTGATACTTCAATTGATATATTTCAGTTCATGGCATTTTCCTTTCTGGCATTTCCTTTATAGTGTGGTATTGTGGTCTTGTTCCCCCAGACTCTGTGTTCTGTTGTATTTGACATTCTGACTCTTTTGTATTGGTGTTGTATATATTTACTTTCTTTTATTTGTATTGTGGATGAGATTAGTTCCTTGTTATTACCTATTTAGTTATGAGGACTTAGTATATTTTATAGCGTAGTACATCTAGATAGATCCATTAAATTGGGTAATCTATTCTAGACTGCATCAACTGGCTATTATCACGTGGCTAGTCCCTTATATTTGGGACTAGGGCGTGACATCTGGAGACAACCTTTTCCACCGACGAGAAGGTAGTGGCTTAACTTGACATAACATTGATCGGTACAACATAAAAGATATTGGTCGTCGAGTTCGACTAATAAGCCTATGAAGAAATGCTTTCTGGACGACGATATCTTCTCTCATCAATGGTGAGCCAAAGAAAATATGTAGGACTTGGCTACCAAATCCCCGCTCTTTTTACCCCACATCGCTGATGATAAGGGGAAGAGCGTGATAGGTTCTACTAACGAGAGCAACTCGTAGAGGACTTTACTTCAGAATTTCCAGTCTACAACAAGCTAGAGAACATTCTTAGCCACTCTAGTGTGCTCGCCAAGAGAAATAAGTTGTGAACTCTCGTAACAACAAATTTGATGTAAGTCAACACCACCTTGGCAGAGGAATTCACTGCGCTGCCAAGGGGATAACTAACAAACATCCAACTCGGTCTCTACATATTCAGTGTAATATGCAAGATAACCGAAACAAGGACTCTGCAGTCCAAAACAATTCATGCAGAAGAAGAAATTGGTAAAGAGATTTTGTCCACCATGGCAAACATGGAAGGGGGAATCTCATATTTCACATACCCACAAATGGAGTACTCAAACATTCCAGCATCCCAATGCACATCATTGCACATACAAAAGAAGGCAGTGACTCAGCTTTGTCAGCTTCCAACGCACGTAAAAAGTAATTTGCAGCCACAATTAAAAATTATACGCGTAAAAGATGGGAAATTATATAAAGTTCATAATCAAGTTCCCATTTACACAAATGATGCTGATCAGAATGTTTGCGTGAAAAATAAATTGCCCTTCTTCCACTTCTCCTCTTAATTTATGCGATGTACTAAATCAGAAGTATAAAAAAAAAAGATTTCTACGCAACAATGGTGCTTCCTATTGAGCACCATTGTCAAAATATTGTATCAATTATTGTTGTTCGAAAGCAGTTGAAACACCAAGACAGTCAGTATTTGACCGATTATACTATACTTCGTCAAATCAACAAAATCTAAGACGACGGAGTGATGATCTAGATGACGAGGAATTACCTAATGCCTCTGTCTACATGGCATCTAGGTTTCCTCATAAAGGGAAGAATTTTAGACGAAATACTTCTTCTACCTCTTAAAACACTTCCAACAGACGAAGAAGGCAACAAAGATTCAACCAGCGTGCTGAGTCTACTGAAGGGGTATACCAACATACTCGTTCCCGAAGAGGAAGCTCACATCAAGACAATGAGCTATCTGCAAGAAGAGACAACCCTCAAGGAGTTAAGACAGATAGCTTTGCAAGCTAATCTGAGGGGAGGAGGGGGCTATGCCTTAAGAGTTTGAAACA
This sequence comes from Iris macrosiphon, assembly GCA_036927795.1. Taxonomy (NCBI): domain Eukaryota; kingdom Viridiplantae; phylum Streptophyta; class Magnoliopsida; order Asparagales; family Iridaceae; genus Iris; species Iris macrosiphon. The sequence goes on along the minus strand of JAYESA010000015.1, from coordinate 112,861,869 downwards.
AATAGTGATTATTCTAATTACACTATCAAGTCCACTACTCCCTCCATTGACAACGGGAAAGTTAATGCATATGCAATCGGTGATGAACCAGATGCAAACACATCTAGTAGTGCTGACCAACATCTCAATACTCTCGAGGCTGCAGGCAGGGATATGAATTCAATGATGCAAAATATGCAACAATAGTTGATGGCACAAAATGCTGCTACAACTACGCCAATGCCACCACTTACAGGGAATACAAATCAGGAGGTAGATGATAATCAAGTTTCAGCTGCAAGCCCTGGGGTTGGACAACAACAGAGACCAAGGATTGTACCTCAACCAGCAACCCCTCAACCCACTCTTAAGCAACTAATTATGGCTATCAACACAGTTGACTCTGAAGCCTTTCGTGCACAAAAAGCTTATGTTGCTTCTATAGACAACAGAGATAACTTGTTGAAGCTAGGGGTATCATAGCCATACCCTCCCAAATAGGACAATATTATTTTTCCTCCAAAGTATAAACCTCAATCATTTCTCCCTTACGATGGATTGAAGTCTCCTCGATAGCATTTGCTTTACTTCAGCTCTCAGACATAGCATATACCAAAGGATGATGTCTTGCTAACAAAGTTATTTATTGGTACCTAGTAGGGGGTAGCCTTTTAATGGTTATGTAGTCTACCAAATGACTGCATCAAAACCTTTAAAGACCTGGAAACGATGTTCCTTGTCAGGTTCTAGGAAGGAGATGCTAATGTCACGATGTCTACTCTAATCTCCCTACATCAAAAGGAGAAAGAAGTGGCACGAAACTACATCGAGAGATTCATGAGGCCTGCTTTGAATTTGCCTCCGGTAATCCTACAGACCATGCATATTGATGCCTGCAGACACCTCTTCTTTTGACGGTAAAATTCTGCTTAGGACCAGCATAGTTCAAAGATTGGCCAACCTTAATCACAAGTACCAAATTTGCTAAAAAATGGTAGATGACCTGAAGTTAATTGGATTCAAACCATTAACCTCCGATGATAGGGGCAAGCATCCCCTAAACAATAACAACTCCAACTAAAACGGAAAGCGAAAGGAATCTCTGACCATTGATCTGTCGAAGAATACCCACCAGTTGAGACAGAAGGCTCTTGATAACCTGAAGCCTAAAGAAGAATTCTCCTTCGATGATGAAGATGTCATCGACATCTTTCATGTTCTAATGAAAAGTAATAAATTGAAACTGCCTCACATCAGGAGGCCAGAAGAGGAAAGACGCACTAGTGACCCAAAATACTACTTATTTCATCGATACATACATTATTTTACGAAGGATTGTTATGTATTGAAAAGAAGAATTTAATAGTTGGTGGACTCTAAGGCCATCATGCTTCATACCGACGAGAAAACAGTTACCGAAAACTTGGTATCCTTATAATTTGGTGATTTTTAGTTCAGGAAGTTCAAGATAGTGTCACTCCGATACCAAAAGCAATAATGAGGATATTCAACCTGCCACCGGCTCATAATGAAACGAAGGGATTAATTCCTCTTACTACCCCCAAGAGATGAAGTTATGTGGATCCATCCTAATATTGTAGGAGAAATGGAACAACAAAATGTTTCTCTTAATTCCAAATCCAAGAAGGCTGGGAAGAAAGGAAAACCGTGTCATATGGTCCTTCTTGCTCCTGTTACAGATGAAGCAATGTCCGGAGAAACTAGATCCGACAAGACCTATTTACAAATATATGACCCACTTCACGAAGATGCAGCTCCCCTACCCCCTACCACTCCAGTTGCTCATGAAGTGGGCCCGTCGAAGCCGACAACAACGGATAAAGCAAAATAGAAAGAAGTCGGGTTTGATAAATCTTTGAAGAAAAATCCTCCTCAAATACTCGATAAACCATACAACTTTGATATATTGGCTCAACTAGCCAATACGTCGACCTGGCTCTCAATCTTTGATTTACTCCGTCTGTCAAAAGAAACTCCCGATGCACTAAGCGAAGCAATGTAACATGTTGACTTGTACTTGTCTCAAATCAAAGCTCCAGCTGAGGACCACACTGCGTGTCCTCATTGCCATAACGTGAAGGAGAAGATTTCCAACATCACTTTTTCCCAAGAAGACATGTTGTTGAAGAATAATTGTCTCGTTCCAATTTGATAGAGCCGATATAGACAGTGTAGTACAGTGACCTTCACTCACAAAATACATGGAAAACCCAAAAAATAGATAAGACAAAAAGAATCTCAGGACATTACCTACAATCTGACCGCCCTTGGCCAACACCTGCTCCATAATGTCAAACTCTCTACGCACATGTCTCGGGACTAGTGCTCTGAATTGCTGATGTCCCTGCCCTCTGGGTGCTGGTCCCCTCTGTTGTTGGCTTAAATGTCTAGCATGGATCTAAAAATACTGTAGCGGCCTCTACTGCTGGAAAGTCTGAGACTATATCGGCAAAGATCTCGGATCCTGATTCTACTGAATTGGTACAGGAGCCCTATACTGGGGTCCTGCCGGGGTAGATAATGAAGTTGACTGAAATGGTGATGGACTAACCCTACAGGGACAAGACTCCACTCTGTGGCCTGAAGCTCCGCAGATCAAACACACCCCTTGTGCTTTACGGCACTCAGAAAAGATGTCCTGATTTGCCACAATGGGAACACCCAACTAAAGATGACTGAACCTGATGCTAAGGATAGTCTGTGACGATTACTGGAAGGAAGACTCCGGTGTTAGCCTCCTCAAAGATCCAATCTCCACTATCCTAACTGCTGGTGTTGGTGCCGAAGACTAGGGGAAAGAGTCCCTCAAGTAGAATGAGACATCTTCTAACTCCCGGTCCTCCCAGAAATCCTCTGAGATGTATACTCATGCCTCTGTGCTACCCTCATCACGGCATCAAATGTATGAAACTCGTGCTGCTCTACTACCAAAATAATCTCCAAGTGTAGGCCCTATTGTGACCTCCTGGCATGATCTAACTCGGTCTCCACCACAGTAGGGAGCAAACCAGCTGAGTCGACTGAACTCCGTCGCGTAGCCATCAACCGACCTCCCCTGTTGCCTGAGGTTATTAAACCTCTGCTGAAGATCATATCATGATACAGTATCAAAGTATCGTGTCTGGAACCTCTCGTTGAAGTCTGCCCATAGCACTGGAATATAAAGTGCACTATGAAACACGAAAAATAATCAGGTAACAGGGAAAGTAAAACAAGAAAGGTAGCATGTATGAGAATCATATAAGCATGTACAGGAATTAGGTCATGGGACAGGTAAAGCAATGAACATATAAGTGACAATAACCAGAAAAAGAGAAAACACATATGTGACAATAGCCATGAAAAGAAAAAGATAAGTCGGCAAGTAACAAGAAGATTCGAAAACTCCTCGAAATAGGAACCACGACCCTTAAACCAAATAAGGACCAGGATTATAATTTTTTTCCCAAGTCGTACATAGGCTCTAGTCACTTACCGATAAATGTAACAATGCAAGAAAAGAAAGATACTGGGCAAGCAATAGTAACAATCAATAAAGCACGGCCAAGCAATGTCTATGGCTTGATATCATTAGCTAACTAGGGTTATCACAAATCCTAGTTACTAGCACATGCATTTTGAGGTTCTCCTATTGGTCGCAAGTGCTGCAGTCTGTCTGGATTATATTTCGAATGCAAGGGTAAAAATAGTGAAATTAGTAACAATAGTGACAATATGCATCACTCGTAAGCTGGAAATATGCCCTACTCGATAGCATGATACAAATCAATATCCTATATGGCGTCGGAACACCGAGACAGCCTGCAACCAGGTAATCTTCCGTCCCAATGATCTATATCAATAATATAGTGATTAATCCTTAGCAGTTTCAGTTCAAGATTTTGGGTGGGCCATTCCGCAAAATCTATCCTAGACATGTATTCAAGACAGGACAATAACTTGACAATTACAAGTGCTAGCACGAGATAAGCCACGACAGGTACAATAGTGATAATCAGTAGCAATAGTGACAATCAATAACAATAGTGACAGTATCAATAGTGACAATACTAATACTCTTTATAGAAAGGCCGATGAAACTCTTTCAAATAGGGGAATAGGAATAGTTGACAATCGCAGCACATGCTCACCAACCAACCTGGACTTTGATTCTTATTATTCTTATCGGATATCAAAAGAATAAAGGATTGTTTGACAATCAGTAGCAAAAATGACAATCAATAACAATAGTGACAATCAGTGGCAATAGTGGCAATCTGGGAGTGACAGTGAGTAACAATACGGGACAGTAGAATTGCGGTCAAGAGTAACAATAAGTGACAATAGGGGTCATGTAGTAACAATAAGTAGCATAAATTGGGCAGGTGTATAAAGAGTGGAATGTCACGCCCCGATCTCCCGCAGGCAAATCGGCCGTCCCCGCTGGGTACGAATCACCGCGCCAGCGCTCCCGCGGGACAATCGCTTCGACCTATCCAGGCATGATGCCGCACTAGCGTAAACCGTGCTCGTGCAAGGCCATGGTTCATTGGCTGGCGGTAAGAGATCTAAGTCACAGAGTCGCACAGATTATCCGAGTGAGGCGGAATGTATAAACGCACATGCGAATGGTAACAAGTTCACTGAGACGACAATAACGGAAGCAAGATTGAGTACACAAGTATAAAAGTAAGGCAACTCTTTTATTCATATTGAAACAAGTGTTACAGGCGGCGTATAGCCGAGATTACAAGTCGCTCGAGAACTCTCTCTCTAAAACATAAAAGTGTGCCAAGTGGCTACATTTATGAAATGATGGAATAGGCGATGTTCTAACATCATGTCTTGTATATATGCATCAGTTCCGGACGCAGCGCTCCAAGGCTCCAAAGTCAAACTCCACACCATAACACGCACGAAGGAGGCATCCGCACCGAACGAGGTTCTCCCGCACCCTGCAAGCAATCTGGTGGGTTATTAGTACATAAATGCACTGGTGGGGAGGCTACTCGCCCGCTCGACAAATCCAAACACGTAATATAGGTTCCGTGCACCAACTACTTTATTGTCTTTCTAGTTGTGCCTTAGGATCAGTTTATGACAATATTGAATAGCCTAACCCGTGTGGCAGTACGTCGTGCGATATAAAAGGAAACACTGCGAGACTTAACAACTTACCGTTTGTCCTTCCCTGTCCAAGGAAACCAAGTTATTTCATGCACTAGGATATATAAACATTCAAGCATTAGCATATGCAAACATGAGTGTCTCAAGCGAGATTTCATATCGGGTGCACGAGTTCTTCTATTTAATTCATGGAACACAAGTATACTTATTTCTTAGATTCACTGTTCTTTTATCAGGACACTAGGATTCAGATTCATAGATGCAATGCAATGAATCGCACACGGATTTCCGCTAAGCGAGTATGATCATGAATGCACACGAGTCGCTGGCGTAGCCATTTGTGGACATAGTCGTAATAAGACGATGGTCCCGATGCCCCTGCAACCCGACCGAACTTATCCGTGCTAGGAACAAACTAGCGCGACTACCGGATCTTCCCCCTAGGCTGGTTCGATCCCGGTGCCCCGATGCCCCGAACCGAGGAGATCAAACTTGTGCACAAGCGTCCGCGACTGAATGAATGAGTTCTTGTTGTTCTTTTATTATTCTGAGTAAACGACAATGGTTGTAGGCGCAGGTCATGATCCTTGCTACAAACCATCCCAGGTCGTTCGGGTCAATTATTATGCATTTCACACAAGTTGATACACAAGTCCAAGTTATGTTCAGGTGCAACTTAACATGATGCGCTACCCTTGATCGGGGATTGCCTTGGCGACCTATCGGTCCCGAATACCAGCAGGTTCATTTTACACATAAGGACTATTTAATAGTCATCTAGCTAACAAGATGCATACACGATATACAACAGTGTTTTACTCGATTGAGGCATGATTCCATATAACAAGCATTGAATCGAGGCAAGGGTATGAGTTAACATATAGCAGGCAAGCATGCATTTCCAATGAAACTTAAACATTCACGTTGGCTCGGGCCCGAAGGTAAGCCGAGGAGTGAAACCGCAAGGAACTTATCGAACAACATGCTCCAGGGTCGTGCAGTGCAATGAGCAAACATGGTGTACTTGTATCATCCTACTCGAGGCATAGAGGGGTCGAGGCAACATTACCAGTTATCATATCGAGCAGAAAAGCATGCAAACTTAACAATCACGCTAGCTCGGGCCCGAAGGTAGACTGAGAAGTGAAATCGTTCAGGAACTATGCGAGCGACATCATCTAGAGTCGTACAATGTAACCAGGTGAATAGTGCACTAAAGAAAAGAAATACACATATCGATCTATCGAGGCATAGCAGGGTCCAGTTGCCCAAGGCAACGGTAGCATACGAGGGTCTGTACATAAGAAATTATTTCATTTCCATGTTCTATCATAAGCAATACAAATTTGGGATTATTCTCTTATCTAGGTGCGTTGTATTCTTATTAGCATGCAGGGGGTGATTCACCTAGCGACTAGCATGTATCATTCTATATTTTATGTGTGCTGGCTAAGCAAAGACAAGTTCACTGTAGCCACCCACCTGAGCGATGATTTGCCCCGGTTGAGTGATACTCCGAACGAGTCTCTAAAAGCCTAAGTCGGTTCTCTTGAAGGGCCAAGTCTGGATAATCCTTTGCCTCAACGAGTCGCCTCGCTGAGCAAGGCAGGTCAGGACGTTGCACTTTTGCCGTTTGAATCGGTAGTCCGTTTGAGCAGAACGGGGTGTTACATCATACACCACTCAGAAAAAGTCTCGTCCTCGAGACTTCCTGAGGGCAAGTTGTTCTATCGCATCATGGTAATTTATCCAAACGTAGAAATTGGTACAACTAAATCCATTAGAACACAATCTCCTACTCGTTCCTTACGCCGTGTCGCGTGTATGCTGAGTCGGTCTCATAGCGCCTTAGCGCGGGACATATTGCTTAACGCATGGGTACAATACACTCCCTCGGGAATGATGATCTCAGGCTGAGGCAAACTTATACAAGTTATTATGCTTGTTCGGTAGGATATTCACTTGCACTAGCGTTTGAGATCGGCATATCGCGAGTCTGGATTCGTGCACGGATTCGAAGCGTCCTTCAAACACATGCATTTCAACCAACTTGGCGATAGCAAAGTCTGTGCACTCGAGTTTCACATTTCTTGAGTCTTGGAGCGTGCACATGTTCAAGGCGTCCCCCAAACATATGCAGTCAACCAAACTTAGAGATAGTGAAATCGGACAAGCTACTTGCGAAATCTCAAGGGTTCCCGTTTATAAATCACAAGGATACTTTCGATAGGGTCAATCAAATCCCAAGTAAATTCCATTCCACTCAATCAAGTATTTGCACTCCGTTAAGCATGATCTATTCGATTCAACCGTCTAGCGTTCATTCGTTCGGATCAAACATAGGACGCACTAACCGCTCCTAGTCTAACCCTAAGTCTTGCTGCCCCAATTCTTTTGCTCGTTCAAGCAACGTTCTAAAGTCGGTTGCACATGTTCATTCACTCAGTACAAGGTCATCTGCCTAATTGCTAGGTCAGCTCACAAGGTCGTATGTACAAGTTAAGCATATGACACATCGTGCAATTTTGTCGCACGATGCTCGTCCTAATTCCTAGGGTAAAACCATTATTTATTTGCACGGGATATTCTACCCAAGCTCGTTTTACTCAAACTTATAAACATCGAGCACAAATTTTTTCTACTCTCAATGACACGTTCGTTTGGCACGGGGGACGAGTCCGTACAATACAAATTCACAATATATATCCAAGTTACAGGACCAGCCTAGTGATTTGCATCGTCTATCTCTCCAAACATGATTTAATAGAATCTATATCTATTTCAAGTCTAGACCACCAAGCCAAGATTCAATTCTAAACCTTAGACTATATCCCCGAGTCGTTCCACCTGATTCATGTATCCGTTCACGAAACCATCCAGCGTGATTTATTCCAGGTTCTAGGCAAACTTACCCTCAAACTCTTTTGATTCACTACATTTTTAGTTCGTCTCATTGTGTTGAACCAAAAGTCAAGACAATCATTTAGTTGTCACGCTCCGGTCTCCCGCTAGTTCGATCACCTTCGTTGGACGCGAGATCATCACGTCAACGCTCCCGCTGGATAATCGTCCTAATCCGGGCGTGACGCATGTGCGGGCATAGAGTTACGCTCGTACAAGACAAGAACGTTTGAATGTTATGGCTATCTTTGACACGATCGAGACACCTTATCCTTTAACCTTTAATTCCACCCAACTGTAAATCTATCAAGTCAAGACCGTTTATGTAGTGACTATAGTTCGTCTTGCAAAATCATCCAACTTCAACATTACCGTTCGACATTTCCACAGTCTACTTATAATATTCCTCAAGAATCAAGTTTCTATATTCGAACCCAAGTCTATTCCATTTTGATACGTTCCATTCATCGAGTCCGTTCGGAATAATCAATGAACATATTCCCTTGAGTCCGATCATCCCCATCGTACGCGAATCACCACGCTGGCGCTCCCGCAGGATAACCGTTCTCGTTGGGACTGATTTCAAGAGTTATCTTTCCAAACTCGATTTCAAGATCGTTCTTACAAACTTCCAAACCAATTCCACTACCGCTTATATCTTTCATCGAACCACAGTATTCATTCTCGGCTAGCTTATTTGAGCGATATTGTATTCAAGTTCAATCCTTTTGTTTTAATCCGAGATCGCTCGTATAATTCTCAAGTTTTAGCAAATTCATCTTAACTAAGATGTTGGTTTCCATTTCTGAGAATTTCCATTTGATATAAGCCTTATCATTTGTTTCAAGACATCCTCAATATCGTTCAGTCCGACCATTGAACGAGACTTCCGAATCCGTTTGAACATTTCTAAATGTTCCATACACCACTCGGAATCGAGTCATCCCATTAAACCCAACATTCAATATTTATATTTATTGTCAGCATATTCACCAAGTCATACCTAAGAATTCTCGCATGATATTTAGGCATCGCCTAGTAAATTCTTAGTCTCATATCTATTCCGGATTTAATAGTCACCCAAGCGACTATATCGATTGTGTCTTCCTACACAAAATATCGTTCGAGCCATTTACCAAAATTCAAACATGATTCAACCATGTTCGCCTAAGCAATAAATCTGGTACAGTCTCTATCAGTTGTAGTTCTAAGTCTGACTCGTATTATTCCTGAACGATATCCAAATCTCGTAGTAACTGGCTTGCATCAAAGGGTCTTTGGTGCGCGATACTGAACACAACACAACTTACCCGAAAGGTTGTGTGCATAGTAAAGCGTTCAGGCAATATTTTATTCCGTACTAACCAGTTGGATAACCAGGTAAGGGCATATGGTTCGCGCATATCACTTGAATCTTAGCATGAGTCTGTTCCCCAAAGGGTCTATCATAGATCGGCACAAGGGCCTACAAATCACAATGTTATACAAGCAATCATACCATTTCACATGCAACTTTTGAAAGTATTTAGACTTATTGTTTGGAACATCCCACTGAGGCATTGAGAGAGTGTGTGCGCATAACCCACAAACGAGCTTTCGAAACTGAGACATTGAAATGAAGACCAAAGGCGTATAAGCCAAGCTCTGATACCACTATGTCATGCCCCGATCTTCCGCAGGCAAATCGGTCGTCCCCGCTGGGTACGAATCACCGCACCAGCGCTCCCGCGGGACGATCGCTCTGACCCATCTGGGCGTGATGCCGCACGAGCGTGAACCGCGTTCGTGCAAGGCCATGGTTCATTGACTGGCGGTACGAGATCTAAGTCACAGAGTTGCACAGATTGTCCGAGTGCAGCAGAATGTATAAACGCACAAGCGAATGGTAACAAGTTCACTGAGTCGACAATAGCAGAAGCAAGATTGAGTACACAAGTATAAAAGTAAAGCAACTCTTTTATTCATATTGAAATAAGTGTTACAGGCGGCGTATAGCCGAGATTACAAGTCGCTCGAGCACTCTCTCTCTCTGAAACATAAAAGTGTGCTAAGTGGCTACATTTGTGGAATAATGGAATAGGCGATGTTCCAATATCATGTCTTGTATATGTGCATCAGTCCCGGACGCAGCGCTCCAAGGCTCCAGAGTCAAACTCCACACCTTAGCACGCACGAAGGAGGCATCCGCACCAAACAAGGTTCTCCCGTACCCTGCAAGCAATCTGGTGGGTTATCAATACATGAATGCACAGGTGGGGAGGCTACTCGCCCGCTCGACAAATCCAAACACGTAATATAGGTTTCGTGCACCAACTACTTTGTTGTCTTTCTAGTTGTGCCTTAGGATCAGTTTCATGGCAATATTGAATAGCCTAACCCGTGTGGCAGTGCGTCGTGCGATATAAAAGGAAACACGACGAGACTTACCAACTTACCGTTTGTCCTTCCCTGTCCAAGGCAAACCAAGTTATTTCTTGCACCAGGATATATAAACATTCAAGCATTAGCATATGCAAACATAAGTTTCTCAAGCGAGATTTCATATCGGGTGCACGAGTTCTTCAGTTTAATTCATGGAACACAAGTATAATTATTTCTTAGATTTACTGTTCTTTTATCAGGACACTAGGATTCAGATTCATAGATGCAATGCAATGACTCGCACACGGATTGCCGCTAAGCGAGTATGACCATGAATGCACACGAATTACTGGCGTAGCCATTTGTGGACATTGTCGCAATAAGACGGTGGTCCTGATGCCCCGATAATCCGACCGAACTTATCCGTGCTAGGAATAAACTAGCGCGACTACCGGATCTTCCCCCCTAGGCTGGTTCGGTCCCGGTACCCCGATGCCCCGAACCGAGGAGATCAAACTTGTGCACAAGCATCTGCGACTGAATGAATGAGTTCTTGTTGTTCTTTCATTATTCTGAGTAAACGGCAATGGTTGTAGGCGCAGGTCATGATCCTTGCTACAAACCATCCCAGGCCGTTTGGGTCAATTGTTATGCATTTCACACAAGTTGATACACAAGTCCAAGTTATGTTCAGGTGCAACTTAACATGATGCGCTCCCCTGGATCGGGGATTGCCTTGGCGACCTATCTGTCCCGGATACTAGCAGGTTCATTTTACACATAAGGACCATTTAATAGTCATCTAGCTAACAAGATGCATGCACGATATACAACAGTGTTTTACTCGATTGAGGCGTGATTCCATATAACAAGCATTGAATCGAGGCAAGGGTATGAGTTAACATATAGCAGGCAAGCATGCATTTCCAATGAAACTTAAACATTCACGTTGGCTCGGGCCCGAAGGTAAGCCGAGGAGTGAAACCGCAAGAAACTTATCGAACAACATGCTCCAGGGTCGTGCAGTGCAATGAGCAAACATAGTGTACTTGTATCATCCTACTCGAGGCATAGCAGGGTCGAGGCAACATTACCAGTTATTATATCGAGCAGACAAGCATGCAAACTTAACAATCACGCTAGCTCAGGCCCGAAGGTAGACTGAGAAGTAAAACAGTTAAGGAACTATACGAGCGACATCATCTAGAGTCGTGCAATGTAACCAGGTGAATAGTGCACTAAAGAAAAGCAATACACATATCGATCTATCGAGGCATAGCAGGGTCCAGTTGCCCAAGGCAACGGTAGCATACGAGGGTCTATACATAAGCAATTATTTCATTTCCATGTTCTATCATAAGGAATACAAATTTGGGATTATTCCCTTAGCTAGGTGTGTTGTATTCTTATTAGCATGCAGGGGGTGATTCACCTAGCGACTAGCATGTATCATTCCGTATTTTATGTGTGCTGGCTAAGCAAAGACAAGTTCACCGTAGCCACCCACCTGAGCGATAATTCGCCCCGGTTGAGTGATACTTCGAGCGAGCCTCTAAAAGCCTAAGCAGGTTCTCTTGAAGGGCCAAGTCTGGATAATCCTTTGCCTCAACGAGTCACCTCGCTGAGCAAGGCAGGTCAGGACGTTGCACTTTTGCCGTTTGAATCAACAGTCCGCTTGAGCGGAATGGGGTGTTACATGGAAAGCCCCTAACTATACAAAATAGTGTGTCTAGATAGTAAAGCAAAAATGAACATGCAAGTAATATACGCAAAGACGCCAGGTAAAAGCAAATAAATAGCACAGAAAAAGAGAATAAACGAAAAAGAGTACAGGATTGATATACCGTCGGTACACTCCAGTACACCGCCGGTATGCTGGTCGGTTCACAGCAAGAAAGACAGAAAAATAAGTCAGGAAAACCGGTATACCGTCGGTATACACCAGTATACCGTCGGCATGCCGACCAAAGTCCCGGCAGGTTTTCGATTCCAATAAATCGGTATACCGTCGGTAAAGATCAGTACACCGTCGGTATGCTGATTTACATCACAGCAGATTCTTGATTCTAGGTCGGTCCAAAATTGCTATACCGTTGGTATACACCAGTATACCATCGGTATGCCGGTTCCTATAGGAAATTCTAGGATAAGTCCAATCAAGACGGGTGTTCCGAAACCGAAATCACGTTCCAAAACTTAACAGAAACTGGTCCAACAAGATACCAAGACTAAGGGTGAGTCGCACATAGCATGTATACTAAGTCTCATGGAAATCACTCCGGTTATCGTTTCCGATACCGTATTTCCTAACCAGTAAATATCAGAATTTCTACAGAAAAAGTCAAAACTAAACCAAAATCAATTTCTAAAAGATGCACAGGTTTAAAAATCACTATAGAAATATTATTAACAAAGCAAGTACCATAAAATTCTAAGCACATAAAATCAAGGGAAGTAAAAACTGCAATAAAATGTAGTCATCCTAGATTTTGGCAATATGTACTTGCCTAAAGCCAAGCTACCAGCCTAAACCTTCAACTCCACCACCAAGAGGGGTACAAAAATCACACTCCTAGGCCTCAAGACCAAGCTCCAACATCACGCGAAAAATGGAGAGGAAATGAAGAAGGAAGAGAGAAAGAAAAGAGAGGAGAGAGAAAATTAAGTTGTATATATATAGGATGTGATTTAATCGTGACAGCCCGATCCGCCTCGTCGGTGATCCAAGTCACGAGATTAAATCAATCTCGACCACTCAAAACAAAACCAAGAAACTAATGGATAATAGAAAGTATCGAATACTATTCACGAAAATATCTCAAAAATATTTTAAAAGCAAAAGTGATATTTGTCGATCAGTATACCGGTCAGGAAAAAAATTTACCTTTTAAAATCCTACGAAAATCCAAAAAATAAAAATGCAGTATAAAATATGTATCCATATATCAATATAGATACTGTGAGACGAGTCTCACATTTATGAACCAAATTCACAAATATATGAACCAAATTCACAAATATATGAACCATGGTTTGGATAATAATTAAAGGCCAAATATACATATACATAGATTTAGGTCCAATACAAATAAATATAAATATAGGCTTAAGGCCCAAGTAACTAATTAGTTATTATACCAACATATATGTACACATAGACATATACATATATTCACAGTTAGTATATAAATACAGATACGAACATATAGATCTATAATATATATATCTAAGCAGAATAGCAATTATTTTAATATCTATTAATAATCCCAAATAAACAAAATATGGAAATAATAAATACAATTATAAATAAAAGATGATTCCTAAATTTTTTTTTTAAGTCAACTAGGATAAATTGAAAAGAAAAAAAATTTAACCAAGGGGGTTTACAGTACGACTCAATCATACGTGAAGTGCATGATTGGTTATCCACATGATCTAACTATTGGGTTTGATAACATATCTACTTAGCATTTTTTTCTTCCCAAATACCAAATCCAAAATGATATGAAGTACAAGTAAATCGTATCCACCTTGTGTCCAACATGAATCCTGACTAAAAATGAACTAACATTTATCAAGTAAGGAGATATAAACATAGTATACTTGCCCGATAGTTGTTGGTGACTAGGTCCAAGTTATGAATCTCTGTGTTGACTAAATCCACAAAAGACAACAAGTCCATTTAGAATTACAAAAGACTTGTTTATTTTCTTATTTTATTTTATGAACATATTTTATTTATAAAGTCTAAAGTGAAGTTTCAGGATCTTAAATCCTAAGTCCAAAGACGCACCTAAATCCAAACATTATGCTTTTACAATTCTATTTATTTAAACCTACTTATAATCCAAAAATTTGATAAAATTTATTTCTATTTAATTCAATATATAACTTAATTTATTGAGGACTATTTAATCAAATTTAAGTAACTACCTAACTCCTTTTTAGTCCAAACATATTAAATAATTTCCCTTTTATTTATTCATTTTCCCTCTGATTTTATTTTCGACCATCTCTTTATTCTCTGCTTATTACTGCTTACATTACAGGTCGGGCTTAATGGAATTTAATTTAATTCCAAGTCATTCTTTAGTTCAGGCAGGCTTACCCCAAGGTTGATGTAAACAAAAGTCAACAAAATTTAAGAAAGAAGGAAAGGGGATTTGTTTACCTATTGTTGACAGTCGTCGGGGTCCAGACAGTGGGCGCAGGAAATGACGCCGGAACTCGTCGACTTCAATGTCGGAGGGTCTCGCCACGGAGGACGCGGTTGATCGAAACAGCTAGATCCACCACGGCACCGACAGATCTACTCAAAACCTAGGTCAATAGAGTTCGATAATGAACTCCACTAGAGACAACGAGAGTTCACCATAATCGAACTACGAGGAGTCGAGATCCAGATGTTCAGAAGATTCTCACCGAAGATCGGATCGACAATGATCGACTCACTGAAGAACTTGTCAGAGACAATAGAGCTTCTCCAGAGGTCAGAGGAGCTCGCCGGAGACGAGGCCCTCGCCGGAGATGATGGCGGCTGGGTTAGGGTAGGTAACCGAATTCAGTTACAGGTTCTCGGGTATGGGTGGAAATAACTCTATCTTAAAACTGCCAGCTACCAAAATCCTGAGGATCTTAAGACAAAAAATAAAAATATCAAAATTTATATTTTTGCCAAAATTCTGGCAATCCATCATCGTTTGTTTCTCAATCCAATTATCACAAATTTTAAAGCTTCTAAACCCGTATATGGGGTTCAAAACCACTAATAATAATGTTTGAAAGAAATAAATCCCCCATACACTAATTGAAATCTTAAAAAAAAAAATTAGTGCTCACTTTTATTTGAAATGGTGTGAGCCGGTAGAAAGAGGGGAATAAAGAGAGTAACTTGTATGAGAGGAAAAGGAAGAGGTACTTGAATAGAAGAAAAAAGGGTAATACGTTCATATTACCTAACAAATAATATGATGCCCTTTATCATGGCAAATTATAAGGGCACTACACATTTTACTCGGGGCTAGCCCATTGGAAATTTACAAAAAATTACAAGTTTGCCATCATCAAAGTTACTTGGGGCTAGCCCAAATTCGGGACTGTTATAATCAGGACTGTCAAAATTTTGACAGTCCTACCACTTCGAAGGACTGTCAAAATTTTGACAGTCCTACAAATTGTTAGGACTGTCATAATTTTGACAGTCCTATTTCCCAAAATTATAAGTTTGCCACTCTCATAGTTACTTGGGGCTAGCCCACACCAAAGTATAAAAGTGAATTTTTTTTCTATTTTTGGCATTCCACCTAGACTTGAAGAAACCCTCATTCCACCAAGCCCAAACCTAAAATTGGAAATTGCTAGTTGTGGTTGGAGGAGAATTTTACTTTGGTGATACTCCAAGGAATATTCTTCCGGTATGTCTTCGACAACCTACGATGAATAAGTTTTACAATTGTCCGAAAAAGATTTAGTTTATTTTGACTATTGTAGGGACAATGCATGAAAAAATGTTCGATGACAAAGTTGGATCGTCCAATTCATTAAATATGCACTTCGTGAGGGGCTTACAATTCGAACGTTCCGAAGAACATGTTGGGTGTTCCGAAGCACGTACGGTACGTAAAACGATAACCCTAATTCGACAGTCACGAGTTAGGACTGTAAAAATTAGACAGTCCTATATAAATATAGGACTGTCAAATAATCTACAGTCCTAAATTAATAGAGGACTGTCATAAATTCGACAGTCCTATATAAAAGTAGGACTGTCATAATTTGGACAGTCCTATTTAAAAATAGAATTGTAAAAATAGTGACAGTCCTGGATAATTATATGAAGTTATTAATTTTTATATTATATTATATTGGTTATAGGACCAACCTTGTTCAGATATTGTGGTACATCCTGTTGTTAGTATTGATGTGGATGATATTTTCTCAACGGATATTGAATTTGCAAGCCATGAAGAAGCATTAGAGTGGTGCAGAGAAGTTGGGAGACGACATAACGTAGTTATTGTCATTGCAAGATCCATCAAATCTCGGCCGGGCCAAAAATATCTTGAGCTGGGATGCGAAAGAGGAGGTGTGTTTAGGGAGCATCATAAAAAAAGGGTGTTGTTGAAAAAGAAATCCCTAAGAAAAACGTTGGGACGAGAAAATATGGTTGTCCATTGAAGGTGTTGATTGTAAAAGTTGAAGATGTGAAGTGGATAATCGAAGTTAAGAATGGAAGACACAATCATCCTATTCCAGGGACACTTACGGGTCATGCCTACGTGGCACGGTTGAAGGAGGATGAGAAAAAGTTGGTTGAAGAATTGTTCCTTTCAGGAGTTGCACCGAAACAAATTTATTCTGCTGTGCGACAAAAACAAGATGGGAACAAATCTACCATGAGAAGATCTATAATAGTTTGGCCAGAGCAAAATGCAATAGTATGAAAGGAAGAATGGCGATGCAGCAAGTATTGAAGTTGCTTGGGGAGCATCACTACGTGGAGTACCATAGAAGACATCCACAAACTGATGAACTCCTTTCATTATTTTGGGCTCATCCTGATTACACACACTTGGCTCGGTCTTTCGCAGACGTGTTGGTCTTGATTGTACATATAAGACCAACAAGTTCAAGATGCCTATTTTTCACGTTGTTGGGTTTACGTCTACGGGAAAAACATTTACAGTCGCTTTTTATTTTATGAAGAGTGAGACAGTAGAGGATTACACATGGGCATTGAGGAAACTACAATCCCTTTACACAGGTTACAAAGAGCCGTCTGTTTTTGTTACTGACAGAGAATATGCGTTGATAAATGCTATAGATATTGTATTTCCTCATGCGCATAGACTACTATGCACTTGGCATATAAATAGAAATATCCAAGCTCAATGCAAGAGAAAATTTAAAAATGTGGACGGTAAAATTGACATGCTTCACTTCGAAGAATTCTACAGTGATTGGAGTCTTGTATGGCGAGCAAGTACTACAGACAGTTACGACACAGCATGGTACATGTTCCAAGAAAAGTGGGAGACGAGTAACCCGACATGCATATCTTATATCAAAGATACTTGGCTAGAACCACATAAAGAGCAATTCGTCTTAGCATGGACCAACATGGTGAAGCATTATGGCACGATCACTATGAACCGGGCCGAAGGAGCATACTCATGTTTAAAAAGATATCTACGGTCATCGGTCGATAATTTTGTCTCTGTTTGGCAATCGATTTATTTGATGACTATTGCCACGGTGAACGATATTGTAGCATCATTTGAGATGAGCCTCAATATTGCAAAGCATGAATACAAGCAAGAACACCTCTTGGATGGTTTAACCCATGTGGTATCTCACAAGGCCTTGGGGTTATTGTTTGAGGAGATTCGTAGGTCGAAGTCGGTGGGTTATGATCCCGAGGTTTGCGGTTGTTCATATCGACATTCACTCGGACTTTCGTGTACACATGAGATCAACGAATATCGTCATGAATCTATACCTATTCCAATAGATGGTGTTGATCAACGTTGGTGACAGTTGTCGATAATGCCGACGGTGAAAGTGCAAGATGATTTCTTTGCGTTGCCCCAAGTGAATCTACTGCACGCAAGGTGGTGTGGCGCATCGGAACCGGAGAGAAGATCCATTGAGTTTAAAATCTAAGAGATTGCAGTTCCGGCAATAACTCGATTGCAAGAGCCATCCGTTGTTCGAACTCCTAAGGGAAGACCACAGTCAAGAAAGAGTAGAGCAAAAAAGAAGGAGGAGGAGTCAACTAAAAGAGATCCATCCTTATTTGAACATATCGAACACAGTTTGGAGGAAAAGTCCTTAATGGATCGGGGGGTATTTTCGCAGAAAAAGAGTAAGCTAACTATTCGAAGGGGGAAGAAACAGAAAACGATAGATGCAGTCACGGCGGAGGGTTTTGATAACTTTTCTGATTCTTATAGTCTATACATTGATAATTTCCTACCTGAGATACGGAATTTCATTTGGTCTATTGTTGATGTTCCTGCGGATGGCCATTGTGGATACCATGCACTAGCAAGACAACTAGGTTATTCAGTTGAAGCAGGATGGAGACAGGTTAGGGCAGAGCTGTACGAGGAGTTGGAGTCGCGACTAGCATTCTATAGCCAGATACTTGGCGAAGAAATTATTGGAGATTTGTTGGCAGGCATACCTTGTACGGAAACAGTTACCGGGCCAGACCATTACATGGATGTCCCGCATGCTGCTTACGTATTCTCTAATAGGTATAAGTTACCTATTATAATTATCTCACAAGGTATTAACAATACTTTCTTTCCAATGTGTGCCCCCCGGCCGAACACCGAGTATCCAATCTATGTTGCATAGGGGTTGTCGGACAACACTTCGTCATCCCAAGGTTGATCGCTCATTCTCCTATTCCGCCACCTTCTATGCTTTGGTATAAACACGCACCTGAGGAAGCGATCGCATGGACGACACCCAACAAAGATGCAATGGCTGCCTATAAGAAGATGATGAAGATGGAGGATCCAAAAATTATGCCGGACGACTACTTTGATATTCTAATCGATTGATACTGTATATTAAAATGTATTTTGTGTTGATCCATGTATGTTTAAGTGTATATTGAACTATATGTTGTATGTTGTGTAATGAAAGGAGTTATGAACATTTTGACTGTATATTGTGCATTGCTACTAATAACTTAGGACTGTCAATATGTAAGACTGCCAGGATACTAGGACTGTCACAATTATGACAGTCCTAGTATATACTAGGACTGTCATAATTGTGACAGTCCTAAAGTTTACCCACTGTCATATATGCACATTTATATAACTTTAGGACTGTCACAATTTTGACAGTCCTAGTGTATACTAGGACTGTCAAAATTGTGACAGTCCTAAAGTTTATCCACTGTCATATATGCACATTTATATAACTTTAGGACTGTCACAATATTGACAGTCCTAGTGTATACTAGGAATGTCAAAATTGTGACAGTCCTAAAGTTTACCCCCTGTCATATATGCACATTTATATAACTTTAGGACTGTCACAATATTGACAGTCCTAGTGTATACTAGGACTGTCAAAATTGTGACAGTCCTAATATTTACCCCATGTCATATATGCACATTTATATAACTTTAGGACTGTCACAATTTTGACAGTCCTAGTGTATACTAGGACTGTCAAAATTGTTACAGCCCTAAAGTTTACCCACTGTCATATATGCACAGTTATGTATGCAGCTCAAATTCATAGTTTAAACTTTGATACAACTTTTACAAGGCAAAATTAACTGAAAGTGTCACAACAAGGCAAAATTAACTCAAAGTGTCACAACAAGGCAAAATTAACTCAAAGTGTCACAACAAGGCAAAATTATAGTTTAAACTTTTACAACTCAAATCCTCAATATCGTCAAAAGTCATATTCAGTCAAACTTTTACAACTCAAAATGATTGTTTAAACTTCATGGCGCCTCTTCGTGCGTTGCTCTCTATTTTCCAAGAAAGAAAATTCTTCAGCGTTGTCGATTTGTTGGAGTTCGTCATTGATTGTCATATAAATTTATCATAACGTAATGTACTTACCGGTATTTGGTATGCAATATGGTTTTCGATCGACGGTAACATAGAGCAACTGTTTGGACGAGTGTCGACTGGACTATCTGTCTGCTCAGAAGGTCCTAAACCATCAGTAGTCCAATTTTCGAGAGTTTATGGAAGACTCTCGACAGGACTATCTGCAGGCTGAGAAGGTCATGAACCATCAGTAGGCCGATTTGGAACATTTGGCATGTCCTCATCGGAGGAGGAAGAAGAACCGGAAGAACTAGGAGGAGCACGTCTCTTCGAACGAAGGGCAGTCTTCTTCGTCAATCGACGTTTCCTCACTTCAGGGCGTGCCTCGGCCTCGCGGATAGTGACGCCTGGTTCAATAGTAGGCGAAACTGTGCGTTCCTTACACATCGACGCAGTAGGGCGTCTTCTCATATCTTCATCCACAGTGTCCTTTCCAGGGGCATGACTATAAGACAAAAAATTTATTTCTATTTTAACATAATAATTTAATTTTACATTCAGGACTGCAGCAATTTCTACAGTCCTGTAAGTATACAGGACTGCAGAATTTTCAACAGTCCTAATTTTTTAGGACTGTTGAAATGCCTACAGTCCTATATAAATTTAGGACTGTAGACAATTCGACAGTCCTTAATATAAATAGGACTGTCGATTTTCCTACAGTCCTAAATCTATATGGGACTGTAGAAAATTCTACAGTCCCGTCCGATACTGCTCGACAATGTCGACGATTCTCGACATTGTATGCCCTAAAATCTTGTTCGATCAACCAAGTGAACGTCTAAACTACATCCTAAACTCCGCCAAGGACTTGTATGCCTCATTTGAAGAATGGAAAGAAAATCACTCAAAATTTTCAAAATGTAATAGAATTTTTTAAAAATTTTGGACAATTTTGCAAATACAATAGCACAAGGAGAATGATGATTTGTACCTTGGTTCTTTTGAGACTTTGGGAGCCATCGACAAGGAGGAGGAGGACAGACTCTCGGAGATCGGCCGGCGGGAGGGGGGAGAGCTCCGGTGGGGTGGGGAGGGTTTGGGAGTGTTCGGGAGGGTTTGGGAGTAGTGGGCTAGTATGAGTAAAATGATGGGTTAGTCTAAGTAAAGTTTCCTCCTTAGTGGGCTAGCCTCAATCCTGGGCTAGCCCCAAGTAAATATGGTAGTGCCCTTATAAAAAGCCTTTATCATTATCATGTGTGATAGAACAATCACTTTTGGTAATGCGTCCCAAGTAATTTTCTTTAAAATTATAGAATCAACCGTTGAAGAGGAAAATTTGTTTTCACAGTTTATGGGCACCACACCTATGATAATGCAAATAAACTATTCAACTTACAGTTTAATATTGAAAGCAGTTCTCACACTAGTTAAATGTCATGGTGTTAATTGGGCCGGACGGTCCGAAAATCGGTCCGGATGTGGCCCGATCAACATCGGTCTAGGACGGCTCGGACGCGATCAACGGCCCGACTCGGCCCACGTCCTATTCGGGTCCGGGCTGGGTCAGAGAATCCGATCCGCAAGTCCGGTCCGGCCCAGCCTGGTTGACGAAACATGCGGGCCCGGACTGACCGTTGAAGTCCGATCGACCGACCAAGTCAAGCCTCGGTCCATGTCCTGTCTGACGCGGCTAGATTTTTTTTTTTTTAGAATATAGTCGTTTGGGAGATTTTGTGGCTGTTTTTTTTAACATTATAGGAGTATTTTGGTCATTTTTGCAGAAAATGACCAAAATATCCTCATAATAACTATATTTAAAGGTATGAGTGTAAACCCCCTGATTTTTCAAAATTTTAAAAACTGGATTTTTCACAATTTTCTGGAATTTTCTGGAATTTTTCTGTAATTTAAAAACAGGGTTTTAATTATTCAATAATTTTTAATTGATAATAAACAGTATTAAAATATTATGAAAATAATATTTTTGGATGTAAAATGAAAAACTGGACTTAGGACAATTTTTCTGGAATTTATCGGGCCCCGGACCTATTTTTAAATGCCTAAAAAGTATTTACCTATTAATTAATTAATTATTAATTAATTACTGATAATTATTATTATTATAATTATTATAATTTTTTTTTTTTTAAAATAAAACCCAGCCCGTTGGGCCGGCCCGACCCGGCCCAACCCAAACCCAGCCCGCGCTGCTAGCGGGTCGGGTCGGGTCAGCGAGACCCGCCCGCTAGCCCGTGCCCGAACCCGTTTCCCCCACGATCCCTCTCCCCGCGCCCCGCTCGGCCCACAACCGCCGCTCGCCAGCGCCTGCCGTCGCTTCCCCCGCCTCCGGCAGCGCCGCCCCGCGCCCACGACCTCCGCCTCCCCCGCTCGGCTCCGCCTCCCCCGCCACGACCCGCTCCCCTCCGCCCTTTAAATCCCCGCTCCTCTCCCCTCCGGTCCCCCATCGTGCCACCACCCTCCACCGCCTCGACCCCCCTAGCCCCGCCGAGAGCCACCACTGCCACCGCCACCACGCCGCCCTAGTCATCTCGCCGCCGCCGCAGCTTCCCTTCCCCCTCTCCTCCGGAGGCCCCCTCGACCCCGACAGCAGCACCGAGCGGCAGCAGCCCGCGCCGCCTCCGCCGCCTCCCAGCGCTCGGCCCGGCCGCCCCGAGCCGCCGCGTGCCCCCGCCTCCGGTCCCAGCACTCCGCCCGGCCGCCCCAAGCCGCGACCCCGCCGCCGAAAGCCCTAACCCTAACCCTAATCCTCCCCCGCGTGTCGGACACAGGACACGTGTCCTGTGTCGTGTCGGACACAGTTTTGCCCTGTTTTCGGGTCCCCTTCAGGTACGCGTAACTTTTTGCTCGTAGCTCCATTTTTGATTCCGCAAATTGCGTTGCGAAGCCTGTATGACCCTCTCGGTGCCCGGACAAACTGTTCGAGGCATCGCGGCCTGTGGCGATCGCACACCGCGATCCAAAAACAGGAAAAAACCATACCCTGTTTTACCCCGGAACCGAGTACGTCCCGCCAAACGGGACGACTTGGTCGCGCGCGGTCTTCACAGACACGAGCACCTCGTCGATATGGACGTGTGGAATTTCGCAGAAGCTGATTCGGGTGTACGTGCACACCGGAATCAACGCGTATCCGCGGACATCGTCCCGTATCCGACTTTTCTGCAATTCGACCTAACTTTGTGTACACACGTCGGATCGAGACGAAACTTGCGCCATCGGACTCGTAGCGATACGCTGGTCCTGTGGGTCAAGTTTGGTTCGATTCTGAGAACGTTGACAAAATCGCGTGTCGTGGGCCCCACAGGCCCCGCTCGACGGACGATTTTGTGATCGGCTCATCGGAATTCAATTCTGAAAGTTCCGTTGGGTTCGTATCAGCGTTTCTGACCTGTTGACACCGAGTTTGGTGAATTTGGAGACCGTTGACCCGGACGCATTTTTCGGTGCAAAGCGGGCCCACCGGTGGACCCCGTTTTGGCCCGAAACTGCCGTTTCTGCCCTTGTCTCCAAATTGGACCCAAGGACAGGCGTTTCTAGCTGATTGATATTTTCTGGATCTGATGGTGATGTTTGTTTCAGCAACCGGAGTACCGCCTGCAATTCCAGCTGAAGTCAGAGCCGCAATTGGAACAGGAACCACAGGCAAGTGTACCTTGCCAAACGCTGCAGCTTGCTATATGTTTTTCTTGGTTAATTTTGCATCAGTGAGAACTTAGAGCTTGTAAATTCTCAGTAATTTCTGTTATAGCAATTTTACTTAAATTCTGGTAGATCCATATGTAACTTGTTTTAACTGCTTAACCTAGGAAACGTGTGACGTGCTTAGTGTCCGATCATAGTCGGGTGCCAACCCCGTACGCGGTGTTGAGTACGTCATTTGAGATGGACAATCGATACCCTTATTCTCGTACTTGTCTTATCAAGTACACCAGAACCCATGACACTTGACACTATTTCATGAGACAGAGTCTTCCTGAGACATTCGAGGTGATTCTGTATAGGATGCATGTTTTATGACATAGACTTTACATTCTTAGACATTTGATTCATAGCTATCAGACTTGCTGCATTAGTTATAATCGTGCGTGACATGGACATGAGGCATCGTGGACATGAGACGTGGGATTACATTGGGTGGGGAGAGACACACAGACTACAGGCTGATATTATATAAAATATAGTATATTTCAGAGTATAATTCATAGTTATTGTCGCTACCGGCTCCCCGACACAGAGCTTGTAGTGGCTTCAGCCTGAATTCTAGTGCTACTCTCATATTGCATGTCACTTAGCTGGTTACATAGTTTACCCTCTGGTTTAATTATCTGTTGCACTGTGTTTATTTTGGCTTGTATTTTCTGTACCTTGCTGTCCCCTGAGAACCTGGATCCGGATTATGTCCCCAGGTACAGCTGAAGAGAACTACCCAGAGGTGTACGGTACCGGAGCACTCCTTGGAGCAGAACAAGGAACAGAGGACGAAGTAGTGGCCGAAGATTTCTCCTGAGCGCCGGCTTCAACTACACAGTATTTCCATTTTCAGCATTTCAATTCCTGTCTATTTTCCTTAATTGTAACAGAATAATTCTCGGATTTGTTTCCCGAGACAACCTTATTTGTTATTGCATATTTATTTCCATTGCATTATTTCTGGCAATTAATCTGTGTTATTCTGTGGATGAGATTAGTAATACCTGAGACTTGTACTTAGTACTGCTAGACTACAGCTTAAGCATGCCCTGATGGATCCATTAAATTGGGTTGTCCATCGGTGCGTGCTGCTGGCCATTGCTCACGTGTCCAGTCCCTCGATATTTTGGGACTGGGGCGTGACATGGTTTTTGTGGTGGCCCATGCAGTTGACAGGCAACGCGCACCAATAGTGGTTGTCTGAGGAGGCACGACTCGGACCAGACCGAGTCACTTGGGAAGAGTTTTCCAGGCTCTTCCAGGAGATGTACATTCCGGCTATCGCACGATCCGAACTGCGGGACAAATTCAATCGCCTCAATCAGGACTCTATGACGGTGGAAGAGTACAACGCTGAGTTCATTCGTCTGAGCCGCTTCGCCCCAACCCTGATCCCGACAGAGGAAGAGAAGGCCGAGAAATTCTTCGACGGACTGAACATTGAGCTGCAGAAACTAATTGGGTCCGTCGCACCAACATCATACTCGGACGTTCTCGCTGCAGCCCGACGCATGGAACGCGTCACCAGGAGAGAGTCTCGCCTCAAGCGGCCAATCACCTCAGCACCAGACAGATCATCACCGGGAGAATCTGCAAAGAGATCTCACACGAACCCGCCACCCAGGGCAGCTTCGCAGACCCTTCCTACCTGTCACTACTGCGGCAAGCTAGGTCATGTCGAGAAGGACTGCAGACGCAAGTTGGGATTGTGCCTGATTTGCGGCACCAATCAGCACATAGCCAAGGACTGATTGGCCGAAGATTTCTCCTGAGCGCCGGCTTCAACTACACAGTATTTCCATTTTCAGCATTTCAATTCCTGTCTATTTTCCTTAATTGTAACAGAATAATTCTCGGATTTGTTTTCCGAGACAACCTTATTTGTTATTGCATATTTATTTCCATTGCATTATTTCTGGCAATTAATCTGTGTTATTCTGTGGATGAGATTAGTAATACCTGAGACTTGTACTTAGTACTGCTAGACTACAGCTTAAGCATGCCCTGATGGATCCATTAAATTAGGTTGTCCATCGTGCGTGCTGCTGGCCATTGCTCACGTGTCCAGTCCCTCGATATTTTGGGACTGGGACGTGACAATGAGGGGTCATTTTGGCTCAAAAAATTTCTATAAATAGTCCAAAAATATGAAAAATAATCACAACATTTCTTCTTCCTTCTTTTCTCTTACAAAATTTTCTAAGCAAGCAATTTCTGAAGTGCAACCCTCTCGAGGCCAAATAACATTGTTCACGCAAGCAATTTCTAAGCAAGCAATTTCTGAAATGCAACTCTCTCGAGGCCAAATAACAATTTTCAAGCAAGCAATTTCTGAAATGACTCTATAATGCAATTTGTGCGTGAATATGATATTCACAATAAAATATTTTCGATTTCTTTTGATAATGCTAGTAATAATTCTTCTATTAATGTTTTGAAAACATAATTTTTGCCTATACTAGAAAGTAAATTTTTTCATGTTAGATGTGCTTGTCATATTGTTAATTTGATTGTACAAGAATGCCTTTAATTCTTTCAACTAAATTTAGAAAATATTATATTATGTTTACAGAGTTTGAACACTTCTGCAAGTAGACAAAAAGATTTTAAAACTTTATATACACAACATGGTATTACTTTAAGGCAATTTGTTGATGATGCACCACATAGATGAAATTCTATTTATTTAATGTTGAAATCTTATATGAAGTTTAAAGATGTTATTACACATTATTGTAATGTTAATCCTAGTTTTGATTATCAAGTAACCGAGAATGATTGGTTAATTGCTACTTCTATTTTTAAATTTTTAGAATTATTTTACAGTGCTACATGTATTCTATCTGAAGTTTATTATCCAACTTCTCCTTTAGCTTTAACAAAAATTATTAACATGTCTCATTAATTTTTTTAAATATAGAAATGTCTCTGGTTTTGATTACGTTGTTTCCAAAATGAAAGCCAAATTTAAAAAATATTGAGGTAATATACCTCTTCTTTATTTTTGGGCTTCTGTTTTTTATCCTAAGATTAAACTAGATGGTGTATATATTTTATTAGACGATTTTGAAGATAATATGAGAGTTAGCGTAGGTAGCTTGAAAGTAGAAATTAATGATATTTTAGATAGTTTATTTACTTTATACGAAGAAAAAGTTGTATCGAGGCGATCCGGTACAATCGTTCAAGGTAGTAGTAGTTCTACTTTTATATCTAAATTATCACATGCTAAGAGTGTGCTGCAAAGAAAGAAACAAAAGTAATATTTCCTTCCCACTCAAGAATTATCCTTATATCTAAATTCTTATGAAGAAAATGACTCTTCATCTTATTTTTCAATTTTAGAACGGTGGAAGAGACACAAAAAAACGTATCATATACTTTATTCTATAGTACACAATATTCTAATGGTCCCGGTGTCCACGGTAGCATCAGAATCTTGTTTTAGTGCAGGTACAAAGATGTTAAGCAAGAAGAGGAGTCAATTGATGTCAGATATTTTTGAAGCTTGTGTCTGCGTTCAAGATTGGACCCGTATTAGAAAAAAACACAGAATTCAAGAGATGAAAATGCCGATATCACCGAGAGCTGAACTATCAATCTCTTACTTTGGATGACACTACTAAAGGAGGAACTAGTCAATAAACTTCAATGAAAGACTGACAACGAAATTTCTTTAAAAGACTTGTACATTTTTTACAAATTTTATGCAAATAAAATATTATTTACAAGTTTCTATTTTTTTTTTGGTTACTTAATGTTATAATACATTTATAATTTTATTGTCATAATAAAAAAATTCAGTTTTACCTTACTTAATGTTGTTAGTTGTTTACATTTAACTTCTTTATGTTTATATAAATATCTATATAAAGAAATTAAAGTTATATAAATATCTATTTAAATTTCAAGTTGTAAATTTATATTTAAATTTGAAAAAAAAAATTATATAAAAATTTATTCTTAAGTCATAAATATCTATGTAAAGAAAATATCAAAAAAATTATCCATGTAAAGACAATTCAAAAAAATATATAAATTTTTTATAAGTTATTCAAAAAAATATTCCAACTTATAAATATTTATATTTAAATTTATACTTAAAAGTTATATAAATATCTATATAGAGAAATCAAATAAAATTTTCTTAATGTTGTTATAATTTTTTATATAACATAAAAGTTTACATAAATTAAAAAAAAAAAATTACTAACAAATAACTTATAAATTTCAAATTATACAAAACAACTTAGTAACAAAAAACCTATAACTTAAATTTATTAACTTATTATTTATATCATATAACATTATAACTTATATATAAATAATGTATAAGGATTTTAAAAAAATAAATTAACCGGGCCAGCCCGATCCAACCGTTAACCGGCGTGAACCCAGACTAACCCTGTCAGCATGGGCTGCTTATAACTTATTAAGCATTCATTGTACAGAGGAAATCATTAAACGTTATAACTTATTAAGCATTCATTGTATACTTATAAACCCGGTCAGCGCGGGCAGCAGGCCGGCCAAGCCGGGCCCAATAACACCATGAGTTGAATACAGTTGTATCACAAGCAGTAAGGTCAATACACTATACATGGAATTGCATTTATATCTAAATGATTCAAAATTTTCTTCTGTTTGGTGAACACAACCATCAATGCTTTCTATGTCAAGGCGAAGCGGGCAAGGAAAAAGACCAAACAACTGTTCCATATTTTCGAGGCTCAAATTTACCACTCCCCACTAAGATATGATAACACACAAACTAAAGTGGTTTCTCTGACCAAAAAATGAGAAACCTTACCTAGCCCCTGCTTCACAGTGACTACTAACCAACATGAGGTCAAAAGCTGAAAGCACACTGGTTGTACAGAGGAAATCTTTATAAATATACAATGAATGCTTACTGTCCCATGAACCTCTTTTATAACAAGCTATTATCCAAGTCAGTTTCAATTTCTTCGTGCTCGCATACAGCGGCTCCGGGTAACCTGAAAATAGAACAAACATAAGCTACCCAAGATGATCAAAACAAGAAAGAAGGACATATCACAAGCCACCCAGCTTACAATGCAAGTACTCTCATTCGCCGAGCTCATTCTAGACTTTTTCTTTAGAGCATCTGAAGGCAATAATCTTTTGCTCTTTCCCTTGCCAACTCCTGAAAATGTAATCATTACTTAATAGGCACTGTAAAAAGATTGCAAGATAAAACACACAATTTTAAATACTTCATTGAGCGTCCTCTCCAACCCTATTAACAATTTACAACTGGATCAAGTCAAACTATAGAAGCCCACATCTCTCATAGCTTTACTTCAAAAAATGGATACATTCAAACAATGGCAAAATATTCCAATTCCTTCAAACACCCAATTGGACACTTCCCTTGCCTTACAAGTCACAAATCATAAATCTCCCTACAGGTTCATGTTCCTTAAACATATTGAGTAGATTCCCTAGCCAAGATAAATATTTAATAATGTTTCACTGTTTACTTAGAATGCAAGACCAATAGATGGAACACTATGTTCATCATCATGGAAAATACATACCAAAAGTAACATGTATTCCTAACCTCCACACTAAAGTACAAAAACAGGACTTTAAAGAATAGAATAAAAACATATAATGCATGCATTAGATATCCTTAAAATTATATTCTTGTACTTTCTTTGTTGTGCAGAGTATGCCAACCACTAAATGAGTTGATACGGAGAAAGTGGACAAGACAATGAGGTGACTACAAAAAATGGTTGACACAGTACTTTGTTTATTGGGTGTAGCCTAGTTGCTTATGTCCTAGGAACAAGCAAAAAAGTACATTATATAATACGTTGGGTAATAAGAATTTTTAGCCAACAAAAGCCCAAAATAAAATAAATACAAAACAAAATATATTACCAGTTGAAGACGCTATCATTATCAAAGTTTCCCTTTCTTTCATTGAATGTAGCTGATCTATTATGTGAATCACTGTCACCCGGCACATCAAAAACACCTCCATGACTACTAGCGGAAGAACTCAAGACTATAAAAGTGAAGATTACAAAATGTTAGGGGAGCAACAACACATATAATTAACAAAAATAAATTGAATTGAATACTCACCAAGTTACATAGTCGTGTGGTTGTTTTTCAGGGTCAAAAATATCAGATAGCACCTCGTCACGACCTTCCCTGGAACTATGGGGTGATCTATTAAATAACAATTTTAACAAAATAATGATAACCTAAGCATGTGCAAATAAATTAGTGAATACTGCTAGAAATTCTATCTACATCATTAAAATGCAAAACAACATTATAGGAACATTGTTTTCCTATAATTTATACCACACACGAAAGACTCCTATGTTTTTACTTGATGGAAGGGAAGATGCTACAAACATGTATGATAAAAAAATATGTTAAAGGGACATATTTTCTCCATGTGACCCTCACAAATGTATTTGCCTGATTATAAATAACAAGTCGCAATTTTAAAATGTTTACCAGTTCAAAAAAACATTGGAATATATTTACTAATTAGGAAACAAGATAAGTTATCCAAATTACAATTCAAATATAGCATACAACTTCAGAGGTAGCGATTATAGATATTAAACCATCAGCATATAGGAAAGCTACATCAGATTTAGCAAGTTCACCCTGCGGTTTGTACATGATGAATAGAGCTTTTTATGTCTTATTAATGAAATGAAAGGCTCATAAGTCTTACTAAATAGAATGAAATAAAAACATTGTATTTACAGATCTGCCCAAATAAAATTCGTAATTCACACTGAAACTAATGCATATAAGTGATGTAGTTTCTTCAGTTACGGTTGCACAACCAAAGTTGTGTAAATGTGGAATACTTGTAAAAGAAGAAGATACCAGAAAAAGAATTTTTTTTTTTTAGCTCAAAAGTTCTACTTCTCCATTATCATATGAAACCTTACAAGCATAAGTACAAGCATAAGTAATTGGTAAGTCCTTGAATCATAGAAGACATCTATCTCCTCTCAATCAACTTAAACTATATTACTGTAACATAATTTTAATAATTCCTATACTGATGACTTGAAAATTAATTGAGCATCTACAGACAAAAGTTAAAATTCAGTGGCATGATCAGGCAATTCAAGAAATGGCAGTGGACACCACTATATGCACTTGTAGCAGGTCATAGAACACTGCAGAAACAAATGATTTGGTATTTAGTTTAAATATGTATATACTTGAAGTCAAATGTCCATTCACTAATGCATGCCTAAAACTCACAATAGGTCAGAGATAAGTGACATCTTTGACATGTATGGTGTAATCCCATAACATAATGAGATTCCTAGTATGAAGGAAAACAACGACATGACAAAAGATGTGACAGGAATAAATGGCAAGATGCAGTTACCATTTGTAGTTTTCATAGAAAAAAAAATTTGTAAAGGCAGCCAATCTGACACTAACTACATGGCGGTTACAACCAACAATTGTACTAAAACCAAATAAGAAAGGTTTTCTTGCTTATCAAGCACCTGGTAAAACACAAGCAGTCAGCATAACCCTGACGTAACCAAGAAGAAAGATAATAAGTTCTCACTGGCTATAAAATAAGAGAATGAGGAGCACCAAGGAGGTAACTCATGAAAGAAGCAAAGCAAGTCAACCTAGAAAATCATAACAACAATACAAATATCCAACCAGTGATCAGACCCTCGTCTGATGAAGGAAATTATAGACGCATTAATAAGGGGACTAATGTTCCAATCAAATTGCAGGCATTCACTACAAGCATACATCCCCATATGTTAACTTCAATGGTAAATTATTAGGGACGAGATTTACGTAAGACACTATATATAACTAAAGAAGTATCCGAATTGTTGAGTTATGTGTTAAGTTGAGTTTAGTCCCACATCGGGTAGACTAATAGGGAGAGGGGTTAGCCTCTCCTATATAATATACTCCCCTCTCCTCTTAATGAATCAATCTATCATTTCTATTCTACATGGTATCAGAGCCATAACCCATCCACCTCTCTCTCACCCAAGGAAAAAAAAAAAACTACCCCAAACCCTAGCCGCCAACCCCAACCCCCTTCAGGCTCCCCACCCTCCAGCCAACCCCACCCCCCCTTCCCTGCCCCCCCCCCCCTCCTGCCAGCTGTCCCCCCCCCCCCTCCAGCAGGCCGCCACCCCCCCCCCCCCCCCCCACCGCTACCCCCGACCCACTATGCATCCCAAAAACCCTAACCCTTATTCCTGTCTGAACCCTAATTTCTCAACAACAAAAAAGTATATCGACGCCAGAGGGTAGACAATAATTTGTTTGCACAACATGTTCCTAGATTACGACTTCAGGAGCGTATATCGAAGCCAGAGGGTAAACAATGATTTATTTGCACAACCTCTGTTCCTAGATTACGGCTCCAGGAGTTAGCAAAGAGTAGACAAGTTGCTTATTTACGTAGATCTTTGTTTCCGTCCTACCTCGATATCCACATCAGGATCTACACAGAGAGTGACCTGGGTTACCTCTGTGACCTGGCTTATATGATCCTCATACGATCTTTACTTTCCATGCGCGTGTCGATTCTGGCCACGCTGATAGCGCATCGGTAAAGTTGATGTGATTATTGGGGTTGGAAAGATCCAGCGACAGTCGAATCAAGTGCAGGATGACTAACATTGACGCAACTAGCAGTGCTACTACTACCGGTGTCGGGAACGCATTGGCGGGACCAACGGGCACTGGCACGACGATTTCTTTGATTCGACTCATTGATCGGCGGTTGGACGGACCAGATGGCTACTCAACATGGCATAAGAAGGTTGAGAAAACACTTCGAAAAATGCGGTTGTCCAAGCATCTGACTGACAACCATCCGAAGACGATTGATCCCACATTTGAGCAGTGGAAGAAGATGATAGTCGACTGTTTACACAGTTGATGAACTCAATGGAACCATCGGTGGAGGACATGGTTCAGAATACAGACACGGTAAAAGAGTTATGAGAGGTCTCATCGACGGCGTTTGATGGAAAATGCGACTTGTCTTGTATCTACGACTCGGTCGTCGGCGTCTACCGGACGGAACAACACGACAAGTCTCCTAAGGATCACTTTCGGACCTTTAAGGCTATGGTCGATGAAGTTGACCGTGTATTACCTCTGACGACGGATATCAATGAAGCAATGGCTCAACGGGAGCAACTTCATGGCATGGCATAGCTTGCCTCTCCGTCGTGATGCAAACTCAGCTCACTCTCAGATCATTGTTGGAGCTGAGGTTCCATCTCTAATGGAAGCTCATTTTCGTGTCCTACGGGCAGCAAAGGTTGTCGAGACATCTCCAAGTGATGCTCCCACTGATCGATCTGCTCTAGGAGCCACTCGTACTGAATTTTTCGGTGGTCGTGGTGAACGACGTGGTGGCCGAAATGTTGGCCGTGATGGTGGACGAGGCATTGGCAGTCGTGATGGAGGTCGATTGTGCACCTATGGTCTACAGGATCATTTCCAGTAGCAGTATACTAAAACTCCTGCCGCCAATGTCACCTCAGATATTCCTGATCTTGGCAGCCGATCCGTACAAATGACTGATGAAGCATATGCAGACTTTGTTGAGTTTCAAGTTCAGGTGAGGCTTCTACTTCTTGGTCCACCACAGGGTACTCAACGGCATGTATGGTACAGTCGAAGCAGTGGGTCCTTGATTCTGGTATGTCTGCTCACTTGAGAGGCGACGCAGGTATGATACGAAATTATATATCGGTTGGTCGTATGTCTAATATTACATGTGCTAACGGTGGTTCGCTGACAGTCTGGAGAAAAGAATTTGCCCGTCTTTTTTCGGGACTGTCACTACATTATGTATTACATACACCTGAAAACCCATTCAGCTTACTCTCAATTAGTCGGATTACTCATGATATGCATTGTTCGGTAATATTCTTTCCTGATGGTTGTGTTTTTCATGACCTAAAGACGAAAAAAACTATTGGTAAGGGACATGTGGTAGAGGCTTGTACTTGTTTAACGAACCTTCCTATATTGTCTGTGCTGGTGTGAAACTTGATCCTTTTGATTTACACTGTTGGTTAGAACATCCTTCTGTCCAAGCACTCCAGAAAATGTACCAATCTTTAGATGCTTCATGTTCTTTTCATTGTTAGTCATGTAGTTTGGCTAAGCATCACCGGGTTACCTATTCGGTCATTCAAAATAAAGTTGCTTCTGCTCCTTTCGAGTTGGTGCATTCCGATATATGGGGACCTTATCCGATTGAATCTGTGATGGGATTCAAGTACTTTATTATCTTTGTTGATGACTACTCGCGTGTCACTTTTGTTTATCTCGTGAAAAATTGCTCCGAATTATTTAACATTTAGTGCAAATTTTATGCAAAAATCAAAACACAATTTGATGTTCTGATTAAATGTGTTCGCAGTGACAATGGTCGTGAGTATATGTCTCGTGAGTTTGTTTCACATCTGTCTCGGAATGGCATCATCCACCAAACTTCATGTTCTTACACACCACAACAGAATGGTGTGGCTGAACGCAAAAATTGTCACATCTTAGAAACAACGCGTACTCTTATGTTCCAAGCACGTACTCCAAAAAAATTTTGGTCGGATGTCGTTCTCCCGGCCTGCTATCTAATTAATCGCATGCCGTCGTCTGTTCTCAATGGTGATACTTCCTTCTCTCGGTTATATTCCAAACGAGAGTCGTTTCATTTATCTCTCTGAATGTTTGGTTGCTTGTGTTATGTTAGGGATACCTGACCAACTCTTTCTAAACTAGATCCAAAAGCTATCCAATATATTTTTCTTGGGTATCCTAATGATCAGAAAGGATATCGGTATTTTTTCAGTCTTGAAGCAGTATTTTTTTCTCTCAGGATGTTACCTTTGTTGAAACTGAGTTTCCTCCACTTCCACAAACTACTGATCCGGCTCCACAAATTTACCCAGAAGATGATTTCTTGTTATTTTTTGTTCAAACACAACAGTCTCCCGTAAGGGTGCCCTCCCCTATCGAGCCAGTCTCCCGGTCCGATGGTCCGTACACACCGTGTCACGCCCCAGTCCCAAAATACGTAGGACCAGGAATACGTGACATGCCAGCTACGCATTCGACCAGACTCTGGTCTGACTCGAATACGTATAAGCTGTAATATAAAGGGCACTATCTAGATATTCCAAAAATGTAAACCTCTATGTCTCAACCCACAATGTACATCAGTATACAAGAAAGAGCTATATGTGCTAAGGTCGGCCGCCCAATAACACACTAACTCGAATAGACTCGAGAAGAAGTATGAGTCTACAAAACTAGGCTACAACAGCAGATGAATAATCAATATAAATAACCATAATGCCGGTAGATATAATGTGAGTACCTGGTACCATGCTCGCAAGATATGCCACTCCATCAGTATCTCCAAGTGCTCCGTAATCGTCTATGCTGCAAAACTGGCAGGTAACCAGGTCCTCAGAGAGACGTAACAAGGTACAGAAATATAGCATGCCAAGTAAACAGAAAGTACAAGTGCACGACAGGGTACTCTATCATAACCAACTAGTGTGACACAGTTTAAAGACAATGTTCGACGCGTGGGCTGTCCAAAGTAAAACCGTAGCTCCGGACACGGAAACACACGGCACGTACCGCAGCTCCGGGCAAATAGTCACACGGGTGAAACAGTTACACTAGATACAGGTATCACTAGAAAATACTACATATATATAAGCGCGTGCAGAGTAGCCCAAACGTCTAGTAACTGTCTTCCCCTTCCCAAACGGTCAACGATTGTGCGTTGAACCTGAACCTCTAACTACAGTCTCAACACAAGGAAATAACTCAACAGACGCGACCCTAAGGTCGTCCCAGTCTCTGGTCATGATGTCAGTATCAAGATACAGGAATCTGGCACGAACACAGTGTATGAGTGTGTCCTGGGATATCGATGTACTCTGGTACGTATATCGAGATACTACGAATCATCCAACAATCTTCCTAGGATGCTACGACGTACGTCTTCACCCGGTTGTGAACCGGACGCGAAGTACCGAACGTCAATATAACTACGTGCACAATGTACATACGAAACAATAAATATCTGTAAACTGAAATACAGGGTGGCAAGGTACACTTGCCTGCGTGCGGCTGCTGATGAAGGGGATCGGGTACCGCGTCCAAGTCCTCAGGTCCCGCAATACCTAGTGAAGAGATACAAACCAGAATTAATAAACCACTTAGGACAGGCAAGTGTGCTACACACATCTACTTCTAGACTCGGTCTCAAATACGACTCACAGGGACAATACACTAGGGGGGTTGACCACAGTTGACTATCGGTACAATACAGCAATTCAACTAGTCATCTGTACACTCTTCTCAATTTAATTCTCCATAATTAAATCTACAATTTCCATCATGTACCATAGACCCCGATTATTTATTTAAAGGTCAAACACTCACTTTTCCTCGAATCCATAACTTGATTAAATTGTAATACTTCATGTAGGAAACATTCCTAATCCACAATGCATCTTAACACAAATACATTTCTCCGACATACTACAAGTCGAATCTCCAAGTCTTTGATCACCCTATTTAATCATCGTCACATGCCCAATATCGTATTTATTTTCTCACAAGTTGTATTCGCCCTCATTTCCACTAATTTCAACATCCAAAACCAACTTTATAATACAAGATACATTCTCACTATACTACATAAATATTAAACCATGTCAACCTCATTAAACCTATCCTCAAGTCATTTAAATTTTCATATGCATTCACATTCACCTCATTTGAATTAACCAAAGTATATCTTAACACATAGTGCAAGTAAACCTACACTAACCATTTATATATATTCAAGAATCCTTCTTTCAAATTGTAATTAACCCACAAGTAGTTTATTTATCATTCCCTTCACCCATGCATATATCCATGACACTTATTCATGTTCAAAAAATTATACTAAACTAATCCACACAATATACACTCTAACAATATATAAACATCTCCATAATTAACATCATTCCATAATTAAAACTTCCTATTTAAACATAATTATTATTCTGGAATTTAATGCAAAAGAGGTGGAGGAATGAACCTCAACCAAGCTCGTCGGAGTTGATGGTGCTCGTGGTGGTCGTGGGGCTGGATGGTGGTGGTGGAGTTGAATAAGATGGTGGTGAAGAAGTAATGAAGGTGGTGATGAAGAAATGAAGTGGAGGTGGTGATGTGGAATGAAGTGGTGAGGGTGAAATGGTGAGGGGAGGGGCTGTGTACAGTGGCCGTGGGGGTGTGGGCTGTGCACGGCCGTGGGGGTGTGGGAAGGGGCTGAGGTGGTGGTGGTGGAGTAATGAAGGTGTTGGTGAAGTAGGGAATTAAATGGTGAAGTAGGAGGGAAGAAGAAGAAGAAGAAGAAGAAGAAAAGAAAAGGAAATGGGAAGGGAGGGTCGACCGAATGGGAGAGGGAGGAGAGAGAGTGAGGGGAGGGGGGGTTTTCCAATGCTCCTAGAAATTAGGGCCGGCCTAAGGATAGGTGTGTGAGGGGGGGAATTAAATAGGAGAGAGTGTGTGAATGTGTGGCTAGAAATGAGTGGAATTATTTGAATGGATGGTTGAGATTTATTATGATGGATGAATGCTTCCATGAGAGAAATAGGGGGGTTGTGACCGGTCAAGAGAGGGAAAAGGCTTTCTTCATTAGCCCAAACCAATGAGAAAGTGACACATATTTGCTACATTTGCACATTAGCCCCTTAAGTTCGGAAACTTGCATAAACACATGAAATGACGCGAAAATTGTGCCGAAAATTGCGTTTATTAAATTGTATGACGAGGGGGTAATGTGGGTGAGGAACGGGTTTAATTAAATGGGCATTGGGATTAATTTAGGATTTAAATAGGATTTACCAAGTTGGTAATCCCGAATTAAATAGAAATAAGCGTCCCGCGAATTTAATTTAATTTGGGGCACTTGGGGTCAAAATCCGGAAATGGCGCAAAAGCCAAAAATGGTGGGGGCTTGGAGTCAGTCTTGGACCCTTTTGTTGGTCCGGCTCAACGGGTTAAGTTGGTATCCCAAAATTTAGAGTAACGACACAGGAGTCCGACACCGAATTAAATATGGATTTCGGATTCGAAAAATTGTGCAATTAATTTAGAGCACAACGGAATCTGACTTTTTGTGACAGAAAAGTCCAGTGCCTAATTTGGCGGGTCTAGTCAGAAGTACAATATTTGTATGGAATTTATGGGCTAAAAATGGGCTCCGAAAAATTAGACAACGATAGTGCGCGCCAAGGATTTTAATTAATTAGATTAAAATTCCAGATAAATATACTCTACTCTAAACCTCAATATTTTCTATAAAAATTTTCCTGGTCCTCTCTAACTATCTACAGAATAAATTGAGGGGGTTTACACACCGGCTCCGTCGGTACCAGCATCGCTGGAACGAGTTTCACCGATAGTGTCTGTGGACACAGCGCCTTCATCCTCCTCTAGCTCCACTGATTTGCTTCAGCCTGATCCGCCAGCTCGACCTCGTCGTACATGTCGTGATCATCCATTGTACGTTCACAATTACAAAAGGCTTGCGAGCCACACACAATCATTGGTGGCGACTATTTATGGGATTCAGATTCCCAATTCTGCAGAGGAGGGTCTTAAACATCCCAGCTGACGTGCTGCTATGAAAGAGGAAATGAAAGCACTTCGGGAGAACCATAGATAAAACTTGGTTGATTTACCTTATGGTAAGAAGGCAGTGGGTTGCAAATGGGTGTTCAATATTAAGATAAAATCGGATGACACTCTTGATCGCCTGAAGGCTCGCCTGGTGGCAAAAGGTTATTCTCAGACCTATGGTGAGGATTATTTTGAGACATTCTCCCCAATTACTCGAATGACCTCCGTGCGCGTCCGCTTGGCCTTAGTTGTTCGCTATGACTGGTCGTTGCTACAACTGGATATCAAGAATTGTCACCCTCACATTTTCAT
The DNA here is from genome assembly GCA_036927795.1 of Iris macrosiphon. Classification (NCBI taxonomy): domain Eukaryota; kingdom Viridiplantae; phylum Streptophyta; class Magnoliopsida; order Asparagales; family Iridaceae; genus Iris; species Iris macrosiphon. The sequence continues at coordinate 112,823,236 of JAYESA010000015.1, read as the reverse complement.
CAAATGGTAGTTTGGTAATTGTCAATGGGTATTAATTATTTTAGGATTATTTATAATTAATATTTGTACATGGCATGATTTATTGTAGTATTAATTGTTGCTAGTGTAGATTTATTTTGGACTTGTGTAGTAGACCTAACCCAATTATTTAGAATGTATGAACCAACTTTTAGTTGAGCCTAATTTGAGCGCATGAATTAGGCCCGTGGATTAGGAGGCTTAATTAATTAGAGAAACCATTAGACTAGAACCTTCTCTCCCTAATTAAAACCTTCATGAGAGGCCCCAGGGGATATTTGTGACTTTTCACATTGCATGGAGGGTGTATATAGGCCGGCCACCTCATGGAGAGAAAATTATTTCTTTCATTCCAAATTCCAAATTCTAGATCTAAATTCTTCCATCTTTCAAATTTCCTCCATTCCCTTACCAATTCTCCACCAATTCTTCACCAATCTCCTTCTAAATTCATCATTGAGGTTACTACACCAAGGATCTACAAGAAGGAAGCAAGGAACAAGGAGGAGGAGGCCAAGATCTACAAAGAGAGGAGGTACTTGGCAATTGGGGACTTTTCATTGGTAATCCCTCTCCCAATAGGTACAATTCAGTTTTTTTCCCTTCTAATAGACTCTAGATCTGAGATTTCACCATGAGAAACCAACCCACATGCATAGGCTACCCATAGGATTTGGTTTTGGGTCAATCGGAGACCTACGGTGGAAGTTATGACCAAATTGGTGCCAATTTTGGAGAAATTCCGAGATTGGCACATGTAGTGCTTGTCAATTGATCTAATAGATCTAATGGACACTTGATTGTTTGTTTGTGACTAGTGTCGTGTCCACAATTGGATACGTATAGGCCGTATCTCGTCAAATTGACGAAACGGGTTGATTTTGAGGATTTTTCTCCGAAACGAGGTCTCGTGCATATCACATTGTGACACGGACACGTAGACACTCTAATTACTATACGTATTATTCACAATTTAGGTATTAGACTTGTTCGTGTCCTCCGGGATGCGTTTGGTTGTGTCGGGGCCGTATCGCAAGCGTATCATAGAGAAAGTGTGATACGGGTGCGATGCGCTCCATATGTTTGTTGTTGGCTCATTTTATTGTACGTACATGTGTATTTACATATATATGAGCTATGTATGGTATAGTGTATATTATAGTGTATTTTGGGTTTATATATATCTATATGTGTAAGTAATAGAGTATCTAGATATATATATATATATATCTACTTGTATATATATATGTATATGTATTTTGGGTTTATATATATCTATATGGATCCCGTCAGGAGGTGTTATCACCTACCGTGTTCAACGGGTACTCAGTCACATGTATTTCATCGTGTGCACCGGATATTGATTTTCATGTACTTCTTGTGCATCCACTATTTCGTGTGCTAGTGTGACTATATCGTGCTCATGTACGTAACGTGTCGTGATTGGATCCATGAGTATTGATTGGAGAGGGGGAGTAGGAGTTGGTTATGTGATCAAAGCCATCTTGATCTCATGTGCATGTCGATTATACACCTCACGTATAATGGAGCTACTTTTATACCTCATGTGCAACCTAAGCCGATCATATAACGAACTTGCACTCTAAATCACATAGATAGTACTCTTGTTCTCTACTTGCAGTTTATTTTCTGTATTTACTTTCCAGTTCTTATTGTGCTTATTACCTGTTCTCCCTGTATTGTATACTTTTACTACTTATGCATCTTGTATCATTTTTCTATTGCTTGTTATATATGCTCGATTATGTATTTGAAACTGCTTCCAGATGTGTGTACTTCGTTCCAATCCTGACTGGATATATTTTTCAGATGATTGGCTAGAGGAGCTGTGTCCCACGTATTACAGATCACAGGAGGGTGAGACTTTAGAGGATACTTTCCTAGAGCCAGAGGACATAGTACCAGTGACCGAGGAGGTTTAGTTTATGATTGGTGATTCTTGTATTAGACTATTCTTTGTTGAGATTCACAGATGTACTATTATTTCATATTGTGGATTATATCTTTCTTCCTTCGCTATTCCATTCGTGCATTATTCTTCCTTTAGTTTGTTTTGTGATTGAGATTTGATATACTTGTGAGATACCATAGTACTCCTCCGTTTGGAGTTGATATGATTGACAGGTACCATATTATATTGTTGAGATGTTAGATAGTTAGAAATGACCCAGACAGCGTTCTACCGCCGATTCTGCGGCGTAGGCTGGGCGTAACAACGTACTCGTGCCCGAATATCCGGGTGCGGGTCGTGACACATTTTTAGTTGTGGCCCATGCAGTTCTAGATTCGCAAGTAGTGCGATTTCGTAGTTGTGCTCGTCTAGAGTATTGCTACGAGCCTGCTTTAGGAAAAACAGGATTAGGCTGAGAGTTACTCAATCACAATTAGGAAATATTCCACTATCTGTTTTACAAATCCTTATCTATTGAATATTGACTTTCATTTTGAATAAAGTTTTGTCCTTCTTTGATGATATAGCATTATATTAAATATTGATTCCGTATTTCATTCTGTCTTCAGGATGCCTCTGAAGATCAGATTCTATCGCTCGGGAGCAGGGACAGCTTCCTCAGATACTTCCCGGCCTGCTGCGGAGAGGGTAGCTGTAAACCCCCTGATTTTTTAAAATTTTCAAAACTGGATTTTTCACAATTTTCTGGAATTTTCTGGGATTTTTCTGTAATTTAAAAACAGGGTTTTAATTATTAAATGATTTTTAATTGATAATAAACAGTATTAAAATATTATGAAAATAATATTTTTGGGTGTAAAATGAAAAACTGGACTTAGGGTAATTTTTCTGGAATTTATTGGGCCCCGGACCTATTTTTAAAACACCTAAAAACTAATTATTTAATTATTTATTTATTAAATTATTTATTGATTATTATTATTAATATTTTGTTTTCCGGCCCACCGGGCCCGGCCCAACCCAGCCCGATCCAAAGCCCAGCCCGCTCCCCTATCGGGTCGGGTCGGGTCTGCCCGAACCCGACCCGCACCCGCTAGCCCGCACGACCCAGTCCCCCCCCCCCCAGTGCCCGCGTCCGGCGCCGCGCCGCCCGCCGCTCCGCCCGGCCACCTCGCCCCGATTCGCCCCGGAAGTGGGTACGCCCCGCCAAACGGGACGATTTGGTCGCGCGCGGTCTTCACAGATACGCCCCGGAACTAGGAATTTTTTTTTCAACCAAAAAATAGAAAGTAGACAGAAGCTACGAAAATTCTATTCTAAGATTGTTGTAAAAACTCCTAAAAATGCAAATTGGAAGATATAAAATTACAGACAAGAAATAGTATAGGATTCGAGGCACGTTACACGCTGTCCTTAGAATAGAATTTTGTCCCACAAACAGTGCAGTGGGTTCCTGGCGATCTATCCCCGAGATACAACGAATCCTTCGATTCACTTCACCGTGCACCCGGTGGCGAATCCCACGAACGATCACAACAGTGCCCGAAGAATAGAGATTGGAAGGAGGAGTTTTTTGAGAAATTAAAGTTCTGGTGTTTTCCTTTTCTTTTTCGTCTCTGTACGATTGTTGTTTCGTTCCGAACAGAGAGCGAGAGAGAGAGAAGGAAAAACTGATTTCTGTTTTTCAGATCTCAAGATCGTGTCCTGGATTTATCTCTCACGTAATCTTTTCCACTCTTTCCGTAACGGGATTACGTGAGAATAGTTCCGCGGAAGACCAGCAACCCACCAGACCAAATCAACGAAAATAAAAAATAAAATAAAATAAGTTATGAAATTACCTTTGTACCCGTGTCCGTTCCGCGGCGCGCAAGCGTGCAAAGTACTAAGTGCGCGAATAATAAACGCGTAAAAACGCGCATTAAATCGCGCACCCGCTCGCGGGTTGGATGAGATGCCCATCCCCTACAAAGCCCACTTACCCACTAAGAGGGGTAAAGCAATATATGGAAAGAAGAATGACTTCTCCTTTCCCATGTGGGACTAAAAGAAAGGAGTTGCTTTTGTTGAATCATATGGTTAAATAAATCTAACAGCTAAACACATCTAGACGCCTCTCTTCTCTTTCAAGAGAAGTTTTGGAAACAAAAATCACGTATAAAATGGCTTCAAGAGGGGGATAGAAATACAAAAAAAATCACACCACTGAGAAGGTGAAGAATACCAAAGCCATTATTAATGTTCTTGAGGATGAGGGATTGATGATGACTGAAAAGCAGCAGATAAAGGAACATATTCTGCAATTTTATAAAAATCTATACTCTTCTAGTACTACAGACATTGAATTAAGCCTAGTTGATGATCTTATTTCTCCGGGAGTAACTGATGAGGTAAATGAAGTCCTCTCTGCAGTGCCTAAGGAAGGTGAAATCAAAAGAGCTGTATTTGACTTGGACCCCAGGAGCTCGGCTGGACCAGATGGGTTCATTGGCACCTTTTATCACGAATGTTGGGAAATTATCAAGACTGCTTTGATTGCTGCAGTCAGGGAGTTTTTCAATAATGGCAAAGTTTTTCAAAGGCTTAACTCTAATCTTCTTATATTAATTCCAAAAGTGAAGGGAGCAACCAACATATCACAGTTTAGAACTATTGCATTGGCTAATTACCTTTTTATAATAATTCCTAAAATCGCATCCTCTCGGATTGCTGAAGTTGCTGCCAGAATTTTATCTCCAAGTCAGAAGGGTTTTATCAAGGGAAGGCATATATCTGAAGCTATATGTGCAGCCTCTGAGTGTGTGAACTTGCTGGACGGGAAGTCATTTGGAGGAAGCATGGGGATCAAGATAGACGTATCTAAGGTTTTTGATACCATTGAGTGGCATTTTCTCATCAAGGTTTTGCAAAAAATTGGGTTCTCGAGCATATTTTGTTCAGTGGAACAAAGAGTTCCTGAATTCGGCCAAACTATCTATTTTGATTAATGGGACTAGTGTTGGTTACTTCTCTTGTTCTAGAGGAGTCAGGCAGGGGGACCCATTATCTCCTATTCTGTTCTGCATTGCGCAAGAGGTTACGAGCAAAGGAATCGATAGACTAATCAATCAATAGAAATTGCATCTCAGCAATGCACCTAGGGGGTGTGTCCCTCTGTCACACCTGATGTATGTAGACGACCTATTGATCTTCGGCCGAGCTACAATCACTGACATTAGGAATCTCACGTCATTTCTTGATCTCTATGGCAAGTGTTCGGGTTAGAAAATCAACTGTGCTAAATGTAGTGTTGTGTTAGGCAAAGGAGCTTCCTCTAGGGCTCAAGCAGTGAGCCTGGAATCAGGTATGAAAGTTGTGAATTGGAGACGATTTTCGTCAAAAGTGAAAAATATTGTGCATTATGGTAAAGCACTGGGTGTACATCGAATTATGCTAAATAATGTCGGGTGCAACTCAAAATTTCTCTTAAAAAATAACTTATTTGCAAAAAAATAATAATAATAAGCTTTATTTAATGCTGATCATCAAAGCTTACAATCCACGTGCAATACAATATTTGCACAACCAACAAAACCGTTACATCATTGACGTGGCAAACTCTCATTGGTTCACGTGTGCGTTGTCTCCCAATAACCGACAAGTAATACGAACTATTATAGTAAAAAATTCAAAGTTCTTTTTGTTTCTTACCAAACTCTGCGGTCTGGCGATATTACTCAAGGAGGAGTTCCGGGGCACCAGCGTCAGTGCCTTCGGCCTGCAGTCACAGTCGCCGTCCGATCAAAGATCATCCGACGGTCATTACATGACCAAAATATATATAATTCGTAAAGAAAAGGGAGAAAATCGGACATGACTGGGCTCGGAACGACTGCCAGCATCAGAGCGATTACATCGATCTTGAATTCAAATTATCACCCACAAATAACAGAAAAAAAAAATATTAGAGAAAAAATGGGGACCAAATTGCAAAGAAATAACAAAACAGAACGAATTGGAAAAAAAAAAGTATGTGTGGCAGAAAATTACCAGTAACCGACTAAAATCCTCTGCAAACAAATATAAAAATTAAAAGTAAAATTAAACATAAAAAATTACTAGTTCTTCAACTAATTAGAATTTACCATGGAGGAGCTTGATCTTCCTTTGATAGACCTTCACTACACCCACTGCTCAAAATCAAACACGGAGAATTAATTAACCCCCGAAAAAACAAAATATACAGTGTAGGCGGGAAAAATTAAATTATGAGTGGTTGCCTGTTAAAATTGAAGCCAGATAAAGAAATCTAGGTTTAGGATTTTGGAGTTTGGCGCCTCGCCTTGAGGAGTTTGACGAGGCTGTCCTTGTTGAGACGGGGCTGGGAGAGCCGCTTACCAACCTGAGATGTCACCTCTTTGGGAGGGAACGCCATGGAGGTGGAGCCCAGTGGAAAACCCCTGATTTCTAGGGGTAGGGTTTCTAGTATTGATTTTTGTGGAGGGAGTGGCAACAGAAGTCTTTTTTTTTGTTTTGTCTTAAGTCCGGAGTGGGACCGTGTAGAGCCTGCCTGAAAGGAGGCTCCGTCTGTTCTTTAACTGCCATCATCTCCAACGCTGTTGTCTTATCTATAGTGATTCCTTTATCGCACCATACACAAGATAATGACTTTGTCAAAATTATATTCACACAAACACAATAAGATAAAAAATATTCTTTAATACAAAAATATTAAATAAATAATAAAAAATATTTTGTTTACTTTTAAGACAACTTTTTATTTATTTATTTTTTATAAATATTTTTATTCATAATTAATGATGTGGAAGTAAAGTCATCGTGAAATACATTATCTAGAACAAGACAACCAACTTGATAATATATTTGACATATCATGTCATGTCATGTCACATTTACAATCTATTTGATATTTGCATTAGAGAAGAACTTTTTAAATAAAATATTGTCATTCTTATGTGGCAACAACTTTTTTCCAAACTCACAATAGGCTTGGAGATGCTCTAAGAGCATCGATAGTAAAACTCATCTAATTTCTATATTTTGAATTTATGAGCTTATTTTGTAGAATAATAAATTTTAATTGAAACTCTATGATGGTCCTATTCCAGCCACACAAAAGTTATAGATTGAGGCCTTATAATTTTTATATTTTGAATGTAGAAACTCTTTTTGTAGAATAATATTGCACAATTTGAGATTCTAATTTCTAGATTTTATTTTATTTTTGAAAAAAGTAAGAAGGATGTGGGTTGCTTCCAAATTTGAAATGGGAAATGAGGAGGTGAAGAAATTATGAAGTTTTGTTTTGTAAGTTGGATTTGGGGTGATTCAAATTTTCACCCGAATTTAGTACTACTTTCGGGCAATCCATTGTTTGACCAGCTATGTATTTAGAGGATGAATTTCTCTTATGGAGCTATGTCCAAATATTGTCCTTCTACCACTTACTCCTAGAGAATTGGGACGGAAGAGAAGAGGACTTTTCATGGTTTTGTTGCGCTTGGTCTTGGAAGATTTTATGATTGTTTTTCTTCATAGCTCCTCAACTCCCGCCAAGTCATATTGATGATTTTTAGCCCCATTTTTTTTCAAATTTCTTCTCAAATTAGAATTTAGAGCATGATATTTTTGTTATAATGTGTAGTACCACCTATGTAGTGCCTCAAATCCCGATCCGACCAGGATGTGCACTATGTAATTGGGCTTGTGGCTAGTCCGTCTGAGTCGTAGTTTAGATCTTCGGCATCCTCTTGCCACGGACGAAATGCGATGATCTTATCCAACTCATGGATAGGCCTCTATTGAAACAAGTCCAATAGTTTTCGTGCTTTGTTGCTTGGTTTTCTTGATTGACTTTCTCGTTTGGAGCTTTGATTCTTGGAGAGTTCGGCAGGAAGGATAGGCAAGGATTCTAACTCGGTGCTCGTGCTATTTCAGGTCCGCGTAACTGATGTTTGATCGTCGCTAGGCGGGACTCCTTGTTTCAGCATCTTTCCCTTTAACAAGTGAGTTGTTCGGACCCTTCTTTCCTACTTCTTCAAGCCACATCTCTAATATTTTAAACGTTCACTCGATGATGCCCGGTTGGACGTCTAAAAAATCATTAGCCACAATGCATGCCAGCCACTAAGAAAGGAACATGGGATTGTAGACTAACTTTATTATATGCTTGCACACCTTATATAACTTGAGCTTATTTATAAGAATTTGGTTGTTGGTTGCGGCCTGGTGCCTCGGATAGAGTTTGACCTACGGAATACCAAAATCGAAACTCGGCTTGAGAAAATATGAACTGTTGCATAAGTATATATATTGCTGCTTTACTTCTTCTGTTTTATTTCGATGCATTGTATGATATATGAATTGTTCATGCATTTGCATGGTCTGGGACAACTTGTGCACAAGGTTTGGCATTTCCTCAAAACGGTATTCCGGGGCACTAGAACCGTATCGATCCGGAGGGAAATATTTGATCATGCTAGTCGCGATGCATTGTGGGACCTTCAGCGGGGTTTGCTACCCGGGCTGAGAGGGCGCGCCGCAATGCTCGGATAAGTCCCTAAGGTGTCGATCACACCAATGACCGCATAGAATAGAACACATGCTAATTTATTGTCTTGTGCAGATGGTAAGTATACTTGTGTTTCATTGCAGGCAAGGCGTACATCGGTTGAGTAAGCAACCGGTGTACTTGATGGATAAATGTTGTTTTCATTCCTATCAAACACATGCAACTAATATGAATTGAATTCACTTACTTCTATATAGAAAGAACATCTTAATGCATGCTCGCCCCTAATAAGCTAGTGTCGATTTAGTCGAGTGTGTTCGTCCCGCTCACCAGTACAGCTGAGTACTGACCCACATTGTGGGCAACTATTTCAGGCACTTAGACGGTGCAACGCTAGTGGATAGACGAGGAGGCGTTAGGAGCACCTCTATTTTGAAGTATAGTTGGAGTCAGTTCATTTTGGAGGCATGAACTTTCAATCTATACAAGGACATAATGTATAAACGACGTGGACTATCTGATGGAGCGCGCCCTGCCTTTTGAGTTTTCTTTTTGTAATACAAATCAAGTAGCCGAGATGCGCATCAAATGTAAACTCTATGTAAATTACTCTGAATTATCAATGAAAAGCATGTTTCTTCCTATACTTGTGTTCAAATATATGTGAATGCATTTTCTAAATTGTGTTTTTAAATGGGTTCCTATCACTGCACGTTCTTACCTTGTGCGAGCGCAACTTCAGGCTCGTACGGCATCACGCCCCAGCGAGGATGATCGGTTCCGTAAAGGATCCAGCGAGGACGATTGACCCTTTCGGGATCGAGGTATGACATAGTGGTATCAGAGCACGACTTTACTTCCTTGGGATTTCAAAAGATAATCTAGGAGTTTGATGTGCCTCTCAATTGAGTTGCATTCGGCGTCCGCTGCATGAGAAGAATCGCCTATACAATGAGCCTATAGATATAAATTTATCGTTTTTAGAGTGTTGACAAGCTACTATCTTTTGTAGCCATGGCTAAGAAAAATACTGCTGTTGCAAGCAGTGCTCAGCCTATCCAGAGCGATCCGGCAAGTTCTGGAGAATCCGGAGGAGTGGGTTCAACCGATATGATCGAGTGGCTTATGCATCTAATGGAGGTGCAGCAACAACAAGTCGCTACTCAACAGGCGCAGATTCAGGCGCAGTTCACTGCTCAACAGAAGCATATGTATACCATGATGCAGTTGATCGCATCCTTGGTACCCAGCAACGGAGGAGCCACAGTGACGCCTGTCACGCCGCCGGTTGTGGCGGTGGAGGATGAGTCAGAAGAAACACAGCCCCCCGCTAGGAATACCTGCCGAGCGGCATAGTTCACAAAAATGCATCCACCAACGTTCAACGGACGAGCAGAACCGGACGTGGTGATGGGATGGATTGCTAAGCTAGAGGGACTCTTCAATCTGGTTGGCATTAAGGGATCCAAACGAGTGGCATGTGTATCGGTTAAACTGGAACTGCGAGCGCATGACTGGTGGAAAGCCACAAAGCAAGAGATTTATGACGCCAATCCCAACTACAAAATCACCTGGGAAATGTTCAAATCTGCCTTTATTGGACAATATATTTCTCGGGTCATGCGGCAATAGAAAGAAGACAATTTCAGCAATCTGGTACAAGGAAGTATGCCTGTTGATGATTATGACTCAGTGTTTGCTAGACTGGCCAAGTTTGCCGAGCACTTCTTGCCTAACCAACAGGCGTGGTGCTACCGTTTTCAGAAAGGTTTGAATGACGATTTGCGTAGGGACGTCATCAATCAGAAATATTAAACCTACAGGAAATGTTATGAAGCTGCCCTGAATAGCGAACGGATCTTTGGGCGCAATCCACCAAAGGTCGATGTGCAAACCTCCCGTACCAACAACAACAAGAGGTCTCGGGAAACGGGAGGGTCTAGAGCGCAAAAGTGTCCGCACACATCCGAACACAGGGGTCCACCCCAGGCACCGTACTGCCATAGGTACGGCAAATTGGGGCATCGGGTGTGTAACCCCCCTGATTTTTCAGGAATTTTTAATTTGGATTATTTAGCAATTTTCTGGAATTAAAACTAAGATATTTTAGATTAAATAATTTTTAAATGATGTTAATTAATAATTAAAATATTATAAAAATAATATTTTTGGGTGTGAAATAAAAAACTAGACATAGGGTAATTTTCCGGGAATTTATTGGACCCCAGAAGCATTTTTAAAGCCCTAGAAACTAATATATTTTTAACCTAATTAAACCCTGGCTGAACCCGGTTTATTCTTAAATAAACCAAACCAAACCGACCCAAACCGTGTTAAACCGAACCAACCCAAACATATTCCTTAACGGGTTGGGTCGGGTCGGGTCGGATCCGAATTGAACCCGACCCGGACCCGAAACCCTAACTGAAACCCTAATTCCCAATCCTATCCGGAAACACTGTTCCGGCCCCCTTAAAATCCCTCGAAAACCACGCCCGGCCGGCCGAAACCCTAGCCATCTCCTCGTCTAGAAACCGCGGTGCTGCTCCGGTCATCTACCTCCGTCCTAGCCCTGAACCCTAACGTCGACGACCCTCGTCGATCCCCCAACTCATCCCGCAGCCCCAGTCGTCGAACCCTCGACGAACACCGCCCGTCCCTCTTCCTCCGCCTCGACCATCCCCTCACAGCTCCGCCCTAGCCCAGCCCCGACTACCGTCCAGAACTCCCCGCTCCGCCGTCTCGCCATCAACCCAGCTCACCCGCTCGACCTCAAACCCCCACGGTCTAGTCATCCGCTCCGCCCTAACCCGAGCCACCACCATCGCCATCTCGCCGACCTCCGCCTAGCCCCGTGCCCTAGCCATCAGCTCCGCCTCGCCGACCTCCGCCCAGCCCCGCGCAGCCTCGACGACCTGCTGCCCTAGCCCAGACATGGTTGACTCGGACACAGCCGCACTCAGACCAGGACACGGCAGAACCCCAGGACACAGCACAGTGGACACAGCAGCACAGTACCCCGGACACCCTGTGTCGTGTCGACCCGAACACGAAGAACCCCGTTCCACGGAGCCCTGTTCAGGTAACCCATTCTCTCTCCTCGATACCCCATTTTCCGTTCCGTCAGTTGTGACGCGTAGGCTGTGTAACCCTCTCGATGCCCGTACAATCCGCTCGGTGCGTCGCGTCCTGTGGCGATCGCGAACCGCGATCCAAAAACAGGAAAAACCAACGCCCTGTTTCACCCCGGAACTGAGTACGCCCCGCCAAACGGGACGACTTGGTCACGTGCGGTCTTCACCGAAATGTGCGTGCCGTTGATACGATCACAAAATTTGGATGTGCGTGCACACCAGAATCAACTCGTATCCGTCGACAATGTCCCGTATCTGCCTGTTCTAACACGTCGTAACTTTGTGTACACATGTCGGATCGAAATAAAACTTGCGTCATCGGACTCGTAGCAATACGCTGGTCCTATGACCCAAGTTTGGTTCGATTCTGAGAACGTTGACAAAATCGCGTATCGTGGGCCCCACGGCTCAACTTGACGGGCGATTTTGTGATCGGCTCATCGGAATCCAATTTTGGAAGTTCCGTTGGGTTTGTATCATCGTTCTGGACTTGTTGACACTAAATTTGATGAATTTGGAGACCTTTGACCCTGACACATTTTTTGGTGCAAAGCGGCCCACATGTGGACCCCGTTTTGACCAAAAACTATCATTTTTGCCCCTGTGTCCAAATTGGACTTAAGGACAGGCGTTCCTAGCTATTTGATATTTTTTGAATCTGATGGTGATGTTTATTTCAGCAACCGGAGGAGTACCCACAATTTCTACTGAGATCAGAGCTACAGTTGGAGTCAGAACCCCAGGCAAGTGTACCTTGCTAACATTGCAGTTCTTGTTACCTATTTCCTTGTCTTATTTATATATTGTTGTACATGCTTGACCTAGGACCGTGTGACGTACTTAGCGTTCGATTAATAGTCGGGTGCCAACACCGTACGCGGAGTTGTGTAACGTCACATAGAGATGGATATCGTGACCCTTTACATTCTCGTACTTGTCTTATCAAGTACATCTTAACCCAGGACACTTGACACTATTCATGAGACAGAATCTTTCTGAGATATTCATGGTGATTCTGTATAGCATACAGGCTTTATGACATAGACATTATATTCATAGACATTATATGACTTGTTGTATTAGATATGATCTTGCGTGACATGGACATGAGGCATCGTGGACATGGACATGAGGCATCATGGACATGAGACGTGTGATTACATTGGGTGGGGAGAGATACACAGGCTACAGGCTAATTTTCATATAAATACTACATAGTAAATACATAGTAAAATACATAGTAAACCCTGCTACAGGCTCCCAGACACAGAGCCTTGTAGTGGTCTCAGTCTGAGTACTAGTGATGCTCTCATCTTGCATTTCACTTAGCTGGTTATTTAGTATTACCCTATTTACTCATTTATTCTGCACTGCATTATTATGGCTTGAGTTATTTTGTACCTTGCAATGTCCCCTGAGGACCTGGATCCGGATTATGTCCCCAGGATTTGCAGCCGAGATCTATCCCGAGGTATACGGGACATGAGCATTAGCAGGAGCAGGAGCAGACACCGGAGCAGTACCATATCCAGTAGACGAGTGATCCCTGAGGGTATCTTCTGAGTATATACTGTTTTCCTACTCAGTATTTGTAGTGGTTATCTTTATTCTTGTATCTTGACAGATGTATCAGACTCATTACCGGATTATTTCCCGAGTTTATATTTTATTGAGATTGATCTTGCTTTTTGATTCTGATATTGTTGTATTCATTTCTGTGGATGAGATTAGTCTTTCTAGATCCTTATTGTTGTATTACAGCTTAAGTACGCCCTGATGGATCCATTAAATTGGGTTTGTCCATCAGTGTGTGCTGCTGGCCATTGCCACGTGTCTGGTCCCTCGATATTTTGGGACTGGGGCGTGACATGATTTTTGTGGTGGCCCATGCAGGTCAACGACTAAATTGTTCGGTTTCAACTTAGGGATCGAACAAGCCTGCAATAAGAATAGGATAAGTTTTTGGATCTCATCCACTTGCTTGAATCGTTCTTGACATCTATAACGGATTCGAATTAATTTCTTGACTTGCATCCTGTCTTGATTCATGTGCGCCTCTTATTGTTTATTTTGGTTGTTACTCTAAAATTTTTCTATGTGATTGGTAATTAGAACTTGACAGTTTAAGTTATTATCGTAGATTATGACCTAATGACTACCCCTTAGCTTTAAGTCACGTAATTAGTACCCCCACCTCGATACAAGTTAGATCCATTCCCCTTGACGGCCAGTAACTCTTCTATCCTCACTATCGACACTTGTTCTATAAGCACTAGGACTAAGGCTTAAGACAACCATGACCTATGTAATATAGGAGGATACCCTAATAGGTACCAAGACCCCTTCTCGTAGACCTTAACAAGAGTTTCTACGGTATCCTTAAGACGATTTCAGTATTAGTTTATTGTTTTAAGTTGAGTAGTATGCCTCACAACATAGTACCACCTAGCCCTATTGACCCATTGATGAAGTGAACTAGGATGACACAACTTTAGACTTGCATAAAAAGATAGTATTTATTCAGAGTGTAGAATTTAGAGGTCCTTGCCCCTATTTGGTCGACTAGCGACTTAGACAAGGAGGTTGTATGATGACTGTAGAGATTGTGTAGTCTTTTATTATTATTGCTTATTCTGTTTTGTTTTTGTAAACTTGATTTAATTTGTACCTCCTTTCATCATCATCTAGCGTACTTATATTTTGTACTACCTCGACTTATGCTGCTGTTACAGCCTAGTTTTGCAAGCTCATTCTTTTATCAAGCTTGTTCACGACATATGTATTATTGGACGCGTACACTAATACATTTCAAAATCAGTGTATTAAGGTCTAGCTAACCTTAGTGTACTTGATTCGCCCTTCGTAATACTACTTTACGTGGATTGAGATATGTAGTGATTAGTAGACGAATGTACTTGCCCTAGACATATCTGACACATCGTATCGGTTACGTAACTGTACTAATACGAGCATGCGAACAAAGGATTACCAGAATAGGATTTCAATCCAAAACTGCTTGACAATTCCCATTTGAATTCTTTAAATGCCTTGATCCCGATACTTCTATTCTATTACCTCACCCTTGAACTCTTTATTATTGATCTCCGTCTTCCCTTATTTCGGAAAGACGAAACCTCGTGCTTGGTATAAGTTTGATATATAGACAGTACTAGATATACCCCACAAGCCGGTCGCATTGTTGATGACCCTTTCATATATGATTAAGGGAATATCATAGGTGATATATTTGGTGTTAAAGACTTGAGGATTCAATAACATGATTAAATAAGTTGGGGCATAGCTTTCTTAGATGTATAGCCTTAGATGATAGATGGGTAAATTCTAAGTTGGGTAGAGACCGCAATGTTCACTTAGGAGGAATTCTTTAGACTGTAATCAAGTGAGATTTGATAGAGAGACCCTACCCTAGTTTAATTTCGAGGACGAAATTGTTTTAAGTTGGGTAGATTGTAACCCCCCTGATTTTTCAGAAATTTTTAATTTGGATTTTTAGCAATTTTTCTGTAATTTTCTGGAATTAAAACTAAGGTATTTTGGATTAAATAATTTTTAAATAATGTTAATTAATAATTAAAATACTATGAAAATAATATTTTTGGGTGTGAAATGAAAAACTAGACATGGGATAATTTTTCGGGAATTTATTGGACCCCAGAAGCATTTTTAAAGCCCTAGAAACTAATGTATTTTTAACCTAATTAAACCCTGGCTGAACCCGATTTATTCTTAAATAAACCAAACCAAACCGACCCAAACCGTGTTAAACCGAACCAACCCAAACCTATTCCTTAACGGGTCGGGTCGGATCCGAATCGAACCCGACCCGGACCCGAAACCCTAACCGAAACCCTAATTCCAAATCCTATCCAAAAATACTGTTCCGCCCCCCCTTAAAATCTCTCGAAAACCACGCCCGGCCGGCCGAAACCCAAGCCATCTCCTCGTCTAGAAACCGCGACGCCGCTCCGGTCATCCACCTCCGCCCTAGCCCTGAACCCTAACGTCGACGACCCTCGTCGATCCCCCAAGTCATCCCGCAGCCCCAGTCGTCGAACCCTCGACGAACACCGCCCGTCCCTCTTCCTCCGCCTCGACCATCCCCTCACAGCTCCGCCCTAGCCCAGCCCCGACCACCGTCTAGAACTTCCCGCTCCGCCGTCTCGCCATCAACCCAACTCACCCGCTCGACCTCGAACCCCCACGGTCCGGTCATCCGCTCCGCCCTAACCCGAGCCACCACCATTGCCATCTCGCCGACCTCCGCCTAGCCCCGTGCCCTAGCCATCAGCTTCGCCTCGCCGACCTCCGCCCAGCCCCGCGCAGCCTCGACGACCCGCTACCCTAGCCCGGACACGGTTGACTCGAACACAACCGCACTCAGACCAGGACACGGCAAAACCCCAGGACATAGCACAGTGGACACAGCAGCACAGTACCCCGGACACCCTGTGTCGTGTCGACCCGGACACGAAGAACCCCATTCCACGGAGCCCTGTTCAGGTAACCCGTTCTCTCTCCTCGATACCCTATTTTTTGTTCCGTAAGTTGTGACGCGTAGGCTGTATAACCCTCTCGATGCCCGTGCAATCCGCTCGGTGCATTGCGTCCTGTGGCGATCGCGAACCGCGATCCAAAAACAGGAAAAACCAATGCCATGTTTCACCCCGGAACTGAGTACGCCCCGCCAAACGGGACAACTTGGTCGCGTGCGATCTTCACCAAAACGTGCGCGCCGTTAATACGGACGTGCATAATTTCGCAGAAGTTGATTTGGATGTGCGTGCACACCAGAATCAACGCGTATCCGTCGACAACGTCCCGTATCCGCATGTTCTGGATTACGTCATAACTTTGTGTACACACGTCGGATCGAAACAAAACTTGTGTCATCGGACTCGTAGCAATACGATGGTAATATGACCCAAGTTTGGTTCGATTCTGAGAACGTTGACAAAATCGCGTATCGTGGGCCCCACGGCTCAACTTGACGGGCGATTTTGTGATCGGCTCATCGGAATCCAATTCTGGAAGTTCCATTGGGTTTGTATCATCGTTCTGAACTTGTTGACACTAAGTTTGACGAATTTGGAGACCTTTGACCCTGACACGTTTTTCGGTGCAAAGCGGCCCACATGTGGATCCCGTTTTGACCAGAAACTGTCATTTTTGCCCCTGTGTCCAAATTGGACTTAAGGACAGGCGTTCCTAGCTATTTAATATTTTCTGAATCTGATGGTGATGTTTATTTCAGCAACTGGAGGAGTACCCACAATTCCCACTGAGATCAGAGCTACAGTTGGAGTCAGAACCCCAGGCAAGTGTACCTTGCCAACATTGCAGTTCTTGTTACCTATTTCCTTGTCTTATTTATATATTGTTGTACATGCTTGACCTAGGATCGTGTGACGTACTTAGCATCCGATTAATAGTCGGGTGCCAATACCGTACGCGGAGTTGTGTAACGTCACATAGAGATGGATATCGTGACCCTTTACATTCTCGTACTTGTCTTATCAAGTACATCTTAACCCAGGACACTTGATACTATTCATGAGACATAATCTTCCTGAGATCATGGTGATTCTGTATAGGATACATGCTTTATGTCACGCCCCAGTCCCAAAATATCGAGGCACTAGACATGTGGCAATGGCCAGCAGTACACACCGATGGACAAACCCAATTTAATGGATCCATCGGGGCATATTTAAGCTGTATTACAATGGTCAGGGTTTACTAATCTCATCCACAGAATAAACACATCAATATCAACAATAAGTATTAAACAACATCCAGTCACAAGTAAATAAAATCGGGAAAAAACCCGATATTAAGTCTGTTACAAATGTTCATTTTAAATAAGAAATAAAGAGTTTAATTGCCATAAAAACTGAGCATAGTGAAGCAGATGTTCAGGAAAAATCCTCAGCGATCACCTCGTCCTCAGGGTCTGGTACTGTTCCGAGAAGTGCTCCTGTTCCGTACACCTCAGGATAGATATCATCTGCTAATCCTGGGGACATAATCCAGATTCAGGTCCTCAGGGGACATAGCAAGGTACAAAATAACTCATGCCAAAAGTAAATGCAGTGCAGCAATAAATGAAACAAATAGGGTAAATATATAACCAGCTAAGTGATATGCAAGTGAGAGTTTTAGTCATACTCAGGCTGAGACTACTACAGGATCGGTGTCGGAGAAACCCATAGCAGTATTTTCTCGAAGGGCCAGTACGGTACCAAAGCTCTGTGTCAGAGTCTAAGGCACATTCATTAAATTATTATATATATATATATATATATATATATATATATATATATATTCAGCCTTTTATATGGTAAATCTCTCCCCACCCAATGTAATCACACGTCTCATGTCCATGACACGCAAGATCAAAACTAATGCAACTAGTCAGGATAAAATCTAAGCATGTAAAGATGTATATGTCATAAACCTGTATCCTATACAGAATCACCTTGAATATTTCAGGAAGATTCTGTCTCATGATTCGTGTCAGGTGTCCTGGGTATAATGTACTTGATATGGCAAGTACGAGAATGTAAATGTCACGATATCCATCTCTAGGTGACCTTACACAATCTCGCGTACGGTGTTGGCACCCGACTATTAATCGGATGCTAAGTAGGACCGGTAGGTCACACGGTCCTAGGTTAAGTATGTATAACAGATATATATGTCAAGGAAATAAGTAACAAAAACTACAGGATTTGGCAAGTTACACTTGCCTGGGGTTCTGGTTCCAACTGTAGCTCTGACCTCGGTGGGAATTGCAGGTACTGCTCCGGTTGCTGAAATAGACATCACCACCAGATCCAGAAAATATCAAATAGCTAAAAATGCCTGTCCTTGAGTCCAATTTGGACACAGGGGCAAAAATGACAGTTTCTGGTCAAAGCGGGGTCCACATGTGGGCCGCTTTGCACCGAAAAACGTGTCAGAACCAATGGTCTCCAAATCAGTCAAACTTAGTGTCAACAGGTCCAGAACATTGATACGAACCCAACGGAACTTCCAGAATTGGATTCCGATGAGCCGATCACAAAATCGCCAGTCAAGTGGAGCCGTGGGGCCCACGATACGCGATTTTGTCAATGTTCTCAGAATCGAACCAAACTTGGGTCACAGGACCAGCGTATTGCTACGAGTCCGATGGCGCAAGTTTCGTTTCGATCCGACATGTGTACACTAAGTTACAGCGAGATCCAGAAAGGACGGATACGGAACGTTGTCGGCGGATACGCGTTGATTCCGGTGTGCACGCACATCCAAATCAACTTCTGCGAAATCCTGCACGTCCGTATCAACGGCGCGCACGTTTCGGTGAAGACCGCACGCGACCAAGTCATCCCGTTTGGCGGGGCGTACTCAGTTCTGGGGTAAAACAGGGCGTTAGTTTTTCCTGTTTTTGGATCGCGGTTCACGATCACCACAGGACGCGATGCACCGAGCGGGTTGCACGGGCATCGAGGGGGTCATGCAGTCTACGCGTCACAACTGACGGAACAAAAATCGGGGCAGCGAGGAGAGAGAACGGGTTACCTGAACAGGGCTCCAAAAATCGAGATTTCTCGTGTCCGCGTGTCTCGACACGAGCTGTGTCCTGTCAGCCATGTCCGGGACGTGTCCAGGTTAGGGCTAGGGTTCTGCTGTGTCCGGGTCAGGGGCTGCTGTCGGCGGACACGGCGGAGGCGGCCAGGGGCTGCTCGGCGAGGCGCTGCTGCTTGTCGTGGCCGGCGGAGGCGAGCTCGCCGGAGCTGCTGCTGATGTAGGCGACGGAGAGAGGGAAGGCGGAGGAGCTGAGGCGGGTGCCGGAGAAGACGACCGCGGCTCGTGGGCTGCTGAGGGTGTTGGGGTTCCGTCGAAGGGAGAGGCGGCAAGGTCGGGCGGAGCGGGTCAGGCGGCGAAGGGAGAGGGCTGAGGGCTGGCTAGGGCGAAGGAGGTGGAGCCAGGGGGTTTTTATAGGAGGTCGACGGCCATTGCGGGAGGCGGATGGCCGGACGTTGCGGAGGAGGCGGAGGGCCGCAGGGTTCTGGAGCGGGGAGATCGAGCGGCGGCGGGTCGGCCGGTCGGAGGGGAGGCGAGGAGTCGGGGAAGAGAGAGGGGTTCGGCCGGGTCGGGTCGGTGATGGGTCGGGTCGGTTCAGGTGGATCCGGCCCGATCCAATAAGAATGAATGCGGGTCGGGTCGGGTCGGGTTTCGGG
This sequence comes from Iris macrosiphon, assembly GCA_036927795.1. Taxonomy (NCBI): domain Eukaryota; kingdom Viridiplantae; phylum Streptophyta; class Magnoliopsida; order Asparagales; family Iridaceae; genus Iris; species Iris macrosiphon. The sequence goes on along the minus strand of JAYESA010000015.1, from coordinate 112,803,397 downwards.
TCGCGGGTTAGACCCGGATCCGACCAGCTAAGGTTGAGTTGGTTTGGGTTATTAAATCGGTCCGGTTTGGGTTAGTTTGGTTCAATTGAACCGAGTTTATTTTGGTTTAATTAAATAATTAGTTTTTAGGGCTTTAAAAAATGCTTCCGGGGTCCAATAAATTCCCGAAAAATTACCTTATGTCTAATTTTTCATTTTACACCATAAAATTTTATTTTCATAATATTTTAATATTATTTAACATCATTTAAAAATCATTTAAATTCAAAATATTTTAGTTTTAATTAATAAAAATCCCAAAAAAATTCTAGAAAATTGTGAAAAATCCAAATTAAAAATTCTTGAAAATCAGGGGGTTTACAATCTACCTCCCTTAAGAAGATTGCGTCCTCGCAATCAAAGAATAACCGGTCAACAGAGATGACACGGTTGCAAAATTTATTCGAAGCACATCACGATTAAGAAAAGTCAAGATTGAGGGTTTAAAACACATAGGGAAAAATCATTTCCCTGAGCAATGGAAATTATGCAATTTTTCGAATGTAGGAAATCTAGAAATTACAGTTTTTAGAAAAATCTAGGTTATTCTTTAAAAACTTATTAGGTTAACAATTCTAGGTTATCACTAGGTTATCAATTATTAGCAAGTTAAAACTGTCAGGTTAAGGCTAAGGTCACGAACCAATATGCACGAACTAAAGCAATACTAGAAACATAACTACAAAAACTTACGCGCATTAGCTACTCCAAGAGTCTGAGCGTCCTCCAAAGTCATCGCGAAAGCTTGTCCGCGTCCTTGAGGTGGTGCCCTCTGCTGTTGCTGGGCCTGCTGGAAGGGTGCTGCTTGAAGTGCCAAGGGTGGCCTTGGTTGATACCCTCCTGGTGCTGGTAGTGCTTGTTGGTTTGCCCTTGGTGCTCCTTCTCTACGCTCAGGGCAGTCTCTCACTGCATGTTGTCTGGATCCGCAACCTAAGCATAGTCTGAATTTACGTCTACACTCCTTCTCAACATGGCCTATCTTGCCGTAGTAGTGACAAGTAGGAAGAGTTAGGGATTTGGATGCAACTCCCTGTGGTGCTTGATGCAGATAAGGTTTCTTGGCAGCTTCTCCATTTGGTGCTCTGGCTGGTGCTGATGTGGAAGGCCTCTTCAGGTTGGATTCTCGTCTGATGACACGCTCCATACGTCTAGCTGCAGCAAGGACGTCCGTGTACGAAGTAGGTGCGATGGATCCGATCATTCTTTGTAGCTCAAAGTTTAGCCCATCAAAGAACTTCTCAGCCTTCTCTTTTTCTGTCGGGATCAATGTTGGGACGAAGCGACTTAGACGAATGAACTCAGCGTTGTACTCTTCCACCGTCATAGTATCCTGAATGAGACGATTGAACTTGTCCCGCAGTTCTGATCGAGCGATAGCTGGAATATACATCTCTTGAAAGAGTTTGGAGAACTCCTCCCAAGTGACTCGGTCTGGTCCGAGCCGTCTCTCTTCAGATAGCCACCAGTGATGTGCATTTCCCGTCAATTGCATTCTGACGGCAGTCATCCAACGTTCCCGTGGAAGCTCAGCTGCTTCTAATTGATGTTGAGTATTGGTGAGCCACTCATGAACTTCTGTGGGCTCCTCCTTGCCTGAGAAGGTACGGGGCTTCAGCTGGCGAAAATCGGTGATAGAGCCCGTCGTTGGCCGTCGAGCTGGTAGGTTGGCCTGCTCCAGTACATTTACTAGGCTGTTCCTCAAGTAATCAGCCTCGCGACGCTGAGCCTCGTATTGGACTTGTTGCTGGGCTTACATCATTGCGTAGATCATTTGGAATATCTGTTACCCATCAATAGGCTGCCCTTGTAGGAATACGGGCATCGGTGGAACGAACTGCGGCGGAGGTGGGATATCATCACGCCGGAACCTTGAATTATGCTGGGCTGCTTGATCGCTTTGAGAAGATTGTCCTCTATTCTCCGGTGTTACTTCTTCATCGTAGGTGACCACAGCATCATGCGGTGTACCTAAGGGATTCTCGTCGTTGGTTCTCGGATCCATTGCTCTGCATCAAAAATAAACTATAAGAGGCGTTCAGGAATCAAGGCAAGATGCAAGTCAAAATTTGAATCCGATATAGATATCAAGAACGATTCAAGCTAGTGGATGAGATCCTAAAACTTATCCTATCTTTATTGCAGGCCTGTTCAGTCCCTAAGTTGAAACCGAACAATTTAGTCGTTGACCTGCATAGGCCACCACAAAAATCATGTCACGCCCCAGTCCCAAAATATCGAGGGACTAGACACGTGGCAATGGCCAGTAGTACACACCGATGGACAAACCCAATTTAATGGATCCATCGGGGCATACTTAAGTTGTATTACAATGGTCAGGATTTACTAATCTCATCCACAGAATAAACACAGCAATATCAACAATAAGTATTAAACAACATCCAGTCACAAGTAAATAAAATTGGGAAAAAACCCGAGATTAAGTCTGTTACAAATGTTCATTTTAAACAAGAAATAAAGAGTTTAATTGCCATAAAAACTGAACATAGTAAAGCAGATGTTCAGGAAAAATCTTCAGCGATCACCTCGTCCTCAGGGTCTGGTATTGTTTCGAGAAGTGCTCCTGTTCCGTACACCTCAGGATAGATATCCTCTGCTAATCCTGGGGACATAATCCAGATCCAGGTCCTCAGGGAACATAGCAAGGTACAAAATAACTCATGTCAAAAGTAAATACAGTGCAGCAATAAATGAAACAAATAGGGTAAATATATAACTAGCTAAGTGATATGCAAGTGAGAGTTTTAGTCATACTCAGGCTGAGACTACTACAGGATCGGTGTCGGAGAAACCCATAGCAGTATTTTCTCGAAGGGCCAGTACGGTACCAAAGCTCTGTGTCAGAGTCTAAGGCACATCCATTAAATTATTATATATATATATTCAGCCTTTTGTATGGTAAATCTCTCCCCACCCAATGTAATCACACGTCTCATGTCCATGACACGCAAGATCAAAACTAATGCAACTAGTCAGGATAAAATCTAAGCATATAAAGATGTATATGTCATAAACCTGTATCCTATACAGAATCACCTTGAATATTTCAGGAAGATTCTGTCTCATGATTCGTGTCAGGTGTCCTGGGTATAATGTACTTGATATGGCAAGTACGAGAATGTAAATGTCACGATATCCATCTCTAGGTGACCTTACACAACCTCGCGTACGGTGTTGGCACCCGACTATTAATCGGACGCTAAGTAGGACCGGTAGGTCACACGGTCCTAGGTTAAGTATGTATAACAGATATATATGTCAAGGAAATAAGTAACAAAAACTACAGGATTTGGCAAGTTACACTTGCCTGGGGTTCTGTTTCCAACTGTAGCTCTGACCTCGGTGGGAATTACAGGTATTGCTCCGGTTGCTGAAATAGACATCACCATCAGATCCAGAAAATATCATGTCACGACCCGATTCCGTAGAATCGTTGGGGCGTCCCTCGAATCGTGATGCCGTGCGGGCCTGGGGTTGCGCCCGCACAAGGCTAAAGTATTTTGCATAACGAGCACATATTCAGAGTACGCAGATAAATTGAACACAAGTTGAAACATGAAAAAGTTCTCTTTATTGATAATGAACATCTATTACAAACTCTTGAACGAGTCAGCTAATATGCCGCACGGGCTTACAAAAGTGTTGACTCAAAATGAGATAGCAGTCCTGTACATTACATCCCTTTACTAAACTTCAAAATGAATAAGACCTCCGGGATGGAGGACGGCTTTGCCACGGAACTGCATTGTGTATGAAGAGTTGCAAGCTCCTTTCTTCAAGTACTTAAAATACAGCGCGATCAGGATGCGCCAATAGCTGGACTGGATCGGGAAGACGACTTCGGCTCCTCGCTAGGTTCGCCTTGGTGCGGAGAACCTGTTTCAACGAGGGTCAGTATGTCGAAACATACTGGTGAAGGCGAGCTAACCGAACTATACCAATCAACACGTTGTTTTAATGAAGCATGCATATTTTTGTGGGTTTCTATTGTCAAGCCCCAATCTCCCGCAAGCTCGATAGTCCCTACTGAACGTGAAATCACCACGTTGCAGCTCTCCCGCAGGACAATCATTCCCATCGGGACGTGATGCCGTACGAGCCTGGAGTTGCGCTCATACAAGACGATGTTTTCAAACACCAATGTTATCATCGAAACAACCAAGTTATAGCGGAAGCCGTTTAATGTACCAAGCACACAAACAGAGTATACGCAGCGAAGCTCACAATAGGGTCCAAATGAAATGCCCCGAGTCAATGCCACAAAGGCGATGCCACGGAGACGATGAAATATTCTTGCTCTTTCTCTAGCCCACAAAGGTACTTACAGTTCATACATCTTGTCCCGTATATCCAAGCAGCGCCACTACGCATGTGTACCTGAAATATTGCCCACAAACGTGGGTCAATACACAACCGTACTGGTGAGCGGGATAACCCACTCGTCTAAGCCGACACTAAGTAAAATAGTGAATGCACACAGTTATATGGTGATCTTTCTAGTTGAATCCTAGATTCGTTTCATGGCATATGAATGACATGTTAAGAAAAGCAGTAAAGCATTTTATGCATGCAAGCATTCAATCTCAAACCAAACGACAAGCATTTATATATATCGAACCCGTCCTACTCAATGCCATCGTTCGCACGATAACATATCGAACCATCAGTCTCGCCTAGATATCCATCCTCAACCAAAGTTTATATATTCCAAACTCAAGTGCACACTCTTGCCGAGGCAAGGTGGCCGCGCCTACACGATGCACAAACCAAACAAAGTAAAGCAAACCAACATTTATTCTATATGAAGTCACTGGCCAGAAGCCACGAAGGACGTTGATCGGACCAAGATCAACAGGTCAATCCTACCCGATCCAGGGTTGGACAGCTACTCCCTCCTGGTGGTATCGGACTACCAGCACTGCGCCCAATTGCGCGATGTCCATTGTTTCCTCCATGGTAGAACGGTCCCGGTGCCCCGGTGCCTCATCCCGTTCCAGGAAACCAAACACTGTGCCACGCAGGTTGTCCGTGACTATACAGACACAGTAGGTATGACGAGAGGATCGAAACATTCTCGCCCCACCAAGCGATCCTAGACTCGTTCAACCGATATCCAATCAAATATCCATAACCATTCTTCCAACATATCCATTCCAAGTAATCCAAATCTCGACCTCAAGATATCGCCCAAGGCAAGTGTTTCATAGGCACGATGCCTCTTCTCAACACAGAGTCCAATTTGGTGCAACACCCATGCTCAAAGCAAATCCCATGGCACAATACCGTTTCAGTGGCACAATGCCCCATTCGTGTCACGATGCCCCATCAAGCGGCACAACGCCCTCGCCGATGCAGTTGTTCGGTTTCGAACCACAACTGCTCGCTTTGCAAGATAAAACGACCAAGTGATACTCGCGCACGGATGCACGTTCGCTCGTTCGAATTCCCGATATTCCCATTGCCTCAAATGTATCATTCCAACTTGTATAATTCCAACCGTCCAAGCATAATCCCAAGCTATCCAACCAACTGCCTCAAATGTAAAATTTGACTATCGCATCCAACTATCCAACGCATAAACCATATCAAGCCACAATCCTACCAAGCCAACGACGTACACTCTATGCACGCCTCAGTGTAGTGTTTCCCGAGTTTCAGCCCAAGTATTCAAGTCATTTACGTGTTTTCCATATTATTAGGCATGAAGGAGTAGAGGAGAAGGGAAAGAGCCCACTCACAATGATTGATCCCGTTAGGCATCATGTCCTGCCGATACGGCTAATCCCTTGAACCCGTGGTCCGATGCAAGCGCGATCTACTCAACTGGTATGACCGTGCGAGCAGGCCGTGCTCTCCAAATCATCCGACCGATCGGATTAAGGAAGACGGCATTATCGCTTCCATCCAGCTATTCAGTAATGTTCCTGAACGAACACCTGATTTCCATCGAACCCGCTAGCCATCTGCACATTGAAACCAACTCGATTAATCTTTCTTTCCAAAATCCAACAATTCAAATGTAACCAGCATTTGATTCATTCAGTCCGACTCAGCGTAACGCTCCGAGCGGTTGCGGGGCGTTACATAATATACCACTTAGAATCATGTTCGTCCACGAACCGTGCTGGTACTCATTTCTATCACCACATGCCATAATCCAATTCCATGGATCTGCTCTAACCAACTCATATATTCACGATTCTGACTCCGCATCTCGTTCTGCTGAACGCTCGTACAATTTTCACGAATTCCCACTTCCTCCTTGCAGCTCAATACGAATTCTTCGTATCGCTTAGTTTTGAATCATACACATATTTAAGGCGTCCCTAAAATACATGCATTTCAGCCGAGCTTTGCGATAGCAAATTTGAACAAGTTACAAGGGTATCTTTATGTTCGAGGCGTCCATTCGTTTTACTCCCAATTGAGCCAATTCACGATTTCTATTCCAACTATTCACTCGAGAACTATTCTCAATTATGCAGATTTTTCACCGACTCAATGAGTTCTCGTTCCAACTCAATCCATCCCACTATTTCTGAAAATCAGTACTAGCAACATCCCAAATATTATCTCATGCACCGAACGATTATCTCAACTGATCTACCCCAACTATGTGACTTACCCAATTATCAACTTTCCTTATATCAGCTCAGTCCAACACATTTTCCTGCCATCTCAATATCTCACAGGGTGAACATCTATATTGAGGTTCGTGTGATCCACGAAGATCTCGCCGCCACGCCAAAGGGATAGTGTCGCCACGATTTCAACGTGGACACACTCGCCACAATTCTTAGGTTGCGCATGGAATAGTTCTTCACGCTGCTTCCACTGCCTCGAAGCATAGAATATCACCTTTGCCTCCCGAACGAGCACGCTTCCCAGAATAAGTTTCGAGACATCTTGTAAATCTGAAGCAAATCTGTCCCTTCCAGTATTCGCAAGGATTTGATCTTAACGAGCCGTTGCTTTAACTTCACGAGCTAGTTTCACAGTCGTCAATTCATATGAATGATATTCCCTTCCAGGGCACGATGAGTCAGAGGCGATGCCATCGATAAAAATCTGCGACTCTGAATCTCATCAGTTGACTAGGCTACCTTCCACCATCGCTTCGATCTTCCGGCTGCATCTTCAACTGAAGACTATCCCAAGGGTCTCTCAAATCCAACACTCAGTCGATAAACCAAGTCTCATTGCTCACATCTGCCCTCGACGCATTCCCAAATACGCCGCCTCAAAGGTCGTTCTATGGGTCTACCATATTCTTATCCGATACAGCGGACAAGTCGCTTAGGGTCAGCTGTCCCGAAGCTACGCTCGATAATTGTAATCATCACGATGGACAGTTACTATGAACCATGCTATATCTCATCTCCAAATTCGAATCAAAATCCAACCATTCATTCGAACGAAGTTTCCGAATCCGAGAACCGCGCTCGTTGAAACCGTCTTCCATCAACCCGTCGTTCTGCCCTGAATCCATCAAAGTTCCGAATTGCATGTTTCATATTGCATTTCCAACTTACTCCAGCAGTACAGTAATTTGCTCCGACGTTGCTTTCACATTTAGCTAACTTCAAAAGTCAATCCGCCATAATCTTTTGCCTTCCGTTGTTGCCACAATCCGTCCACGTCTTCCGGAAAATTCGACTTCCATCGTTGCAACATCTTGCCAAAAATTCTATTTTCGCCAAACTTGAGTCAACATCTCTAGCAGCAATATCCAAAATCTTTCAAGTTTGTGTGAATCCATCGCCTAGCCCCTCCGAACCAACTTCGTGTTTCATTGCTCAACCAACAACTCAAATACGTTGCCCAAAATCGTAGTCCGTGCTCGCTATCATTTGATTCACCCATCGCTCGTTCAAGCTTAACTCAGTTGTTCATTCCGATCTCGTCCATCACTTAAGCCCAACGATGCTTTCATTTGCATCAGTCCGTTCACGATATGCTCAACTCAATATTCGCTTGCTTCATTTCCTTTCTTTCCAACTCAACCGACTTGCACCAACCAACTTGTATTCTCGTTTCACGAGTCCGTTCAGGAAATTTCCATTGATGTCCAACCAAATTATTTCCAATGCCTTGCTCACTATGTGGTATTCCATATACCACTCCGAATCGAGTCGCTACTCACATTATGTTTCCTTTCACGAATCCAAGATCCGTTCGAACCATCCCTCATGCGTAATCATGCCTTTCCCAATTCGAGTCTGACACAGAACTCAGGCAACGCTTGAATTATCCAACTATTCCCATCGTCTGATACTTTCTCAACACGAGCAATCGTGCAATGATTGTCTTCCAAATAGTCCAACCCAATACCCAACGGTTTCACACTTTTGTTGTACGAGCAACTAGTGCCAACTTATCCGTATATTCCTGAGCCAAACTCAAACATGCTCAACCGATGCGCCACAGCCAAAATTCTAACTTCTATCCAACACAATCGCTTGACGAGCAACTCGTGCAGGGATCCATTCTCATCGAATGTTTCTACTCAAAACATGCCGCATACCCAAATCTCGTTAGCCAACCAACTGATACATTGAGGCAATCAGAACTCCCAGAACGATAAGCCAAGCCAACCCAACGAAAGCCCACACTTGTTGCACAAATGCAACAACGCCAACCAACTTGCTGCACGAATGCAACAACGCCTAACGAGGCTAAGCGATCCTACGAAAACCAACCAAGGCAACACAACCAAGAATAAATAAACAGCCACAACTAGCAATAAATAGACTTATTGCATGAAACATCCGATGCGGCACCGAGTAGAGTCAAGAGCTAAATGACACGCGGAAGCAATTTAGAGTTTGTGATGAAGCGAAGGACCAAGTCCGAAGAAATGAACCGGGCACTCTGATACCAATCTGTCACGCCCCAATCTCCCGCAAGCTCGATAGTCCCTACTGAACGTGAAATCACCACGTTGCAGCTCTCCCGCAGGACAATCGTTCCCATCGGGACGTGATGCCGTACGAGCCTGGAGTTGCGCTCATACAAGGCGATGTTTTCAAACACCAATGTTATCATCGAAAAAACCAAGTTACAGCGGAAGCCGTTTAGTGTACCAAGTACACAAACAGAGTATACGCAGCGAAGCTCACAATAGGGTCCAAATAAAATACCCCGAGTCAATGCCACAAAGGCGATGCCACGGAGACGATGAAATACTCTTGCTCTTTCTCTAGCCCACAAAGGTACTTACAGTTCATACATCTTGTCCCGTATATCCAAGCAGCGCCACTACGCCTGTGTACCTGAAATATTGCCCATAAACGTGGGTCAGTACACAACCGTACTGGTGAGCGGGGTAACCCACTCGTCTAAGCCGACACTAAGTAAAATACTGAATGCACACAGTTATATGGTGATCTTTCTAGTTGAATCCTAGATTCGTTTCATGGCATATGAATGACATGTTAAGAAAAGCAGTAAAGCATTTTACGCATGCAAGCATTCAATCTCAAACCAAACGACAAGCATTTATATATATCGAACCCGTCCTACTCAATGCCATCGTTCGCACGATAACATATCGAACCATCAGTCTCGCCTCGATATCCATCCTCAACCAAAGTTTATATATTCCAAACTCAAGTGCACACTCTTGCCGAGGCAAGGTGGCCGCGCCTACACGATGCACAAACCAACCAAAGTAAAGCAAACCAACATTTATTCTATATGAAGTCACTGGCCAGAAGCCACGAAGGACGTTGATCGGACCAAGATCAACAGGGCAATCCTACCCGATCCAGGGTTGGGCAGCTACTCCCGCCTGGTGGTATCGGACTACCAGCACTGCGCCCAATTGCGTGATGCCCATTGTTTTCTCCATGGTGGAACGGTCCCGGTGCCCCGGTGCCTCATCCCGTTCCAGGAAACCAAACCCTGTGCCACGCAGGTTGTCCGTGACTATGCAGACACAGTAGGTATGACGAGAGGATCGAAACATTCTCGCCCCACCAAGCAATCCTAGACTCGTTCAACCGATATCCAATCAAATATCCATAACCATTCTTCCAATATATCCATTCCAAGGAATCCAAATCTCGACCTCAAGATATCGCCCAAGGCAAGTGTTTCATAGGCACGATGCCTCTTCTCAACACAGAGTCCAATTTGGTGCAACACCCATGCTCAAAGCAAATCCCATGGCACAATACCGTTTCAGTGGCACAATGCCCCATTCGTGGCACGATGCCCCATCAAGCGGCACAACGCCCTCGCCGATGCAGTTGTTCGGTTTCGAACCACAACTGCTCGCTTTGCAACACAAAGCGACCAAGTGATACTCGCGCACGGATGCACGTTCGCTCGCCCGAATTTTCGATATTCCCATTGCCTCAAATGTATCATTCCAACTTGTATAATTCCAACCGTCCAAGCATAATCCCAAGCTATCCAACCAACTGCCTCAAATGTAAAATCCGACTATCGCATCCAACTATCCAACGCATAAACCATATCAAGCCACAATCCTACCAAGCCAACGACGTACACTCTATGCACGCCTCAGTGTAGTGTTTCCGAGTTTCAGTCCAAGTATTCAAGCCATTTACGTGTTTTCCATATTATTAGGCATGAAGGAGTAGAGGAGAAGGGAAAGAGCCCACTCACAATGATTGATCCCGTTAGGCATCCTGTCCTGCCGATACGGCCAATCCCTTGAACCCGTGGTCCGATGCAAGCGCGATCTACTCAACTGGTATGACCGTGCGAGCAGGCCGTGCTCTCCAAATCATCCGACCGATCGGATTAAGGAAGACGGCATTATCGCTTCCATCCAGCTATTCAGTAATGTTCCTGAACGAACATCTGATTTCCATCGAACCCGCTAGCCATCTGCACATTGAAACCAACTCGATTAATCTTTTTTTCCAAAATTCAACAATTCAAATGTAACCAGCATTTGATTCATTCAGTCCGACTCAGCGTAACGCTCCGAGCGGTTGCGGGACGTTACATCTATCTTGCCTTAGTTCATTTACAAGTAAGCAGCATATAGAAATTTACTGAAATGAACTTGCCACTGTTCGGTGGATTTTATCTGCCCGTCTGAACCACCTGCACAATACTTACCATGCCTTCCCTGCCACGAAGACACAAGTTAGTTTGCAACAGGTTTAAATATACACGTTGGGATCACTAGCTATAAGCCATAATGGACCGTTTAGTCTTGAACGAGGATGACATGCAGCCAAGATTCGTGAGTGCTACAGTCCACCCTGTCCAGATGCGTGAGACTATCGTGAGTTCCGTCCGGATCGGATCGGTGCCAGTGCCCCAGCAACCGTCCGCAGGAACCGTTGGCCTTGTGCACAAGTTATCCGTGATCAATCGTTCATGATACGTTAACGTTGATGCAGTTCGTTCATATGATACGTTAACGTTAATGCAGTTGAGGCAACATGAACATGAGACAAGCAACATTGTATGATTCGTTTTGCATAGTCTTCCTGACAGTTTATTTCGTAACAAGTGTATTCCATACTTAGCACAATTTATGAAAGAAGATGCATTCTAAATAAACTTGAAGCATGTATATAACTGTCACGCCCCAGTCCCAAAATACCGAGGGACAGGACGCGTGATAATGGCCAGCAGCACACACCGATGGACAAACCCAATTTAATGGATCCATTGGGGCATACTTAAGCTGTATTACAACGATCAGGGTTTACTAATCGCATCCACAGAATGAATATATCAATATCAACAAAAGGAATATAAACATCAACATCAAGTCACAATTAATTAAATCGGGGAACAACCCGATAATCAAGTCTGATACAATTGTCTTTTAAACAAGAATGTAAATAACAACACAGACTGAGTATGGAAGAAACATATACTCAGAATAATCCATGGCAATCACCGAGTCCTCGGTTCCTGGTTCTGCTCCACTGTATGCACCTGAACCTGCTTCTGCTCCTGCTAATGCTCCTGGCCTGTAAACCTCAGAGTGGATCTCCTCTGCAAATCCTGGGGACATAATCCGGATCCAGGTCCTCAGGGGACATAGCAAGGTACAAAATAACTCATGCCAAAATAAATAAAGCAATGCAGCAATAAATGAAGCAATAGGGTAAACTATATAACCAGGCTAAGTGAAAATGCAAGATGAGAGCAGCATTAGAACTCAGGCTGAAACCACTACAAGCTCTGTGTCGGGGAGCCGGTAGCAGTAATAACAAGTAGTGGGCCAAGCTCGGGTTTAGAGTCTTGAGCACCGCAATAATAGGGGTTATATATATATATGACCAGCCTGTAGCCTGTGTGTCTCTCCCCACCCAATGTAATCACACGTCTCATGTCCATGACACGCAAGATCAAAACTAATGCAGCAAGTCATAATAAGATCTAAGAATATAATGTCTATGTCAATCCTGCATCCTACACAGAATCACCATGAATATCTCAGGAAGATTCTATCAAATGTATAGTGTTAAGTGTCCTGGGTATAACGTACTTGATAAAGCAAGTACGAGAATGCAAAGGGTTTCGGTATCCATTTCTATTTGACTTTACACAACCCGCGTACGGTGTTGGCACCCGACAATTAATCGGACGCTAAGTAGGTCATACGGTCCTAGGTTTTAAGCATGTAGAACAATATATATATCAAGAAAATAAGTAGCAAAACTGCAGAATTTTGGCAAGGTACACTTGCCTGGGGTTCCGGCTCCAATTGTGGCTCTGACTTCTGTGGAAATTGCAGGGAGTACTCCGGTTGCTGAAATAAATATCACCATCAGATTCAGAAAATATTAATCAGCTAAAAACGCCTATCCTTGAGTCCAATTTGGAGACAAGGGCAAAAATGACATTTCAGGGCAAAACGGGGTCCAAATGTGGGCCGCTTTGCACCGAAAAACGTGTCAGGGTCAAAGGTCTCCAAATCTGTCCAACTTAGTGTCAACAGGTTAGGAACAATGATACGAACCCAACGGAACTTCCAAAATTGGATTCCGATGAGCCGTTCTCAAAATTGCCCGTCAAGTGGAGCCTAAGGGGCCCACGACACGCGATTTTGTCAACGTTCTCAGAATCGAACCAAATTTGGCTCACAGGACCAGCGTATTGCTACGAGTCCGACGGTGCAAGTTTCATCTCGATCCGACGTGTGTACACTAAGTTACAGCGAGATTCAGAAAGGTCGGATACGGGACGGTGTTCGCGAATACGCATTGATTCCGGTGTGCACGCATATCCGAATCAGCTTCTGTGAAATCTCGCACGTCCGTATCAACGACGCGCACATATCGGTGAAGATCGCACGCGACCAAGTCGTCCCGTTTGGCGGGGCGTACTCGGTTCCGGGGTGAAACAGGACGTTGGTTTTCCTGTTTTTGGATCGCATTTCACGATCACCACAGGTCGCGATGCACCGAGCAGTTTGCACGGGCACCGAGGGGGTCACGCAGGGTTCGCGATGCAACTGACGGAACGAGAAACAGAGCTACGAGAAGAGAGAAAAGAGTACCTGAACAGGCTCCAAAAACTAGGTTCCCGTGTCCTCGCGTGTCGACACGAGACACTGTGTCCTGTATCCGGCCGTGTCCAAACTAGGTTTAGGGCTCTGGTTCGCCGGAGGGACTCGCCGGGGAGGTGCTGGGCTCGCCGAGGCTGGCGGCGAGGCGGGCGGAGTCGAGGGGCAGCGGTGTCGGGCTAAGGGCGGAGGGAGAAGGAGGAAGAGGAGAGGGAGATGGCCGGAGTCGGCTTGGACGGAGGGGATCGGGCAGCCGGAGGTCGGGGGAGAGGCGGATCTGGAGGGGCTGCGACGTGGTGGAGCAGGGTCGGGCGGCGGAGGCGGTCGCGGGCCGAGGGGGAGAGGGGAGGTGCTAGCGGAGAGGGGTGATGGCGGGCTTCTGCGGCGAGGCGACGGCCTGCGGGTCCTGGGGCGGCGAGGGGCGATTGAGGCGGAGGGGTTCTGGTCACCGCTGCTGGAGGAGAAGGCCGCCGGAGGAGAGGGGCTGGGCAGCGGCTGGGCTCGAGCTAGACGGGATCGCCGGAGAAGATGAAGGAGAGGGCTGAGCTGGAGGAGGCGGTCGGGTCTCAGGCGGCCGGAGGAGAGGGGTTAGGGTCCTTTTTATAGGGAGGAAGAAGGAGGAGGAACGGCGGCGGGTACGGGAGAGCCGGAGCGACAGCGGCCGATGCGGGGATGCGAAGCGGAGGAGTTGGCCGGCGGCGTAACGGCCGGAGGCGGGGGCTAAAACGGCTGGGGAAGGAGGGGAAGAGATTTCGGGTCGGGTGAGGGTTCGCGGGTCGGGTCTTAACGGATCCGGCCCGATTCGATAAATGAAGGCGGGTCGGGTCTAGCGGGTTTCGGGTCTCAACCCGGATCCGACCCGCTGGCTAAGTTTGGGTTCAACTGAACCCGGTCCGGTTCAGTTGGTTTATTATAAATAAATCCGGTTTAATTAGGGTTTAATTACAAAATAGATTTTAGGGTTTTAAAAATACTTCCGGGGTTCAATAAATTTCCGAAAAATTACCCTATGTCTAGATTTTCATTTTACACCATAAAATATTATTTTTATAATATTTTAATAATAATTAATAACATTTAAAAAAAATTTTAATTACAAAATACCTTGATTTTAATTCCAAAAAATATCAGAAAATTACAGTAAATTGGAAAAAATTCCAAATTATCAATTTTTGAAAATCAGGGGGATTACAAGAACATTCCAAACGAACAAGCATGCATATGAGTAACCGTTCCCAAGTTAAATGACAAGCAGTAATATCCAAGTCTATTCTCTTTTATCTTGGTATCTTTTATTATTACTTGGTATCGTCTGATCGGGGCAACAAGAATGCAAGAGTTTTAGATGTGAAGACTTGGAAGCAGGGCTATCTAATCGGGATGGTAGCCACTCACTTAGATTGCCGGAAGGGAGAAGGAAAGAGGCGCTTCACGACTCCGCTCGCAAGCCGCCTACTGCTCGTTCACCTGCATCACGAACAGCTCGATCAATATTTCTTCCTCTCTTTCCAATCTTGGAATTGAAGTACAATTCAATAAACGAAAACAATGAAACTCATCGAAATCGTTCAAGAAAAACAAGCAAATCCCAAAACTAACTCAAAGCACGAAAGCAACAAGCAACATCGAAAACCGAGGCAATAAAAGATAGCAGCGGAGAGGTCCCTCCTGACTCTGCCGCTAAGTCGATCCCGGGGGCACGGTCCACTGAATATTGGAATCGATTTCGAAGAAACAAATCCATAACGAGGACGAGTTATTGTTTCAATCTATCCCGATCGAACGATACCGTCTTGTGTTTCTTAGCCGCGCTCCCCGCACCGGGGGAACGGGGCGCTACATCCTACCCAACCAATTGGAAGTTGTCCCGAAACTTAGGAATAGTGCTTACCGTTAGGGAACGTGATGTTGAGAAGAATAATTTGGACAGTCTCGAATCCTATGGTTTGAATCACCACAAATGAGACATTGTCCGAGTTTCTTGCGGCACGTTTCAGCTGTGTGCCCTGGTTTCTTACAATAAGAACATGGTTGCCCTGGGTTTCCTCTCCGTGGACCGCCGTGGTTAGGGCGCTTTGCTTCGGTGTTTCCTCTATCGTTGCCTTGGCGTTTGTGATTGTAGGTATGCACAGCGCCGGTAGAAACGTGAGGATACTGCGGTTCAAGAGATAGAGCGTGATTCATGACTTCACGCATTGTCCCGTACTGATTAACGACTACGTGCGCATGGATGGCAGGACGTAGACCACCTTCAAACCTTCTCGCTCGACTCGCTGCATCAGGTAAATAGGCCCTAGCGAATTTGGAGAGTCGGTTGAATTCGACGGAATACTCTTTAACTGTCATCCTGCCTTGCCTCAATTGCACGAACTCGTTCTCCATCTGACGTTGTACTGGAGGGGATACAAACTCCTCTTCGAACGCGGCACGAAAAGTCGTCCACGAGATCGCCTCCTCTCCGTGATCAAATTGGAGAGATCGTTGATGCACGTTCCACCAATCGTGTGCGTTGAGGCGGAGCTGTAGTTGCGCGCAGGCGACACGCTTCTCTTCGGGGACCTCTAGCAGAGCGAAGTGATCTTCAAGTTCGGCCAACCAATCTAGAGCAACGATTGGGTCCTCAGTCCCATTGAATGGAGTGTTGCAGACTTTCTTGAAGTGGCCAAAGTCGAAGGCAGTCACGTCCCTCGTCCTTGGAATTTTTGGCGTCTCTACTTCAAGCACGGGCTGTTCCACCGGAGTCTTTGTTGTTGCGGCGGAATGGTTGGAAGCCAAAGTCTGAACTATCTATTGCAGGGCATCCACCTGCTTCTATTGGACTGAGAATCGAGCTTCTATATTGTCTTGAAACTTTAGCTGACTCTCCTCCACCTGCTTCTCGGTCCGTTCATAGCGAGCCTCGTCCCTTTGTTGGTTTGCCTCCAACATCCGTAACATTTGCTGGATGGGATCGATGCTTGGCACGGCTCGTTGGCTCCTTGAACTTCCCGAAGTGCCCGAACTACTTTCTTGCGTTTCGTCCGGTGCTTGCGCTGTAGATTGCGCTGGTTCCGTTCCTTCAAAAGAAGGTAAATTACATTATGATCATAATGTATTATGGAATTATTGCATGAACGTATCTCATTTTGGCCTAGCGAGTTCAAGAGTTCGCACAGGAATTTGATCATTAAAGGAACTTTTCCAGTACGAGTCTAAGGAACTTGAATCTATGCTCTGATACCATTATGTCACGACCCGATTCCGTAGAATCGTTGGGGCGTCCCCCGAATCGTGATGCCGTGCGGGCCTGGGGTTGCGCCCGCACAAGGCTAAAGTATTTTGCATAACGAACACATATTCATAGTACGCAGATAAATTGAACACAAGTTGAAATATGGAAAAGTTCTCTTTATTGATAATGAACATCTATTACAAACTCTTGAACGAGTCAACTAATATGCCGCACGGGCTTACAAAAGTGTTGACTCAAAATGAGATAGCAGTCCTGTACATTACATCCCTTTACTAAACTTCAAAATGAATAAGACCTCCGGGCTGGAGGACGGCTTTGCCACGGAGCTGCATTGTGTATGAAGAGTTGCAAGCTCCTTTCTTCAAGTACTTCAAAATGCGGCGCAATCAGGATGCACCAACAGCTGGACTGGATCGGGAAGACGACTTCGGCTCCTCGCTAGGTTCGCCTTGGTGCGGAGAACCTGTTTCAACGAGGGTCAGTATGTCGAAACATATTGGGGAAGGCGAGCTAACCGAACTATACCAATCGACACATTATTTTAATGAAGCATGCATATTTTTGTGGGTTTTTATCTTGCCTTAGTTCATTTACAAGTAAGCAGCATATAGAAATTTACTGAAATGAACTTGCCACCGTTCGGTGGATTTGACCTGCCCGTCTGAACCACCTGCACAATACTTACCATGCCTTCCCTGCCACGAAGACACAAGTTAGTTTGCAACAGGTTTAAATATACACGTTGGGATCACTAGCTATAAGCCATAATGGACCGTTTAGTCTTGAACGAGGATGACATGCAGCTAAGATTCGTGAGTGCTACAGTCCACCCTGTCCAGATGCGTGAGACTATCGTGACTTCCGTCCGGATTGGATCGGTGCCAGTGCCCCAGCAACCGTCCGCAGGAACCGTTGGCCTTGTGCACAAGTTGTCCGTGATCAATCGTTCATGATACGTTAACGTTGATGCAGTTCGTTCATATGATACGTTAACGTTAATGCAGTTGAGGCAACATGAACATGAGACAAGCAACATTGTATGATTTGTTTTGCATAGTCTTCCTGACAGTTTATTTCATAACAAGTGTATTCCATACTTAGCACAATTTATGGAAGAAGAAGCATTCTAAATAAACTTGAAGCATGTATAGAACATTCCAAACGAACAAGCATGCATATGAGTAACCGTTCCCAAGTTAAATGACAAGCAGTAATATCCAAGTCTATTCTCTTTTATCTTGGTATCTTTTATTATTACTTGGTATCGTCTGATCGGGGCAATAAGAATGCAAGAGTTTTAGATGTGAAGACTTGGAAGCAGGGATAGCTAATCGGGATGGTAGCCACTCACTTAGATTGTCGGAAGGGAGAAGGAAAGAGGCGCTTCACGACTCCGCTCGCAAGCCGTCTACTGCTCGTTCACCTGCATCACGAACAGCTCGATCAATATTTCTTCCTCTCTTTCCAATATCGGAATTGAAGTGCAATTCAATGAACGAAAACAATGAAACTCATCGAAACCGTTCAAGGAAAACAAGCAAATCCCAAAACCAACTCAAAGCACGAAAGCAACAAGCAACATCGAAAACCGAGGCAATAAAAGATAACAGCGGAGAGGTCCCTCCTGACTCTGCCGCTAAGTCGATCCCGGGGGCACGATCCACTGAATATGGGAATCAATTCCGAAGAAACAAATCCATAACGAGGACGAGTTCTTGTTTCAATCTATCCCGATCGAACGATACCGTCTTGTGTTTCTTAGCCGCGCTCCCCGCACCGGGGGAACGGGGCGCTACATATCAAATAGCTAGAAACGCTTGTCCTTGAGTCCAATTTGGACACAGGAGCAAAAATGACAGTTTCTGGCCAAAGCGGAATCCACATTTGGGCCGCTTTGCACCAAAAAACGTGTCAGAACCAATGTTCTCCAAATCTGTCAAACTTAGTATCAACAGGTCCAGAACGTTGATACGAACCCAACAGAACTTCCAGAATTGGATTCCGATGAGCCGATCACAAAATCGCCCATCAAGAGGAGCCGTGGGGCCCACGATACGCGATTTTGTCAACGTTCTCAGAATCGAACCAAACTTGGGTCACAGGACCAGCGTATTACTACGAGTCCGATGGCGCAAGTTTCGTTTCGATCCGACGTGTGTATACTAAGTTACAGCGAGATCCAGAAAGGACGGATACAGGACGTTGTCGGCGGATACGCGTTGATTCCGGTGTGCACGCACATCCAAATCAACTTCTGCAAAATCCCGCACGTCCGTATCAACGGCGCGCACGTTTCGGTGAAGACCGCACGCGACCAAGTCGTCCCGTTTGGCGGGGCGTACTCAGTTTCGGGATGAAACAGGGCGTTGGTTTTTCCTATTTTTGGATCGCGGTTCACGATCACCACAGGACGCGATGCACCGAGCGGGTTGCACGGGCATCGAGGGGGTCATGCAGTCTACGCGTCACAACTGACGGAACAGAAATCGGGGCAGCGAGGAGAGAGAACGGGTTACCTGAACAGGGCTCCGAAAAACCGAGATTTCTCGTGTCCGCGTGTCTCGACACGAGCTGTGTCGTGTCAGCCGTGTCCGGGACGTGTCCAGGTTAGGGCTAGGGTTCTGCTGTGTCCGTATCAGGGGCTGCTGTCGGCGGACACGGCGGAGGCGGCCAGGGGCTGCTCGGCGAGGCGCTGCTTCTTGTCGTGGCCGGCGGAGGCGAGCTCGCCAGAGCTGCTGCTGATGTAGGCGACGGAGAGAGGGAAGGCAGAGGAGCTGAGGCGGCTGCCGGAGAAGACGACCGGGGCTCGTGGGCTGCTGAGGGTGCTGGGGTTCCGTCGAAGGGAGAGGCGGCGAGGTCGGGCGGAGCGGGTCAGGCGGCGAGGGGAGAGGGCTGTGGGCTGGCTAGGGCGGAGGAGGTGGAGGCAGGGGGGTTTTATAGGAGGTCGGCGGCCGTTGCAGGAGGCGGATGGCCGGACGTTGCGTAGGAGGCGGAGGGTCGCAGGGTTCCGGAGCGGCGCGGCGGTTACAGGAGCAGGGAGACCGAGCGGCGGCGGGTCGGCCGGTCGGAGGGGAGGCGAGGAGTCGGGGTAGAGAGAGGGGTTTGGCCGGGCCTGGTCGGGTCGGTGATGGGTCAGGTGGATCCGGCCCGATCCAATAAGAATGAATGTGGGTCGGGTCGGGTTTTGGGTCGCGAGTTAGACCCGGATCCGACCCGCTAAAGTTGAGTTGGGTTGGGTTATTAAACCGGTCCGGTTTGGGTTGGTTTGGTTCAATTGAACCGGATTTATTTTGGTTTAATTAAATAATTAGTTTTTAGGGCTTTAAAAAATGCTTCTGGGGTCCAATAAATTCTCGAAAAATTATCTTATGTCTAATTTTTCATTTTACACCATAAAATTTTATTTTAATATTATTTAACATCATTTAAAAATTATTTAAATTCATAATACCTTAGTTTTAATTAATAAAAATCCCAGAAAAATTCTAGAAAATTGTGAAAAATCCAAATTAAAAATTCTTGAAAATCAGGGGGTTTACACTTTATGACATAGACATTATATTCATAGATTGCATTAGATATGATATTGCGTGACATAGACATGAGGCATCATGGACATGCGACGTGTGATTACATTGGGTGGGGAGAGACACACAGGCTACAAGCTGATTTTCATATAAATACTACATAGTAAATACATAGTAAAATACATAGTAAACCCTGCTACAGGCTCCTAGACACAGAGCTTGTAGTGGTCTCAGCCTGAGAACTAGTGGTGATGCTCTCATCTTGCATTTCACTTAGCTGGTTATTTAGTATTACCCTATTTACTCATTTATTTATGCACTGTATTATTATGGCTTGAATTATTTTGTACCTTGCAATGTCCCCTGAGGACCTGGATCCGGATTATGTCTCCAGGATTTGCAGCCGAGATCTATCCGGAGGTATACGGGACATGAGCATTAGCAGGAGCAGGAGCAGGAGCAGACACCGGAGCAGTACCATATCCAGTAGACGAGTGATCCCTGAGGGTATCTTCTGAGTATATACTGTTTCCCTACTCAGTATTTGCAGTGGTTATCTTTATTCTTGTATCTTGACAGATGTATCAGACTCATTACCGGGTTATTTCCCGAGTTTATATTTTATTCAGATTGATCTTGCTTTATGATTCTGATATTGTTGTATTCATTTCTGTGGATGAGATTAGTCTTTCTAGACCCTTATTGTTGTATTACAGCTTAAGTACGCCCTGATGGATCCATTAAATTGGGTTTGTCCATCAGTGTGTGCTGCTGGCCATTGCCACGTGTCTGGTCCCTCGATATTTTGGGACTGGGGCGTAACAGGGTGAATGAGTGCCGAGTTGTTGGATGCTTCAAATGTGGTCGTTTGGACCATAAAGCTTTTGACTGCCGAGACCCAAGACCAATTGTCAGGCCGCAGCGGAATCAGAACAACGAAAATCAGAATAAGGGGCCTCCAGCAAACAGCGCCAATGATGTACCAGTGAACCCGCAACGCCAGGGTGCTCAAGGCTAAGTCTATGCATTGACTCGGGATGAGGCATCCGTCTCTGATACTGTCGTGACAGGTACCTTACTTTTTCGAGATTTGCCTGCTAGAGTCTTATTCGATTCAGGTGCTACGCATAGTTTCATATCTGCTGATTTTATTATTGAGAATAAATTAGCTTCTACTCCTTTAAATATGAACATTTGCGTGAGTACCCCGTCGGGAGTCGACATGCCCGCCCATGCGATCTGTAGGGACGGTTATATTTGCATCGGAGGACGGAAGCTTGCCTTAGATGTCATTGTGCTAGACATTAAGGATTATGATATTATTCTCGGAATGGACTGGTTGGGTGCATGCCATGCAACAATCGAGTGCGCAGAGAAGCGAGTCATATTTTGTCTACCCGGCGAGGCAGACTTCTATTATTAGTGCAGCGCTGCACCGAAGACGGCAATGGTGATATCAGCAATTTCGACTAGGAGTATGTTGCATTCGAACTGTGAAGGGTACTTAGCCTCTGTTTGAGACACCCGACAGGAAAGTGCAGATGCAGCCCAGGCTGAAGTCATAGCAGATTTCTTCGACGTATTCCCGGACGAGCTTCCTGGAATGCCTCCTGATCGAGAGATCGAATTTTCTATTGACACCTTTCTTGATTTGCGACCGATATCGAAGGCACCTTATCGAATAGCCCCAGCAGAGCTGAAGGAACTGAAAGTACAGTTACAAGATCTGTTAGACCGAGGATACATTCGTCCAAGCGTTTCTCCATGGGGGGCTCCGGTGCAGTTCGTAAAGAAGAAGGACGGATCCATGCGGCTGTGCAGAATAAGGCTACCGTGCGGAACAAGTACCCATTGCCAAGGATAGATGACTTGTTTGATCAACTACAAGGTGCAACATTTTTCTCTAAAGTTGATCTCAGATCAGGCTATCACCAGCTGAAAATTAAATTTGATGATGTTCACAAATCTGCATTCAGAACCCGATAAGGACACTATGAATTTTTTGTAATGTCGTTCGGCTTGACGAACGCCCATGCAGCTTTTATCGTGTCTGGAACCTCTCGTTGAAGTCTGCCCATAGCACTAGAATATAAAGTGCACTATGAAACACGAAAAATAATCAGGTAACAGGGAAAGTAAAACATGATAGGTAGCATGTACGGGAATCATATGAGCATGTACAGGAATCAGGTCATAGGACAGGTAAAGCAATGAACATATAAGTGACAATAACCAGGAAAAGAAAAAACACGTATGTGACAATAGCCATGAAAAGAAAAAGATAAGTCGGCAAGTAACAAGAAGATTCGGAAACTCCTCGAAATAGGAACCACAACCCTTAAACCAAATAAGGACAAGGATTATAATTTTTTTCCCAAATCGTACAAAGTCTCTAGTCACTTACCGATAAATGTAACAATGCGAGCAAAGAAAGATACTAGGCATGCAATAGTAACAATCAATAAAACACGGCCAAGCAATGTCTACGGCTTGATATCATTAGCTAACTAGGGTTATCACAGATCCTAGTTACTAGCACATGCATTTTGAGGTTCTCCTATTGGTCGCAAGTGCTGCAGTCTGTCTGGATTATATTTCGAACGCAAGGGTGAAAATAGTGAAATTAGTAACAATAGTGACAATATGCATCACTCGTAAGCTGAAAATATGCCCTACTCGATAGCATGTTACAAATCAATATCCTACATGGCGTCGGAACACCGAGACTGCCTGCAACCAGGTAACCTCCCGTCCCAATGATCTATGTCAATAATATAGTGATTAATCCTTAGCAGTTTCAGTTCAAGATTTTGGGTGGGTCATTCCGCAAAATCCATCCTAGACATGTATTCAAGACAAGACAATGATTTGACAATTATAAGTGCTAGCACGAGATAAGCCACGACAGGTACAATAGTGATAATCAGTAGCAATAGTGACAATCAATAACAATAGTGACAGTAGCAATAGTGACAATATTAATACTCTTTATAGAAAGGCCGATGAAACTCGAAAGGCCGATGAAACTCTTTCAAATAGGGGAATGGGAATAGATGACAACCGCAGCACATGCTCACCAACCAACCTGGACTTTGATTCTTATTATTCATATCGGATATCAAAAGAATAAATGATTGTTTGACAATCAGTAGCAATAATGACAATCAATAACAATAGTGACAATCAGTGGCAATAGTGACAATCTGGAAGTGACAGTGAGTAACAATACGGGACAGTAGAATCGCGGTTAAGAGTAACAATAAGTGACAATAGGGGTCATGTAGTAACAATAAGTAGCATAAATTGGGCAGGTGTATAAAGAGTGGAAAGCCCCTAACTATACAAAATATCGTGTTTAGACAGTAAAGCAAAAATGAACATGCAAGTAATATACGCAAAGACGCCAGGTAAAAGCAAATGAACAACACATAAAAAGAGAATAAACGAAAAAGAGTACAAGATTGATATACCATCGGTACACTCCAGTACATCGCCGGTATGCTGGTCGGTTCACAGCAAAAAAGACAGAAAAAATAAGTCAGGCAAACCGGTATACCGTCGGCATGTCGACCAAAGTCCCAGCAGGTTTTCGATTCCAATAAATCGGTATACCGTCGGTAAAGATCAGTACACTCAAAATTGGTATACCGTCGGTATACACCAGTATACCATCGGTATGCCGGTTCCTATAGGCAATTCTAGGATAAGTCCAATCAAGACGGGTGTTCCGGAACCGAAATCACATTCCAAAACTTAACAGAAACTGGTCCAGCAAGATACCAAGACTAAGGGTGAATCTCACATAGCATGTATACTAAGTCTCATGACAATCACTCCGGTTATCGTTTCCGACACCGAATTTCCTAACCAGTAAATATAAGAATTTCTACAGGAAAAATCAAAACTAAACCAAAATCAATTTCTAAAAGATGCACTGGTTTAAAAATCACTATAGAAATATTATTAACAAAGCAAGTACCATAAAATTCTAAGCACATAAAATCAAGGGAAGCAAAAACTGCAATAAAATGTAGTCGTCCTATATTTTGGCAATATGTACTTGCCTAAAGCCGAGCTACCAGCCTAAACCTTCAACTCCACCACCAAGAGGGGTACAAAAATCACACTCCTAGGCCTCAAGACCAAGCTCCAAGCTCACGCGAAAAATGGAGAGGAAATAAAGAAGGAAGAGAGAAAGAAAAGAGAGGAGAGAGAAAATCAAGTTGTATATATAGAGGATGTGATTTAATCGTGACAGCCCGATCCGCCTCGTCGGTGATCCAAGTCACGAGATTAAATCAATCTCGACCACTCAAAGCAAAACCAAGAAACTAATGGATAATAGAAAGTATCGAATACTATTCACGAAAATATCTCAATAAAAATATTTCAAAAATATTTCAAAAGCAAAAGTGATATTTGCCGATCAGTATACCGGTCAGGAAATTTTTTTTTATCAAGTTTTAAAATCCTACGAAAATCCAAAAAATAAAAATGCAGTATAAAATATGTATCCATATATCAATATAGATACTATAGATACTGTGAGACGAGTCTCACATTTATGAACCAAATTCACAAATATATGAACCATGGTTTGGATAATAATTAAAGGCCAAATATACATATACATAGATTTAGGTCCAATACAAATAAATATAAATATAGGCTTAAGGCCCAAGTAACTAATTAGTTATTATACCAACATATATGTACACATAGACATATACATATATTCACAGTTAGTATATAAATACAGATACAAACATATAGATCTATAATATATATATATCTAAGCAGAATAGTAATTATTTTAATATATATTACTAATCCCAAATAAACAAAATATGGAAATAATAAATACAATTATAAATAAAAGATGATTCCTAATATATTTTTTAAAGTCAACTGGGATAAATTGAAAAGAAAAAAAAAATTAACCAAGGGGGTTTACAATACGACTCAATCATACGTGAAGTGCATGATTGGTTATCCACATGATCTAGCTATTGGGTTTGATAACATATCTACTTAGCATTTTTTTCTTCCCAAATACCAAATCCAAAATAATATGAAGTACAAGTAAATCGTGTCCACCTTGTGTCCAACATGAATCCTGACTAAAAATGAACTAACAATTATCAAGTAAGGAGATATAAACATAGTATACTTGCCCGATAGTTGTTGGTGACTAGGTCCAAGTTATGAATCTCTGTGTTGACTAAATCCACAAAAGACAACAAGTCCATTTAGAATTACAAAAGATTTGTTTATTTTCTTATTTTATTTTATGAACATATTTTATTTATAAAGTCTAAAGTGAAGTTTCAGGATCTTAAATCCTAAGTCCAAAGACGCACCTAAATCCAAACATTATGCTTTTACAATTCTATTTATTTAAACCTACTTATAATCCAAAAATTTGTTACGAAATTTATTTCTATTTAATTCAATATATAACTTAATTTATTGAGGACTATTTAATCAAATTTAAGTAACTACCTAACTCCTTTTTAGTCCAAACATATTAAATAATTTCCCTTTTATTTATTCATTTTCCCTCTGATTTCATTCCCGACCATCTCTTTATTCTCTGCTTATTACTGCTTACATTACAGGCCGGACTTAATGGAATTTAATTTAATTCCAAGTCATTCTTTAGTTCAGGCAGGCTTACCCCAAGGTTGATGTAAACAAAAGTCAACAAAATTCAAGAAAGAAGGAAAGGGGATTTGTTTACCTATTGTTGACGGTCGTCGGGGTCCAAGCGGTGGGCACAGGAAATGACGCCGGAACTCGTCGACTTCAATGTTGGAGGGTCTCGCCGCGGAGGACGCGGTTGATCGAAACAGCTAGATCCACCACGGCACTGACAGATCTACTCAAAACCTAGGTCAATAGAGTTCGATAATGAACTCCACTAGAGACAACGAGAGTTCACCATAATCGAACTATGAGCTGGAGGAAATAAATGATCAAAAAGATACAAGTTTGAAGGCTCGCCTATGAGGAGTCGAGATCCAGATGTTCAGAAGATTCTCACCGAAGATCGGATCGACAATGATCGACTCACTGAAGAACTTGTCAGAGACAACAAAGCTTCTCCGGAGGTCAGAGGAGCTCGCCGGAGACGAGGCCCTCGCCGGAGGTGATGGCGGCTGGGTTAGGGTAGGTAACCGAATTCGGTTACAGGTTCTCGGGTATGGGTGGAAATAACTCTCATCTTAAAACTGCCAGCTACCAAAATCCTGAGGATCTTAAGACAAAAAACAAAAATACCAAAATTTATATTTTTGCCAAAATCCTGGCAATCCATCATCGTTTGTTTCTCAATCAAATTATCACAAATTTTAAATCTTCTAAACCCGTATATGGGGTTCAAAACCACTAATAATAATGTTTGAAACAAATAAATCCCCCCATACACTAATTGAAACAAACAAATAACACCATGAGTTGAATACAGTTGTATCACAAGCAGTAAGGTCAATACACTATACATGGAATTGCATTTATATCTAAATGATTCAAAATTTTCTTCTGTTTGGTGAACACAACCATCAATGCTTTCTATGTCAAGGCGAAGCGGGCAAGGAAAAAGACCAAACAACTGTTCCATATTTTCGAGGCTCAAATTTACCACTCCCCACTAAGATATGATAACACACAAACTAAAGTGGTTTCTCTGACCAAAAAATGAGAAACCTTACCTAGCCCCTGCTTCACAGTGACTACTAACCAACATGAGGTCAAAAGCTGAAAGCACACTGGTTGTACAGAGGAAATCTTTATAAATATACAATGAATGCTTACTGTCCCATGAACCTCTTTTATAACAAGCTATTATCCAAGTCAGTTTCAATTTCTTCGTGCTCCAAAAATATGATCGGCGGTTGGACGGACCAGATGGCTACTCAACATGGCAGAAGAAGGTTGAGAAAATACTTCGAAAAATGCGGTTGTCCAAGCATCTGACTGACAACCATCCGAAGACGATTGATCCCACATTTGAGCAGTGGGAGAAGATGATAGTCGACTGTTTACACAGTTGATGAACTCAATGGAACCATCGGTGGAGGACATGGTTCAGAATACAGACACGGTAAAAGAGTTATGAGAGGTCTCATCGACGGCGTTTGATGGAAAACGCGACTTGTCTTGTATCTACGACTCGGTCGTCGGCGTCTACCGGACGGAACAGCACGACAAGTCTCCTAAGGATCACTTTCGGACCTTTAAGGCTATGGTCGATGAAGTTGACCGTGTATTACCTCTGACGACGGATATCAATGAAGCAATGGCTCAACGGGAGCAACTTCATGGCATGGCATAGCTTGCCTCTCCGTCGTGATGCAAACTCAGCTTGCTCTCAGATCATTGCTGGAGCTGAGGTTCCATCTCTAATGGAAGCTCATTTTCGTGTCCTACGGGCAGCAAAGGTCGTCGAGACATCTCCAAGTGATGCTCCCGCTGATCGATCTGTTCTAGGAGCCACTCGTACTGGATTTTTTTGGTGGTCGTGGTGAACGACGTGGTGGCCGAAATGTTGGCCGTGATGGTGGATGAGGCATTGGCAGTCGTGATGGAGGTCGACTGTGCACCTGTGGTCTACAGGATCATTTCCAGTAGCAGTATACTAAAACTCCTGCCGCCAATGTCACCTCAGATATTCCTGATTTTGGCAGCCGATCCGTACAAATGACTGATGAAGCATATGCAGACTTTGTTGAGTTTCAAGCTCAGGTGAGGCTTCTACTTCTTGGTCCACCGCAGGGTACTCAGCGGCATGTATGGTATAGTCGAAGCAGTGGGTCCTTGATTCTGGTGTGTCTTCTCACTTGAGAGGCGACGCAGGTATGATACGAAATTATATATCGGTTGGTCGTATGTCTAATATTACATGTGCTAACGGTGGTTCTCTGACAGTCTGGGGAAAAGAATTTGCCCGTCTTTTTTCAGGATTGTCATTGCATTCTGTATTACATACACCTGAAAACCCATTCAGCTTACTCTCAATTAGTCGGATTACTCATGATATGCATTGTTCGGTAACATTCTTTTCTGATGGTTGTGTTTTTCAGGACCTAAAGACGAAAAAAACTATTGCTAAGGGACATGTGGTAGAGGCTTGTACTTGTTTAACGAACCTTCCTATATTGTCTGTGCTGGTGTGAAACTTGATCCTTTTGATTTACATTGCTGGTTAGAACATCCTTCTGTCCAAGCACTCCAGAAAATGTACCCATATTTAGATGCTTCATGTTCTTTTCATTGTTAGTCATGTAGTTTGGCTAAGCATCACCGGGTTACCTATTCGGTCAGTCAAAATAAAGTTGCTTCTGCTCCTTTCGAGTTGGTGCATTCCGATATATGGGGACCTTATCCGATTGAATCTGTGATGGGATTCAAGTACTTTATTATCTTTGTTGATTACTACTCGCGTGTCACTTTTGTTTATCTCGTGAAAAATTGCTCCGAATTATTTAACATTTAGTGCAAATTTTATGCGAAAATCAAAACACAATTTGATGTTCTGATTAAATGTGTTCGCAGTGACAATGGTCGTGAGTATATGCCTCGTGAGTTTGTTTCACATCTGTCTCGGAATGGCATCATCCACCAAACTTCATGTTCTTACACACCACAACAGAATGGTGTGGCTGAACGCAAGAATCGTCACATCTTAGAAACAACGCATACTCTTATGTTCCGAGCACGTACTCCAAAAAGATTTTGGTCGGATGTCGTTCTCCCGGCCTGCTATCTAATTAATCGTATGCCGTCGTCTGTTCTCAATGGTGATACTCCCTTCTCTCGGTTATATCCCAAACGAGAGTCGTTTCATTTATCTCTCTGAATGTTTGGTTGCTTGTGTTATGTTAGGGATATCTGACCAACTCTTTCTAAACTAGATCCAAAAGCTAACCAATATATTTTTCTTTGGTATCCTAATGATCAGAAAGGATATCGGTATTTTTTTTCAGTCTTGAAGCAGTATTTTTTTCTCTCAGGATGTTACCTTTGTTGAAACTGAGTTTCCTCCACTTCCACAAACTACTGATCCGGCTCCACAAATTTACCCAGAAGATGATTTCTTGTTATTTCTGTTCAAACACAACAGTCCCCCGTAAGGGTGCCCTCCCCTATCGAGCCAGTCTCCCGGTCCGATGGTCCGTACACATCGGCTCCGTCGGTACCAGCATCGCTGGAACGAGTTTCGTCGATAGTGTTTGTAGACACAGCGCCTTCATCCTCCTCTAGCTCCACTGATTTGCTTCAGCCTGATACGCCAGCTCGACCTCGTCGTACATGTCGTGATCATCCATTGTACGTTCACAATTACAAAAGGCTTGCGAGCCACACACAATCATTGGTGGCGACTATTGATGGGATTCAGATTCCCAATTCTGCAGAGGGTCTTAAACATCCCGGCTGACGTGCTGCTATGAAAGAGGAAATGAAAGCACTTCGGGAGAGCCATAGATAAAACTTGGTTGATTTACCTTATGGTAAGAAGGCAGTGGGTTGCAAATGGGTGTTCAACATTAAGATAAAATCGGATGACACTCTTGATCGCCTGAAGGCTCATCTGGTGGCAAAATGTTATTCTCAGACCTATGTTGAGGATTATTTTGAGACATTCTCCCCAATTACTCGAATGACCTCTGTGCGCTTCCGCTTGGCCTTAGTTGTTCGCTATGACTGGTCGTTGCTACAATTGGATATCAAGAATTGTCACCCTCACATTTTCATCCAAGGATAGTTTGGTAATTGTCAATGGGTATTGATTATTTTAGGATTATTTATAATTAATATTTGTGCATGGCATGATTTATTGTAGTATTAATTGTTGCTAGTGTAGATTTATTTTGGACTTGTGTAGTGGACCTAACCCAATTATTTAGAATGCATGAACCAACTTTTAGTTGAGCCTAATTTGAGCCCATGAATTAGGCCCGTGGATTAGGAGGCTTAATTAATTAGAGAAACCATTAGACTAGAACCTTCCCTCCCTAATTAAAATCTTCATGAGAGGCCCCAAGGGATATTTGTGACTTTTTACATTGCATGGAGGGTGTATATAGGCCGGCCACCTCATGGAGGAGAGAAAATTATTTCATTCATTCCAAATTCCAAATTCTAGATCTACATTATTCCATCTTTCAAATTTCCTCCATTCCCTTACCAATTCTTCACCAATCTCCTTCTAAACTCATCATTGAGGTTACTACACCAAGGATCTACAAGAAGGAAGCAAGGAACAAGGAGGCCAAGATCTACAAAGAGAGGAGCTACTTGGCAATTAGGGACTTTTCATTGGGAATCCCTCTCCCAATAGGTACAATTCAGTTTTTTTTTCCCTTCTAATAGACTCTAGATATGAGATTTCACCATGAGAAACCAACCCACATGCATAGGCTACCCATAGGATTTGGTTTTGGGTCAATCGGAGACCTACGGTGGAAGTTATGACCAAATTGGTGCCAATTTTGGAGAAATTCCGAGATTGACACATGTAGTGCTTGTCAATTGATCTAATAGATCTAATGGACACTTGATTGTTTGTTTGTGACTAGTGTCGTATCCACAATTGGATACGTATAGGCCGTATCTCGTCAAATTGACGAAACGGGTTGATTTTGGGGATTGTCTCCCGAAACGAGGTCTCGTGCATATCACATTGTGACACGGACACGTAGACACTCTAATTACTATATGTATTATTCACAATTTAGGTATTAGACTTGTTCATGTCCTCCGGGATGCGTTTGATTGTGTTGTGGCCGTATCGCAAGCGTATCATAGAGAAAGTGTGATACGGGTGCGATGCGCTCCATATGTTTGTAGTTGGCTCATTTTATTGTACGTACATGTGTATTTACATATATATGAGCTATCTATGTATGGTATAGTGTATATTATAGTGTATTTTGGGTTTATATATATCTATATGTGTAAGTAATAGAGTATCTAGATATATATATATATATATATATCTACTTGTATATATATATGTATATGTTGTGTTTGATTATATGTTTGGATATATATATATATATATATATATATATATATAAGTTATTTATGTATGTATGTGAGGTGCTATATGTAGCTATGTATATATATATATATAGTTATCTATATGTATACATCTATATACTTGTATAATTGTGCATTTTATATATATGTGTGAGTGTGCTTAGTGTTATTTAGATTTGTGTGTGTGAGAGAGCAGCAACGAGGTAGCTGCAGCAGAGTTCTCCACGAAGAGAACATCAGCTGCAGCAGAGTTCTCGAGGAAGAGAACAGCAGCTGCAGCAGAGGCTTAACAAGAGAACAGCAGCTGCAGCAGAGGCTCAGTTTGGAGGAGCAACAGCCAGCAGTTTGGTTTCCTCACTGTGCAAATTGCACACTGTTTCGGGGAAACAGCAACCTTGAGCACAGTTATGTATACATCAACCAATTATGAGCAGTCAGTGCACTGATTTGTGCACAGCAAGAGGAAGGAGGACAACTCTGTGCAGTGCACACAGGTAATCCACTGGGCAGTTTCTTATTGCACAGTATCAGGCATTGTATCAGCCTATGCTCTATACAGTTCAGTATTTGTATTTCAATGTATTGTTAGTTGTTAGTATTTAGTTAAGAGTCGAGTTATAGTGTAGGTTCAGTTCTTGTATCAATAGATAGGTAGTTAGTTGGTCTATTAGTTAAAATATAGTTAGTTTAATTATTAGTGATTCCTTAAGGTAGATTTAATTGGCCAAGTGTCGGTGTAAGATAATTATTGTTAGCAAATAGTAACTAGGCAGATTTTGTTAAGAGTTAGTATATGTAAATACTTATATAAATTGTTAGTAGCCGTTAGCCTAGCTAGCATAGCATAGTTTCATAGTATATCGACTTAGTGACTTAGCATTAGACTCTTGCAACCTAGAATTCATGGGTTTGACTTAGAAATGGCGTATCGACCTAGAATTGTATCAACTTCACTTATTTTCATTATTGAACCTTGTATTGATGCAACATACCATATATTGGTTGTGAGACACCAGCTTGAACATCGATAGACACATCTTGCTCAGAACTTCAGGCGAGTACATTTCTCTGATTGTTTTCAATGCATAATATTGTATATATGCATGTTCTAGAATTGTATACATTGATCCCGACACAGTGATTTCACGGACTGGTGCTATATGGATCCCGTCAGGAGGTGTTATCTCCTACCATGTTCAACGGGTACTCAGTCACATGTATTTCATCGTGTGCACCGGATATTAATTTTCATGTACTTCTTGTGCATCCACTATTTCGTGTGCTAGTGTGACTATATCGTGCTCATGTACGTAACGTGTCGTGATTGGATCCATGAGTATTGATTGGGGAGGGGGAGTAGGAGTTGGTTATGTGATCAAAGCCCTCTTGATCTCATGTGCATTTCGATTATACACCTCACGTATAATAGAGTTACTTTTATACCTCATGTGCAACCTAAGCCGATCACATAACGAACTTGCACTCTAAATCACATAGATAGTACTCTTGTTCTCTACTAGCAGTTTATTTTCTGTATTTACTTTCCAGTTCTTATTGTGCTTATTACCTGTTCTCCCTGTATTGTATACTTTTACTACTTATGCATCTTGTATCCTTTTTCTATTGCTTGTTATATATGCTCGATTATGTATTTGAAACTGCTTCCAGAGGTGTGTACTTCGTTCCAATCCTGACTGGATATATTTTTCAGATGATTGGCTAGAGGAGCTGTGTCCCACGTATTACGGCCCACAGGAGGGTGAGACTTTAGAGGATACTTTCCTAGAGCCAGAGGACATAGTACCAGTGACCGAGGAGGTTTAGTTTATAATTGATGATTCTTGTATTAGACTATTCTTTATTGAGATTCACAGATGTACTATTATTTCATATTGTGGATTATATCTTTCTTCCTTCGCTATTCCATTCGTGCATTATTCTTCCTTTAGTTTGTTTTGTGATTGAGATTTGATATACTTGTGAGATACCATAGTACTCCTCCGTTTGGAGTTGAGATGATTGACAGGTACCATATTATATTGTTGAGATGTTGGATAGTTAGAAATGACCCAGACAGCGTTCTACCGCCGATTTTGCGGCGTAGGCTGGGCGTAACAACGTACTCGTGCCCGAATATTCGGGTGCGGGTCGTGACACGTTTTTAGTTGTGGCCCATGCAGGTCTAGATTCGCAAGTAGTGCGATTTCGTAGTTGTGCTCGTCTAGAGTATTGCTACGAGCCTGCTTTAGGAAAAACAGGATTAGGCTGAGAGTTACTCAATCACAATTAGGAAACATTCCACTATCTGTTTTACAAATCCTTATCTATTGAATATTGACTTTCATTTTGAATAAAGTTCTGTCCTTCTTTGATGATATAGCATTATATTAAATATTGATTACGTATTTCATTCTGTCTTCAGGATGCCTCCGAAGATCAGATTCTATCGCTCGGGAGCAGCGACAGCTTCCTCAGATACTTCCCGGCCTGCTGCGGAGAGGGTAGCAGCTACTACCGCTTCTTCCCCAGTTGAGAGGGTCGCCTCACCGGTTCAGGTGGGAGTCTCAGCAGCCGCCTTTGGGGGTGCTCCTCCCCCAGTTCGGAGGGTAGCTCCAGTTATTTCCGAGGGACTTCTGCCACCACCGCCAGTACCAGCTGATGCTACACACTTGTTCGCACTTTTCCAGCAGATGATGGAGACCCGGAGGGCCCAGGCTGAGGCGCAGCACCGGCAGACTGAGGTGATGAGACAGGGCATTGAGAATGCTCACCAGGTGGCCATCACTGCCGTAGAGAGGACAACACCACTGTAGCGCCCCGTTCTCCCGGTGCGGAGATCGCGGCTAAGAAACACAAGACGGTATCGTTCGATCGGGATAGATTGAATGAAGAACTCGTCCTCGTTATGGATTTGTTTCTTCGGAATCGATTCCCATATTCAGTGGACTGCGCCCCAAGGATCGGCTTAGCGGCAGAGTCAGGAGGGACCTCTTCGCTGCTATCTTTTATTGCCTCGGTTTTCGATGTCGCTTGTTGCTTTCGTGCTTTGAGTTGGTTTTGGGATTTGCTTGTTTTCCTTGAACGGTTTCGATGGTCTTCATTGTTTTCGTTCATTGACTTGCACTTCTATTCCGAGATTGGAAAGAGAGGAAGAAGTATTAATCGAGCTGTTCGTGTGCAGGTGAACGAGCAGTAGGCGGCTTGCGAGCGGAGTCGTGAAGCGCCTCTTTCCTTCTCCCTTCCAAAATCTAAGTGAGTGGCTACCAACCCGATTAGCTAGCCCTGCTTCCAAGCTTCACATCTATAAAATCTTGCATTCTTCTTCTCCCCGATCAAACGATACCAAGTAATCACTAAAAGAAACCAAGATAAAAGAGAATAGACTTGGTACTTATGCTTGTCAATAAAACTTGTGAACGGTTATATCTTTGCATGCTTGTTCGTTCGGAATGTTCATCAAATACATAGATACAAGTTTAAACGTATATCCTGATGCATGAATATAACGTAGTTGCAATGTAAAATGAATCATGCAATGCTGCTTGTCTTGTACTCATGTAGCCTCAGGGCAAATCACGTAGCCTCCGGGCGAATGCTTGTTAACGTAGTGTAACACCCCGTTCCGCTCAAGCGGACTGCCGTCTCAAAACGGCAATCGTGCAGCTGTCCCGACCTGCTTTTCCTCAAAGGAGAAGCAAAGGATATCCAGACTTGCCCCTACAGGGATCCGGCTTGGACTTTCAAAGGCTCGCTCAGACGTATCGCTCTACCAAGGCGAATCATCGCTAAGGTGGGTGGCTACGGTGAACTTGTCTTTGCTTAGCCAGCACACATAAGAATCTGGAATATTTATGCTAGTCGCTAGGTGATTCACCCCCTGCATGCTAATAAATCCAACGCACCTAGCTAAGGGAATAATCCCAACTTGTATCGCTTGCTAGAACATGGAAATTGAAACACTGCTTATATTCAGACATTCGGATGCTAAGTCCCTTAACGGTTTCAACTCTCGGCTTACCTTCGGGTCCGAGCAACGTCCCTGCTTATGTTCCTTAGAAACGCATGCTTGTCTGCTTGAATGTGCATTGTTTTCATCCTTACTCCGGGAGACTACTCAGTAGTCGTTCCGTGTATGATTGACCCTGCAAGTATCCGGGACCGTCAGGTCATCTAAGGCAATCCCCGAACCAGGGGAATGCACTAAGCAAGAATAAATACTGAACGTAAAATCTCACTTGAATGATAATCATGCTATGTGTGCATCTGAACGAGGATCGTGTTATGTACTGATGGAATCACAGCTCGTGGAGCAATATGCCTCGTTCAGACTAAGTTTAAGTTTCATGATTATCATGTCAAGCTATGGAAAAAGGACAAACCCTGACCTGCATTGTCGCGGACCACCTGTGTGCACAATTATGTTATGTTGAGTTCCGCGGACGGTCACACCGGGGCACTGGGACCGATCCGATCCGGACGGAACGTATGTATAGTCGTATGTTACCCGGCAAGTGTTATGCGACGGGGCTCGCCACCCGCGTTGTACGTCACTTCGCCCTGAGACTATAAACGGTCCTTTATGGCTATGCCAGCGACATCATGTTCATATAGATAAGTCATCCTCGCTTAGCGGCTATCCGCGTGCGAGTCACTGCATCGCATCAAGAACAACTAAACACCTGAACGATCATGTTAAAATGACCCTCCTGTCTGCATATGCTATGCTCCTGAATGCTTATACTTGCCCGTGCTTGAATTAACAATTTTTGCCTTGGACAGGGAAGGAGATGGTAAGTCTCGCCGTGTTTCCTCAAACATCGCACGGCGCACTGCCCGACACGATAGCTATTCAATGTTTGCATGAAACTGATCCTAAGGCAACTAGAAAGACAACTTAATAGTTGTGCACGAAACCTGTACTACGTGTTTGGATTTGTCGAGCGGGCGAGTAGCTTCCCCACCAGTGCATTCAATGTACTGATAATCCACCAGTTTGATATGCAGGGTGCGGGAGAACCTCGTGCGGTGCGGACGCCTCCTTCGTGCGTGCTAAGGCCAGGAGTTTTCTCTGAAGCCTTGCAACGGTACGTCCGGGACTGAAGCACATATACAAGACATAAGTTGTGAACATCGCCTGACCATCGCCTGAACAATCATTCCACAGTTGTAGCCACTTGGCACGCTTTTACTGTTTCAGAGAGAGAGGCTCGAGCGACTTGTAATCTCGGCTATACGCCGTCTGTAATACATATTTCATATCAATAAAGAGATTACTTTACTTGTTTCAATGCTTCCGCTATATTTGTCAACTCAGAGAACTTGTTACCGAATCGCTATGCGTTCATGACTCCGCTGCACTCGGACAATCTGTGCGACTCTGTGGCTTAGAACTCTAACCGCCAGCCAATGAACCATGGCCTTGCACGGGCGTGGATCACGCTCGTGCGGCATCACGCCCGGATGGGTTAAGCGATCGTTCCGCGGGAGCGCTGGCGAGGGTGATTCCCGCCTAGCGGGAACGGCCGATTGCCTGCGGGAGATCGGGGCGTGACATGTTGGTATCAGAGCCTGGCTTCTACGCCTTTGGACTTCGATTCGATATCTCTGTTTTGAAAGCTCGTTCGTGGGTTATGTGCACGCTCTCTCTCAATGCCTCGATGGGATGTTCCAACAATAAGTCTAAATACTTTCAAAATACGTTTTGAATGATATGCTTGCTTGTCTGGTTGTATGCTGCGAGTGGCCTTTGAGCCAACCTGTGCGAACCCTTCGAGAGTATCGCTAGTAGCTTGTCCGATTTTCACTAACCCTAAGTTTGGTTGAATGCATCTATTCGAGGGACGCCTTGAACTAGTGCACCATCCAAGACTTAAGAAAAAGGTGAAACTCGAGTGCTAAGACTTCGCTATCACTAAGCTGGTTGACGTGTTCACACTAGAAATGCATGTCAAAGGTGCG
This sequence comes from Iris macrosiphon, assembly GCA_036927795.1. NCBI lineage: Eukaryota > Viridiplantae > Streptophyta > Magnoliopsida > Asparagales > Iridaceae > Iris > Iris macrosiphon. The sequence continues at coordinate 112,766,079 of JAYESA010000015.1, read as the reverse complement.
CACGATCCAGTCTAAGCGGTATGCTAAGATCGAAGCTTGTGCAAGTGAAGATCCAAATGAACAAGTACCAACGACTTGTCTAGGATTGCCTCAACCCTAGATTACTGCTTGTCCTTAGTAAGTCTCGAGGACGAGACTTTTTCTAAGTTGGGTAGGATGTAACACCCCGTTCCGCTCAAGCGGACTGCCGTCTCAAAACGGCAATCGTGCAGCTGTCCCGACCTGCTTTGCCTCAAAGGAGAAGCAAAGGATATCCAGACTTGCCCCTACAGGGATCCGGCTTGGACTTTCAAAGGCTCGCTCAGACGTATCGCTCTACCAAGGCGAATCATCGCTAAGGTGGGTGGCTACGGTGAACTTGTCTTTGCTTAGCCAGCACACATAAGAATCTGGAATATTTATGCTAGTCGCTAGGTGATTCACCCCCTGCATGCTAATAAATCCAACGCACCTAGCTAAGGGAATAATCCCAACTTGTATCGCTTGCTAGAACATGGAAATTGAAACACTGCTTATATTCAGACATTCGCATGCTAAGTCCCTTAACGGTTTCAACTCTCGGCTTACCTTCGGGTCCGAACAACGTCCCTGCTTATGTTCCTTAGAAACGCATGCTTGTCTGCTTGAATGTGCATTGTTTTCATCCTTACTCCGGGAGACTACTCAGTAGTCGTTCCGTGTATGATTGACCCTGCAAGTATCCGGGACCGTCAGGTCATCTAAGGCAATCCCCGAACCAGGGGAATGCACTAAGCAAGAATAAATACTGAACGTAAAATCTCACTTGAATGATAATCATGCTATGTGTGCATCTGAACGAGGATCGTGTTATGTACTGATGGAATCACAGCTCGTGGAGCAATATGCCTCGTTCAGACTAAGTTTAAGTTTCATGATTATCATGTCAAGCTATGGAAAAAGGACAGACCCTGACCTGCATTGTCGCGGACCACCTGTGTGCACAATTATGTTATGTTGAGTTCCGCGGACGGTCACACCGGGGCACTGGGACCGATCCGATCCGGACGGAACGTATGTATAGTCGTATGTTACCCGGCAAGTGTTATGCGACGGGGCTCGCCACCCGCGTTGTACGTCACTTCGCCCTGAGACTATAAACGGTCCTTTATGGCTATGCCAGCGACATCATGTTCATATAGATAAGTCATCCTCGCTTAGCGGCTATCCGCGTGCGAGTCACTGCATCGCATCAAGAACAACTAAACACCTGAACGATCATGTTAAAATGACCCTCCTGTCTGCATATGCTATGCTCCTGAATGCTTATACTTGCCCGTGCTTGAATTAACAATTTTTGCCTTGGACAGGGAAGGAGATGGTAAGTCTCGCCGTGTTTCCTCAAACATCGCACGGCGCACTGCCCGACACGATAGCTATTCAATGTTTGCATGAAACTGATCCTAAGGCAACTAGAAAGACAACTTAATAGTTGTGCACGAAACATGTACTACGTGTTTGGATTTGTCGAGCGGGCGAGTAGCTTCCCCACCAGTGCATTCTATGTACTGATAATCCACAAGTTTGATATGCAGGGTGCGGGAGAACCTCGTGCGGTGCGGACGCCTCCTTCGTGCGTGCTAAGGCCAGGAGTTTCCTCTGAAGCCTTGCAACGGTGCGTCCGGGACTGAAGCACATATACAAGACATAAGTTGTGAACATCGCCTGACCATCGCCTGAACAATCATTCCACAGTTGTAGCCACTTGGCACGCTTTTACTGTTTCAGAGAGAGAGGCTCGAGCGACTTGTAATCTCGGCTATACGCCGTCTGTAATACATATTTCATATCAATAAAGAGATTACTTTACTTGTTTCAATGCTTCCGCTATATTTGTCAACTCAGAGAACTTGTTACCGAATCGCTATGCGTTCATGACTCCGCTGCACTCGGACAATCTGTGCGACTCTGTGGCTTAGAACTCTAACCGCCAGCCAATGAACCATGGCCTTGCACGGGCGTGGATCACGCTCGTGCGGCATCACGCCCGGATGGGTTAAGCGATCGTTCCGCGGGAGCGCTGGCGAGGGTGATTCCCGCCTAGCAGGAACGGCCGATTGCCTGCGGGAGATCGGGGCGTGACACGTAGTCTCCGGGCGAATGATTGTTAGTGTGCGATCACGGACAACTTGTGCACAAGGTATAGTTCCTGCGGGCGGCTGCTGGGGCACTGGCACCGTTCCGGCTCCGGACGGAACTAACGTTTAGTCTCACGTACTTGGACAAGGTGGTATGCGGCGCCTCACGTTCTTGCACGTAGCAAACCATCTTCGTCACAGGCTAGTGTCCATTATGGCAATCAAGCCAGTGATCATCGTGTATATTTAAACCTGTTGCAAACTAACTTGTGTCTTCGTGGCAGGGAAGGCATGGTAAGTATTGTGCAGGTAATTCAGACGAACAGGTAAAATCCAACGAACGGTGGCACGTTTATTTCAGTAAAATTCTATATGCTGCTTACTTGTAAATGAACTAAGGCAAGATAGAAACCCACAAATATGCATGCTTCATTAAAACAACGTGTTGATTGGTATAGTTCGGCTAGCTCGCCTTCACCAGCATGTTTCGATATGCTGACCCTCGTGAAACAGGTTCTCCGCACTAAGGCGAACCGAGCGAGGAGCCGAAGTCGTCTTCCCGAATCCAGTCCAGCTGTAGGCGCATCCTAATCGCGCCGTCCTTGAAGCATTTTGAAGACAGGAGCTGCAACTCTGCATACACAAATGCAGCTCCGTGGCAAAGCTATCCTCCAGCCTGGAGGTCTATATCTTTTGAAGTTTAGTAAAGGGATATAATGTACAGGACTGTTATCTCATTTTGAGCCATCTCTTTTGTAAGTCGTTCGGCATATTAGCTGACTCGTTCAAGAGTTTGTAATAGATGTTCATTATCAATAAAGAGAACTTTTCCATGTTTCAAATCTGTGTTTCAATTTATCTGCGTACTCTGAATATGTGCTTGCTATGCAAATCATTAAAGCCTTGTGCGGACGCAACCCCAGGCCCGCACGGCGGTCACGATTCGGGGGACGCCTCAAACGATTCTAAGGAATCGGGTCGTGACATAGTGGTATCAGAGCACAGATTCAAAGTTCCTTAGACTTCGTGCTGGAAAAGTTCCTTTAACGATCAAATTCCTGTGCGAACTCTTGAACTCGCTAAGGCCAAAATGAGATACGTTCATGCAATAAGTCCATAATACATTATGATCCTAATGTAATTTACCTTCTTTTGAAGGAATAATTCCAGCGCAATCTGCAGCGCAAGAACCGGACGAAACCCAAGGGCAACAAAATAGTTCGGGCACTTCGGGAAGTTCAGAGAGCCAGCGAGCCATGCCAAGCATCGATCCCGTCCAACGAATGTTGCAGATGTTGGAGGCAAACCAACAAAGGGACGAGGCTCGCTATGAACGGGCCGAGAAGCGGGCGGAGGAGAGTCGGCTCAAGTTTCAAGACAATATAGAAGCTCGATTCTTAGTCCAACAAAAGCAGGTGGATGCCCTGCAGCAGATCGTTCAGACTTTGGCTTCCAACCATTCCGCCGCAACAGCAACGACTCCGGTGGAACAGCCCGTGCTTGAAGTAGAGACGTCGCAAATTCCAAGGACGAGGGACGTGACTGCCTTCGACTTTGGCCACTTCAAGAAAGTCTGCAACACCCCATTCAACGGGACTGAGGACGCAGTCGTAGCTCTAGATTGGTTGGCCGAACTTGAAGATCACTTCGCTCTGCTAGAGGTCCCCGAAGAGAAGCGTGTCGCCTGCGCGCAGCTACAGCTCCGCCTTAACGCACACGATTGGTGGGACGTGCATCGACGATCTCTCCAATTTGATCACGGAGAGGAGGCGATCTCGTGGACGACTTTTCGTGCCGCGTTCGAAGAGGAGTTTGTACCCCCTCCAGTACAACGTCGAATGGAAAACGAGTTCGTGCAGCTGCGGCAGGGCAGTATGTCAGTTAAGCAATACTCCGCTGAATTCAACCGACTCTCCAAATTCGCTATGGCCTATTTACCTGATGCAGCGAGTCGAGCTAGAAGGTTTGAAGGCGGTTTGCGCCCTGCCATCCATGCGCACGTGGTCAATAATCAATACAGGTCAATGCGTGAAGTCATGAATCAAGCCCTATCTCTTGAACCGCAGTATCCTCATGTTGCTACCGGCGCTGTGCATACATCCAGTCACAAACGCCAAAGCAACGAAGGAGGAAACACCGCTACAAAGCGCCGCAACAACGGTGGTCCGCAGAGAGGGCAGCTATGTCACTTCTGCAGGAGACCAGGGCACCTGGTCAACGAATGTCGTCTGAAACAAGGATTATGTCTCATCTGTGGCGATGCAAACCACAGAATTCGTGACTGCCCCAAATACTCTGCTAAACATCCCCAACGTAACGTTCCCTGATGGTAGGTCCTATTCTTAAGTTTCGGGACGAAACTTCCAATTAGTTGGGTAGGATGTAGCGCCCCATTCTCCCGGTGCAGAGATCGCGGCTAAGAAACACAAGACGGTATCGTTCGATCGGGATAGATTGAATTAAGAACTCGTCCTCGTTATGGATTTGTTTCTTCGGAATCGATTCCCATATTCAGTGGACTGCGCCCCAAGGATCGGCTTAGCGGCAGAGTCGGGAGGGACCTCTCCGCTGCTATCTTTTATTGCCTCAGTTTTCGATGTCGCTTGTTGCTTTCGTGCTTTGAGTTAGTTTTGGGATTTGCTTGTTTTCCTTGAACGGTTTCGATGGTCTTCATTGTTTTCGTTCATTGACTTGCACTTCTATTCCGAGATTGGAAAAAGAGGAAGAAGTATTAATCGAGCTGTTCGTGTGCAGGTGAACGAGCAGTAGGCGGCTTGCGAGCGGAGTCGTGAAGCGCCTCTTTCCTTCTCCCTTCCAAAATCTAAGTGAGTGGCTACCAACCCGATTAGCTAGCCCTGCTTCCAAGCTTCACATCTATAAAATCTTGCATTCTTCTTCTCCCCGATCAAACGATACCAAGTAATCACTAAAAGAAACCAAGATAAAAGAGAATAGACTTGGTACTTATGCTTGTCAATAAAACTTGTGAACGGTTATATCTTTGCATGCTTGTTCGTTCGGAATGTTCATCAAATACATAGATACAAGTTTAAACGTATATCCTGATGCATGAATATAACGTAGTTGCAATGTAAAATGAATCATGCAATGCTGCTTGTCTTGTACTCATGTAGCCTCAGGGCAAATCACGTAGCCTCCGGGCGAATGCTTGTTAACGTAGTCTCCGGGCGAATGATTGTTAGTGTGCGATCACGGACAACTTGTGCACAAGGTATAGTTCCTGCGGGCGGCTGCTGGGGCACTGGCACCGTTCCGGCTCCGGACGGAACTAACGTTTAGTCTCACGTACTTGGACAAGATGGTATGCGGCGCCTCACGTTCTTGCACGTAGCAAACCATCTTCGTCACAGGCTAGTGTCCATTATGGCAATCAAGCCAGTGATCATCGTGTATATTTAAACCTGTTGCAAACTATCTTGTGTCTTCGTGGCAGGGAAGGCATGGTTTCAAATCATCGTGTAATAGATGTTCATTATCAATAAAGAAAACTTTTCCATGTTTCAAATCTGTGTTTCAATTTATCTGCGTACTCTGAATATGTGCTTGCTATGCAAATCATTAAAGCCTTGTGCGGGCGCAACCCCAGGCCCGCACGGCGGTCACGATTCGGGGGACGCCTCAAACGATTCTAAAGAATCGGGTCGTGACAACCACCACAGCCACGAGAGGTACAGCCCAACCCCGGTACCATATAGGACTTCAAGAAGTTGGATCCCCGGCCTTTCAAGGGGACAAAGGGCATTATATATGCAGATGATTGGTTGGAGAGCATGGAGCGCGTCATACGCTTATCTCGCCTTGCAGAGGACCTGATAGTGGAGGCAGCGGGACTGCAGATGATGGACATCGCCAGTACTTGGTTTCGGAATGAGTCACAGATTGTCGATCCAGGATTGACATGGGGTGAGTTCAGGGACTTGTTCAGAAGGAAGTTCTTTCCGCCTACCGAGAGACTTGATTTGGAGCGACAGTTCCAGAACCTTCACCAGGGGAACATGTCGGTAGAGGAGTATGCCGCGGAGTTCGGCAGGTTGAGCAGATATGCAGACTACATGGTGAGAGATCCTGAGAACCGGACGAGTAGATTCAGGAAGGACCTAAATTGGGAAGTAAAGGCTCTCATTTCTTCGAGCCATGAGACGTACACAGATATCTTGAGGGAGGCCCGCAAGGTCGAGAGAAACCTGAGTTGGAGACCCAAGAGGGACCGAGATATTTTCAGTAGCAATAGCAGCGCAGGTCCAGCCAAGAAGCCATATTTCCAGCCGCAGAGGCAGCAGTTCCATGCGCCTATCAGAGCACCCGTACAGTAGACGTACCAGATGCAGAGGCCAGCCCAGCTAGCTCGTGCTTGCCCCTTCTGTAAGAAGGCAGGACATGGATGGAATGTTTGCAGGAAGAGGCTTGGTCAATATTTGTTTTGTGGTTCCTCAGACCACCAGCTGAGGGATTGCCCCAAGACATTAGGTCGTACAGCTCAAGATGTAGCCCCGATTCAGAGGATACCTGCGAGACACCAGGTGGAACAGTAGAGAGGGCCTCCTTTGCAGCCCCAGCAGCAGAAGTTCGTGCAGCACCAGCACCAGCAGAGAGGTGCACACCAGGGGCGAGCTTTTGTCCTGACCGTGGAGGAGACAGAGCCAGTAGGAGACGTTATAGCAGGTTCAGTTTTACTTGATTCTTTTTCAACTCGTGCCTTATTTGATTCTGGTGCTTCTCATAGCTTTGTATCTGTATCTTTTGCTTTGAGACATCGTCTTGAGTCTGAACCGTTGGCGAGGACTTGCAAGATTACGACCGGGGGTGGCATCATCCTGGTCAGTGATGTTTGCAAGAACCAGAGAATTTCTTTGGGAGGCCGTGAGCTGAGAGTATATTTACTTGTAATGCCACTTTCGAGTTACGATATAGTACTCGGGATGGATTGGTTGAATAGACATCACGCTAGTATCGATTGTCGTGGAGGCAATTTATTTCAGACGCCAGGAGAGCCGGAGTTCGAGTTCGTCCGAGGAGTAGAGCAGAGCGAGGGCGATTTCTGTGGAGCTTTGGTCGAGGAGCAGGAGCCACCACATCCGTTGATTGCGGAGTACTTGGATGTCTTTCCAGAAGAATTGCCGGGGTTGCCGCCGGACAGAGATATGGAGTTCTCTATAGATTTAGTGCCAGGCGCAGAGCCGATCTCTCAGCACATCTATAGAGTAAACAACAGTGAATTGGCGGAGTTGAAGCAGGTGGATGAGTTGCAAGACAAAGGCTTTATCCGTTCCAGTTCATCACCATGGGGTGCTCCGGTACTATTTGTACCCAAGAAGGATGAGTCGGTACGTATGTGTATCGAGTCTATCGACTACAGGCCACTTAATAACCTCACTATCAAGAACAAATACCCGTTGCCGCGGATTGATGACTTGTTTGACCAGTTGAGCGGAGCGAAGGTATTCTCCAAGATAGACTTGAGGTCAGGGTACTACCAGGTGAAAGTGAAGAGGAAAGACATCCCGAAGACAGCTTTCAGGACTCGTTATGGGTAGTTCGAGTTCTTGGTAATGCCGTTTGGGTTGACCAATGCCCCGGCAATGTTCATGAACCTGATGAACAAGGTGTTTCATCAGTAGTAGCTGAACCAGTTTGTTGTAGTCTTCATAGATGAAATCCTGATATATTCGAAGACCCCAGAGGAGCATGAGCAACACTTGAGGATTGTTCTGGAGACCCTCAGGAAGGAGAAGTTGTATGGCAAGTTGTCGAAGTACGAATTCTTCCTTGATAAGGTTGAATTCCTTGGGCATGTCATTACAGGAGATGGAATCTCGGTGGACCCGAAGAAGATCTCAGCAGTTGAATCGTGGTCTACCCCGAGTTCAGTAGCAGAGATCACGAGCTTCCTTGGATTAGCAGGCTACTACCAGAGGTTTGTTCAGGACTTCTCCAGACTAGCAGAGCCGATGACTAGGCTGACCCGGAAGGACGTAGAATCCGTCTGGACTGAGGATTGTCAGTCAGCATTTGAGGAGATGAAGAGGAGATTGACTACAACTCCCATCTTGACACTACCATCAGGAGCAGAAGGATTTTCCATTTACAGTGATGCATCAGGAAAGGGTTTGGGTTGTGTACTATAGCCGCACGGGAAGGTGATTGCCTATGCTTCTAGGCAATTACGTCCGCATGAGAAGAACTATCCTACCCATGATTTGGAGCTTGCAACGGTTATCTTTTCTCTCAAATTGTGGAAACACTATCTATATGGAGAGAGTAGAGGTCTTCACAGACCATAAGAGCTTAAAGTATGTGTTTACACAGAAAGAGCTCAACATGAGGCAGCGGCGATGGTTTGAGCTGATGAAGGACTTCGACATACTAGAGACAGACATTTATTGGTAGATCTCGACAGTTTGGGCATTGAGGTACTAGTTCCGGGAGTCGCAGCGCAGATGTGGGGACTTCAGGTTCAGTCGGAGCTGATGGACCGAGTCAGAGCCGGACAGTATGAGGATGAGTCTCTGAGGAGCATCAAAGCACAGGTTCAGGTTGGGCTGGCAGAGGACTTTATCGTCGCAGATGATGGATCATTGCGACACGGTATCAGGTTGTGCGTACCGAGAGGAGATTATGCAGGAGGCGCATCGTTCCCAATACTCTATGCATCCCGGTGTCAATAAGATGTATAAAGATATGAGGGAGCATGTATGGTGGTATGGCATGAAGCGGGAGGTAGCTAGCTTCGTGTCCAGATGCTTAGTTTGCCAGCAGGTCAAGGCGGAGAGATAGAGACCAGGAGGATTGCTTCAGCCTTTGCCCATTCCGGAGTGAAAATGGGAACATGTTACTATGAATTTTGTATCGGGGCTTCCGCGTTCTCCAGGAGGCAAGGATGCGATTTGGGTCATCATGGATAGGTTGACCAAATCAACCCACTTTCTGCCATTTAAAGTTGGTACATCTACGGAGAGACTTGCGGAGATGTATGTGCGCCAGATTGTCAGATTACAAGGGCGTTCCAGTGAGCATTGTCTCGGATCGGGATAGTCGCTTCACGTCCCATTTCTGGAGGAGTTTACAGGCTAGCTTGGGCACTCAACTCAAGTTCAGTACCGCCTATCACCCTCAAACGGACGGACAGTCGAAGAGGACTATTCAGACTCTCGAGGACATGCTACGCACTTGTGTTTTGGATCTTGGAGGTTCTTGGGAGGATCACCTTCACTTGGTAGAGTTTTTATACAACAACAACTACCAAGCCAGCATCGAGATGTCACCATTCGAGGCGTTGTATGGACGGAGGTGCCGCACTCCGTTGTCCTGGGATGATGTTGGTGACAGAGCTTTATTGGTACCAGAGATGGTAGTGGATGCAGCAGAGAAGGTGAAGCTTATCAGGGACAAACTTCGAGTGGCGCAAGACAGGCAGTGGCATTGGGCCGATAGCCACCGGAGACCTTTGGAGTTTGAGGTATAGCTTTAGTTTGTTTGCTTGTGCTTGATTGTTGTTTTGTTAGAGTGCTAAGTTTGTGTTTCGTGCTAGGTTGGCGGTCTGGTTTTCTTGAGAATTTCTCCGACACGTGGCACGATTCGTTTCGGTGGAGGCGGCAAGATTAGTCCGCGATTCATCGGTCCCTTCAGTATTCTTGAGAGAGTCGGTGCAGTCGCTTACAGACTAGACTTACCACCTGCACTGGAGGGAGTGCGGAACGTGTTTCACGTGTCACAGTTGAGACGGTACATGGCAGATCCCAGTCATGTGTTGGATCACTCGGAGATAGATGTGGGCCCTACTCTCAGCTATCCAGAGCAGCCAGTGAAGATTCTGGATCAGAGGGAGAAGGTGCTGAGGAACCAAACGATTCCTTTGGTGCGCGTCGCGTGGAGGCATCACTCTCAGGAGAGAGTACCTGGGAGCGAGAGACCGAGATGCGCGAGCGATATCTGTATCTGTTCGAGCCATGAGGTATAATTCTTTCTTGCATTGTATTGTTTGCTTTGGTAGATAGTTTCTTCCTTAATTTCGAGGACGAAATTTTTCGAAGGTGGGTAGATTTGTCACCCGCATATTTTCATCCAAGGATAGTTTGGTAATTGTCAATGGGTATTAATTATTTTAGGATTATTTATAATTAATATTTGTGCATGGCATAATTTATTTCTTTACTGTAGTATTAATTGTTGCTAGTGTAGATTTATTTTGGACTTGTATAGTGGACCTAACCCAATTATTTAGAATGCATGAACCAACTTTTAGTTGAGCCTAATTTGAGCCCATGAATTAGGCCCGTGGATTGGGAGGCTTAATTAATTAGAGAAACCATTAGACTAGAACCTTCCCTCCCTAATTAAATTCTTCATGAGAGGCCCCAAGGGGTATTTGTGACTTTTCACATTGCATTGAGGGTGTATATAGGCCGGCCACATCATGGAGGAGAGAGAATTATTTCATTCATTCCAAATTCCAAATTCTAGATCTACATTCTTCCCTCTTTCAAATTCCCTCCATTCTCTCACTAATTCTCCACCAATTCTTCACCAATCTCCTTCTAAATTCATCATTGAGGTTACTACACCAATGATCTACAAGAAGGAAGCAATGAACAAGGAGGAGGAGGCCAAGATCTACAAGGAGAGAAGCTACTTGGCAATTGGAAACTTTTCATTGGGAATCCATCTCCCAATAGGTACAATTCATTTTTTTTCCCTTCTAATAGACTCTAGATCTGAGATTTCACCATGAGAAACCAACCCACATGCATAGGATACCCATAAGATTTGGTTTTTGGTCAATCGGAGACCTTCGGTGGAAGTTATGACCAAATTGGTGCCAATTTTGGGAGAATTCCGAGATTGACACATGTAGTGCTTGTCAATTGATCTAATAGATCTAATAGACACTTGATTGTTTGTTTGTGACTAGTGTCGTATCCACAATTGGATACGTGTAGGCCGTATCTCGTCAAATTGACGAAACGGATTAATTTTGGGGATTTTCCTCCGACACGGGGCCTCGTGCATATCACATTGTGACACGGACACGTAGACACTCTAATTACTATACGTATTGTTCACAATTTAGGTATTAGACTTGTTCGTGTCCTCCGGGATGCGTTTGGTTGTGTGTTGGGACCGTATCGCAAGCGTATCATAGAGAGTGTTATACGGGTGCGATGCGCTCCATACGTTTGTTGTTGGCTCATTTTATTATACGTACATGTGTATTTACATATATATGAGCTATCTATGTTTGGTATAGTGTATATAATAGTGTATTTTGGGTTTATATATATCTATATGTGTAAGTAATAGAGTATATATATATATATATATATATATATATATATATATATATATGTTGTGTTTGATTATATGTTTGGATATATATATATCTAAGTTATTTATATATGTATGTGAGGTGCTATATGTAGCTATGTGTGTGTATATATATATATATATATATATATATATATATATATATATATATATACACTTGTATAGTTGTGCATTTTATATATATATGTGTGAGTATACTTAGTGTTATTTAGATTTGTGTGTGAGAGAGCAGCAACGAGGTAGCTGCAGCAGAGTTCTGCACGAAGAGAACAACAGTTGCAGCAGAGTTCTCGAGGAAGAGAACAACAACTGCAGCAGAGGCTTAACAAGAAAACAACAGCTGCAGCAGAGGCTCAGTTTGGAGGAGCAACAGCCAGCAGTTTGGTTTCCTCACTGTGTAAATTGCACTGTTTCGGAGAAACAACAACCTTGAGCACAGTTATGTATACATCAACCAATTATGAGCAGTCAGTGCACTGATTTGTGCACAACAAGAGGAAGGAGGACAACTCTGTGCAGTGCACACAGGTAATCCACTGTGCAGTTTCTCACTGCACAGTATCAGGTATTGTATCAGGCTATGCTCTATACAGTTCAGTATTTGTATTTCAATGTATTGTTAGTTGTTAGTTGTTTAGTTAAGAGTCGAGTTATAGTGTAGGTTCAGTTTCTTGTATCAATAGATAGGTAGTTAGTTGGCCTATTAGTTAAAATATAGTTAGTTTAATTATTAGTGATTCCTTAAGGTAGATATAATTGGTCAAGTGTAGGTGTAAGATAATTATTGTTAGCAAATAGTAACTAGGCAGATTTTGTTAAGAGTTAGTATATGTAAATACTTATATAAATTGTTAGTAGCAGTTAGCCTATATATGTATAGTTTGTATTGTTAAGTGTACATTGGGTATGATAGTAGTTGTGGTACTTACTAGCTAGGAGTAGCAAATGGCTTAGTATGGGGGTTTAGGCATATGTTAGCTATATGCAATAGGATTGGTTTACCAAGGTATCCCCAAGGTAATGGGTCGATACCCAAGGTATTGAGCTTGGGCATCGAGGTAGTTGCGATACGCATTGGTGCAAGGCCAAGGTATCCTATTTCAATTGATTTTATCTAATATTACAATATTTGACTTATATATATATATAAATCCTATTTCATATTAGAAAACTTGCGTATCTTAGGATATGGCTCTTTGAATGCATTGTTGTGTGTTAGCCTAGCTAGCATAGTATAGTTTCATAGTGTATCAACTTAGTGACTTAGCATTAGACTCTTGCAACCTAGAATTCATTGGTTTGACTTAGAACTTAGAAATGACGTATCGACATAGAATTGTATCACCTTCACTTATTTTCATTATTGAACCTTGTATTGATGCAACATACCATATATAGGTTGTGAGACACCAGCTTGAGCATCGAGAGACACCTTGCTCAGGACTTCAGGCGAGTACATTTCTCTGATTGTTTTCAATTCATAATATTGTATATATGCATGTTCTAGAATTGTATACATTGATCCCGACACAGTGATTTCACGGACTGGTGCTATATATATCCCGTTATGAGGTGTTATCCCCTACCGTGTTCAACGGGTACTCAGTCACATGTATTTCATCGTGTGCACCGGGTATTGATTTTCATGTACTTCTTGTGCATCCACTATTTCGTGTGCTAGTGTGACTATATCGTGCTCATATACGTAACGTGTCGTGATTGGATCCATGAGTATTGGTTGGGGAAGGGAAGTAGGAGTTGGTTATGTGATCAAAGCCCTCTTGATCTCATATGCATGTCGATTATACACCTCACGTATAATAGAGTTACCTTTATACCTCATGTGCAACCTAAGCCGATCACATAACAAATTTGCACTCTAAATCACAAAGATTAACTCTTGTTCTCTACTTGCAGTTTATTTTCCGTATTTACTTTCCAGTTCTTATTGTGCTTATTGCTTGTTCTCCCTGTATTGTATACTTTTACTACTTGTGCATCTTGTATCCTTTTTCTATTGCTTGTTATATATGCTCGATTATGTATTTGAAACTGCTTCCAGATGTGTGTACTTCGTTCCAATCCTAACTGTATATATTTTTCAGATGATTGGCTAGAGGAGCTGTCCCATGTATTACGGCCCACAGGAGGGTGAGACTTTAGAGGATACTTCCCTAGTGGCAGAGGACATAGTACCAGTGACCGAGGAGGTTTAGTTTTTGATTGGTGATTCTTGTATTAGACTATTCTTTGTTGAGATTCACAGATGTACTATTATTTCATATTGTGGATTGTATCTTTCTTCCTTCGCTATTCTATTCGTGCATTATTCTTCCTTAGTTTGTTTTGTGATTGAGATTTGATATATTTGTGAGATACTATAGTACTCCGTTTGGAGTTGCGATGATTGACAGGTAACATATTATATTGTTGAGATGTTAGATAGTTAGAAATGACCCAGACAGCGTTCTATTGCCGATTCTGCGGCGTAGGTTGGGCGTAACCACGTACTCGTGCCCGAATATCCGGGTGCGGGTCGTGACACATTTTTAGTGGTGGCCCATGCACGTCTAGATTCGCGAGTAGTGCGATTTCGTAGTTGTGCTCGCCTAGAGTATTACTACGAGCCTGCTTTAGGAAAAACATGATTATGAGGCCGTTATGACTCGTCCAGACATTTCCTTTGCCGTCAATATTTCAAGTAGATTTATGTCTTCACCACGAGTTCTACATTGGGAGACAGTTCTCAGAATTATAAGCTATCTAGTTCAGAATCCGAAAAAAAAATTTCGGATGGAGAATAAGGGGCATAGTTATGTTGAATGCTTTACTGATGCTGACTGGGGTGCCAGTCTTACGGATGGTCTACATCTGGCTACTCGGTCTTCATTTGCGGAACTTGGTATCATGGAAGAGCAAGAAGCAAAGTGTGATTGCACGATCAAGCTCGAAAGCGGAATATCGGGCAATTACTCACGGCAAAGCCGAGATGCTATATTTGCAGCATCTTCTACAGGAACTGGGAGAAGAAACATGATATAAAGTAGCAGATATGTGGTGTGATAACCAGTCTGCTATTCATATTGCTACTAACCCTGTATTTCATGAAAGAGCAAAGCACATTGACATCGACATTCACTTTGTCCGTGATGAGTATCAGAAAGGGATGATAAAGTTTCACCATGTGAGGACCGACCATCAGATAGCTGATATATTTACAAAATCTCTTCTAGGTCCTCGGGTTCAATTTCTCTGTAACAAGCTGGACATGATTGACATCTATGCTCCAGCTTGAGAAAGAGTGTTGAGTTATGTGTTAAGTTGAGTTTAGTCCCACATCGGATAGACTAATAGGGAGAGGGATCAGCCTGTCCTATATAATGTACTCCCCTCTCCTCTTAATGAATTAATCTATCGTTCCTATTCTACACGAATATTTCAAGTGCAGTCGGAAAAGACAGGTACATCACCATATACAGGAAACATCTGAATATTACAAGTAACATAAGTTAACATCACAAGACTTCATTCAGTCATTACCTTTTTCCATTTTATAAATGTACTCATTGGGCTAATTCAATATGAGGTTCCTCGCTTCACAGGTTCTATCAATCGTTTTTGGCATGCCTAATCTGATACCCCCATCGATAGTGGCCAATACCAAAATTATGGCACTCCTTCCCAGTAAACTCAGCAAGGAAAGAGTTAAATAAAAAGTGGTGTGAAAAGAAAACGTCCCACACAATAATCCGATCATGCCTAAGATCAACATGCAATACAAAAAAATTTCATCTATACAATGTAACCATTACCATTTTGTAGAAGTTGTATACTATAAATTCACAATGCATCTTAATATCATCCATTGAAAACTATCTATTGTAGGCTAAGTTGTCTAGATAGATCTGCAATGCAAATAGCAAAAGAAAATTTAGAGAAGACAACATAGTATTCGTTTTTAATTATTAACCAGAGGATGCAAGAGAGTTAAGAACCGCATGTTTGGTAGAAGACCATTGCAGCCTCCCTCCGATTCGTTCCGTCACGTAACTGCTCTTGAAGCGATTCGTACTCTTCTGGCTTCACCAGGGTGTCAACTAGCATCTTCAGATGTCTGCACAGGACATATAATTTTGTGTTTATCCTGAATGCTAACTTGCTAACTAGAGTAAGGTCCAAGGAATTGTGGAAAAGTTCCCAGTCATGGACAAGGGATATTATGGAATTAATTTGAGAAAGAGAGGCTATATGAATGACAGTAAGTATGTCTCTAAAGATATTAACAACTTCCGTGAAATGTACTTACGTGTTTATTGATTCATGAGTAATGCTATCGGCAGATGGGTCCGAAATCACAGGATTAAGGGTCTGATCAGCAAGTCCAGTTTCTTCTAGCAGTTCTGTAAAACTCAAATTTAAATGAAGTGCCGACAGTAGATTGAATCGATTATCAAGTGCTGATATAGTAGAATGAATATTTTCTGGATACCTGAATCAAAAGTTGGCCCCTCCGGAGATTGACCAAAACCTTGCTCCACTGGTAATGCTATGTTCTGTGCTGCTTCACTCTGAAAATCTCCCGGGGGAGGACTCATCTGGATATATTGCCTCTCTGCTAAGTTCTGAAGAAAAGAAGATCCGGAGAACAAAGACAATGTATTCATTTCCATTGGATTTGCTTTTATTGTGTTGAAATTCCGATGGATAAAGTGAGATTGGGCAGTGACCTACAGAAAGAAATAATATGAAGAAAAAAAATGGGAATGATAAGGAGAGGGAAAAAAAATGTTCAACATTAACCTGACTTCTTCTCTTTCTTTTCAACCTAAATGTATCCTTGAGCCATGAAAAGTATGTGGCAGCAGGTATAGCGATTATGTCATCATGCCTGGCTAATCGAGGGAGATTAGCCTGCTGTTGAGTATCTTCTCCAGGTAGAGGAGGAGCCAGAGTTGGCTGCTGTTGAGTATCTTCTCCAGGTGGAGGAGGAGCCAGAGTTGGCTGCTGTTGAGTATCTTCTCCAGATGTGGTTTCTTCTCCACCTGTAGAAGATGTTCAACAGCAGTCAACTCTAGCTCCTCCTCCAGATGTGTTTTTTTCACCCCCTGGTGAAGATACTCAACAGCAGCCAACTCTGGCTCCTCCTCCACCTGGAGAAGATACTCAACAGCAGGCTAATCTCCCTCGATTAGCCAGGCATGATGACATAATCGCTATACCTGCTGCCACCTACTTTTCATGGCTCAAGGATACTTCTAGGTTGAAAAGAAAGAGAAGAAGTCAGGTTAATGTTGAACATTTTTTTCCCCTCTCCTTCTTATCATTTCCATTTTTTTTCTTCATATTATTTCTTTCTGTAGGTCGCTGCCCAATCTCACTTTATCCATCGGAATTTCAAAACAATAAAAGCAAATCCAATGGAAATGAATACATTGTCTTTGTTCTCCGGATCTTCTTTTCTTCAGAACTTAGCAGAGAGACAATATACCCAGATGAGTCCTCCCCCGGAAGATTTTCAGAGTGAAGCAGCACAGAACATAGCATTACCAGTGGAGCAAGGTGTTGGTCAATCACCGGAGGGGCCAACTTTTGATTCAGGTATCCAGAAAATATTCATTCTACTATATCAGCACTTGATAATCGATTTAATCTACTGGTAATGCTGTTGAGTATCTTCTCCAGGTGGAGGAGGAGCCAGAGTTGGCTGCTGTTGAGTATCTTCTCCAGGGGGAGAAAAAACCAAATCTGGAGGAGGAGCCAGAGTTGAGTGCTGTTGAACATCTTCTACAGGTGGAGAAGAAACCACATCTGGAGGAGCCAGGGTTTGCTGCTCTGGAGGAGGTGCCAGAGTTGGATGCTCTTGAATATCTTGTCCAGTTGGCTCTATATATGTGGAGTCTACAAAATATCTGTCATATTTCGATCTTAAATAAAGATACATATATATAGCACAATGCAACAGAAATTAAAATGAATTTGCTATGTAAGTACTACTGAATAATGTATTAGAAATATGATAGATTTCTTGAACAATAGATTAATATGGGAATTGTGAAAATAGTATTTACTGCTCATTATAGGGATTGGTATCTTCTAGGAAGGACGGAAGTTCGTCCGGAATAGTGATGTCAGCTGCTTCAACTGACGACAATAAATGAATTAATATCAATAAATGAACATGTATTCCCTTAATTCAGACATATTCTTAATTACAAAAAAAAGTAGGACAAGTCAGGCAAATTCTGTTAGGAACAGAGACCTTGGTGATGATTCTGATGAGAGGGGCCCACTAGGTCATCCAAGACATGCTCAGACACATCATCAAATCTCTGCGCCCATATATTTCCAAATGAAAATGGTGTAAAACCATAGAAAAAAAAAATAATTTCGAGCAACTTTGAAAATTTGTACATATTCAAGAAAATGATTTTTGTCATAGTTTCCGTACTTCAAAATAATAATTTTCTGTTAATATTCGACGGTGTCGTGTCGTGTCTTATTGAATGTAATGGTTTCATTTTATATAACGAATGTGATTACTGTGTCATTAGTGGATTTGTGAGAGACAAGAGAATGCAAATTTGAGTAGAAATTTGGGCCATTTTCACTTCCAACATAATAAATCAATTAGAACTTGACTACTACTCTTTACTAAATAAATTAGCTATATACAAACTTGATATGTTTCAATAAAAACAAATGTCAACTTATGAACGACCCTACTCCCTCCGTTCCCCCCCAAAAAAAAGGGCACAAAAGGAGAGAGCTATTTCTCAAAATCGTGAGGACATATCAAATATGTATCATATCAGTATTATGTCGTATCGACTTTGTATTCATGGAACATAAAGCAGGGGCAGAACTAGAATTTTAAGTTTGTGGGACTTGAATACAGCTACTAGAAAAAATAATTAACACAATAAAAGTATAAGCTTAATATTATATGATTATACTTTAGCTAAATATAATTATAATTGTCGTCGACGAATTTTTATATTTTGGAAGCGTTCCACAATAACATTATTTTCTATACTAGTAAATGCATCTCTCTCTATGTATATAACCATTTACTGTTCATCCATTGATCTTCCACTTTCGCAACGAAGTCTTTATAAAATTCATATCAGAAAATGCCATTCCCACACTTGTTTCTAATAGACCCAAATTTGCTGGGCCTCACTAGTTCTATGTGAACTCTTACTTGGGTTGAATTGGACTTTGAGTTCCATTTTTGATTCTATGGAACAGCTATGAGATACCTCTTAATGGAAGGCGATTTTGAGGCGATTTCTAAGCGATTGGGATCCTAGTGTTAGGACCATGTCCTAGCTGACCTTGGAATGGAGAAGATATACTTCAATTCGCCATGAATTTGCAGAAAATTCAGTGGAAGAAGAAGAAGAAGAAGAAGAATTGGGGAATTTGGAGAATCTATGGTTTATTGAAGAACTAAGAAAGAAGAAGAACAAGGTACATTGTAACTAACTCTAAAGAGAAAAACTAAAATCAATACAAATCATTCCATACATCTCCATAGCCCTCTCCTCAATTTATACAGGTTAGTAACCGACTCTGAGTGTTTGTTGAGCTGGACAATTTGTAACCGACTCATCCTCATGAGCTGGCAACTACTGCTGAGCTGGCAAACAATTGATGAGTCGAATACCTCTGATACCTGAATCTTCTCTGGCCTCCCCTTCTCTGAATGTCTCTCTCTGGTTTCCCCACTGCCTCTCTAGCATTTGAGCTTCAGAATAATAGGCAATTCAGTCCTTTCAATCCCCCTCTGGAATTGGCACGTAACACCTAGGTTCCTGTCCGCTTCCTAGTGCTTCTCGTGATGTCCTCTTCAGCACATTCCTCTCCTCCCCCAGTCATGGTAGCTCCTAATCCTCTTTTCTTCACGAATAAGCAAAATTGTGGTTACGCACCAAACAACAGCGGATTTGCAGCCACAAATCCGATAGGGGTTGCCAAATCGTTTGCGTGTGTCCTGAAGCCCAAAGAGGCTTCACTGCCTCCTCTGGAGATTGACGGAGCAAGGCTCCCTCCCCCAACAATTAAGGGCAAAGTCATTGTTGTTAAGATTTCGGAGGAGGTGTATGGAAAATTCGTGGAAGAATTTAAGAGCAATTTAATTGGCAGAATTATGCTTCCCAAAGGATCTCGTCCTCAGTCTATTGAGGTTATACACAAATTGCTTTCTACACTTTGGCAAACATCGGGAGATTGGAAATTGGTGCCAATTGGTAAGGGATATTTTGATATACATTTTGAAACGATAGGGGAGATGCTGCGAATCCAGAAACGTGGGCGTGGTCTTTGGAAAATGGAGGCATATTCAGAGTTCTTCCTTGGAAACCAGACTCTAATCCTAATGCAGCATGGTCCACCAGAGTTCAGGTCTGGGTAAGGCTCTACAATCTCAGCCAAGAATATTGGCATCCTCAAACATCAATGGAAGTAGCAAGAGGGGTGTGTATACCCTTGCAGCTTGATTATGCAACTCGAACGAGAAAATTTGGGCAGTTTGCCAGAGTACCAGTTGAAGTTGATATGCAACCCCCCTTCCTAAATCTATTTGGGTGGAAAGGGAAAAAAAGTGAAACATGGTTTTTATGTCGAGGTCAGCTATGATAACCTTCACCAATTCTGCAGTGACTGTGAAACAATTGGACATACATTGTTAAATTGTAGGTTTAAGCAGCAGAGAGAGAAGGTTGGGAATCAAGAGGAGCGAGCGAAGAAACCTTTCAAAGGAGGTGTAGCTCAATGGAAAACTAAGGTCAATGATACGGTAGGCACCATGACAGAAGATGCTCAAAGACAAAATTTGGGTACTACAGATAAGATGCTGGATAAAAGGCCAATGAATATAGCAGTACCTGATAATGATATTCTAGCTAATAAGTTAGATGTGATGAAGGATGACATTGGCTCCAGAGCAGTAGAAACAACAGATATTGATGTCAACACAGTTCCATTGGCCAACTCGTTTGCAGTTCTAGGAACGATGGCTGAGGAGGACAAGGAGACATTGATGCAGAATGCCACTGAAGAATCTGAAGGTGAAAATGGTTTCCAAGAGAATTCAGCACAGAGGAGAGTCACAGATATGTTGGTAGATGGACTGGGAGAGAATACAGAGTCAATGATTCAGAATGACTCCTGTTTGCAGAATGTGTGATTTGAAGAAACGAGAGGCAAGGCAAAGGCAGAATTTTCTCACGAAGTGATTGGTGAAGTCGATGCACTTATTAAATGGTTTTGCATATGTGATAAAAGTGATAATGAAGATAATGCATCAATGTCAGATAAGCCCCCACAACCTCATAGGCAAAAGAAAAATGCTGCAGCTAATACCAAAATCCCAAACCCTTACAACACGAGGGGAAGCACACATCCACAAACATCTCAATGACTTTTATCTTTTGGAATGCTCGGGAACTGGCAAACACGGAAACAAACAGAGCTTTAGCTCATCTTGCTGCTGCTAATAGGCCATCTATAATTGGTATTGCTGAACCTAAAGTAATATTTTCCAAAATCCCTGCAGGCTATTGGAGAAACTTGAATATGGAGCTCATTGCTACCAATGACAAGGGTAATCTTATTCCCACTCTATGGGTCCTTGGTGAAAGAAGTTTTATTGCCAATTACTCAATATTGCTTCACTCGACAACTGATCAAATGGTCACAGTGAAGGAAAATTTCTATGGAAGTATAGCGCATATCTCTTTTATATATGCATCCCACTTCTTGCATCGTTAGACGTAGACAGTGGTCTGATTTAGATTTGTTCAAGAGCACTATTTCTGGACCATGGGCTTTAATGGGAGATTTCAATGCGGTGATGGGTGCTCACGAGTGCAAGGGTGATTCATTACCTCCCAAAATTTCCTGTGAAGAGTTCAAGGCATCCTTGGACAACTGTGAGCTTGTTAACGTGCACACTCAAGGCAACCTATTCACATGGGCAAAATCTACTGCAACTCCAGGAAGATACACTGAAAGAAGATTGGATAGAGGGGTTTGTAATACAGATTGGTTTCACAGATGGCCTTCCACTTCATGTCGATCTCAAGTAAGGATTGAATCAGATTATAATCCGATTATCTTCATTTCTAGTGAAACTGGATCACAGGGTCCTATTCCTTTTAGATTTCAGAATATGTGGGCTTCTCATGATTCCTTCAAAGACAGTTACCAGAGCTTGGGTATCGGTTCCTTTTACAAGTTGTCACATGAAGACCATGATTGTCAAGTTGAAAGCAGTCAAAAACGCTCTTAAAGTCTAGAACAGAACGGTATTTCATAATATGCACAGCACAGTGTTGGATGCTACTGAGCGCTTGAGTGCAATTCAGAAAGAAATAGATAATACTAAGGGTGGTAAAGAAAAATTGGAGCAAGAGAGACAAGCTAATGTTGTAAAAACTCCTAAAAATGCAAATTGGAAGATATAAAATTAAAGACAAGAAATAATATATGATTCGAGGCACGTTACACGATGTCCTTAGAATAGAATTTCGTCCCACGAACAGTGCAGTGGGTTCCTGGCGATCTATCCCCGAGATACAACGAATCCTTCGATTTCACCGTGCACCCGGTGGCGAATCCCACGAACGATCACAACCTTGTCCGAAGAATAGAGATTGGACGGAGGAGTTTTTGGAGGAATTAAGGTTCTGGTGTTTTCCTTTTCTTTTTCGTCTCTGTACGATTGTTGTTTCGTTCCGAACAGAGAGCGAGAGAGAGAGAAGGAAAAACTGATTTCTGTTTTTCAGATCTCAGGATCGTGTCCTGGATATATCTCTCACGTAACCTTTCCCACTCTTTCCGTAACGGGATTACATGAGAATAGTTCCGCGGAAGACCAGCAACCCACCAGACCAAATCAACGGAAATAAAAAATAAAATAAAATAAGTTATGAAATTACCTTTGTACCCGTGTCCGTTCCACGGCGCGCAAGCGTGCAAAGTGCTAAGTGCGCGAATAATAAACGCGTAAAAACGCGCATTAAATCGCGCACCCGCTCGCGGGTTGGATGAGATCTAGCCTATCCCCTACAAAGCCCACTAACCCACTAAGAGGGGTAAAGCAATATATGGAAAGGAGAATGACTTCTCCTTTCCCATGTGGGACTAAAAGAAAGGAGTTGCTTTTGTTGAATCATATGGTTAAATAAATCTAACAGCTAAACACATCTAGACGCCTCTCTTCTCCTTCATGAGAAGTTTTGGAAACAAAAATCACGTATAAAATGGCTTCAAGAGGGATAGAAATACAAAAAAAATTCACACCAGTGAGAAGGTGAAGAATACCAAAGCCATTATTAATGTTCTTGAGGATGAGGGATTGATGATGACTGAAAAGCAGCAGATAAAGGAACATATTCTGCAATTTTATAAAAATCTATACTCTTCTAGTACTACAGACATTGAATTAAGCCTAGTTGATGATCTTATTTCTCCGGGAGTAACTGATGAGGTAAATGAAGTCCTCTCTGCAGTGCCTAAGGAAGGTGAAATCAAAAGAGCTGTATTTGACTTGGACCCCAGGAGCTCGGCTGGACCAGATGGGTTCATTGGCACCTTTTATCACGAATGTTGGGAAATTATCAAGACTGCTTTGATTGCTGCAGTCAGGGAGTTTTTCAATAATGGCAAAGTTTTTCAAAGGCTTAACTCTAATCTTCTTATATTAATTCCAAAAGTGAAGGGAGCAACCAACATATCACAGTTTAGAACTATTGCATTGGCTAATTACCTTTTTAAAATAATTCCTAAAATCGCATCCTCTCGGATTGCTGAAGTTGCTGCCAGAATTTTATCTCCAAGTCAGAAGGGTTTTATCAAGGGAAGGCATATATCTGAAGCTATAAGTGCAGCCTCTGAGTGTGTGAACTTGCTGGACGGGAAGTCATTTGGAGGAAGCATGGGGATCAAGATAAGACGTATCTAAGGTTTTTGATACCATTGAGTGGCATTTTCTCATCAAGGTTTTGCAAAAAATTGGGTTCTCGAGCATATTTTGTTCAGTGGAACAAAGAGTTCCTGAATTCAGCCAAACTATCTATTTTGATTAATGGGAGTAGTGTTGGTTACTTCTCTTGTTCTAGAGGAGTCAGGCAGGGGGACCCATTATCTCCTATTCTGTTCTGCATTGCGCAAGAGGTTACGAGCAAAGGAATCGATAGACTAATCAATCAATAGAAATTGCATCTCATCAATGCACCTAGGGGGTGTGTCCCTCTGTCACACCTGATGTATGTAGACGACCTATTGATCTTCGGCCGAGCTACAATCACTGACATTAGGAATCTCACGTCATTTCTTGATCTCTATGGCAAGTGTTCGGGTTAGAAAATCAACAGTGCTAAATGTAGTGTTGTGTTAGGCAAAGGAGCTTCCTCTAGGGCTCAAGCAGTGAGCCTGGAATCAGGTATGAAAGTTATGAATTGGAGACGGTTTTCGTCAAAAGTGGAAAATATTGTGCATTATGGTAAAGCACTGGGTGTACATTGAATTATGCTAAATAATGTCGGGTGCAACTCAAAATTTCTCTTAAAAAATAACTTCTTTGCAAAAAAATAATAATAATAAGCTTTATTTAATGCTGATCATCAAAGCTTACAATCCACGTGGAATACAATATTTGCACAACCAACAAAACCGTTACATCATTGACGTGGCAAACTCTCATTGGCAGTGTTCTAAAAAGCGGCCTAGGCGGCCGCCTAGGCGGCGCCTAGGCGCTAGGCGGCCGCCCACGGCACCGAATAGGGGCAATTCAGCCTCCTAGGCGCCTGTTCGGGCCTAGGCGGCCCTAGGCGGCCCTAGACGCCCAGTTCGCCCCAGTTCGGCCGAATCAAAATTTTAAAAATTCAAAAATTCAAATTTTGAAATTTTGAAATTTTAGATTTGAAATTCCAAAAAAAAATCAAAATATTAAAAAAATTCAAAATTTTTTAAAAAAATTAAAACTAAAAATTCAAATTTTCAAAAAAAAAAAAAAAAAAAAAATTTTTTTTCTGTTCGGCCGCCTAGGCGCTAGGCGGACCTTCGGCGCACCGATTCCGCCTAGCGCAATTTATAACATTGCTCATTGGTTCACGTGTGCTGTTGTCTCCCAATAACCGACAAGTAATACGAACTATTATAGTAAAAAATTCAAAGTTCTTTTTGTTTCTTACCAAACTCTGCGGTCTGGTGATATTACTCAAGGAGGAGTTCCGGGGCACCAGCGTCAGTGCCTTCGGCCTGCAGATCAAAGATCATCCGACGGTCATTACATGACCAAAATATATATAATTCGTAAAGAAAAGGGAGAAAATCGGACATGACTGGGATCGGAACGACTGCCGGCATCAGAGCGATTACATCGATCTTGAATTCAAATTATCACCCACAAATAACAGAAAGAAAAATATTAGAGAAAAAATGGGGACCAAATTGCAAAGAAATAACAAAACAGAACGAATTGGAAAAAAAAAGTGTGTGTGGCAGAAAATTACCAGTAACCGACTAAAATCCTCTGCAAACAAATATAAAAATTAAAATTAAAATTAAACATAAAAAATTACTAGTTCTTCAACTAATTAGAATTTACCATGGAGGAGCTTGATCTTCCTTTGATAGACCTTCACTACACCCACTGCTAAAAATCAAACACCGAGAATTAATTAACCCCCTAAAAAACAAAATATACAGTATAGGCGGGAAAAATTAAAATATGAGTGGTTGCTTGTTAAAATTGAAGCCAGATAAAGAAATCTAGGTTTAGGATTTTGGAGTTTGGCGCCTTGCCTTGAGGAGTTTGACGAGGCTGTCCTTGTTGAGACGGGGCTGGGAGAGCCGCTTACCAACCTGAGATATCACCTCTTTGGGAGGGAATGCCATGGAGGTGGAGCCCAGTGGAAACCCCTAATTTCTAGGGGTAGGGTTTCTGGTATTGATTTTTGTGGAGGGAGTGGCAACAGAAGTCTTTTTTTTTTGTCTTAGTCAGTAGTGGGACCGTGTAGAGCCTGCCTGAAAGGAGGGTCCGTCTGTTCTTTGACTGCTATCATCTCCAACGCTGTTGTCTTATGTATAGTGATTCCTTTATCGCACCATCCACAAGATAATGACTTTATGTCAAAATTATATTCACACAAACAGATAAAAAAATATTCTTTAATACAATAATATTAAATAAATAATAAAAAATATTTTGTTTACTTTTAAGATAATTTTTTATTTATTTATTTTTTATAAATATTTTTATTCATAATTAATGATGTGGAAGTAAAGTCATTGTGAAATACATTATCTAGAACAAGACAATCAACTTGATAATATATGAATATATTTGACATATCATGTCATGTCATGTCATGTCATGTCATGTCACATTTACAATTTATTTGATATTTGCATTAGAGAAGAACTTTTTATATAAAATATTGTCATTCTTATGTGCACTATGTAATTGGGCTTGTGGCTAGTCCGTCTGAGTCGTAGTTTAGATCTTCGGCATCCTCTTGCCACGGACGAAATACGATGATCTTATCCAACTCATGGATAGGCCTCTATTGAAACAAGTCCAATAGTTTTCGTGCTTTGTTGCTTGGTTTTCTTGATTGCCGTTTTGGGATTTTGATTTGGTGTTGCTTTCGATTTGCTTGGTTTTTGCTGTTGGCTTTCTCGTTTGGAGCTTTGATTCTTGGAGAGTTCGGCAGGAAGGATAGGCAAGGATTCTAAATCGGTGCTCGTACTATTTCAGGTCCGCGTAACTGATGTTTGATCGTCGCTAGGCGGGACTCCTTGTTTCAGCATCTTTTCCTTTAACCAGTGAGTTATTCAGACCCTTCTTTCCTACTTCTTCAAGCCACATCTCTAATGTTTTAAACGTTCACTCGATGATGCCCGGTTGGACGCCTAAAAAATCCTTACCCACAATGCATGCCAGCTACTAAGAAAGGAACATGGGATTGTAGACTAACTTTATTATATGCATTTATTTGTTTTATTTATATATATGTATATATATGATATTATATATACATGTATATATGATATTATATATAAGTATATATATTATATTACTATATATATACATATCAGTGTTTATATATACACTACTACTATACTATAATACTGGATATACAGTATTTATATACGTATTTCCATTTCTGTACCTGTCTTTTCTTTTTATATATATATGTACATATATATATATATATATATATATATATATATATATATATATATATATATATATATATATATATATATATATTATCTATATATAATGTCATATATATTATATACTATAATACTGGATATACAGTATATATATATATATATATATATATATATATATATATATATACAGTATATATATATATATATATATATATATATATATATATATATATATATATATATATATATATATATATATATATATATATATATTTACATTTCCTGCATTTTCTTTTCTTTATTATATATATATGCTATATAAATATATACATACTACTATATATACTATATCTATATGTATATATATACTATATATATTATGTGTACCCTATACTATATATATATATTGTCTTATATGTATATATTTACATAGGTATATATATACTTTTATATTATACCCATGATATTCACGAACCCTGTATGTTTTAACAGAAAACATCTTCAGAGCAGTCAGTGACCCCCTGTCACCAGAACCCTCAAACTTGACTGTGAGATCAGGTTTTCAACACAATCAAGGAGTAGGCAAGTATACCTTGCCAAGTTTACTGTTTAAATTTCAAATATTGTTATATGTTATTGTTTCTGAATTGCATATGACTATGAGTACCTGAGATTGACTCGGGTACAGTCAACAGATACGTTGGCACTTAGTATAATTAACTTAGTCTTTACAGACTTACCAACAACTGTAAGGATATCCTAATATCCTCCTAGACCCTGTCACGAAAACACGCAACAAGGTTGCAATACATATTGGGATGCGAGCTGCGTATTTGATTAGCTACCAGTACGTGTGACCTGCATCACGGCTTAGCGTAAAATCAAGAAAAGTACGACTTGACATTTAGTTACATTGGGTGGGAAAGATAACTAGTAGACGTATGGGACACCCCCTCCTTGTATATTTTTATACCTTTGTACCATGCTCCTCGGAGATGGTCGATTGCAGAGTTCCCTTGAGTCAGGGGGCATATGACACATATACTAGCCAGTCACCACGATTGGTGAATTAAGTCATCATATGTCTAACCTACACATTTCCATGCGTACTACAAGGTATTTATTTGCATTCACATAGATGGTTAGCACCCTGTATTTATTTATTCATTATTTACATACATGGCATATTATTTTTATGTATCTTGTTACGTCCCACTGAGGACCTGGTTTCCTGCCAGATCTAGACGAGGCCTTCTACCCCACGGTGTATGGACCTGATCAGGAGACTAGGTGTGCCACCGAGGAGGAGTTAGAGGAGACACCCTCAGAGTCTGCCTGAACCTAGAAGCTTGATCACCTGGATATGGAGCTGTTTCCCCAGATAGACGCTACTTAGTCTATCTTATTTCTCTACGCTATTATTCTCTTTTGTAGTGGGCTTGTTCCCACCAGTTATGTACTATGACTTATTCAGACTCAGCTTTATATATATTCAGCACTTATTTCCTGATATTTTGTTGTGGATGAGATAGATTTACCTGTATTAGACTTGTAGTATTTTAGGATAGCGTAGCACGTGTAGCGCCCCGTTCTCCCGGTGCGGAGAGCGCGGCTAAGAAACACAAGACGGTATCGTTCGATCGGGATAGATTGAATTAAGAACTCGTCCTCGTTATGGATTTGTTTCTTCGGAATTGATTCCCATATTCAGTGGACCGCGCCCCAAGGATCGGCTTAGCGGCAGAGTCAGGAGGGACCTCTCCGCTGCTATCTTTTATTGCCTCGGTTTTCGATGTCGTTTGTTGCTTTCGTGCTTTGAGTTGGTTTTGGGATTTGCTTGTTTTCCTTGAACGGTTTCGATGGTTTCATTGTTTTCGTTCATTGAACTGCACTTCTATTCCGAGATTGGAAAGAGAGGAAGAAGTATTAATCGAGCTGTTCGTGTGCAGGTGAACGAGCAGTAGGCGGCTTGCGAGCGGAGTCGTGAAGCGCCTCTTTCCTTTCTCCCTTCCAAAATCTAAGTGAGTGGCTACCAACCCGATTAGCTAGCCCTGCTTCCAGTCTTCACATCTAATAAATATGCATTCTTCTTTGCCCCGATCAAACGATACCAAGTAATAACTAAAAGAAACCAAGATAAAAGAGAATAGACTTGGTGCTTATGCTTGTCAATGAAACTTGTGAACGGTTATATCTTTGCATGCTTGTTCGTTCGGAATATTCATCAAATGCATAGATACAAGTTTAAATGTATATCCTGATGCATGAATATAACGTAGTTGCAATGTAAAATGAATCATGCAATACTGCTTGTCTTGTACTCACGTAGCCTCCGGGCGAATGCTTGTTAACGTAGCCTCCGGGCGAAAGATTGTTAGTGTGCGATCACGGACAACTTGTGCACAAGGTATAGTTCCTGTGGGCGGCTGCTGGGGCACTGGCACCGTTCCGGCTCCGGACGGAACTCACGTATAGTCTCACGTACTTGGACAAGGTGGTATGCGGCGCCTCACGTACTAGCATGTAGCAAACCATCTTCGTCACAGACTAGTCCATAATGGCTATCAAGCCAGTGATCATCTTGTATATTTAAACCTGTTACAAACTAACTTGTGTCTTCGTGGCAGGGAAGGCATGGTAAGTATTGTGCAGGTAATTCAGACGGGTAGGTAAAATCCACCGAACGGTGGCACGTTCATTTCAGTAAATTCTATATGCTGCTTACTTGTAAATGAACTAAGGCAAGATAGAAACCCACAAATATGCATGCTTCATATAAACAACGTGTTGATTGGTATAGTTCGGCTAGCTCACCTTCACCAGTATGTTTCGACATACTGACCCTCGTTGAAACAGGTTCTCCGCACCAAGACGAACCGAGCGAGGAGCCGAAGTCGTCTTCCCGATCCAGTCCAGCTGTTAGGCGCCTCCTGATCGCGCCGCATTTTGAAGTACTTGAAGACCGGAGCCTGCAACTCTTCATACACAAATGCAGCTCCGTGGCAAAGCTATCCTCCAGCCAGGAGGTCTATATCTTTAGAAGTTTAGTAAAGGGATATAATGTACAGGACTGCTATCTCATTTTGAGTCAACACTTTTGTAAGCCCGTGTGGCATATTAGCTGACTCGTTCAAGAGTTTGTAATAGATGTTCATTATCAATAAAGAGAACTTTTCCATGTTTCAAATCTGTGTTTCAATTTATCTGCGTACTCAGAATATGTGCTTGCTATGCAAATCATTAAAGCCTTGTGCGGGCGCAACTCCAGGCCCGCACGGCGGTCACGATTCGGGGGACGCCTCAAACGATTCTACGGAATCGGGTCATGACATAATGGTATCAGAGCACAGATTCAAGTTCCTTAGACTTCGTGCTGGAAAAGTTCCTTTAACGATCAAATTCCTGTGCGAACTCTTGAACTCGCTAGGCCAAAATAAGATACGTTCATGCAATAAGTCCATAATACGTTATGATTCTAATATAATTTACCTTCTTTTGAAGGAATGGTACCAGCGCAATCTGCAGCGCAAGCACCGAACGAAACACAAGAAAGTAGTTCGGGCACTTCGGGAAGCTCTCGGAGCCAGCGAGGCATATCTCAAGTCGATCCGCTTGAGCGGGTAATGCAAATGTTAGAATCGCAACGACAACGAGACGATGCTCGCCAAGCCAAGCTCGAGAGCAATCTAGAGAACCGATTCTCAGTCCAACAGAAGCAGGTAGATGCCCCGCAACAGATCGTTCAGACTTTGGCCGCCAACCATTCCACCGCAACAGCAACGACTCCGGTGGAACAGCCCGTGCTTGAAGTAGAGACACCACAAATTCCAAGGCCGAGGGACGTGACTGCCTTCAACTTGGGACACTTCAAGAAAGTCTGCAACACCCCGTTCAACGGGACCGAGGACCCAGTGGTAGCTCTAGATTGGCTAGCAGAACTTGAAGATCACTTCGTTCTGCTAGAGGACCCCGAAGAGAAGCGCGTCTCCTACGCGCAACTTCAGCTCTGCCTCAACGCACACGATTGGTGGAACGTGCATCGATGATCTCTCTAATTTGATCACGGAGAGGAGGTGATCTCGTGGACGACCTTTCGTACCGCGTTCGAAGAGGAGTTTATACCCCCTCCTGTACAACGTCAGATGGAAAACGACTTCGTGCAACTGAGGCAAGGCAGGATGACAGTTAAAGAGTATTCCGCCGAATTCAACCGACTCTCCAAATTCGCTAGGGCCTATTTACCTGATGCAGCGAGTCGAGCTAGAAGGTTTGAAGGCGGATTGCGCCCTGCCATCCATGCGCACGTGGTCAATAATCAGTACGGGACAATGCGTGAAGTCATGAATCACGCTCTATCACTTGAACCACAGTATCCTCATGTTGCTGCCGGCGCTGTGCATACATCCAGTCACAAACGCCAAAGCAACGACGGAGAAAACACCGCTGCAAAGCGCCACAACAACGGTGGTTCGCAGAGAGGGCAGCTATGTCACTTCTGCAAGAAACCAGGGCACCTGGGCAACAAATGTCGTCTGAGACAAGGATTATGCCTCATCTGTGGCGCTGCAAGCCACAAAATGTCACGCCCCGGTCCCGCCCGGGCCGCCGCTCCGCCCTGCCCCGCCCCGTGCGGCCGAGAATTAAGGAACCGGACACGTATCACCGTGCCTCGGCGCGCCGGACGCGAATCACCGCGCCCGTCCCGCGGGTGCGAGGGAGGAAGGGAGCCAAGCGAATGGCCCGTTCGAGCTTTCGGGGGACGTGATGCCGCACGGGCCTGGGGTTGCGCCCGTGCAAGACCAATCGTTTAAGTTGATAGTTGGCTATCATCGCATCAATCGAGTAAGCAGCGGAAAGGGACTTGTTGCAATGCAATGCATTAGCCAACTGAGTGTTCGGGACAATCGAGGCAACTTGGGTTTCCTTTAGCAAAGGCACACGTTCGTTCCATACATTATGCCCCCTTATACGATAGCATTCTCGGGGCAACAATCGAAACCAGGATTCCGGGTCTTCGGGACTGTGGCACGCCTATCGCTCCCTCGGACAATCCAGTACCTGCGAACAAGTAAACTGTTGGTGGGTCAGCACTTTATACAAGTACTGGTGAGATAAATCAACTGAACAGAAATAAGCATTCACTCAAACAGGCACTAAGTAATCATGTTATAAAACATTACATTACTAGTGATCTTTCTAGTTTTACCTAGGTTCGTTTCATGCAGTTCTAGCAGAGTCGATTTACTTGTTTAGAAACATGTTTGGAAACAGAGTTTCATATTGAATATGCAAGCAAGCAAACCGTTTATGTTTCAGGGTGTGCGCAGCGTATCTCGTGCGACTCGAGGGTCTGATGCAAAGCTAGACACACAATGCACATTCTTAGGGGCAGTCACTATCCAAGCCAACACAATGACTTAGCTATATGCAAGGCGGTCCCCGAGTATCTCAGGATCGGCAGCTGGTGGAACAGCATACCAATGACTCTTTATCTGATGTTAGAGGCAGCTGTGACTCATGGTTGCTTTGCACTATCATGGTAGCAGCCGTGACACATGCAGTTCAGCTCTCCACCAATAGCCATTGTCCGACCGCGTGCGAATGCATGGAACACTATCAAATAAACTCTAGTATGCAGACGAGACGAACTATCAGAATACACTCATTGTTGCGGGGCAATCCGACTTATCACTTGAACACGTTCAGGCACAGTATGGTTCTCTCGAAGCATAGACGATAGTGAACATATTCATGCACTCTAAGCAGGCGATTCAGGATTCTCGTTAAGCAGGCATTGTTTCAAAGACAAGCTAGGTGAGTTCGTTCATTAACATGCAAGGCAGGTTCTATCATTCTCTTAAGAAAACATTGCAAGCAAAAACTCAGGTTATTATTAAGGCGTGCAAGAATCAGAGAACGAAGTTCTGCCCACTCACCTTGATACATAACGCCGGCGCGGAGCGGGACGTTACACAAAATGCGTGACTGCCCCAATTACTCTGCTAAGCATCCTCAACGTAACGTTCCCTGATGGTAAGCATTATTCCTAAGTTTCGGGACGAAACTTCCAATTAGTTGGGTAGGATGTAGCGCCCCGTTCTCCCGGTGTGGAGAGCGCGGCTAAGAAACACAAGACGGTATCGTTCGATCGGGATAGATTGAATTAAGAACTCGTCCTCGTTATGGATTTGTTTCTTCGGAATCGATTTCCATATTCAGTGGACTGCGCCCCAAGGATAGGCTTAGCGGCAGAGTCAGGAGGGACCTCTTCGCTGCTATCTTTTATTGTCTCGGTTTTCGATGTCGCTTGTTGCTTTCGTGCTTTGAGTTAGTTTTGGGATTTGCTTGTTTTTCTTGAACGGTTTCGATGGTTTCATTATTTTCGTTCATTAAACTGCACTTCTATTCCGAGATTGGAAAGAGAGGAAGAAGTATTAATCGAGCTGTTCGTGTGCAGGTGAACGAGCAGTAGGCGGCTTGCGAGCGGAGTCGTGAAGCGCCTCTTTCCTTTCTCCCTTCCAAAATCTAAGTAAGTGGCTACCAACCCGATTAGCTAGCCCTGCTTCCAGTCTTCACATCTAATAAATCTGCATTCTTCTTTGCCCCGATCAAACGATACCAAGTAATAACTAAAAGAAACCAAGATAAAAGAGAATAGACTTGGTGCTTATGCTTGTCAATAAAACTTGTGAACGGTTATATCTTTGCATGCTTGTTCGTTCGGAATGTTCATCAAATGCATAGATACAAGTTTAAACGTATATCCTGATGCATGAATATAACATAGTTGCAATGTAAAACGAATCATGCAATACTGCTTGTCTTGTACTCACGTAGCCTCCGGACGAATGCTTGTTAATGTAGCCTCCGGACGAAAGATTGTTAGTGTGCGATCACGGACAACTTGTGCACAAGGTATAGTTCCTGCGGGCGGCTGCTGGGGCACTGGCACCGTTCCGGCTCCGGACTGAACTCACGTATAGTCTCACGTACTTGGACAAGGTGGTATGCGGCGCCTCACGTACTAGCATGTAGCAAACCATCTTCGTCACAGACTAGTCCATAATGGCTATCAAGCCAGTGATCATCTTGTATATTTAAACCTGTTGCAAACTAACTTGTGTCTTCGTGGCAGGGAAGGCATGGTAAGTATTGTGCAGGTAATTCAGACGGGTAGGTAAAATCCACCGAACGGTGGCACGTTCATTTCAGTAAATTCTATATGCTGCTTACTTGTAAATGAACTAAGGCAAGATAGAAACCCACAAATATGCATGCTTCATATAAACAACGTGTTGATTGGTATAGTTCGGCTAGCTCGCCTTCACCAGTATGTTTCGACATACTGACCCTCGTTGAAACAGGTTCTCCGCACCAAGACGAACCGAGCGAGGAGCCGAAGTCGTCTTCCCGATCCAGTCCAGCTGTTAGGCGCCTCCTGATCGCGCCGCATTTTGAAGTACTTGAAGACCGGAGCCTGCAACTCTTCATACACAAATGCAGCTCCGTGGCAAAGCTATCCTCCAGCCAGGAGGTCTATATCTTTAGAAGTTTAGTAAAGGGATATAATGTACAGGACTGCTATCTCATTTTGAGTCAACACTTTTGTAAGCCCGTGTGGCATATTAGCTGACTCGTTCAAGAGTTTGTAATAGATGTTCATTATCAATAAAGAGAACTTTTCCATGTTTCAAATCTGTGTTTCAATTTATCTGCGTACTCAGAATATGTGCTTGCTATGCAAATCATTAAAGCCTTGTGCGGGCGCAACTCCAGGCCCGCACGGCGGTCACGATTCGGGGGACGCCTCAAACGATTCTACGGAATCGGGTCATGACATAATGGTATCAGAGCACAGATTCAAGTTCCTTAGACTTCGTGCTGGAAAAGTTCCTTTAACGATCAAATTCCTGTGCGAACTCTTGAACTCGCTAGGCCAAAATGAGATACGTTCATGCAATAAGTCCATAATACGTTATGATTCTAATATAATTTACCTTCTTTTGAAGGAATGGTACCAGCGCAATCTGCAGCGCAAGCACCGAACGAAACACAAGAAAGTAGTTCGGGCACTTCGGGAAGCTCTCGGAGCCAGCGAGGCATATCTCAAGTCGATCCGCTTGAGCGGGTAATGCAAATGTTAGAATCGCAACGACAACGAGACGATGCTCGCCAAGCCAAGCTCGAGAGCAATCTAGAGAACCGATGCTCAGTCCAACAGAAGCAGGTAGATGCCCTGCAACAGATCGTTCAGACTTTGGCCGCCAACCATTCCACCGCAACAGCAACGACTCCGGTGGAACAGCCCGTGCTTGAAGTAGAGACGCCACAAATTCCAAGGCCGAGGGACGTGACTGCCTTCAACTTGGGACACTTCAAGAAAGTCTGCAACACCCCGTTCAACGGGACCGAGGACCCAGTGGTAGCTCTAGATTGGCTAGCAGAACTTGAAGATCACTTCGTTCTGCTAGAGGACCCCGAAGAGAAGCGCGTCTCCTACGCGCAACTTCAGCTCTGCCTCAACGCACACGATTGGTGGAACGTGCATCGATGATCTCTCTAATTTGATCACGGAGAGGAGGTGATCTCGTGGACGACCTTTCGTACCGCGTTCGAAGAGGAGTTTATACCCCCTCCTGTACAACGTCAGATGGAAAACGACTTCGTGCAACTGAGGCAAGGCAGGATGACAGTTAAAGAGTATTCCGCCGAATTCAACCGACTCTCCAAATTCGCTAGGGCCTATTTACCTGATGCAGCGAGTCGAGCTAGAAGGTTTGAAGGCGGATTGCGCCCTGCCATCCATGCGCACGTGGTCAATAATCAGTACGGGACAATGCGTGAAGTCATGAATCACGCTCTATCACTTGAACCACAGTATCCTCATGTTGCTGCCGGCGCTGTGCATACATCCAGTCACAAACGCCAAAGCAACGACGGAGAAAACACCGCTGCAAAGCGCCACAACAACGGTGGTTCGCAGAGAGGGCAGCTATGTCACTTCTGCAAGAAACCAGGGCACCTGGGCAACAAATGTCGTCTGAGACAAGGATTATGCCTCATCTGTGGCGCTGCAAGCCACAAAATGTCACGCCCCGGTCCCGCCCGGGCCGCCGCTCCGCCCTGCCCCGCCCCGTGCGGCCGGGAATTAAGGAACCGGACACGTATCACCGTGCCTCGGCGCGCCGGACGCGAATCACCGCGCCCGTCCCGCGGGTGCGAGGGAGGAAGGGAGCCAAGCGAATGGCCCGTTCGAGCTTTCGGGGGACGTGATGCCGCACGGGCCTGGGGTTGCGCCCGTGCAAGACCAATCGTTTAAGTTGATAGTTGGCTATCATCGCATCAATCGAGTAAGCAGCGGAAAGGGACTTGTTGCAATGCAATGCATTAGCCAACTGAGTGTTCGGGACAATCGAGGCAACTTGGGTTTCCTTTAGCAAAGGCACACGTTCGTTCCATACATTATGCCCCCTTATACGATAGCATTCTCGGGGCAACAATCGAAACCAGGATTCCGGGTCTTCGGGACTGTGGCACGCCTATCGCTCCCTCGGACGATCCAGTACCTGCGAACAAGTAAACTGTTGGTGGGTCAGCACTTTATACAAGTACTGGTGAGATAAATCAACTGAACAGAAACAAGCATTCACTCAAACAGGCACTAAGTAATCATGTTATAAAACATTACATTACTAGTGATCTTTCTAGTTTTACCTAGGTTCGTTTCATGCAGTTCTAGCAGAGTCGATTTACTTGTTTAGAAACATGTTTGGAAACAGAGTTTCATATTGAATATGCAAGCAAGCAAACCGTTTATGTTTCAGGGTGTGCGCAGCGTATCTCGTGCGACTCGAGGGTCTGATGCAAAGCTAGACACACAATGCACATTCTTAGGGGCAGTCACTATCCAAGCCAACACAATGACTTAGCTATATGCAAGGCGGTCCCCGAGTATCTCAGGATCGGCAGCTGGTGGAACAGCATACCAATGACTCTTTATCTGATGTTAGAGGCAGCTGTGACTCATGGTTGCTTTGCACTATCATGGTAGCAGCCGTGACACATGCAGTTCAGCTCTCCACCAATAGCCATTGTCCGACCGCGTGCGAATGCATGGAACACTATCAAATAAACTCTAGTATGCAGACGAGACGAACTATCAGAATACACTCATTGTTGCGGGGCAATCCGACTTATCACTTGAACACGTTCAGGCACAGTATGGTTCTCTCGAAGCATAGACGATAGTGAACATATTCATGCACTCTAAGCAGGCGATTCAGGATTCTCGTTAAGCAGGCATTGTTTCAAAGACAAGCTAGGTGAGTTCGTTCATTAACATGCAAGGCAGGTTCTATCATTCTCTTAAGAAAACATTGCAAGCAAAAACTCAGGTTATTATTAAGGCGTGCAAGAATCAGAGAACGAAGTTCTGCCCACTCACCTTGATACATAACGCCGGCGCGGAGCGGGACGTTACACAAAATGCGTGACTGCCCCAATTACTCTGCTAAGCATCCTCAACGTAACGTTCCCTGATGGTAAGCATTATTCCTAAGTTTCGGGACGAAACTTCCAATTAGTTGGGTAGGATGTAGCGCCCCGTTCTCCCGGTGTGGAGAGCGCGGCTAAGAAACACAAGACGGTATCGTTCGATCGGGATAGATTGAATTAAGAACTCGTCCTCGTTATGGATTTGTTTCTTCGGAATCGATTTCCATATTCAGTGGACCGCGCCCCAAGGATAGGCTTAGCGGCAGAGTCAGGAGGGACCTCTCCGCTGCTATCTTTTATTGTCTCGGTTTTCGATGTCGCTTGTTGCTTTCGTGCTTTGAGTTAGTTTTGGGATTTGCTTGTTTTTCTTGAACGGTTTCGATGGTTTCATTATTTTCGTTCATTAAACTGCACTTCTATTCCGAGATTGGAAAGAGAGGAAGAAGTATTAATCGAGCTGTTCGTGTGCAGGTGAACGAGCAGTAGGCGGCTTGCGAGCGGAGTCGTGAAGCGCCTCTTTCCTTTCTCCCTTCCAAAATCTAAGTAAGTGGCTACCAACCCGATTAGCTAGCCCTGCTTCCAGTCTTCACATCTAATAAATCTGCATTCTTCTTTGCCCCGATCAAACGATACCAAGTAATAACTAAAAGAAACCAAGATAAAAGAGAATAGACTTGGTGCTTATGCTTGTCAATAAAACTTGTGAACGGTTATATCTTTGCATGCTTGTTCGTTCGGAATGTTCATCAAATGCATAGATACAAGTTTAAACGTATATCCTGATGCATGAATATAACATAGTTGCAATGTAAAACGAATCATGCAATACTGCTTGTCTTGTACTCACGTAGCCTCCGGGCGAATGCTTGTTAACGTAGCGTCCGGACGAAAGATTGTTAGTGTGCGATCACGGACAACTTGTGCACAAGGTATAGTTCCTGCGGGCGGCTGCTGGGGCACTGGCACCGTTCTGGCTCCGGACGAAACTCACGTATAGTCTCACGTACTTGGACAGGGTGGTATGCGGCGCCTCACGTACTAGCATGTAGCAAACCATCTTCGTCACAGACTAGTCCATAATGGCTATCAAGCCAGTGATCATCTTGTATATTTAAACCTGTTGCAAACTAACTTGTGTCTTCATGGCAGGGAAGGCATGGTAAGTATTGTGCAGGTAATTCAGACGGGTAGGTAAAATCCACCGAACGGTGGCACGTTCATTTCAGTAAATTCTATATGCTGCTTACTTGTAAATAAACTAAGGCAAGATAGAAACCCACAAATATGCATGCTTCATATAAACAACGTGTTGATTGGTATAGTTCGGCTAGCTCGCCTTCACCAGTATGTTTCGACATACTGACCCTCGTTGAAACAGGTTCTCCGCACCAAGGCGAACCGAGCGAGGAGCCGAAGTCGTCTTCCCGATCCAGTCCAGCTGTTAGGCGCCTCCTGATCGTGCCGCATTTTGAAGTACTTGAAGACCGGAGCCTGCAACTCTTCATACACAAATGCAGCTCCGTGGCAAAGCTATCCTCCAGCCAGGAGGTCTATATCTTTAGAAGTTTAGTAAAGGGATATAATGTACAGGACTGCTATCTCATTTTGAGTCAACACTTTTGTAAGCCCGTGTGGCATATTAGCTGACTCGTTCAAGAGTTTGTAATAGATGTTCATTATCAATAAAGAGAACTTTTCCATGTTTCAAATCTGTGTTTCAATTTATCTGCGTACTCAGAATATGTGCTTGCTATGCAAATCATTAAAGCCTTGTGCGGGCGCAACTCCAGGCCCGCACGGCGGTCACGATTCGGGGGACGCCTCAAACGATTCTACGGAATTGGGTCATGACATAATGGTATCAGAGCACAGATTCAAGTTCCTTAGACTTCGTGCTGGAAAAGTTCCTTTAACGATCAAATTCCTGTGCGAACTCTTGAACTCGCTAGGCCAAAATGAGATACGTTCATGCAATAAGTCCATAATACGTTATGATTCTAATATAATTTACCTTCTTTTGAAGGAATGGTACCAGCGCAATCTGCAGCGCAAGCACCGAACGAAACACAAGAAAGTAGTTCGGGCACTTCGGAAAGCTCTCGGAGCCAGCGAGGCATATCTCAAGTCGATCCGCTTGAGCGGGTAATGCAAATATTAGAATCGCAACGACAACGAGACGATGCTCGCCAAGCCAAGCTCGAGAGCAATCTAGAGAACCGATTCTCAGTCCAACAGAAGCAGGTAGATGTCCTGCAACAGATCGTTCAGACTTTGGCCGCCAACCATTCCACCGCAACAGCAACGACTCCGGTGGAACAGCCCGTACTTGAAGTAGAGACGCCACAAATTCCAAGACCGAGGGACGCGACTGCCTTCAACTTGGGACACTTCAAGAAAGTCTGCAACACCCCGTTCAACGGGACCGAGGACCTAGTGGTAGCTCTAGATTGGCTAGCAGAACTTGAAGATCACTTCGTTCTGCTAGAGGTCCCCGAAGAGAAGCGCGTCTCCTACGCGCAACTTCAGCTCTGCCTCAACGCACACGATTGGTGGAACGTGCATCGATGATCTCTCTAATTTGATCACGGAGAGGAGGTGATCTCGTGGACGACCTTTCATACTGCGTTCGAAGAGGAGTTTATACCCCCTCATGTACAACGTCAGATGGAAAACGACTTCGTACAACTGAGGCAAGGCAGGATGACAGTTAAAGAGTATTCCGCCGAATTCAACCGACTCTCCAAATTCGCTAGGGCCTATTTACCTGATGCAGCGAGTCGAGCTAGAAGGTTTGAAGGCGGATTGCTGTGGTGCCCCGTTCCCCCTATTCGGGGAGCGCGGCTAAGAAATACTAAGACGGTATCGTTCGATCGGGATAGATTGAATTAAGAACTCGTCCTCGTTATGGATTTGTTTCTTCGGAATCGATTCCCATATTCAGTGGACCGTGCCCCAAGGATCGACTTAGCGGCAGAGTCAGGAGGGACCTCTTCGCTGCATTCTTTTGTTGCCTAGTTTTCGCTGTCGCTTGTTGCTTTCGTGCCTTGAGTTGGATTTCGGATTTGTTTGGGTTTTCTTGAACGGTTTCGATGGATTTCATTGCTTTCGTTCTTAGGACTGCACTTCAATTCCGATAATGGAAAGAGAGGAAGAAGTACTGATCAGCTGTTCGTGTCAATACAGGTGATCCAGCACTAGGCGTCGCTCAAGCGGACTCCTAAATCACTTCCTTCCTTCCTCCTTCCAACCACTAAAAGTGAGTGGCTACCAACCCGATTAGCTAGCCCTACTTGCTAGTCTTCATATCTAAATCTTGCGTTCGTGCTTGCCCCGATCAAACGATACCAAGTATTAACTAAAAGATATCAAGATAAGGGAAATAGACTTGGATCTGTATGCTTGTCATTAAAACGTGTGAATGGTTACTTACTACGTGCTTGCCTATTCAAAATGTTTACCATATGCATATATACAAGTTAGAATGCTTACTTCTTCTTCTATAAATATGCTTTATGTAGAACACCCTTGCCATGCATCAATTATTCAGGGAGACTATGCAAAATACATCACACAATGCTATATATATCCCCTGATTTCAATGCCTCAGCTACATAAATGCAAACTTAACACAAACGCCGTTGATCACGGACAACTTGTGCACAAGGCCTCTCGGTTCCTGCGGACGGTCGCTGGGGCACTGGCACCGATCCGATCCGGACGGAACCTCAAGATTAGTCTCTCCCATAGGCGAGATGGCGTGCAGCGATACATGTGCCTCCGTCACCTTAGCCTGAGACTAAGACCGTCCATTATGGCATCAAAGCCAGTGATCCCCTCGTATATTTAAACCTGTTGCTACTAACTTGTGTCTTCTTGACAGGGAAGGCAAGGTAAGTATTGTGCAGGTGGTTCAGACGGACAGGTAAATGTCACCGAACGGTGACGAGTCATTTCAATGATTCTATATCTATGTCTTATTGTAAAATGAACTAAGGCAAGATAGAAACCCACAAATATGCATGCTTCATTAAAAACAACGTGTTGATTGGTATAGTTGGGATAGCTTGCCTTCACCAGTACGTTTCGATGTACTGACCCTCGTTGAAACAGGTTTCCCGCGCTAGGAAGAACCGAGCGAGGAGCAGGAGACAAACCCCCAATCCAGTCCAGCTGTAGGCACGCCTCGACCGTGCCACCCTAGAAGCATTTTGAAGAAGAAGCCTTTTGAAGAAGAATCTAGCCACCAAAGCAATCATGCAGCTCCGTGGCAAGGCAGTCGTTCCGTCCCAAGGTCTTATATTTTGAGTTTAGTAAGGGATGTAATGTAAAGGACTGCTATCTCATTTTGTGTCAACACTTTTGTAAGCCCATAGAGGCAATCCTTATGACTCAGTTCAAGGAGTTTGTAATAGATGTTCATATTATCAATAAAAGAGAACTTTTCCATGTTTCAATCTGTGTTCAATTATCTGCGTACTCTGAATATGTGCTCGCTATGCGAAACAAAAATACTTAGCCTTGTGCGGTGCGCAACCTAGGCCCGCACGGCGGTCACGCCCGGGGGACGACTATCGATTCCACGGGATCGGGGCGTGACATGATGGTATCAGAGCACAGCTTCAAAGTTCCTTTGATCCATGAAACGGAAAAGTTCCCTTAGCGATAACTCGCCTATGCGAACTCCTGAACTCGTTAAGGCCAAATGAGATACGTTCATGCAATAAGTCCATAATACATTAAGATCCTGATGTAATTTACCTTCCTTTCAAGGAACGACGCAAGCGCAACCATCAGCGCTAGCACCAGGCGAGCCTCGGACTCAGGAGAGCAGCTCCGGAACATCAGGAAGCTCTCGGAGCCAACGAGGCATGTCTCAAACAGACTCGATTCAACAAGTGATGCAAATGTTAACCGAGCAACGACAGAGGGATGATGCCCGCCAAGCCAAGTTCGAGAGCAACCTAGAGGCAAGGCTCTCAGTCCAACAAAAGCAGGTAGATACCCTGCAACAGCTTGTTCAGACCCTGGCCTCCAACCATTCTGCCGCAACGACAGCTACACCAGTGGAGCAGCCAGCGCTTGAAGTCGAACCATCGCCTGTGCCAAGGACGAGGGAAGTGACTACCTTCACCTTTGCAAACTTCAAGAAGGTCTGCAACACGCCATTTAAGGGGACTGAGGACCCAATCGTGGCCCTAGATTGGCTCGCCGAGCTTGAAGATCATTTTTCCCTCCTGGACGTGCCGGAAGACAAGCGCGTCACTTGTGCCAAACTACTGCTTCGCTTCAATGCGCACGACTGGTGGGACGTGCATCGACGATCTCTTCAGCTTGGCCATGGAGAGGAGGCGATCGCGTGGACGACCTTTCGTGCCGCGTTTGAGGAGGAGTTTATACCCCCGCCTCTCCGACGTCAACGGGAAAATGAGTTCGTTCAGCTCCGGCAGGGCAGTATGACGGTGAAGCAATACTCTGCAGAATTCAACAAACTGGCCAAATTTGCCACCGCCTACCTACCGGACGCAGCGAGTCGTGCCAGACGATTCGAAGGAGGGCTACGTCCTGGCATCCACGGGCACGTATCCGTCCCACAGTATCAGACGATGAGGGAAGTTTTAAACCATGCCCTCTCCCTCGAGCCGCAGTATCCTCACATTGCCACCGGCGCTGTGCAAACCCCCAATCACAAACGCCAAGGCAACGACAGAGGAAACACAGCTGCAAAGCGCCCTAACAACGGCGGTTCGAAAAAGGGAAACTCGGGGCAACGATGTGATTTCTGTAGGAGGACTGGGCACGTCGAAAGTGACTGTCGCCGGAAGCACGGGTTATGTCTCATTTGTGGAGCTTCCGATCACGCCCTTCCCAACTGTCCAAAGTTCACCGAGCGCCGTCCTCCGCAACAAAATCAGACTCCGACACCTCAGGCAAATCGAGCGGCGCCTCAGCAAGGGCGTAATCAAGCTCAAGGCCGAGTCTACACCATGACACGGGAAGAAGCATTAGCTTCGGATACCGTCGTGTCAGGTACCTTACTTTTCAATAATATACCTGCTCGTGTTCTATTTGATTCAGGTGCAACGCATAGTTTTATTTCCACAAATTTTGCCGTGGAAAACAATGTAAAAATGACTCCGTTGCACTTAGATTTAAATGTTAGCACCCCCTCTGGTACAAAAATCCCTGTTCGTTCAGTATGCCTAGGTGGTTACATTTGTATTGGGGAGAAGAAGCTGTCGCTCGATGTCTTAGTTCTAGATGTTAGGGACTATGATATCATCTTGGGAATGGACTGGCTAGGCGCATGCGCGGCAACCATTGAGTGTGCAGAGAAGCGAGTCGTTTTCCGTCTGCCCGGAGAAGCCGTGTTCTGTTACACCAGTAGTCCAGCGAACGATGCGACCACGGCCTGCATGGTGATTTCGGCAAAATCTGCTCGGCGAATGCTCTACACAGGCTGCGAGGGATTTCTAGCATCAGTTCGGGACGCGCGGCAGGACTACGCAAACGTCGAGCCTAATTCCGTTGAGGCGGAGTTCCCCGACGTGTTTCCGAGCGAACTACCCGGCATGCCGCCCGATCGAGAGATTGAATTCACTATTGACACATTTCCGAACACGCAGCCGATCTCCAAACCTCCATACAGAATGGCCCCTGCAGAGCTGAAGGAACTAAAGTGCCAACTCCAAGGATTACTTGACCGTGGGTTCATCCGTCCAAGCGTGTCTCCTTGGGGCGCTCCCGTGCTCTTCGTGAAGAAGAAGGACGGAACTCTACGCCTATGCATTGACTACAGAGAATTGAATAAGGTCACAATCAGAAACAAATATCCTCTGCCACGGATTGATGACTTGTTCGATCAACTACAAGGAGCAGCAGTGTTTTCAAAAATAGATCTTCGCTCGGGCTATCACCAGCTGAAGATTAAGCCAGAAGACGTACCCAAGACTGCTTTCAGAACCCGCTACGGCCATTACGAGTTTTCCGTGATGCCGTTTGGACTGATGAATGCTCCTGCTGCATTCATGGATACGATGAACCGTGTCTTTAGGCCCTTCATCGATAAATTCGTGGTGGTGTTTATCGATGACATCTCAGTGTACTCGAAGACTAGGGATGAGCACGCAGGACACCTGCGGATGG
This sequence comes from Iris macrosiphon, assembly GCA_036927795.1. NCBI lineage: Eukaryota > Viridiplantae > Streptophyta > Magnoliopsida > Asparagales > Iridaceae > Iris > Iris macrosiphon. The sequence continues at coordinate 112,721,818 of JAYESA010000015.1, read as the reverse complement.
TGCTGCAAACCCTTCGAGACCACAAGTTGTATGCCAGATTAAGCAAATCAGAATTTTGGCTGGACAGTATTTCATTTTTGGGGCATATCATCTCCTCGGAAGGCATCTCAGTTGATCCGAAGAAAATAGAAGCAATCACGCAGTGGAAACGACCGGAGTCAGCTAGCGACATCCGAAGTTTCCTTGGCCTGGCAGGGTACTACCGAAGATTTATACAAAATTTTGCTAGGATTGCTTCGCCCTTGACGCAGCTCACACGGAAGGGTGCAAAGTTTACTTGGACGGACGACTGTGAAGCTTCGTTTACGGAGTTAAAGCAGCGCCTCGTCTCCGCCCCGGTCCTTACTTTGCCAAATGGACCAGATGACTTCAAAATATATAGCGATGCATCGGGGAGGGGACTAGGATGTGTCCTGATGCAACGTGACAAAGTGATCGCCTACGCGTCTAGACAGCTAAAGCCTCACGAGCAAAACTACCCAACGCATGACCTCGAGCTTGCCGCGGTAGTGTTTGCATTAAAGCTGTGGCGCCACTATCTCTATGGTGTGCCGTGTGAAATCTATACGGACCACAAAAGTTTGAAATACTTGTACACTCAAAAAGATTTGAATCTTCGGCAGCGGCGATGGCTTGAACTCCTAAGCGACTTCGACCTCATGATCAGATACACGCCTGGCAAAGGAAACGTCGTAGCTGACGCACTGAGTCGAGTGTTTGCAGGAAGTCTGGCTATTGATGATAGGCTGCGCCGGGATCTTGAATCACTGGGCATTACTTTGAAAATCAGATACACAAGGTGGGCGCAAGTATCACAACTGCGCCTCGAACCCGACTTGTTACAACGAGTAAAGACCGCTCAGAAGGACGACCCATTCCTGCAAAAGATTCATGCTCTTATCTCAGCAGGGAAGGCGTCCGACTTTGCGGTAAGCACGGATGGGATGCTTCGAGTGAAGGGAAGACTGTGCGTTCCAAGCGACGCGGCCCTCAGGGAAGAGATACTCACGGAAGCCCACTATTCTAGCTATACTTCTCATCCGGGTAGCACAAAGATGTATCGGGATCTTCGTACGACGTTTTGGTGGCACGGCTTGAAAAAGGATGTGGCGCAGTTTGTGTCGCATTGCATGGCTTGTCAACGAGTAAAGGCCGAACACCAGAAACCAGGCGGAGAACTGCAGAGCCTTGCTATTCCGGAGTGGAAATGGGATGATATAACGATGGATTTTATCGTTGGTTTGCCAAGGACGCAACGGGGACATGATGCAGTCTGGGTTATCGTCGATCGACTCACCAAGTCAGCTCACTTTCTGCCTATCAAATCTACTTGGAGTGCCGACCGCCTGGCTCAGATATATCTCAACGAAATCGTTCGACTCCATGGCGTGCCCGTAACCATAGTCTCCGATCGAGATGGTCGATTCATATCACGTTTCTGGGGAAGCCTGCAGTCAGCAATGGGGACGAAGTTGAAGTTTAGCTCCGCCTACCATCCACAGACCGACGGCCAAACCGAACGTGTCAACCAGATCCTCGAAGACATGTTGCGACTCTGCGCTTTGGACTTGAAGACGAGTTGGGACCTTCATCTACCTTTAGCTGAATTTGCTTACAACAATAGTTATCAATCGAGCATTCAAATGGCGCCGTATGAGGCGTTATACGGGCGGAAGTGTAGATCTCCTATCTGCTGGGACGAAGTTGGGGAACGACAAATACTTGGCCCTGAGCTCGTCGAGCAGACCGTCCAGAAAGTCCGGCTGATTCGGGATAGATTGAAGGTAGCTCAAAGCCGCCAAAAGAGCTACGCGGACACACATCGAAGACCGCTAGAGTTTCAAGTAGGCGACCGAGTATTCCTCAAGGTCTCGCCCATGCGAGGAGTCAGCAGGTTCGGAGCAAGAGGAAAGCTGAGTCCGAGATTTGTCGGCCCGTTCGAAATACTAATGCGGGTTGCCTCAGTTGCGTATCAGATTGCTCTACCACCATCCCTATCCGACGTACACGATATATTCCATGTTTCACAGCTTAGGAAATATGTGTACGACCCGAGCCATGTGGTAGACCTCGACCAACTGAACCTACAAGCCGACTTGACGTACGTAGAACAGCCTGTGCAAATTTTGGATAGAAAAGAAAAGCTGCTTCGGACTCGTTCGGTTCCTCTAGTGCGCGTGCTTTGGCGGAATCACTCAGTCGAAGAATCTACTTGGGAGCTTGAATCTGATATGAGGGAACGGTTCCCCTTGTTATTTCCTAGTGGTAGGTTTTATTCCTTAAGTTTCGGGACGAAACTTCCAATTGGTTGGGTAGGATGTGGTGCCCCGTTCCCCCTATTCGGGGAGCGCGGCTAAGAAATACTAAGACGGTATCGTTCGATCGGGATAGATTGAATTAAGAACTCGTCCTCGTTATGGATTTGTTTCTTCGGAATCGATTCCCATATTCAGTGGACCGTGCCCCAAGGATCGACTTAGCGGCAGAGTCAGGAGGGACCTCTTCGCTGCATTCTTTTGTTGCCTAGTTTTCGCTGTCGCTTGTTGCTTTCGTGCCTTGAGTTGGATTTCGGATTTGTTTGGGTTTTCTTGAACGGTTTCGATGGATTTCATTGCTTTCGTTCTTAGGACTGCACTTCAATTCCGATAATGGAAAGAGAGGAAGAAGTACTGATCAGCTGTTCGTGTCAATACAGGTGATCCAGCACTAGGCGTCGCTCAAGCGGACTCCTAAATCACTTCCTTCCTTCCTCCTTCCAACCACTAAAAGTGAGTGGCTACCAACCCGATTAGCTAGCCCTACTTGCTAGTCTTCATATCTAAATCTTGCGTTCGTGCTTGCCCCGATCAAACGATACCAAGTATTAACTAAAAGATATCAAGATAAGGGAAATAGACTTGGATCTGTATGCTTGTCATTAAAACGTGTGAATGGTTACTTACTACGTGCTTGCCTATTCAAAATGTTTACCATATGCATATATACAAGTTAGAATGCTTACTTCTTCTTCTATAAATATGCTTTATGTAGAACACCCTTGCCATGCATCAATTATTCAGGGAGACTATACAAAATACATCACACAATGCTATATATATCCCCTGATTTCAATGCCTCAGCTACATAAATGCAAACTTAACACAAACGCCGTTGATCACGGACAACTTGTGCACAAGGCCTCTCGGTTCCTGCGGACGGTCGCTGGGGCACTGGCACCGATCCGATCCGGACGGAACCTCAAGATTAGTCTCTCCCATAGGCGAGATGGCGTGCAGCGATACATGTGCCTCCGTCACCTTAGCCTGAGACTAAGACCGTCCATTATGGCATCAAAGCCAGTGATCCTCTCGTATATTTAAACCTGTTGCTACTAACTTGTGTCTTCTTGACAGGGAAGGCAAGGTAAGTATTGTGCAGGTGGTTCAGACGGACAGGTAAATGTCACCGAACGGTGACGAGTCATTTCAATGATTCTATATCTATGTCTTATTGTAAAATGAACTAAGGCAAGATAGAAACCCACAAATATGCATGCTTTATTAAAAACAACGTGTTGATTGGTATAGTTGGGATAGCTTGCCTTCACCAGTACGTTTCGATGTACTGACCCTCGTTGAAACAGGTTCCCCGCGCTAGGAAGAACCGAGCGAGGAGCAGGAGACAAACCCCCAATCCAGTCCAGCTGTAGGCACGCCTCGACCGTGCCACCCTAGAAGCATTTTGAAGAAGAAGCCTTTTGAAGAAGAATCTAGCCACCAAAGCAATCATGCAGCTCCGTGGCAAGGCAGTCGTTCCGTCCCAAGGTCTTATATTTTGAGTTTAGTAAGGGATGTAATGTAAAGGACTGCTATCTCATTTTGTGTCAACACTTTTGTAAGCCCATAGAGGCAATCCTTATGACTCAGTTCAAGGAGTTTGTAATAGATGTTCATATTATCAATAAAAGAGAACTTTTCCATGTTTCAATCTGTGTTCAATTATCTGCGTACTCTGAATATGTGCTCGCTATGCGAAACAAAAATACTTAGCCTTGTGCGGTGCGCAACCTAGGCCCGCACGGCGGTCACGCCCGGGGGACGACTATCGATTCCACGGGATCGGGGCGTGACAATTGCGCCCTGCCATCCATGCGCACGTGGTCAATAATCAGTACGGGACAATGCATGAAGTCATGAATCACGCTCTATCACTTGAACCACAGTATCCTCATGTTGCTGCCGGCGCTGTGCATACATCCAGTCACAAACGCCAAAGCAACGACGGAGAAAATACCGCTGCAAAGTGCCACAACAACGGTGGTTCGCAGAGAGGGCAGCTATGTCACTTCTGCAAGAAACCAGGGCACCTGGGCAACAAATGTCGTCTGAGACAAGGATTATGCCTCATCTGTGGCGCTGCAAGCCACAAAATGTCATGCCCCGGTCCCGCCCGGGCCGCCGCTCCGCCCTGCCCCGCCCCGTGCGGCCGGAAATTAAGGAACCGGACACGTATCACCGTGCCTCGGCGCGCCGGACGCGAATCACCGCGCCCGTCCCGCGGGTGCGAGGGAGGAAGGGAGCCAAGCGAATGGCCCGTTCGAGCTTTCGGGGGACGTGATGCCGCACGGGCCTGGGGTTGCGCCCGTGCAAGGCCAATCGTTTAAGTTGATAGTTGGCTATCATCGCATCAATCGAGTAAGCAGCGGAAAGGGACTTGTTGCAATGCAATGCATTAGCCAACTGAGTGTTCGGGACAATCGAGGCAACTTGGGTTTCCTTTAGCAAAGGCACACGTTCGTTCCATATATTATGCCCCCTTATACGATAGCATTCTCGGGGCAACAATCGAAACCAGGATTCCGGGTCTTCGGGACTGTGGCACGCCTATCGCTCCCTCGGACGATCCAGTACCTGCGAACAAGTAAACTGTTGGTGGGTCAGCACTTTATACAAGTACTGGTGAGATAAATCAACTGAACAGAAACAAGCATTCACTCAAACAGGCACTAAGTAATCATGTTATAAAATATTATATTACTAGTGATCTTTCTAGTTTTACCTAGGTTCGTTTCATGCAGTTCTAGCAGAGTCGATTTACTTGTTTAGAAACATGTTTGGAAACAGAGTTTCATATTGAATATGCAAGCAAGCAAACCGTTTATGTTTCAGGGTGTGCGCAGCGTATCTCGTGCGACTCGAGGGTCTGATGCAAAGCTAGACACACAATGCACATTCTTAGGGGCAGTCACTATCCAAGCCAACACAATGACTTAGCTATATGCAGGGCGGTCCCCGAGTATCTCAGGATCGGCAGCTGGTGGAACAGCATACCAATGACTCTTTATCTGATGTTAGAGGCAGCTGTGACTCATGGTTGCTTTGCACTATCATGGTAGCAGCCGTGACACATGCAGTTCAGCTCTCCACCAATAGCCATTGTCCGACCGCGTGCGAATACATGGAACACTATCAAATAAACTCTAGTATGCAGACGAGACAAACCATCAGAATACACTCATTGTTGCGGGGCAATCCGACTTATCACTTGAACACGTTCAGGCACAGTATGGTTCTCTCGAAGCATAGACGATAGTGAACATATTCATGTAGCGCCCCGTTCTCCCGGTGTGGAGAGCGCGGCTAAGAAACACAAGACGGTATCGTTCGATCGGGATAGATTGAATTAAGAACTCGTCCTCGTTATGGATTTGTTTCTTCGGAATCGATTCCTATATTCAGTGGACCGCGCCCCAAGGATAGGCTTAGCGGCAGAGTCAGGAGGGACCTCTCCGCTGCTATCTTTTATTGTCTCGGTTTTCGATGTCGCTTGTTGCTTTCGTGCTTTGAGTTGGTTTTGGAATTTGCTTGTTTTTCTTGAACGGTTTTGATGGTTTCATTATTTTCGTTCATTAAACTGCACTTCTATTCCGAGATTGGAAAGAGAGGAAGAAGTATTAATCGAGCTGTTCGTGTGCAGGTGAACGAGCAGTAGGCGGCTTGCGAGCGGAGTCGTGAAGCGCCTCTTTCCTTTCTCCTTTCCAAAATCTAAGTAAGTGGCTACCAACCCGATTAGCTAGCCCTGCTTCCAGTCTTCACATCTAATAAATCTGCATTCTTCTTTGCCCCGATCAAACGATACCAAGTAATAACTAAAAGAAACCAAGATAAAATAGAATAGACTTGGTGCTTATGCTTGTCAATAAAACTTGTGAACGGTTATATCTTTGCATGCTTGTTCGTTCGGAATGTTCATCAAATGCATAGATACAAGTTTAAACGTATATCCTGATGCATGAATATAACATAGTTGCAATGTAAAATGAATCATGCAATACTGCTTGTCTTGTACTCACGTAGCCTCCGGGCGAATGCTTGTTAACGTAGCCTCCGGGCGAAAGATTGTTAGTGTGCGATCACGGACAACTTGTGTACAAGGTATAATTTCTGCGGGCGGCTGCTGAGGCACTGGCACCGTTCCGGCTCCGGACGGAACTCACGTATAGTCTCACGTACTTGGACAAGGTGGTATGCGGCGCCTCACGTACTAGCACGTAGCAAACCATCTTCGTCACAGACTAGTCAATAATGGCTATCAAGCCAGTGATCATCTTGTATATTTAAACCTGTTACAAACTAACTTGTGTCTTCATGGCAGGGAAGGCATGGTAAGTATTGTGCAGGTAATTCAGACGGGCAGGTAAAATCCATCGAACGGTGGCACGTTTATTTCAGTAAATTCTATATGCTGCTTACTTGTAAATGAACTAAGGCAAGATAGAAACCCACAAATATGCATGCTTCATATAAACAACGTGTTGATTGGTATAGTTTGGCTAGCTCGCATTCACCAGTATATTTTGACATACTGACCCTCGTTGAAACAGGTTCTCCGCACCAAGGCGAACCGAGCGAGGAGCCGAAGTCGTCTTCCCGATCCAGTCCAGCTGTTAGGCGCCTCCTGATCGCGCCGTATTTTGAATTACTTGAAGACCGGAGCCTGCAACTCTTCATACACAAATGTATCTCCGTGGCAAAGCTATCCTCCAGCCAGGAGGTCTATATCTTTAGAAGTTTAGTAAAGGGATATAATGTACAGGACTGCTATCTCATTTTGAGTCAACACTTTTGTAAGCCCGTGTGGCATATTAGTTGACTCGTTCAAGAGTTTGTAATAGATGTTCATTATCAATAAAGAGAACTTTTTCATGTTTCAAATCTGTGTTTCAATTTATCTGCGTACTCTGAATATGTGCTTGCTATGCAAATTATTAAAGCCTTGTGCGGGCACAACTCCAGGCCCGCACGGCGGTCACGATTCTGGGGACGCCTCAAACGATTCTACGGAATCGGGTCATGACAGCACGTTCCTTTGGGTCCATTAAATTGAATTAAACCCTTAGTGACATGTCAGCTGGCCAATGCCACGTGGCCTAGATCCTTACATTCTGGGATTGGGGCATGACATGGTTTTAGTGGTGGCCCATGCAGGTCTAATTTATTGCTAGTGGTATGATGACATGTCCAGCAAGCCTGCAATAGGATAGGAATACTAGGTCTCATCCACACGGACTCTATCCTTAAATATTTTTTTATTGCATCTTGCTTGATTATCATTTATTATCATTCCTTCATGCTTTTCTAATTATTCTATTTTCTTCAGAAATATGGACATACCCAAAAAACATGCGATTGATGGGGCTGACCAAGCAACAGATCCCTCGCCAAATGTCCAAGGAACCCCGACTACCCCACGAGACCAATCCTCGAGAAGGATGCTGGTCTACCCAACGACTCCGTGCATTCCCCAGGATCCTGCCCAGACAGGAACACCAGCTCAACATAAAGGGCAAACATCAACACCGCAGGCGGAGACACCTTTGCCTCCACCTCCAGCTCTTTCTGCCCTGATGCCACAGCTTGAGGGCCAACCTCAAATGTTCCAGTTCCTCCAAGCTATATTGCAGACCCAATGGCAACAGACTGAAGCCCTGAGATAGTCTCAGTGGCAACAGACTGAAGCCTTGAGGCAGACCTTGATGACGGCTTTGGAGAGAACCACTGCCCCGGCACCAGCACCTGTCCAACTAGGGGGCACAGTCCGAGGCTTCCGCCAGATGAGCCCGAGAACCTTCAAGGGCAGCGAAACCCCAGAGGAGATTTCAGACTGGATCTCCAACACAGAAATGCTGTTGGAAGGTTCACAACTTTCCCCCGACCTATGGATGACCGCCGTGAGGGCCCAACTCCTCGGCAACGCCCATAACTGGTGGGAATCTATAGAGCGTAGCGTCGGCAAAGATCAGACTTGGGAATAATTCTTGGAGCACTTCAACGCAAAGTACTTCCCAGCAACAGTCCGAAATATCTTGTACTCCCAGTTCCTGCACCTGGAATAAGAGAACATGACTGTTGACGCTTACGATGCAGAGTTCAGTAGACTGAGTCATTTCGGTGCTATTCTGATACCAAACGAGCTGGAGAAGGCTAGGAGATTCCACCACGGCCTCACCTACGAGCTCCAGAGGTATACGACGACACAGTCAAGGATCTCCTACAATGAGGTTCTTACAGAAGCAAGGGTGCAAGAAGCAATTGGCCGAGGAGCAAGACGCTGTAATCCAACCTTCTCGGCCAAAAACCAGCAAGGACCAGGAGGACCTATCCGTCGTCCACAAAATCAGACGCAGCAGACGACGGGACCCTACCAGAAGAAGGAGCTCCCGACTTGTCACTATTGTGGCAAGAATGGGCATTTTGCCAATGACTGCAGAAAGAAGCTAGGACTATGCCTAGTATGTAGAGCAAGCCAGCATATGGCCAGAGACTGCCCACAACGCAAAAATGCAGCACCTCAGAACGGGCAGAAGCCAGGAGCACAAGCCCAGAGGATGCTACCCTCAATATCTGGAGGATATCAGAGGGGAGCACCCTTGGCTACACAGGAGGCCCAGTTCAACAAGGCCAGACAACAATCTGGAGGGCAAAGGCACGGGCAGGCCTTTGATTTAGCTGCAATTGCAGAAGAGCCAGAAGGTGAAACCATTACAGGTACCATTTTAGTTGCATCATTACCGGCAACCGCATTATTCGATTCTGGTGCTACACTGTCATTCATATCTAGTAGTTTCGTAGCCATGCACAAACTAGTCACTTCCCCACTACCTAAGTACTGGAAGATACTTACCGGATGAGGCATTGTTCCAGTTACCAACATTATTGAAACATGCTCGGTAGTCGTTTGTAGTAGAGGACTAAGAGCATGATTTTTGGTACTCCCAATGCCAAATTTTGACGTTGTCTTAGGCATGGACTGGCTAAGCCAGAACAATGCTATCCTAGACTGCCGGAAGGGGAGTGTTATCTTTAGACCCCCAGGACACCCGGAGTTCGAATACGTACGAGGTACCATCGAGCAAGGAGTAGGCCAGACTCCTAGAGCTTACATGACGATGGAGACAGCACTCCCATCAATTGTAGCAGAGTTCGAAGACGTATTTCCGGAGGAATTCTGTCATGCCCCAGTCCCAAAATACGTAGGACTAGGTCACGTAACCATGCCAGCTGGCCCGTATATATGGCAACTCCAATATATGGAAACCATATATACGTGCGTACGCTGTATAATGAACAATAATTCATAAGTGGTAAAATTAATTACAAGTCACAGGGTAATATCTAAATCTCATCCACAGAGTCAAATAATCATGAATAATCAATAACCATGTAACAAGATAACAATATAAAGTAACTAGAGAAAGACAGTCGGATGGAAACAAAACTACTGCCAAAATAGAATATAAAAAGGAACCAGATACACACCATATAAGAACAACATCTGAAAATCACGAGGCTCGAAGATCTCCTCGAAATATACGTAACATGTCCGGATCTGTGCTCCTGCGAATACTTAAGAACATATACACCTGGCAGAGGACCAGGTCCTCAGAGGGACATAGCAAGATACAGAAAAACAACATGCCATGTATGTAAATATTGAATAAATAAATGGGGGTGTGCTAACCATCTAAGTGAATGCAATTTAAAGACCTTGTAGTACGCATGGGAATGTGTAGGCTTGACATATGCTGACGTAATTTACCAATCGTCATGACTGGCTAGTATATGTGTCATATGCCCCCGGACACACGGGTAGCTCTGCAATCGACCATCTCCGAGGAGGATGGTACGAAGGATAAAAGACTCAAGAAGGGGGTGTCCCATACGTCTACTAGATATCTTTCCCACCCAAGGATATACAAGTCGTGAAAACGACGTGGACATCTCGTATAATGATGCAAGTCTCCATAGAAATAAACTAAGCTAAATACCGTTACACATGTTGCTCACACCGATGGCCAGTCGAATATGAGGCACGTGTCCCTACATGAACTCACTCTGTGACGTGTAATGATATGTGTCAAGGCCTGGAAGTCATATCAATAACTTCACAACTTTAGGTGGGTCTACTAGACACTAGGTCAGATATAATCCTAACGTCAACGCCTTCGTTGACTGCACCCGAGTGTTCTCGGACGCGCACATTTATATAATAAATAAACATATAACTAACAATAACTGAATTTAAACAGTACAACAAGGCAAGGTATACTTGCCTGGCGGGAGAGCTGCAAAATATAATGTCCAGATGTCAAATGCCAAAAGTCAGAACTATGGCCTCAGAATAAATGTCTCCGGATACTGAAATAAATATCACTAACAGTCTCAGAAAATATCAAATAGCTAGAAACTCCTGTCCTTAAGTCCAATTTGGACACAGGGGCAAAAATGACAGTTTTCGGTCAAAGCGGGGTCCACATGTGGGCCCACTTTGCACCGAAAAACGTGTCAGAGTCAAAGGTCTCCAAAATCGCCAAACTTAGTGTCCACAAGTCCAGAACGTCGATACAAACCCAACGAAACTTTCAGAATCGGATTTCGATGAGCCGGTCACAAAATCACACGTCAGGTGGAGCCTGTGGGGCCCACGATACGGGATTTTGTCAACGTTCTCAGAATTGAACCAAACTTGGCTCACAGGACCAGTGTATTGCTACGAGTCCGATGGCGCAAGTTTCGTTTCAATCCGACGTGTATACACAAAGTTGCAGCGTGTTCCAGAACTGACGGATATGGGGCGGTGTCGGCGGATACGCGTTGATTCCGGTGTGCACGCACATCCAAATCAACTTCTCCGAATTCCTACACGTCTGTATCAACGTCGCACACATTTCGGTAAAGACCGCGTGCGACCAAGTCGTCCCGTTTGGCGGGGCGTACCCAGTTCCGGGGTGAATCGGGTCGTTGTTTTTCCTGTTTTTGGATCGCGTGCCGCGATCGCTACAGGACGCGATGCACCGAGCGGGTTGCACGGGCACCGAGAGGGTCACATAGCCTACGTGTTATAACTGACGGAATTGAAAACGGAAGTACGAGGAGGGAGAAAACGATACCTGAACAGGGCTCCAGAAACCGAATTTCCCGTGTCCGCGAGTCGTCTTGACACGATACGACTGTGTCCAAGCTGTGTCCAGCTGCTGTCGTGTCCGGTACTGCACTGTGTCCGATACTGCGCTGGTCAGGGTCGTCGCGGGGTAGTCTGGAGCCGCTGCTGTTCAGTCGACCGGACGAGGGAGGTGGCTCAGAGCCGGGGCGGAGGAGAAGTCAGGGAGGAGGTCGGGTGGAGTGGAGGAGAAGGAGGAGTTGGGTCGAGGTGGCGGTGGCGGACTGTCGTCGTCGTGGAGGCCGGCTAAGGCGGAGCTCATGGTGAAGAGGAGGAGAAGGAGTGATTGGGGTGCCGCTCCGGCCATGGGGAGGCCGGGCAGGGCGGAGAGGGGTGACAGGGTGGATGGGAGGTGGTGGTGGCGTTGGTGCTGGTGGTGGAGGATGGTGGTGGCGTTGGTGTTGGTGGTGGAGGATGGTGGCTGGGGGTCGAGAAGGGTGGCGGAGAGAGGGGAAGAGGGAGAGGAACTCGGGGGAAGTTGGAGAACAGGGAGGAAGAAGAAGAAGGGGAGGGCTGTCGAGGCTGGAGGGGCTGGCCGGACGGGGAGAGTTAGTGGCGGGCGGTGGTGGCGGAGTCGAGCAGAGGGGGGGGGACGTCGGGTTGGTGGCGGAGGCGGAGCTCAGGGAGGAGGGGGAGGTCGAGAAGGTGGTGGTGACCGGTGATGGTGGTGGTGGTGGCGATTGGCGGTCCGGCGAGAGGGGAAGAGGGGAGGAGGAGGAGAAGAAGACTCGGGGGAGGAGAAGAGCTGGGGGGGGATCGGCTCGCCGTGGGGCGGCGGAGCAACTCCGGCGGGGGCTCGCCGCTCCGGCGGGGTGGGCGTGGGTAGCCGGCGGCTAGGGGAGGGGCTCGCTGCTGGGTTAGGGTTTGGGTTTGGGTTTTGTTTTCTTTTTCTTTTTCTTTATTTTATAGAAAAATCAATAGGGGTAAAAATGTAATTTAACAATTAGGATATCTAAGATACATCGAATTTGGACTCCTTTTGGAATGGACGGTGCATATTCACCGGCCAATCAGGGGGTGACACCTCGCCTGGTAATTTTTGCAGAAAAGTCCCTGTAATTTCATAAATTGCGCAGAGGTCCTATTTTGGAAAATTGCGCAATTACGAAATTGTCTGGGAAAAACACCTGATTTCTGAAATTACTAAAATTCACAGAATTGAGAAAAATTGCTGTGCGAGGGTCCTGAGGGGGTGGGGGTGAGTCTGGGCAGGTACTGGGCCTGGTTTTGGGGTGACACGGGCCATCGTATTTAATTAATTAATAAATACTGCGCACGGTGTTCTCTAATTATTTAGAGGAAGGTAGGGCCAAAATTTTTCTACGGTGTCAATACACTAAATGTAGTATACTCAGTGTAGAAAAATAACATATTTTTGTCTGGGCAAAACGGGTGCCTGCTGGCCTCTAATTTCTATTGGAACAGGGATGGGTACAGGTCTGGGAATTAAAATAGGAATTAAATACTGACATTTGTAACGCTATTTGTGTGTCTCACACGAGGCTCAAAACTGAGTATCTGGGAGTTGCACAAAGTGCAGGATGGTAGACTGGCATGTCTAGGAGAGGTACGTGAACTTCGTTCGGGGATAATAGTCAAGATAAAGCTCCAAATAATTAGGTGATGGACAGGTGCACAAGTCAATAGGATATGTAAGCAAAATAAATTAAAATATTGCAACAAATCCTAAATTGTGAAAAATACTCCTAAAATACGGGAATCTGGTCGAGGGGGTTTACAATCTACCCAACTTATAAAAATTTCGTCCTCGAAATTAAAACTAAGCCACGATAGAAGGGAAAGACGGCATAAGATATAATTTAACAAAGTAATTTATATCTTGGGTTACGAAATAGGTTCGAAAATGTTTATGCATGTCGTACTCGCGCTTCTAAGTAGATTCTTCTGGCGCGCTATGCTTCCATGCTACGCGGATCAAGGGGATAGACTGGTTCTTCAATACTTTTTCTCGATGGTCAAGGGTTCCCGCGGGTTGCTCTTGATATGACAGGTCTCGGCCTAATGGTGATAACCTCAAGAAGACATGATTGTCCTCTTTGAATTCTAAGGGACGATGACGACGGTCTGCCCACTGCTCCTGTCTGTCTTGCAGTGCTCGCCAGTGTCCTTGTATATACTTAACTGTCTCTTCGGTTGATCATCAATTCTGGTTACGTGAATCCTTGTCTGGTACAATGCTGACTGGTATGCCGTGCCATCTTACGATCTGCCTCAAATAAGTTAGCTAAAGCTTCAGCAGACTGGTCAACTCTATAGGTAAGAATTGTGCTGATTTGGAGAGTCGGTCCATAGGAATCTTGATCCTTACAAGTCAACTAGTCATAGGTGCTGCTATCCATTCAGGAGTCAATCATTTATTTATCCAGGTAAAATCCTTTTAGATTCCTGTCAGCAAAATGATACATCCTTTTTCGTAATACTTGAGTTCTGAATCTTGCTCCAAGTTACGAGGCAAAAATACAAATTTTGCTGTCATAGGGATGTACGTATCAGGAAAGTAATTAAACGTAGGTAGGTAGGTAGGTAGGTAGTGAAGGGTCATCTAAGGGTAGCACAATTTAAACTGCAAACAAATCTAATAATAAAGTTTGGTAATACCCAAAAAACAAACAGAAATGGCTACAAAACAATACACTTCTCGTATTTATACTAAGGACGAGGTTTCGTCTTTCCGAAATAAGGGAAGATGGAAAACAATATTCAAGAGTTCAAGGGGGAGGTAATAGATTAGAAGTGTGGGGATCAAGGCGTTTAAAGAATTCAACGGGAATTTGTCAAAACAGTTGTGGATTGAAATCCTATTCTGGTAATCCCTATTCACATATTCGTATCAGCACAGTTACGTAACTGATATGATATGCTCAGACATATCTAGAGGGCAAGTACATCTGTCTACTAATCACTATATATCTCAATCCACGTAAAGTAGTTATGCGAAGGTCGAACCAAGTGCACTATGGTTGATCAAACCGTAATACACTGATTCTGAAATGTATTAGTGTAGTACTCCAATAATACATCTCTCAAGAACAAGCTTGATAAAGAATGAGCTTGCGAAACTAGGCTATAATAGCGGCATAAGTCAAGGTAGTACGGTAAATATAAGTACGCTAGATTATGATGTGAGAAATTTCAAAACAATTCAAATTCACATAAATACAAGACTCTACAATCTCTACAATTATTAATCTAATTCCTTGTCTAAGACGCTAGTTGACCCAAAAGAGGTATGGCCTTCTAAGTTTTACAATCTAACTATACACTATAGGTTGTCCGCCTAAAACAGAGATTCCAGGAAGTCTGCGTAAAGTAGGGGTTCGAGGCTGTCTGCGTAATGCAGAGGTAAGATAATTTGGCGTAAGGTATAAATCCAAAATTGTCTGCGAAAAATAGAATTTCAAATTGTCTAGCGCAAGGTAGGGATCCAAAGCAGTTTGGCGTAAAACAGGGATTCAAACTATCGACGTAAAATAGGCTTCAGAGTTATCCGCGTAAAACAGAGAAGCGTAAGGTAGAGCTTCAGAGCTGTCCGCGTATAAAGTCTGTGCGTATAAATCTGCGCGTAAAAGTCTGGGTGAAAGTCTGGGCGTAAAAGTTTTTCGCTAAAATCTGCGCAAAATATCTCCTGCGTAAAGTCTAGCATTCGTCGTAGCGTAAAGTTGTACGAGAAACTCATGAGTTTGTCAGTCAAGTTAGTGAATCCTGACATCTGACAAAAGTAATTGTACAACGATCGAGTGGTCGGGTGTGATGATAAATTTGCACGGGGGACTCAGGTTGTCGTTTAGTGACTTTATTGGATACAAGTCATCTACGCTTGATATGAGACAAAATTGAATGTCCTGTCAAAAGCTGTTCCTTTTTGCACAGGGCTCGAGGCGTATCTCTGCGCAGAATTTGGTTGAGTCTGGGAAAAGCTAAGGCTTGTAACAAATACTCTTAAATCCTATCCTTATATTTTTTGCCTAATCAGGTTACTCTACGCTGGTTATCTAATAGTCAGAAATCATCAGGTTTACGCAGGGCAGTTACCTACGTGGCTGGCATGATGCGTCATACGCAGGACAAGGAAGACTAAGGGCGGCGTAAAGGGGACAAGCTTCTACATAATTTGGTTTTTACGCCAATCAGGAAAGTCATTTGGCTTTTACGCCAACAAGGGTAAAGGGTCTCTGGCGTAAAACTCTGGTTTATCCAATCATAGGATGAGGTTCCAGTCCTAGTATTCAACCTTGGATTTCTAGTGGTTTCTCAAGACTAGGGTCAACACTATGGTCAATTTTCTAACTAATCCTAGTAGTGTTTATACCACTCTCAAGTCATGCATAAATACGTCAAGGGATAAGGGTAAGTTAATCTATAGGTAAGTGATGCTAGGGTTTATTTAGGTAATAAGGAAGACTAAGGTTTATTTAGAAAGTCAGGAAGGTTAGGGTTCACTAAGTAATCCGAACTTAATGATATGCCAATGCCCTAGTTGGGTTCTTAATATGAATACTACCCTAATCATCATCCTATCAACAGGAATTTCTATATTCTAGCAGGACTATACTCAAGAAATTATCAGGGAAACACATGAATCAAGCAGGATACAATTATGTAAGTAGGACAGACTGGAAAGAAGATAAGTCATAGTCAATTATGGATGAGATTCTATATTATAATCCTAGGTGCAGGCTTGCTCGGTACAGTAACGTAACCGAGACAATATGCTCTCGACCTGCATGGGCCACCACTAAAAACATGTCACGCCCCAGTCCCAAAATACGTAGGACTAGGTCACGTAACCATGCCAGCTGGCCCGTATATATGGCAACTCCAATATATGGAAACCATATATACGTGCGTACGCTGTATAATGAACAATAATTCATAAGTGGTAAAATTAATTACAAGTCACAGGGTAATATCTAAATCTCATCCACAGAGTCAAATAATCATGAATAATCAATAACCATGTAACTAGATAACAATATAAAGTAACTAGAGAAAGACAGTCGGATGGAAACAAAACTACTGCCGAAATAGAATATAAAAAGGAACCAGATACACACCATATAAGAACAACATCTGAAAATCACGAGGCTCGAAGATCTCCTTGAAATATACGTAACATGTCCGGATCTGTGCTCCTGCGAATACTCAAGAACATATACACCTGGCAGGGGACCAGGTCCTCAGAGGGACATAGCAAGATACAGAAAAACAACATGCCATGTATGTAAATACTGAATAAATAAATGGGGGTGTGCTAACCATCTAAGTGAATGCAATTTAAAGACCTTGTAGTACGCATGGGAATGTGTAGGCTTGACATATGCTGACGCAATTCACCAATCGTCATGACTGGCTAGTATATGTGTCATATGCCCCCGGACACACGGGTAGCTCTGCAATCGACCATCTCCGAGGAGCATGGTACGAAGGATAAAAGACTCAAGAAGGGGGTGTCCCATACGTCTACTAGATATCTTTCCCACCCAAGGATATACAAGTCGTGAAAACGACGTGGACATCTCGTATAATGATGCAAGTCTCCATAGAAATAAACTAAGCTAAATACCGTTACACATGTTGCTCACACCGATGGCCAGTCGAATATGAGGCACGCGTCCCTACATGAACTCACTCTGTGACGTGTAATGATACGTGTCAAGGCCTGGAAGTCATATCAATAACTTTACAACTTTAGGTGGGTCTACTAGACACTAGGTCAGATACAATCCTAACGTCAACGCCTTCGTTGACTGCACCCGAGTGTTCTCGGACGCGCACATTTATATAATAAATAAACATGTAACTAACAATAACTGAATTTAAACAGTACAACAAGGCAAGGTATACTTGCCTGGCGGGAGAGCTGCAAAATATAATGTCCAGATGTCAAATGCCAAAAGTCAGAACTATGGCCTCAGAATAAATGTCTCCGGATACTGAAATAAACATCACTAACAGTCTCAGAAAATATCAAATAGCTAGAAACGCCTGTCCTTAAGTCCAATTTGGACACAGGGGCAAAAATGACAGTTTTCGGTCAAAGCGGGGTCCACATGTGGGCCCACTTTGCACCGAAAAATGTGTCAGGGTCAAAGGTCTCCAAATTCGCCAAACTTAGTGTCCACAAGTCCAGAACGTCGATACGAACCCAACGGAACTTCCAAAATCGGATTTCGATGAGCCGGTCACAAAATCACCCGTCAGGTGGAGCCTGTGGGGCCCACGATACGGGATTTTGTCAACGTTCTCAGAATTGAACCAAACTTGGCTCACAGGACCAGTGTATTGCTACGAGTCCGATGGCGCAAGTTTCATTTCAATCTGACGTGTATACACAAAGTTGCAGTGTGTTCCAGAACTGACGGATACGGGGCGGTGTCGGCGGATACGCGTTGATTCCGGTGTGCACGCACATCCAAATCAACTTCTCCGAATTCCTACACGTCTGTATCAACATCGCGCACGTTTCGGTAAAGACCGCGTGCGACCAAGTCGTCCCGTTTGGCGGGGCGTACCCAGTTCCGGGGTGAATCGGGTCGTTATTTTTCCTGTTTTTGGATCGCGTGCCACGATCGCTACAGGACGCGATGCACCGAGCGGGTTGCACGGGCACCGAGAGGGTCACATAGCCTACGTGTCATAACTGACGGAATTGAAAACGGAAGTACGAGGAGGGAGAAAACGATACCTGAACAGGGCTCCAGAAACCGAATTTCCCGTGTCCGCGAGTCGTCTTGACACGATACGACTGTGTCCAAGCTGTGTCCAGCTGCTGTCGTGTCCGGTACTGCGCTGTGTCCGATACTGCACTGGTCAGGGTCGTCGCGGGGTAGTCCGGAGCCGCTGCTGTTCAGTCGACCGGACGAGGGAGGTGGCTCAGAGCCGGGGCGGAGGAGAAGTCAGGGAGGAGGTCGGGTGGAGTGGAGGAGAAGGAGGAGTTGGGTCGAGGTGGCGGTGGCGGACTGTCGTCGTCGTGGAGGCCGGCTAAGGCGGAGCTCATGGTGAAGAGGAGGAGAAGGAGTGATTGGGGTGCCGCTCCGGCCATGGGGAGGCCGGGCAGGGCGGAGAGGGGTGACAGGGTGGATGGGAGGTGGTGGTGGCGTTGGTGCTGGTGGTGGAGGATGGTGGTGGCGTTGGTGTTGGTGGTGGAGGATGGTGGCTGGGGGTCGAGAAGGGTGGCGGAGGTCGGGAAGGGCAGCTCGGGGAGAGGAACTCGGGGGAAGTTGGAGAACAGGGAGGAAGAAGAAGAAGGGGAGGGCTGTCGAGGCTGGAGGGGCTGGCCGGACGGGGAGAGTTAGTGGCGGGCGGTGGTGGCGGAGTCGAGCAGAGGGGGGGGGGGGGGGACGTCGGGTTGGTGGCGGAGGCGGAGCTCAGGGAGGAGGGGGAGGTCGAGAAGGTGGTGGTGACCGGTGATGGTGGTGGTGGTGGCGATTGGCGGTCCGGCGAGAGGGGAAGAGGGGAGGAGGAGGAGAAGAAGACTCGGGGGAGGAGAAGAGCTGGGGGGGGATCGGCTCGCCGTGGGGCGGCGGAGCAACTCCGGCGGGGGCTCGCCGCTCCGGCGGGGTGGGGGTGGGTAGCCGGCGGCTAGGGGGGGCTCGCTGCTGGGTTAGGGTTTGGGTTTTGTTTTATTTTTCTTTTTCTTTATTTTATAGAAAAATCAATAGGGGTAAAAATGTAATTTAACAATTAGGATATCTAAGATACATCGAATTTGGACTCCTTTTGGAATGGACGGTGCATATTCACCGGCCAATCAGGGGGTGACACCTCGCCTGGTAATTTTTGCAGAAAAGTCCCTGTAATTTCATAAATTGCGCAGAGGTCCTATTTTGGGAAATTGCGCAATTACGAAATTGTCTGGGAAAAACACCTGATTTCTGAAATTACTAAAATTCACAGAATTGAGAAAAATTGCTGTGCGAGGGTCCTGAGGGGGTGGGGGTGAGTTTGGGCAGGTACTGGGCCTGGTTTTGGGGTGACACGGGCCATCGTATTTAATTAATTAATAAATACTGCGCACGGTGTTCTCTAATTATTTAGAGGCAGGTAGGGCCAAAAATTTTCTACGGTGTCAATACACTAAATATAGTATACTCAGTGTAGAAAAATAACGTATTTTTGTCTGGGCAAAACGGGTGCCTGCTGGCCTCTAATTTCTATTGGAACAGGGATGGGTACAGGTCTGGGAATTAAAATAGGAATTAAATACTGACATTTGTAACGCTATTTGTGTGTCTCACACGAGGCTCAAAACTGAGTATCTGGGAGTTGCACAAAGTGCAGGATGGTAGACTGGCATGTCTAGGAGAGGTACGTAAACTTCGTTCGGGGATAATAGTCAAGATAAAGCTCCAAATAATTAGGTGATGGACAGGTGCACAAGTCAATAGGATATGTAAGCAAAATAAATTAAAATATTATAACAAATCCTAAATTATAAAAAATACTCCTAAAATACGGGAATCTGGTCGAGGGGGTTTACAAATTCTCAGGCCTACCGCCTGACAGAGAAGTAGAGTTCACTATTGAGCTGATACCTGGAGCTGTACCGGTATCCTCAAATGTGTACCGACTGGCGAAGAAGGAGCTTGACGAACTGAAGCTTCAACTGGAGGAACTACAGATCAAGGGATTTGTTCGTCCTAGTGCATCACCCTGGGGAGCACCAGTGCTGTTTGTACCAAAGAAGGACGAAACATATCGTATGTGTATTGATTACAGAGCCCTAAATGCTTTGACAATCAAAAACAAGTACCCCTTGCCACGGATTGACGATCTGTTCAATCAACTGACATGAGCTGTGGTATTCTCAAAGATAGACTTGAGATCAGGCTATCATCATGTCAAGGTACGGAGAGAAGATATTCCAAAGACAGCATTCAGGACTCGTTATGGTCACTACGAGTTCCTGGTGATGTCGTTTGGACTGACTAATGCACATGCCGTATTCATGAACCTGATGAACAGAGTCTTCCACCAATATCTGGACCAGTTCGTGGTAGTCTTTATCGACGACATCTTGGTGTATTCAAAGAACCACGAGGAGCATGAAGAGCACTTGAGACTGGTGCTAGAGACGCTAAGACGAGAGAGCCTTTATGCTAAGATGAGCAAGTGCGAGTTCTTCCTTGATCGTGTCGCTTTCCTTGGACACGTTATCACAGGAGAAGGCATCTCGGTGGACCCAGCAAAGATTTCATCTGTAGAGACATGGCCAATCCTGACCAACGTCTCAGAGGTAAGAAGCTTTCTAGGACTTGCCGGATATTACCGGAGGTTCGTAGACAACTTTGCAAGAATCGCGGAGCCGATTACCCGTCTTAACCGCAAGGAGCAGGATTTTATATGGTCTGAGGAATGGCAGACAGCTTTTGAGGAGTTGAAAAAGCGTCTGACTACAGCCCCCATCTTGACTATACCATCTGGATCCGGAGGTTTCGTAATCTATAGCGATACATCCGGAAAAGGATTTGGTTGTGTCTTAATGCAACATGGGAAGGTTGTAGCCTATGCCTCAAGACAACTGAGGACTCATGAGAAGAATTACCCCACTCACGATCTGGAGCTTGCCGCAGTCATCTTCGCCCTGAAGCTATGGAGACACTATCTATACGGCGAACGAGTGGAGATTTTTACCGATCACAAGAGCTTGAAATATGTCTACACTCAGAAAGACTTAAACCTGAGACAAAGGTGATGGCTCGAAGTGATGACGGATTTCATGATCGATTTGCAGTACCATCCTGGGAAGGCTAATGTAGTAGCTGATGCACTAAGCAGAAGACCCTCGGCATTCTTTATGATCACTCAACCAGGTCTACTGAGAGATCTAGAAAAGTTGGGAATAGAGGTCATTATGCCAGAAATTGACGGCCAATTATCAAACTACCAGCTACAATCAACATTGGTCGAAAGAATCAAAGCTGCTCTATCAACAGATGCAAGATTTCAGAGGCTTCGACAAAGAACAGAGGCTGGAATCTAGACAGGATATCGCATACACGAAGATGGGACTCTAAGATGTGGTGATCGTCTTTATGTTCCAAATGGAGAACTTCGTAAGGAGCTGATGTCAGAAGCCCATAGCTCAACATACTCTATACATCCAGGAGGCACAAAAATGTACAAAGATCTGCGACAATACTACTGGTGGTATGGAATGAAGCGAGAGATAGCACGCTTTGTGGCTAAATGCCTGGTGTGTCAGCAAGTCAAGCCTAAACATCAGAGATCCGCAGGTCTACTTCAACCCCTCCCAATACCCGAGTGGAAGTGGGAACACATTACGATAGACTTTGTTACGGGCTTCCCAAGAAGTCCCAGTGGTTGTAATGCTGTATGGGTGATCGTAGACAGACTCACCAAGGCTGCTCATTTCTTACCTTTCAGAGTCGGACAATCTACAGAAGTCTTGGCAGATATGTACATGAAGGAGATAGTACGTCTGCATGGAGTACCAGTCAGCATAATATCTGACAGAGATACGAGGTTTACATCTTACTTTTGGCGAAGTATGCAAGAAAGTCTTGGTACCCGCCTCAAGTTCAGCACCTCGTATCATCCGCAGACAGATGGCCAGTCAGAGCGCACCATCCAGACCCTAGAAGATATGCTGAGAGCCTGCATGCTTGATTTCAACGGATCATAGGAAGATCATCTACACCTGATAGAATTTTTCTACAACAACAGCTATCAAGCGAGCATTCAAATGGCTCCCTTTGAAACTTTGTATGGAAGGAAATATCGTTCTCCAGTATGCTGGAGCGATGTGGGCGAGAGACAGATCTTGGGACCAGAATTGATTGTTCGTACGGTGGAGAAAGTAAAGAAGATCCAAGGGCACTTACGAGCTGCACAAGACAGACAGAAGCACTGGGCCAACATTCATCGACGACCTTTAGAGTTCCAAGTGGGAGAGCATGTGTTCTTGAAGATCTCACCTACCAGAGGAACTATCAGATTTGGAGGAAGAGAAAAACTGAGTCCAAGGTACATTGGACCCCTCGATGTGTTGGAACGCGTCGGAGAAGTTGCTTACATGCTAGCTCTACCTCAGACTTTGGAAGAAATACATGACGTCTTCCACGTATCTCAGCTGAGGAGGTACATTCCAGACCCGAGTCATGTGCTGGACTATTCAGAGATCACCATCGGCCCGAGCCTATCATACCAGGAGGAACCTGTACAGATCATAGACCGTAGCGAGAAGGTGTTGCGAGGCCAGACTATCCCTCTAGTTCGTGTTGCATGGAGACACTATGCACCAGGTGAATCAACCTGGGAACGAGAAGAGGATATTCGACAGCGTTTCCCCCATCTATTTCCAGACCAGGGTATGTCCTAATATTTAAAATCAATCTTTCATTCTCATCATATGTCTGTTTTTATTTCGAGGACGAAATATTCTAAGGAGGGTAGATTATAAACTCCCTCGACCAGATTTCAGTAATTTAGGATTATTTTTAGCTAATTAGAATTATTGTAACTTTTTAAAATTTATTTTGTTTACATATCCTATTGACTTGTACACCTGTCCATTACACATTTAATTAGAACACTGCACTAACTGTTCAACCCAAACAAAGTTCACATACCTGTCCTAGACATGTTAGACTATTTTTTTGCATTTTGTGCAACTCCCAGATGCTTTATTTTGAGCCTCGTTTGAGACGCACAAATATCATTACAAAAGTTCGTATTTATTTCTTATTTAATTTTCTGCTCTTTACCCATCTCGATACCCCTAGAGATTTGAGGCCCAACCTGCACCAGTTTTGCCCAAACAAAAATACGATAATATTCTACTTGGAATATACTACATTTAGTATATTGACACCGTAGTAAAATTATGGCCCTACCTTCCTCTAAATAATTAGAGAACACCGTGCGCAGTATTTATTAATTAATAAATACGGTGACCCGTATCACCCAAAGAACCAGACCCTGCCCCTGCCCAGGCTCACCCCCACACCCCCAAGGCACTTCCCCAGTTTTCCCTCTCATTTCTGTGCAATTCAGTATTTCTAGAAATCAGTGTTTTTAATCAGACAAATTGCGTAATTACGCAAAATACTAATTTTAGGACTTTTATGCAATTCATGAAATTTTAGGGGTTTTTATGCAAAATTTCATATGAGGTGGCATCACCTCATTGGCTAGTTAATCTAGACC
The DNA here is from genome assembly GCA_036927795.1 of Iris macrosiphon. Taxonomy (NCBI): domain Eukaryota; kingdom Viridiplantae; phylum Streptophyta; class Magnoliopsida; order Asparagales; family Iridaceae; genus Iris; species Iris macrosiphon. The sequence goes on along the minus strand of JAYESA010000015.1, from coordinate 112,698,151 downwards.
CTACATGTGGCATGGAACCATAAAATATCCTGTTAATATCAGCCTAAAAATCCTAAAACCCAAAATACCCAAAACACCCCTAGACTTCCCATTAATTACCCCCTATGCCATCCCCTAAAACCTATATATACTACCCTCCCCCATTCCCAAACACCCCATACCACCCTCCGGCCACCACCCACCACCGGACCCCTGTCCAATTCCTCGTCACCTCCCTGCCCTCCTCCCCGACCACCGGAGCCCTGCCCTGGCCGACCGCTCAGCCGCCGGCAGCCCCCGCAGCCCCAACTTCCCCTCCACCATCAACAACAGCCACCACCACCCGAACCACCCCCACCACCGCCTCCGGCCATCGTAGACCACCGCCTCCGGCCGTCGTAGACCACCGCCACCACCCCCACTCGCCTCGCCCCGACCCCCTCCGTCGAACCACCCCGCTCCCACTGCCCCACGACCACCCCTTCGGCCGCCCTCACCCCCGCAGCACCTCCAACCCCCAAACCCTAACAGCCACCCCCATCCCCGATCACCTCCAGCCACCACCACCGCCACCGTAGACCACCGCCACCACCACCAACCTCTCCGCCCTGATCCCCTCCGCCGATCCCCCACCCTGCACCGCCGCCGCTACAGCTGCTGCAAGCTGCTGCTGCTGTTGCTGTCAGCAATTGTTGCTGCTGCTGCCGTTCCGGCCAGCCACCGCCAGCTCCGCCGCCGTCCTCCCGCCGACGACGACGCGTGGGTCCCCCTGTCAGACAGGTATACCCCCCCACCCTCTTTATACGTATATACGTATAATTATGTATATGTATGTATATATATATATATATATATATATATATATATATATATATATATATATGTTTATATATATAATATAATATATAATATATATTATATTATTATATACTGTATATATACAGTATATTTATACTGTAGATGTATATTATTATTATATATATTTAATATGTATGTAAATATGTATATTTATGTATATATATATATATATATATCTATGTATATTTATGTACATATATTTATATATGTATATTATGTATATATCTATATGTATATAATAATTATTATATTTACAGTAAATATATACAAGTATATATATGTATATGTACTATGCATCTTTATTATTTATGTGCATTTATTTGTTTTATTTATATATATATATATATATGATGTTATATATACATGTATATATGATATTATATATAAGTATATATATTATATTACTATATATATACATATCTGTGTTTATATATACACTACTACTATACTATAATACTGGATATACAATATTTATATACGTATTTCCATTTCTGTACCTATCTTTTCTTTTTATATATATATATATATATATATATATATATATATATATATATTTATATATATATATATATATATATATATATATATATATATATATTATCTATATATAATGTCATATATATTATATACTATAATACTGGATATACAGTATATATATATATATATATATATATATATATATATATATATATATATATATATATATATATATATATATATATATATATATATATATATGTATTTACATTTTCTGCACTTGCCTTTTTCTTTTATTATATATAAATGTATATATATATATATATATATATATATATATATATATATATATATATATATATATATATATATATATATATATATATATATATATATATATATATATATGTGTGTGTGTATGTATTATCTATATATTTATTATATATACATATATTTATATTATATATCTAATATAATGCTGGATATACAGTATATATATATATTTACATTTCCTGCATTTTTTTTTCTTTATTATATATATATGCTATATAAATATATACATACTACTATATATACTATATCTATATGTATATATATACTATATATATTATGTGTACCCTATACTATATATATATATATATATATTGTCTTATATGTATATATTTACATAGGTATATATATACTTTTATATTATACCCATGATATTCACGAACCCTGTATGTTTTAACAGAAAATATCTTCAGAGCAGTCAGTGACCCCCTGTCACCAGAACCCTCAAACTTGACTGTGAGATCAGGTTTTCAACACAATAAGGGAGTAGGCAAGTATACCTTGCCAAGTTTACTGTTTAAATTTCAAATATTGTTATATGTTATTGTTCCTGAAGTGCATATGACTATGAGTACCTGAGATTGACTCGGGTACAGTCAACAGATACGTTGGCACTTAGTATAATTAACTTAGTCTTTACAGACTTACCAACAACTGTAAGGGTATCCTAATATCCTCCTAGACCCTGTCACGGAAACACGCAACAAGGTTGCAATACATATTGGGATGCGAGCTGCGAATTTGATTAGCTACCAGTACGTGTGACCTGCATCACGGCTTAGCGTAAAATCAGGAAAAGTACGACTTGACATTTAGTTACATTGGGTGGGAAAGATAACTAGTAGACGTATGGGACACCCCCTCCTTGTATGTTTTTATACCTTCGTACCATGCTCCTCGGAGATGGTCGATTGCAGAGTTCCCTTGAGTCAGGGGGCATATGACACATATACTAACCAGTCACCACGATTGGTGAATTAAGTCAACATATGTCTAACCTACACATTCACATGCGTACTACAAGGTATTTATTTGCATTCACATAGATGGTTAGCACCCTATATTTATTTATTCATTATTTACATACATGGCATGTTATTTTTATGTATCTTGTTACGTCCCATCGAGGACCTGGTTCCCTGCCAGATCTAGACGAGGCCTTCTACCCCACGGTGTATGGACCTGATCAGGAGACTAGGTGTGCCACCGAGGAGGAGTTAGAGGAGACACCCTCAGAGTCTGCCTGAACCTAGAAGCTTGATCACCTGGATATGGAGCTGTTTCCCCAGATAGACGCTACTTAGTCTATCTTATTTCTCTGTGCTATTATTCTCTTTTGTAGTGGGCTTGTTCCCACCAGTTATGTACTATGACTTATTCAGACTCAGCTTTATATATATTCAGCACTTATTTCCTGATATTTTGTTGTGGATGAGATAGATTTACCTGTATTAGACTTGTAGTATTTTAGGACAGCGTAGCACGTTCCTTTGGGTCCATTAAATTGGATTAAACCCTTAGTGACATGTCAGCTGGCCAATGCCACGTGGCCTAGATCCTTACATTCTGGGATTGGGGCGTGACATGGTTTTAGTGGGGGCCCATGCAGGTCTAATTTATTGCTAGTGGTATGATGACATGCCCAGCAAGCCTGCAATAGGATAGGAATACTAGGTCTCATCCACACAGACTCTATCCTTAAATAATTTTTTATTGCATCTTGCTTGATTATCATTTATTATCATTCCTTCATGCTTTTCTAATTATTCTATTTTCTTCAGGGAAGGCGTACATCGGTTGAGTAAGCAACCGGTGTACTTGATGGATAAATGTTGTTTTCATTCCTATCAAAACATGCAACTATTATGAATTAAATTCACTTACTTCTCTATAGAAAGATCATCTTAATGCATGCTCGCCCCTAATAAGCTAGTGTCGATTTAGTCGAGTGTGTTCGTCCCGCTCACCAGTACAGCTGAGTACTGACCCACATTATGGGCAACTATTTCAGGCACTTAGACGGTGCAACGCTAGTGGATAGACGAGGAGGCGTTAGGAGCACCTATATTTTGAAGTATAGTTGGAGTCAGTTCATTTTGGAGGCATGAACTTTCAATCTATACAAGGACATAATGTATAAACGACGTGGACTATCTGATGGAGCGCGCCCTGCCTTTTGAGTTTCCTTTTTGTAATGCAAAAGTAGCCGAGAGGCGCATCAAATATAAACTCTATGTAAATTACTCTGAATTATCAATGAAAAGCATGTTTCTTCCTATACTTGTGTTCAAATATATGTGAATGCATTTTCTAAATTGTGTTTTTAAATAGGTTCCTATCACTGCACGTTCTTACCTTGTGCGAGCGCAACTTCAGGCTCGTACGGCATCACGCCCCAGCGAGGATGATCGGTTCCGTAAAGGATCCAGCGAGGACGATTGACCCTTTCGGGATCGGGGTATGACATATTGGTATCAGAGCACGACTTTACTTCCTTGGAATTTCAAAAGATAATCTAGGAGTTTGATGTGCCTCTCAATTGAGTTGCATTCGACGTCCGCTGCATGAGAAGAATCGCCTATACAATGAGCCTATAGATATAAATTTATCATTTTTGGAGTGTTGACAAGCTACTATCTTTTGTAGCCATGGCTAAGAAAAATACTGCTGCTGCAAGCAGTGCTCAGCCCATCCAGAGCGATCCGACAAGTTCTGGAGAATCCGGAGGAGCGGGTTCAACCGATATGACCGAGCGGCTTATGCATCTAATGGAGGTGCAGCAACAACAAGTCGCTACTCAACAGGCGCAGATTCAGGCGCAGTTCACTGCTCAACAGAAGCATATAGATACTATAATGCAGTTAATCCCATCCTTGGTACCCAGCAACGGAGGAGCCACAGTGACGCTTGTCACGCCGCCGGTTGTGGCGGTGGAGGATGAGTCAGAAGAAACACAGCCCCCGCTAGGAATACCTGCCGAGCGGCAGAGTTCACAAAAATGCATCCACCAACGTTCAATGGGCGAGCAAAACCGGACGTGGTGATGGGATGGATTGCTAAGCTAGAGGGACTCTTCAATCTGGTTGGCATTAAGGGATCTAAACGAGTGGCATGTGCATCGGTTAAACTGGAACTGCGAGCGCATGACTGGTGGAAAGCCACAAAGCAAGGGATTTATGACGCCAATCCCAACTACAAAATCACCTGGAAAATGTTCAAATCTGCCTTTATTGAACAATATATTTCTCGGGCCGTGCGGCAACAGAAAGAAGACGATTTCAGCAATCTGGTACAAGGAAGTATGTCTGTTGATGATTATGACTCAGTATTTGCTAGACTGGCCAAGTTTGCCGAGCACTTCTTGCCTAACCAGCAGGCGTGGTGCTACCGTTTTCAGAAAGGTTTGAATGACGATTTGCGTAGGGACGTCATCAATCAGAAATGTTAAACCTACAGGAAATGTTATGAAGCTACCCTGAATAGCGAACGGATCTTTGGGCGCAATCCACCAAAGGTCGATGTGCAAACCCCCCGTACCAACAACAACAAGAGGCCTAGGGAAACGGGAGGGTCTGGAGCGCAAAAGCGTCTGCACACATCCGAACACAGGGGTCCGCCCCAGGCACCGTACTGCCATAGGTGCGGCAAATTAGGGCATAGGGTGAACGAGTGCCGAGTTGTTGGATGCTTCAAATGTGGTCGTTTAGACCATAAAGCTTTTGACTGCCGAGACCTAAGACCAATTGTCAGGCCGCAGCGGAATCAGAACAATGGGAATCAGAATAAGGGGCCTCCAGCAAACGACACCAATGATGTACCAGTGAACCCGCAACGCCAGGGTGCTCAAGGCTAAGTCTATGCATTGACTCGGGATGAGGCATCCGTCTCTGATACTGTCATGACAGGTACCTTACTTTTCCGAGATTTGCCTGCTAGAGTCTTATTCGATTCAGGTGCTACGCATAGTTTCATATCTGCTGATTTTATTGTTGAGAATAAATTAGCTTCTACTCCTTTAAATATGAACCTTTGCATGAGTACCCCGTCGGGAGTCGACATGCCCGCCCATGCGATCTGTAGGGACGGTTATATTTGCATCGGAGGACGGAAGCTTGCCTTAGATGCCATTGTGCTAAACATTAAGGATTATGATATTATTCTCGGAATGGACTGGTTGGGTGCTTGCCACGCAACAATCGAGTGCGCGAAGAAGCGAGTCATATTTTGTCTACCCGGCGAGGCAGACTTCTACTATTCGTGCAGCGCTGCACCGAAGACGGCAATGGTGATATCAGCAATTTCGGCTAGGCGTATGTTGCATTCGGACTGTGAAGGGTACTTAGCCTCTGTTCGAGACACCCGACAGAAAAGTGCAGATGCAGCCCAGGCTGAAGTCATAGCAGATTTCCTCGACGTATTCCCGGACGAGCTTCCTGGAATGCCTCCTGATCGAGAGATCGAATTCTCCATTGACACCTTTCCGAATTTGCGACCGATACCGAAGGCACCTTATCGAATAGCCCCAGCAGAGCTGAAGGAACTGAAAGTACAGTTACAAGATCTGTTGGACTGAGGATACATTCGTCCAAGCGTTTCTGCATGGGGGCTCCGGTGCTTTTCGTAAAGAAGAAGGACGGATCCATGCGGCTGTGCAAAATAAGGCTACCGTGCGGAACCAGTACCCATTGCCAATGATAGATGACTTGTTTGATCAACTACAAGGTGCAACAGTTTTCTCTAAAGTTGATCTCAGATCAGGCTATCACCAGCTAAAAATTAAATTTGATGATGTTCATAAATCTGCATTCAGAACCCGATACGGAGACTATGAATTTCTTGTAATGTCGTTCGGCTTGACGAACGTCCATGCAGCTTTTATCGTGTCTGGAACCTCTCGTTGAAGTCTGCCCATAGCACTAGAATATAAAGTGCACTATAAAACACGAAAAATAATCAGGTAACAGGGAAAGTAAAACAGGACAGGTAGCATGTACGGGAATCATATGAGCATGTACAGGAATCAGGTCATGGGACAGGTAAAGCAATGAATATATAAGTGACAATAACCAGGAAAAGAAAAAACACGTATGTGACAATAGCCATGAAAAGAAAAAGATAAGTCGGCAAGTAACAAGAAGATTCGGAAACTCCTCAAAATAGGAACCACAACCCTTAAACCAAATAAGGACCAGGATTATAATTTTTTTCCCAAGTCGTACATAGTCTCTAGTCACTTACCGATAAATGTAACAATGCGAGCAAAGAAAGATACTGGGCAAGCAATAGTAACAATCAATAAAACACGGCCAAGCAATGTCTACGGCTTGATATCATTAGCTAACTAGGGTTATCACAGATCCTAGTTACTAGCACATGCATTTTGAGTTTCTCCTATTGGTCGCAAGTGCTGCAGTCTGTCTGGATTATATTTCGAACGCAAGGGTGAAAATAGTGAAATTAGTAACAATAGTGACAATATGCATCACTCGTAAGCTGAAAATATGCCCTACTCGATAGCATGTTACAAATCAATATCCTACATGGCGTCGAAACACCGAGACTGCCTGCAACCAGGTAACCTCCCGTCCCAATGATCTATGTCAATAATATAGTGATTAATCCTTAGCAGTTTCAGTTCAAGATTTTGGGTGGGCCATTCCGCAAAATCCATCCTAGACATGTATTCAAGACAGGACAATGATTTGACAATTATAAGTGCTAGCACGAGATAAGCCACGACAGGTACAATAGTGATAATCAGTAGCAATAGTGACAATTAATAACAATAGTGACAGTAGCAATAGTGACAATATTAATACTCTTTATAGAAAGGCCGATGAAACTCTTTCAAATAGGGGAATGGGAATAGATGACAACCACAACACATGCTCACCAACCAACCTGGACTTTGATTCTTATTATTCTTATCGGATATCAAAAGAATAAAGGATTGTTTGACAATCAGTAGCAATAATGATAATCAATAACAATAGTGACAATCAGTGGCAATAGTGACAATCTGGGAGTGACAGTGAGTAACAATACGGGACAGTAGAATCGCGGTCAAGAGTAACAATAAGTGACAATAGGGGTCATGTAGTAACAATAAGTAGCATAAATTGGGCAGGTGTATAAAGAGTGGAAAGCCCCTAACTATACAAAATATCGTGTTTAGACAGTAAAGCAAAAATGAACATGCAAGTAATATACGCAAAGACGCCAGGTAAAAGCAAATGAACAACACATAAAAAGAGAATAAACGAAAAAGAGTACAGGATTGATATACCATCGGTACACTCCAGTACACCGCCGGTATGCTGGTCGGTTCACAGCAAGAAAGACAGAAAAAATAAGTCAGGCAAACCGGTATACCGTCGGCATGTCGACCAAAGTCCCAGCAGGTTTTTGATTCCAATAAATCGATATAATGTCGGTAAAGATCAGTACACCCAAAATTGGTATACCGTCGGTATACACCAGTATACCATCGGTATGCCGGTTCCTATAGGCAATTCTAGGATAAGTCCAATCAAGAAGGGTGTTCCGGAACCGAAATCACATTCCAAAACTTAACAGAAACTGGTCCAGCAAGATACCAAGACTAAGGGTGAGTCTCACATAGCATGTATACTAAGTCTCATGACAATCACTCCGGTTATCGTTTCCGACACCGGATTTCCTAACCAGTAAATATAAGAATTTCTACAGGAAAAGTCAAAACTAAACCAAAATCAATTTCTGAAAGATGCACAGGTTTAAAAATCACTATAGAAATATTATTAACAAAGCAAGTACCATAAAATTCTAAGCACATAAAATCAAGGGAAGCAAAAACTGTAATAAATGTAGTCGTCCTATATTTTGGCAATATGTACTTGCCTAAAGCCGAGCTACCACCCTAAACCTTCAACTCCACCACCAAGAGGGGTACAAAAATCACACTCCTAGGCCTCAAGACCAAGCTCCAAGCTCACGCGAAAAATGGAGATGAAATAAAGAAGGAAGAGAGAAAGAAAAGAGAGGAGAGAGAAAATCAAGTTGTATATATAGAGGATGTGATTTAATCGTGTCAGCCCTCTCCGCCTCGTCGGTGATCCAAATCACGAGATTAAATCAATCTCGACCACTCAAAGCAAAAACCAAGAAACTAATGGATAATAGAAAGTATCGAATACTATTCACGAAAATATCTCAATAAAAATATCTCAAAAATATTTCAAAAGCAAAAGTGATATTTGCCGATCAGTATACCGGTCAGGAAATTTTTTTTTTACCAAGTTTTAAAATCCTAGAAAATCCAAAAAATAAAAATGCAGTATAAAATATGTATCCATATATCAATATAGATACTGTGAGACGAGTCTCATATTTATGAACCAAATTCACAAATATTTGAACCATGGTTTGGATAATAATTAAAGGCCAAATATACATATACATAGATTTAGGTCCAATACAAATAAATATAAATATAGGCTTAAGGCCCAAGTAACTAATTAGTTATTATACCAACATATATGTACACATAGACATATACATATATTCACAGTTAGTATATAAATACAGATACAAACATATAGATCTATAATATATATATCTAAGCAGAATAGCAATTATTTTAATATATATTACTAATCCCAAATAAACAAAATATGGAAATAATAAATGCAATTATAAATAAAAGATGATTCCTAATATATTTTTTAAAGTCAACTGGGATAAATTGAAAAGAAAAAAAAAATTAACCAAGGAGGTTTACAATACGACTCAATCATACGTGAAGTGCATGATTGGTTATCCACATGATCTAGCTATTGGGTTTGATAACATATCTACTTAGCATTTTTTTCTTCCCAAATACCAAATCCAAAATAATATGAAGTACAAGTAAATCGTGTCCACCTTGTGTCCAACATGAATCCTGACTAAAAATGAACTAACAATTATCAAGTAAGGAGATATAAACATAGTATACTTGCCCGATAGTTGTTGGTGACTAGGTCCAAGTTATGAATCTCTGTGTTGACTAAATCCACAAAAGACAACAAGTCCATTTAGAATTACAAAAGATTTGTTTATTTTCTTATTTTATTTTATGAACATATTTTATTTATAAAGTCTAAAGTGAAGTTTCAGGATCTTAAATCCTAAGTCCAAAGACGCACCTAAATCCAAACATTATGCTTTTACAATTCTATTTATTTAAACCTACTTATAATCCAAAAATTTGTTACGAAATTTATTTCTATTTAATTCAATATATAACTTAATTTATTGAGGACTATTTAATCAAATTTAAGTAACTACCTAACTCCTTTTTAGTCCAAACATATTAAATAATTTCCCTTTTATTTATTCATTTTCCCTCTGATTTCATTCCCGACCATCTCTTTATTCTCTGCTTATTACTGCTTACATTACAGGCCGGACTTAATGGAATTTAATTTAATTCCAAGTCATTCTTTAGTTCAGGCAGGCTTACCCCAAGGTTGATGTAAACAAAAGTCAACAAAATTCAAGAAAGAAGGAAAGGGGATTTGTTTACCTATTGTTGACGGTCGTCGGGGTCCAAGCGGTGGGCACAGGAAATGACGCCGGAACTCGTCGACTTCAATGTTGGAGGGTCTCGCCGCGGAGGACGCGGTTGATCGAAACAGCTAGATCCACCACGGCACTGACAGATCTACTCAAAACCTAGGTCAATAGAGTTCGATAATGAACTCCACTAGAGACAACGAGAGTTCACCATAATCGAACTATGAGCTGGAGGAAATAAATGATCAAAAAGATACAAGTTTGAAGGCTCGCCTATGAGGAGTCGAGATCCAGATGTTCAGAAGATTCTCACCGAAGATCGGATCGACAATGATCGACTCACTGAAGAACTTGTCAGAGACAACAAAGCTTCTCCGGAGGTCAGAGGAGCTCGCCGGAGACGAGGCCCTCGCCGGAGGTGATGGCGGCTGGGTTAGGGTAGGTAACCGAATTCGGTTACAGGTTCTCGGGTATGGGTGGAAATAACTCTCATCTTAAAACTGCCAGCTACCAAAATCCTGAGGATCTTAAGACAAAAAACAAAAATACCAAAATTTATATTTTTGCCAAAATTCTGGCAATCCATCATCGTTTGTTTCTCAATCCAATTATCACAAATTTTAAATCTTCTAAACACGTATATGTGGTTCAAAACCACTAATAATACTGTTTGAAACAAATAAATCCCCCCATACACTAATTGAAATCTTAAAAAAAAAAAAAAATTAGTGCTCACTTTTATTTGAAATGGTGTGAGCCGGTAGAAAGAGGGGAATAAAGAGAGTAACTTGTATGAGAGGAAAAGGAAGAGGTACTTGAATAGAAGAAAAAAGGGGAATACGTTCATATTCCCTAACAAATAATATGATGCCCTTTATCATTATCATGTGCGATAGACCCATCACTTTTGGTAATGCGTCCCTAGTCATTTTCTTTACAAATTATAGAATCAACCGTAGAAGAGGAAAATTTGTTTTTCACAGTTTATGGGCACCACACCTATGATAATGCAAATAAACTATTCAACTTACAGTTTAATATTGAAAGCAGTTCTCACACTAGTTAAATGTCATGGTGTTAATTGGGCCGGACGGCCCAAAAATCGGCCCGGACGTGGCCCGATCAACGTCGGTCTAGGACGGCTCGGACGCGATCAACGGCCCGACTCGGCCACATCCTATTCGGGTCCGGGCTGGGTCAGAGAATCCGACCCGCAAGTCCGGTCCGGCCCAGCCTGGTTGACGAAACATGCGGGCCCGGACTGACTGTTGAAGTCCGGTCGGACCGACCAAGTCAAGCCCCGGTCCATGTCCGGTCTGACGCGGCCATATTTTTTTTTTTATAGAATATAGTCGTTTGGGAGATTTTGTGGCTTTTTTTTTTTAACATTATAGGGGTATTTTGGTCATTTTTGCAGAAAATGACCAAAATATCGTCATAACAACTATATTTGAAGGTATGAGGGGTCATTTTGGCTCAAAAAATTTCTATAAATAGTCCAAAAATATGAAAAATAATCACAACATTTCTTCTTCCTTCTTTTCTCTTACAAAATTTTCTAAGCAAGCAATTTCTGAAGTGCAACCCTCTCGAGGCCAAATAACATTGTTCACGCAAGCAATTTCTAAGCAAGCAATTTCTGAAGTGCAACTCTCTTGAGACAAAATAACAATGTTCAAGCAAGCAATTTCTGAAATGACTCTATAATGCAATTTGTGCGTGAATATGATATTCGCAATAAAATATTTTCGATTTCTTTTGATAATGCTAGTAATAACACTTCTTCTATTAATGTTTTGAAAACACAATTTTTGCCTATACTAGAAGGTAAATTTTTTCATGTTAGATGTGCTTGTCATATTGTTAATTTGATTGTACAAGAATGTCTTGAATTCTTTCAACTAAATTTAGAAAATATTATATTATGTTTACAGAGTTTGAACACTTCTGCAAGTAAACAACAAGATTTTAAAACTTTATGTACACAACATGGTATTACTTTTAGGCGATTTGTTGAGGATGCACCACATAGATGAAATTCTATTTATTTAATGTTGAAATCTTATATGAAGTTTAAAGATGTTATTACACATTATTGTAATGTTAATCCTAGTTTTGATTATCAAGTAACCGAGAATGATTGGTTAATTGCTACTTCTATTTTTAAATTTTTAGAATTATTTTACAGTGCTACATGTATTCTATGTGAAGTTTATTATCCAGCTTCTCCTTTAGCTTTAACAAAAATTATTAACATGTCTCATTAATTTTTTTAAATATAGAAATGTCTCTGGTTTTGATTATGTTGTTTCCAAAATGAAAGCCAAATTTAAAAAATATTGAGGTAATATACCTCTTCTTTATTTTTGGGCTTCTGTTTTTTAACCTAAGATTAAACTAGACGGTGTATATATTTCAATAGACGATTTTGAAGATAATATGAGAGTTAGCGTAGGTAGCTTGAAAGTATAAATTAATGATATTTTAGATAGTTTATTTACTTTATACGAAGAAAAAGTTGTATCGAGACGATCTGGTACAACCGTTCAAGGTAGTAGTAGCTCTACTTTTATGTCTAAATTATCACATGCTAAGAGTGTGCTGCAAAGAAAGAAACAAAAATAATCTTTCCTTCCCACTCAAGAATTATCCTTATATCTAAATTCTTATGAAGAAAATGACTCTTCATCTTATTTTTCAATTTTAGAACGGTGGAAGAGACACAAAAAAACGTATCATATACTTTATTCTATAGTACACAATATTCTAATGGTCCCGGTGTCCACGGTAGCATCAGAATCTTGTTTTAGTGCAGGTACAAAGATGTTAAGCAAGAAGAGGAGTCAATTGATGTCAGATATTTTTGAAGCTTGTGTCTGCGTTCAAGATTGGACCCGTACTAGAAAAAAACTCAGAATTCAAGAGATGAAAATGCCGATATCACCGAGAGCTGAACTATCAATCTCTTACTTTGGATGACACTACTAAAGGAGGAACTAGTCAATAAACTTCAATGAAAGATTGACAACGAAATTTCTTTAAAAGACTTGTACATTTTTTACAAGTTTTATGCAAATAAAATATTATTTACAAGTTTCTATTTTTTTTTTGGTTACTTAATGTTATAATACATTTATAATTTTATTGTCATAATAAAAAAATTCAGTTTTAGCTTACTTGATGTTGTTAGTTGTTTACATTTAACTTCTTTATGTTTATATAAATATATATATAAAGAAATTAAAGTTATATAAATATCTATTTAAATTTCAAGTTATAAATTTATATTTAAATTTGAAAAAAAAATTATATAAAAATTTATTCTTAAGTCATAAATATCTATGTAAAGAAAATATCAAAAAAATTATCCATGTAAAGACAATTCAAAAAAATATATAAATTTTTTATAAGTTATTCAAAAAAATATTCCAACTTATAAATATTTATATTTAAATTTATACTTAAAAGTTATATAAATATCTATATAGAGAAATCAAATAAAATTTTCTTAATGTTGTTATAATTTTTTATATAACATAAAAGTTTACATAAATTAAAAAAAAAAAATTACTAACAAATAATTTATAAATTTCAAATTATACAAAACAACTTAGTAACAAAAAACCTATAACTTAAATTTATTAACTTATTATTTATATCATATAACATTATAACTTATATATAAATAATGTATAAGGATTTAAAAAAAATAAATTAACCGGGCCAGCCCGATCCAACCGTTAACCGGCGTGAACCCAGACTAACCCTGTCAGCATGGGCTGCTTATAACTTATTAAGCATTCATTGTACAGAGGAAATCATTAAACGTTATAACTTATTAAGCATTCATTGTATACTTATAAACCCGGTCAGCGCGGGCAGCAGGCCGGCCAAGCCGGGCCCAATAACACCATGAGTTGAATACAGTTGTATCACAAGCAGTAAGGTCAATACACTATACATGGAATTGCATTTATATCTAAATGATTCAAAATTTTCTTCTGTTTGGTGAACACAACCATCAATGCTTTCTATGTCAAGGCGAAGCGGGCAAGGAAAAAGACCAAACAACTGTTCCATATTTTCGAGGCTCAAATTTACCACTCCCCACTAAGATATGATAACACACAAACTAAAGTGGTTTCTCTGACCAAAAAATGAGAAACCTTACCTAGCCCCTGCTTCACAGTGACTACTAACCAACATGAGGTCAAAAGCTGAAAGCACACTGGTTGTACAGAGGAAATCTTTATAAATATACAATGAATGCTTACTGTCCCATGAACCTCTTTTATAACAAGCTATTATCCAAGTCAGTTTCAATTTCTTCGTGCTCGCATACAGCGGCTCCGGGTAACCTGAAAATAGAACAAACATAAGCTACCCAAGATGATCAAAACAAGAAAGAAGGACATATCACAAGCCACCCATCTTACAATGCAAGTACTCTCATTCGCCGAGCTCATTCTAGACTTTTTCTTTAGAGCATCTGAAGGCAATAATCTTTTGCTCTTTCCCTTGCCAACTCCTGAAAATGTAATCATTACTTAATAGGCACTGTAAAAAGATTGCAAGATAAAACACACAATTTTAAATACTTCATTGAGCGTCCTCTCCAACCCTATTAACAATTTACAACTGGATCAAGTCAAACTATAGAAGCCCACATCTCTCATAGCTTTACTTCAAAAAATGGATACATTCAAACAATGGCAAAATATTCCAATTCCTTCAAACACCCAATTGGACACTTCCCTTGCCTTACAAGTCACAAATCATAAATCTCCCTACAGGTCCATGTTCCTTAAACATATTGAGTAGATTCCCTAGCCAAGATAAATATTTAATAATGTTTCACTGTTTACTTAGAATGCAAGACCAATAGATGGAACACTATGTTCATCATCATGGAAAATACATACCAAAAGTAACATGTATTCCTAACCTCCACACTAAAGTACAAAAACAGGACTTTAAAGAATAGAATAAAAACATATAATGCATGCATTAGATATCCTTAAAATTATATTCTTGTACTTTCTTTGTTGTGCAGAGTATGCCAACCACTAAATGAGTTGATACGGAGAAAGTGGACAAGACAATGAGGTGACTACAAAAAATGGTTGACACAGTACTTTGTTTATTGGGTGTAGCCTAGTTGCTTATGTCCTAGGAACAAGCAAAAAAGTACATTATATAATACGTTGGGTAATAAGAATTTTTAGCCAACAAAAGCCCAAAATAAAATAAATACAAAACAAAATATATTACCAGTTGAAGACGCTATCATTATCAAAGTTTCCCTTTCTTTCATTGAATGTAGCTGATCTATTATGCTATGCAGTTAATAACGGTTTTTTCATGATAACGGTCCAGTAGAGTTATAGATATATCACCGATATATCGGTTTTATAACGGTAAATATCGGTTTGCATTTTTAACACAATTTTTATATATGAACAATACACTTAATAGTTTTCTATTATAAAATATGCAGAAAGTATACATATCGTCGAGAGATCCAAGAGATCCAAGATAAAGGAGAACACTTGAGGAACTACATCTCTGAATAAGATAAAGGAGATCACTTGAGGAACTACATCTCTGAATAAGTTTGATGCATGAAGATTTTGATGGCAGAAGATGTAATCTCCATTCTCCATTGATGTGAATGTCATATCATTCAATATCGATTTTTCTGTAGCAAAACCAAAACCGTGAGAAATCGATTTTTTTGTAAACCGATATTTCGAACAATATCGGCCATATCGGCCGATAATATCGGTTCCGATATTTTACCGATATTTCTGCAAAAAAATATCGGTTCAGGACCGATACCATTATATATCGGTTATATAACCGATATATAACCGTTTTTGACTACTTAGCTATTATGTGAATCACTGTCACCCGGCACATCAAAAACACCTCCATGACTACTAGCGGAAGAACTCAAGACTATAAAAGTGAAGATTACAAAATGTTAGGGGAGCAACAACACATATAATTAACAAAAATAAATTGAATTGAATACTCACCAAGTTACATAGTCGTGTGGTTGTTTTTCAGGGTCAAAAATATCAGATAGCACCTCGTCACGACCTTCCCTGGAACTATGGGGTGATCTATTAAATAACAATTTTAACAAAATAATGATAACCTAAGCATGTGCAAATAAATTAGTGAATACTGCTAGAAATTCTATCTACATCATTAAAATGCAAAACAACATTATAGGAACATTGTTTTCCTATAATTTATACCACACACGAAAGACTCCTATGTTTTTACTTGATGGAAGGGAAGATGCTACAAACATGTATGATAAAAAAATATGTTAAACGGACATATTTTCTCCATGTGACCCTCAAAAATGTATTTGCCTGATTATAAATAACAAGTCGCAATTTTAAAATGTTTACCAGTTCAAAAAAAACATTGGAATATATTTACTAATTAGGAAACAAGATAAGTTATCCAAATTACAATTCAAATATAGCATACAACTTCAGAGGTAGCGATTATAGATATTAAACCATCAGCATATAGGAAAGCTACATCAGATTTAGCAAGTTCACCCTGCGGTTTGTACATGATGAATAGAGCTTTTTATGTCTTATTAATGAAATGAAAGGCTCATAAGTCTTACTAAAAAGAATGAAATAAAAACATTGTATTTACAGATCTGCCCAAATAAAATTCGTAATTCACACTGAAACTAATGCATATAAGTGATGTAGTTTCTTCAGTTACGGTTGCACAACCAAAGTTGTGTAAATGTGGAATACTTGTAAAAGAAGAAGATACCAGAAAAAGAATTTTTTTTTTTAGCTCAAAAGTTCTACTTCTCCATTATCATATGAAACCTTACAAGCATAAGTACAAGCATAAGTAATTGGTAAGTCCTTGAATCATAGAAGACATCTATCTCCTCTCAATCAACTTAAACTATATTACTGTAACATAATTTTAATAATTCCTATACTGATGACTTGAAAAATTAATTGAGCATCTACAGACAAAAGTTAAAATTCAGTGGCATGATCAGGCAATTCAAGAAATGGCAGTGGACACCACTATATGCACTTGTAGCAGGTCATAGAACACTGCAGAAACAAATGATTTGGTATTTAGTTTAAATATGTATATACTTGAAGTCAAATGTCCATTCACTAACGCATGCCTAAAACTCACAATAGGTCAGAGATAAGTGACATCTTTGACATGTATGGTGTAATCCCATAACATAATGAGATTCCTAGTATAAAGGAAAACAACGACATGATAAAAGATGTGACAGGAATAATTGCCAAGATGCAGTTACCATTTGTAGTTTTCATAGAAAAAAAAAAATTTGTAAAGGCAGCCAATCTGACACTAACTACATGGCGGTTACAACCAACAATTGTACTAAAACCAAATAAGAAAGGTTTTCTTGCTTATCAAGCACCTGGTAAAACACAAGCAGTCAGCATAACCCTGATGTAACCAAGAAGAAAGATAATAAGTTCTCACTGGCTATAAAATAATAGAATGAGGAGCACCAAGGAGGTAACTCATGAAAGAAGCAAAGCAAGTCAACCTAGAAAATCATAACAACAATACAAATATCCAACCAGTGATCAGACCCTCGTCTGATGAAGGAAATTATAGACGCATTAATAAGGGACTAATGTTCCAATCAAATTGCAGGCATTCACTACAAGCATACATCACCATATGTTAACTTCAATGGTAAATTATTAGGGACGAGATTTACGTAAGACACTATATATAACTAAAGAAGTATCCGAATTGTTGAGTTATGTGTTAAGTTGAGTTTAGTCCCACATCGGGTAGACTAATAGGGAGAGGGGTTAGCCTCTCCTATATAATGTACTCCCCTCTCCTCTTAATAAATCAATCTATCATTTCTATTCTACATGGTATCAGAGCCATAACCCATCCACCTCTCTCTCACCCAAGGAAAAAAAAAAAAAACTACCCCAAACACTAGCCGCCAACCCCAACCCCCCCTTCCAGCCAACCCCACCCCCCTTCTCTGCCCCCCCCCCCTCCTGCCAGCTGTCCCCCCCCCCCTCCAGCAGCCCCTCCCCCCCCCCCCCCCCCCCCACCGCTACCCCCGACCCACTATGCATCCCAAAAATCCTAACCCTTATTCCTGTCTGAACCCTAATTTCTCAACAACAAAAAAGTATATCGACGCCAGAGGGTAGACAATAATTTGTTTGCACAACATGTTCCTAGATTACGACTTCAGGAGCGTATGTCGAAGCCAGAGGGTAAACAATGATTTATTTGCACAACCTCTGTTCCTATATTACGGCTCCAGGAGTTAGCAAAGAGTAGACAAGTTGCTTATTTACGTGGATCTTTGTTTCCGTCCTACCTCGATATCCACATCAGGATCTACACAGAGAGTGACCTGGGTTACCTCTGTGACCTGGCTTGTATGATCCTCATACGATCTCTACTTTCCATGCGCGTGTCGATTCTGGCCACGCTGATAGCGCATCGGTAAAGTTGATGTGATTATTGGGGTTGGGAAGATCCAGCGACAGTCGAATTAAGTGCAGGATGACTAACATTGATGCAACTAGCAGTGCTACTACTACCGGTGTCGGGAACGCATTGGCGGGACCAACGGGCACTGGCACGACGATTTCTTTGATTCGACTCGTTGATCGGCGGTTGGACGGACCAGATGACTACTCAACATGGCAGAAGAAGGTTGAGAAAATACTTTGAAAAATGCGGTTGTCCAAGCATCTGACTGACAACCATCCGAAGACGATTGATCCCACATTTGAGCAGTGGGAGAAGATGATAGTCGACTGTTAACACAGTTGATGAACTCAATGGAACCATCGGTGGAGGACATGGTTCAGAATACAGACACGGTAAAAGAGTTATGAGAGGTCCCATCGACGGCGTTTGATGAAAAATGCAACTTGTCTTGTATCTACGACTCGGTCGTCGGCGTCTACCGGACGGAACAGCACGACAAGTCTCCTAAGGATCACTTTCGGACCTTTAAGGCTATGGTCGATGAAGTTGACCGTGTATTACCTCTGACGACGGATATCAATGAAGCAATGGCTCAACGGGAGCAACTTCATGGCATGGCATAGCTTGCCTCTCCGTCGTGATGCAAACTCAGCTTGCTCTCAGATCATTGCTGGAGCTGAGGTTCCATCTCTAATGGAAGCTCATTTTCGTGTCCTACGGGCAGCAAAGGTCGTCGAGACATCTCCAAGTGATACTCCCGCTGATCGATCTGCTCTAGGAGCCACTCGTACTGGATTTTTTTGGTGGTCGTGGTGAACGACGTGGTGGCCGAAATGTTGGCCGTGATGGTGGATGAGGCATTGGCAGTCGTGATGGAGGTCGACTGTGCACCTGTGGTCTACAGGAACATTTCCAGTAGCAGTATACTAAAACTCCTGCCGCCAATGTCACCTCAGATATTCATGATCTTGGCAGCCGATCCGTACAAATGACTGATGAAACATATGCAGACTTTGTTGAGTTTCAAGCTCAGGTGAGGCTTCTACTTCTTGGTCCACCGCAGGGTACTCAGCGGCATGTATGGTACAGTCGAAGCAGTGGGTCCTTGATTATGGTGTGTCTGCTCACTTGAGAGGCGACGCAGGTATGATACGAAATTATATATCGGTTGGTCGTATGTCTAATATTACATGTGCTAACGGTGGTTTGCTGACAGTCTGGGGAAAAGAATTTGCCCGTCTTTTTTCGGGATTGTCACTGCATTCTGTATTACATACACCTGAAAACCCATTCAGCTTACTCTCAATTAGTCGGATTACTCATGATATGCATTGCTCGGTAACATTCTTTCCTGATGGTTGTGTTTTTCAGGACCTAAAGACGAAAAAAACTATTGGTAAGGGACATGTGGTAGAGGCTTGTACTTGTTTAACGAACCTTCCTATATTGTCTGTGCTGGTGTGAAACTTGATCCTTTTGATTTACATTGCTGGTTAGAACATCCTTCTGTCCAAGCACTCCAGAAAATGTACCCATCTTTAGATGCTTCATGTTCTTTTCATTGTTAGTCATGTAGTTTGGCTAAGCATCACCGGGTTACATATTCGGTCAGTCAAAATAAAGTTGCTTCTGCTCCTTTCGAGTTGGTGCATTCCGATATATGGGGACCTTATCCGATTGAATCTGTGATGGGATTCAAGTACTTTATTATCTTTGTTGATGACTACTCGTGTGTCACTTTTGTTTATCTCATGAAAAATTGCTTCGAATTATTTAACATTTAGTGCAAATTTTATGCGAAAATCAAAACACAATTTGATGTTCTGATTAAATGTGTTCGCAGTGACAATGGTCGTGAGTATATGTCTCGTGAGTTTGTTTCACATCTGTCTCGGAATGGCATCATCCACCAAACTTCATGTTCTTACACACCACAACAGAATGGTGTGGCTGAACGCAAGAATCGTCAAATCTTAGAAACAACGCATACTCTTATGTTCCGAGCACGTACTCCAAAAAGATTTTGGTCGGATGTCGTTCTCCCGGCCTGCTATCTAATTAATCGCATGCCGTCGTCTGTTCTCAATGGTGATACTCCCTTCTCTCGGTTATATCCCAAACGAGAGTCGTTTCATTTATCTCTCTGAATGTTTGGTTGCTTGTGTTATGTTAGGGATACCTGACCAACTCTTTCTAAACTAGATCCAAAAGCTATCCAATATATTTTTCTTGGGTATCCTAATGATCAGAAAGGATATCGGTATTTTTTTTCAGTCTTGAAGCAGTATTTTTTTCTCTCAGGATGTTACCTTTGTTGAAACTGAGTTTCCTCCACTTCCACAAACTACTGATCCGGCTCCACAAATTTACCCAGAAGATGATTTCTTGTTATTTTCTGTTCAAACACAACAGTCCCCCGTAAGGGTGCCCTCCCCTATCGAGCCAGTCTCCCGGTCCGATGGTCCGTACACACCGGCTCCGTCGGTACCAGCATCGCTGGAACGAGTTTCGTCGATAGTGTCTGTAGACACAGCGCCTTCATCCTCCTCTAGCTCCACTGATTTGCTTCAGCCTGATACGCCAGCTCGACCTCGTCGTACATGTCGTGATCATCCATTGTACGTTCACAATTACAAAAGGCTTGCGAGCCACACACAATCATTGGTGGCGACTATTGATGGGATTCAGATTCCCAATTCTGCAGAGGAGGGTCTTAAACATCCCGGCTGACGTGCTGCTATGAAAGAGAAAATGAAAGCACTTCGGGAGAGCCATAGATAAAACTTGGTTGATTTACCTTATGGTAAGAAGGCAGTGGGTTGCAAATGGGTGTTCAATATTAAGATAAAATTGGATGACACTCTTGATCGCCTGAAGGCTCGTCTGGTGGCAAAAGGTTATTCTCAGACCTATGGTGAGGATTATTTTGAGACATTCTCCCCAATTACTCGAATGACCTCTGTGCACGTCCGCTTGGCCTTAGTTGTTCGCTATGACTGGTCGTTGCTACAACTGGATATCAAGAATTGTCACCCTCACATTTTCATCCAAGGATAGTTTGGTAATTGTCAATGGGTATTGATTATTTTAGGATTATTTATAATTAATATTTGTGCATGGCATGATTTATTGTAGTATTAATTGTTGCTAGTGTAGATTTATTTTGGACTTGTGTAGTGGACCTAACCCAATTATTTAGAATGCATGAACCAACTTTTAGTTGAGCCTAATTTGAGCCCATGAATTAGGCCCGTGGATTAGGAGGCTTAATTAATTAGAGAAACCATTAGACTAGAACCTTCCCTCCCTAATTAAAATCTTCATGAGAGGCCCCAAGGGATATTTGTGACTTTTCACATTGCATGGAGGGTGTATATAGGCCGGCCACCTCATGGAGGAGAGAAAATTATTTCATTCATTCCAAATTCCAAATTCTAGATCTACATTATTCCATCTTTCAAATTTCCTCCATTCCCTTACCAATTCTCCACCAATTCTTCACCAATCTCCTTCTAAATTCATCATTGAGGTTACTACACCAAGGATCTACAAGAAGAAAGCAAGGAACAAGGAGGAGGAGGCCAAGATCTACAAAGAGAGGAGCTACTTGGCAATTGGGGACTTTTCATTGGTAATCCCTCTCCCAATAGGTACAATTCAGTTTTTTTTCGCTTCTAATAGACTCTAGATCTGATATTTCACCATGAGAAACCAACCCACATGCATATGCTACCCATAGGATTTGGTTTTGGGTCAATCGGAGACCTACGGTGGAAGTTATGACCAAATTGGTGCCAATTTTGGAGAAATTCCGAGATTGACACATGTAGTGCTTGTCAATTGATCTAATAGATCTAATGGACACTTGATTGTTTGTTTGTGACTAGTGTCGTGTCCACAATTGGATACGTATAGGCCGTATCTCGTTAAATTGACGAAACGGGTTGATTTTGGGAATTTTCCTCCGAAACGAGGTCTCGTGCATATCACATTGTGACACGGACACGTAGACACTCTAATTACTATACGTATTATTCACAATTTAGGTATTAGACTTGTTCGTGTCCTCCGGGATGCGTTTGGTTGTGTTGGGGCCGTATCGCAAGCGTATCATAGAGAAAGTGTGATACGGGTGCGATGCGCTCCATATGTTTGTTGTTGGCTCATTTTATTGTACGTACATGTGTATTTACATATATATGAGCTATCTATGTATGGTATAGTGTATATTATAGTGTATTTTGGGTTTATATATATATCTATATGTGTAAGTAATAGAGTATCTAGATATATATATATATATATCTACTTGTATATATATATGTATATGTTGTGTTTGATTATATGTTTGGATATATATATTAGTGTAGTCAAAGGCGCGCCTCAGGCGTGCCTAAGGCGCGCCTTGCTCCTAGGTGCAGCGGCAGCGCCTCAGGGCACTCCAGGCGAGACGCAACTCTTAAGGCGCACCTAAGACGCGCCTAGGTGCGCCTTTTTCGAGCGCCTTGGAATAGCTAAGGCGCGCCTTGAAAATCTTGTGAAAAAATAACATGTTTGGACTTCTTTTTTTTAACTGTTGTACTGTTTTTAGACTGTTTTTTGAACTGATGTACTTTTTTTTATTGTTTTCTCTCTCACTCACTCAATTCAAAGTGATTGCAACCTAGACATGGGAGAATTTGAAGCACACATGTTTATCAATGTAGAAATCCGATGTGAATATATATATATATATATATATTATTTTTGCGCCTCGTGTCGCTCGGGCGCACGCCTTGCGCCTAGGGCGATTTGGACCCTTTGCGCCTTGAGTGCGCCTTGCGCCTTTGACTACCTTGATATATATATATATATATATATATATATATATATAAGTTATTTATGTATGTATGTGAGGTGCTATATGTAGCTATGTATATATATATATTTATCTATATGTATACATCTATATACTTGTATAATTGTGCATTTTATATATATGTGTGAGTGTGCTTAGTGTTATTTAGATTTGTGTGTGAGAGAGCAGCAACGAGGTAGCTGCAGCAGAGTTCTCCACGAAGAGAACATCAGCTGCAGCAGAGTTCTCGAGGAAGAGAACAGCAGCTGCAGCAGAGGCTCAGTTTGGAGGAGCAACAGCCAGCAGTTTGGTTTCCTCACTGTGCAAATTGCACACTGTTTCGGGGAAACAGCAACCTTGAGCACAGTTATGTATACATCAACCAATTATGAGCAGTCAGTGCACTGATTTGTGCACAGCAAGAGGAAGGAGGATAACTCTGTGCAGTGCACACAGGTAATCCACTGGGCAGTTTCTTACTGCACAGTATCAGGCATTGTATCAGCCTATGCTCTATACAGTTCAGTATTTGTATTTCAATGTATTGTTAGTTGTTAGTGTTTAGTTAAGAGTTATAGTGTAGGTTCAGTTCTTGTATCAATAGATAGGTAGGTAGTTGGTCTATTAGTTAAAATATAGTTAGTTTAATTATTAGTGATTCCTTAAGGTAGATATAATTGGCCAAGTGTAGGTGTAAGATAATTATTGTTAGCAAATAGTAACTAGGCAGATTTTGTTAAGAGTTAGTATATGTAAATACTTATATAAATTGTTAGTAGCCGTTAGCCTAGCTAGCATAACATAGTTTCATAGTATATCGACTTAGTGACTTAGCATTAGACTCTTGTAACCTAGAATTCATGGATTTGACTTAGAAATGGCGTATCGACCTAGAATTGTATCAACTTCACTTATTTTCATTATTGAACCTTGTATTGATGCAACATACCATATATTGGTTGTGAGACACCAGCTTGAACATCGATAGACACATCTTGCTCAGGACTTCAGGCGAGTACATTTCTCTGATTGTTTTCAATTCATAATATTGTATATATGCATGTTCTAGAATTGTATACATTGATCCCGACACAGTGATTTCACGGACTGGTGCTATATGGATCCCGTCAGGAGGTGTTATCTCCTACCATGTTCAACGGGTACTCAGTCACATGTATTTTATCGTGTGCACCGGATATTAATTTTCATGTACTTCTTGTGCATCCACTATTTCGTGTGTTAGTGTGACTATATCGTGCTCATGTACGTAACGTGTCGTGATTGGATCCATAAGTATTGATTGGGAAGGGGGAGTAGGAGTTGGTTATGTGATCAAAGCCCTCTTGATCTCATGTGCATGTCGATTATACACCTCACGTATAATAGAGTTACTTTTATACCTCATGTGCAACCTAAGCCGATCACATAACGAACTTGCACTCTAAATCACATAGATAGTACTCTTGTTCTCTACTAGCAGTTTATTTTCTGTATTTACTTTCCAGTTCTTATTGTGCTTATTACCTGTTCTCCCTGTATTGTATACTTTTACTACTTATGCATCTTGTATCCTTTTTCTATTGCTTGTTATATATGCTCAATTATGTATTTGAAACTGCTTCCAGAGGTGTGTACTTCGTTCCAATCCTGACTAGATATATTTTTCAGATGATTGGCTAGAGGAGCCGTGTCCCACGTATTACGGCCCACAGGAGGGTGAGACTTTAGAGGATACTTTCCTAGAGCCAGAGGACATAGTACCAGTGACCGAGGAGGTTTAGTTTATGATTGATGATTCTTGTATTAGACTATTCTTTATTGAGATTCACAGATGTACTATTATTTCATATTGTGGATTATATCTTTCTTCCTTCGCTATTCCATTCGTGCATTATTCTTCCTTTAGTTTGTTTTGTGATTGAGATTTGATATACTTGTGAGATACCATAGTACTCCTCCGTTTGGAGTCGAGATGATTGACATGTACCATATTATATTGTTGAGATGTTGGATAGTTAGAAATGACCCAGACAGCGTTCTACCGCCGATTTTGCGGCGTAGGCCGGGCGTAACAACGTACTCGTGCCCGAATATCCGGGTGCGGGTCGTGACACGTTTTTAGTTGTGGCCCATGCAGGTCTAGATTCGCAAGTAGTGCGATTTCGTAGTTGTGCTCGTCTAGAGTATTGCTACGAGACTGCTTTAGGAAAAACAGGATTAGGCTGAGAGTTACTCAATCACAATTAGGAAACATTCCACTATCTGTTTTACAAATCCTTATCTATTGAATATTGACTTTCATTTTGAATAAAGTTCTGTCCTTCTTTGATGATATAGCATTATATTAAATATTGATTACGTATTTCATTCTGTCTTCAGGATGCCTCCGAAGATCAGATTCTATCGCTCGGGAGCAGCGACAGCTTCCTCAGATACTTCCCGGCCTGCTGCGGAGAGGGTAGCAGCTACTACCGCTTCTTCCCCAGTTGAGAGGGTTGCCTCACCGGTTCAGGTGGGAGTCTCAGCAGCCGCCTTTGGGGGTGCTCCTCCCCCAGTTCGGAGGGTAGCTCCAGTTATTTCCGAGGGACTTCTGCCACCACCGCCAGTACCAGCTGATGCTACACAGTTGTTCGCACTTTTCCAGCAGATGATGGAGACCAGGAGGGCCCAGGCTGAGGCGCAGCACCGGCAGACTGAGGTGATGAGACAGGGCATTGAGAATGCTCACCAGGTGGCCATCACTGCCGTAGAGAGGACAACACCACCACAGCCACGAGAGGTACAGCCCAACCCCGGTACCATATAGGACTTCAAGAAGTTGGATCCCCGGCCTTTCAAGGGGACAAAGGGCATTATATATGCAGATGACTGGTTGGAGAGCATGGAGCGCGTCATACGCTTATCTCGCCTTGCAGAGGACCTGATAGTGGAGGCAGCGGGACTGCAGATGATGGACATCGCCAGTACTTGGTTTCGGAATGAGCCACAGATTGTCGATCCAGGATTGACGGGGTGAATTCAGGGACTTGTTCAGAAGGAAGTTCTTTCCGCCTACCGAGATACTTGATTTGGAGCGACAGTTCCAGAACCTTCACCAGGGGAACATGTCGGTAGAGGAGTATGCCGCGGAGTTCGGCAGGTTGAGCAGATATGCAGACTACATGGTGAGAGATCCTGAGAACCGGACGAGTAGATTCAGGAAGGACCTGAATTGGGAAGTAAAGGCTCTCATTTCTTCGAGCCATGAGACGTACACAGATATCTTGAGGGAGGCCCGCAAGGTCGAGAGAAACCTGAGTTGGAGGCCCAAGAGGGACCGAGATATTTTCAGTAGCAATAGCAGCGCAGGTCCAGCCAAGAAGCCCTATTTCCAGCCGCAGAGGCAGCAGTTCCATGCGCCTATCAGAGCACCCGTACAGTAGACGTACCAGATGCAGAGGCCAGCCCAGCTAGCTCGTGCTTGCCCCTTCTGTAAGAAGGCAGGACATGGATGGAATGTTTGCAGGAAGAGGCTTGGTCAGTATTTGTTTTGTGGTTCCTCAGACCACCAGCTGAGGGATTGCCCCAAGACATTAGCTCGTACAGCTACGGATGTAGCCACGATTCAGAGGATACCTGCGAGACACCAGGCGGGACAGTAGAGAGGGCCTCCTTTGCAGCCCCAGCAGCAGAAGTTCGTGCAGCACCAGCACCAGCAGAGAGGTGCACACCAGGGGCGAGCTTTTGCCCTGACCGTGGAGGAGACAGAGCCAGTAGGAGACGTTATAGCAGGTTCAGTCTTACTTGATTCTTTTTCAACTCGTGCCTTATTTGATTCTGGTGCTTCTCATAGCTTTGTATCTGTATCTTTTGCTTTGAGACATCGTCTTGAGTCTGAACCGTTGGCGAGGACTTGCAAGATCACGACCGGGGGTGGCATCATCCTGGTCAGTGATGTTTGCAAGAACCAGAGAATTTATTTGGAAGGCCGTGAGCTGAGAGTATTTACTTGTAATGCCACTTTCGAGTTACGATATGGATTGGTTGAATAGACATCACGCTAGTATCGATTGTCGTGGAGGCAATTTTATTTCAGACGCCAGGAGAGCCGGAGTTCGAGTTCGTCCGAGGAGCAGAGCAGAGCGAGGGCGATTTCTGTGGAGCTTTGGTCGAGGAGCAGGAGCCACCACATCCGTTGATTACGGAGTACTTGGATGTCTTTCCAGAGGAATTGCCGAGGTTGCCGCCGGACAGAGATGTGGAGTTCTCTATAGATTTAGTGCCAGGCGCAGAGCCGATCTCTCAGCACATCTATAGAGTAAACAACAGTGAATTGGCGGAGTTGAAGCAGGTGGATGAGTTGCAAGACAAAGGCTTTATCCGTTCCAGTTCATCACCATGGGGTGCTTCGGTACTGTTTGTACCCAAGAAGGATGGGTCGGTACGTATGTGTATCGAGTCTATCGACTACAGGACACTTAATAACCTCACTATCAAGAACAAATACCCGTTGCCGCGGATTGATGACTTGTTTGACCAGTTGAGCGGAGCGAAGGTATTCTCCAAAATAGACTTGAGGTCAGGGTACTATCAGGTGAAAGTGAAGAGGAAAGACATCCCGAAGACAGCTTTCAGGACTCGTTATGGGTAGTTCGAGTTCTTGGTAATGCCGTTTGGGTTGACCAATGCCCCGGCAATGTTCATGAACCTGATGAACAAGGTGTTTCATCAGTAGTACCTGAACCAGTTTGTTGTAGTCTTCATAGATGATATCCTGATATATTCGAAGACCCCAGAGGAGCATGAGCAGCACTTGAGAATTGTTCTAGAGACCCTCAGGAATGAGAAGTTGTATGGCAAGTTGTCGAAGTGCGAATTCTTCCTTGATAAGGTTGAATTCCTTGGGCATGTCATTACAGGAGATGGAATCTCGGTGGACCCGAAGAAGATCTCAGCAGTTGAATCGTGGTCTACCCCGAGTTCAGTAGCAGAGATCAGGAGCTTCCTTGGATTAGCAGGCTACTACCAGAGGTTTGTTCAGGACTTCTCCAGACTAGCAGAGCCGATGACTAGGCTGACCAGGAAGGACGTAGAATCCGTCTGGACTGAGGATTGTCAGTCAGCATTTGAGGAGATGAAGAGGAGATTGACTACAACTCCCATCTTGACACTACCATCAGGAGCAGAAGGATTTTCCATTTACAGTGATGCATCAGGAAAGGGTTTGGGTTGTGTACTATAGCAGCACGGGAAGGTGATTGCCTATGCTTCTAGGCAATTACGCCCGCATGAGAAGAACTATCCTACCCATGATTTGGAGCTTGCAAAGGTTATCTTTTCTCTCAAATTGTGGAAACACTATCTATATGGAGAGAGTAGAGATCTTCACAGACCATAAGAGCATAAAGTATGTGTTTACACAGAAAGAGCACAACATGAGACAGCGGCGATGGTTTGAGCTGATGAAGGACTTCGACATACTAGAGACAGACATTTATTGGTAGATCTCGACAGTTTGGGCATTGAGGTACTAGTTCCGGGAGTCGCAGCGCAGATGTGGGGACTTCAGGTTCAGTCGGAGCTGATGGACCGAGTCAGAGCCGGACAATATGAGGATGAGTCTCTGAGGAGCATCAAAGCACAGGTTCAGGTTGGGCTGGCAGAGGACTTTATCGTCGCAGATGATGGATCATTGCGACACGGTACCAGGTTGTGCGTACCGAGAGGAGCCTTGCGCAAGGAGATTATGCAGGAGGCGCATCGTTCCCAATACTCTATGCATCCCGGTGCCAATAAGATGTATAAAGATATGAGGGAGCATGTATGGTGGTATGGCATGAAGCGGGAGGTAGCTAGCTTCGTGTCCAGATGCTTAGTTTGCCAGCAGGTCAAGGCGGAGAGACAGAGACCAGGAGGATTGCTTCAGCCTTTGCCCATTCCGGAGTGAAAATGGGAACATGTTACTATGAATTTTGTATCGGGGCTTCCGCGTTCTCCAGGAGGCAAGGATGCGATTTGGGTCATCGTTGATAGGTTGACCAAATCAACCCACTTTCTGCCATTTAAAGTGGGTACATCTACGGAGAGACTTGCGGAGATGTATGTGCGCCAGATTGTCATATTACAAGGGCGTTCCAGTGAGCATTGTCTCGGATCGGGATAGTCGCTTCACGTCCCATTTCTGGAGGAGTTTGCAGGCTAGCTTGGGCACTCAACTCAAGTTCAGTACCGCCTATCACCCTCAAACGGACGGACAGTCGAAGAGGACTATTCAGACTCTCGAGGACATGCTACGCACTTGTGTTTTGGATCTTGGAGGTTCTTGGAAGAATCACCTTCACTTGGTAGAGTTTTTATACAACTACCAAGCCAGCATCGAGATGTCACCATTCGAGGCGTTGTATGGACGGAGGTGCCGCACTCCGTTGTCCTGGGATGATGTTGGTGACAGAGCTTTATTGGTACCAGAGATGGTAGTGGATGCAGCAGAGAAGGTGAAGCTTATCAGGGACAGACTTCGAGTGGCGCAAGACAGGCAGTGGCATTGGGCCGATAGCTACCGGAGACCTTTGGAGTTTGAGGTATAGCTTTAGTTTGTTTGCTTGTGCTTGATTGTTGTTTTGTTAGAGTGCTAAGTTTGTGTTTCGTGCTAGGTTGGCGGTCTGGTTTTCTCGAGGATTTCTCCGACACGTGGCACGATTCGTTTCGGTGGAGGCGGCAAGATTAGTCCGCGATTCATCGGTCCCTTCAGTATTCTTGAGAGAGTCGGTGCAGTCGCTTACAGACTAGACTTACCACCTGCACTGGAGGGAGTGCACAACGTGTTTCACGTGTCACAGTTGAGACGGTACATGGCAGATCCCAGTCATGTGTTGGATCACTCGGAGATAGATGTGGGCCCTACTCTCAGCTATCCAGAGCAGCCAGTGGAGATTCTGGATCGGAGGGAGAAGATGCTGAGGAACCAAACGATTCCTTTGGTGCGCGTCGCGTGGAGGCATCACTCTCAGGAGAGAGTACCTGGGAGCGAGAGACCGAGATGCGCGAGCGATATCTGTATCTGTTCGAGCCATGAGGTATAATTCTTTCTTGCATTGTATTGTTTGCTTTGGTAGATAGTTTCTTCCTTAATTTCGAGGACGAAATTTTTCTAAGGTGGGTAGGTTTGTCACCCGCACATTTTCATCCAAGGATAGTTTGGTAATTGTCAATAGGTATTAATTATTTTAGGATTATTTATAATTAATATTTGTGCATGGCATAATTTATTTATTTACTGTAGTATTAATTGTTGCTAGTGTAGATTTATTTTGGACTTGTATAGTGGACCTAACCCAATTATTTAGAATGCATGAACCAACTTTTAGTTGAGCCTAATTTGAGCCCATGAATTAGGCCCGTGGATTGGGAGGCTTAATTAATTAGAGAAACCATTAGACTAGAACCTTCCCTCCCTAATTAAATTCTTCATGAGAGGCCCCAAGGGGTATTTGTGACTTTTCACATTGCATGGAGGGTGTATATAGGCCGGCCACATCATGGAGGAGAGAGAAAATTATTTCATTCATTCCAAATTCCAAATTCTAGATCTACATTCTTCCCTCCTTCAAATTCCCTCCATTCTCTCACTAATTCTCCACCAATTCTTCACCAATCTCCTTCTAAATTCATCATTGAGGTTACTACACCAATGATCTACAAGAAGGAAGCAATGAACAAGGAGGAGGAGGAGGCCAAGATCTACAAGGAGAGAATGTACTTGGCAATTGGGAACTTTTCATTGGAAATCCATCTCCCAATAGGTACAATTCATTTTTTCCCCTTCTAATAGACTCTAGATCTGAGATTTCACCATGAGAAACCAACCCACATGCATAGGATACCCATAGGATTTGGTTTTGGGTCAATCGGAGACCTACGGTGGAAGTTATGACCAAATTGGTGCCAATTTTGGAAGAATTCCGAGATTGACACATGTAGTACTTGTCAATTGATCTAATAGATCTAATGGACACTTGATTGTTTGTTTGTGACTAGTGTCGTGTCCACAATTGGATACGTGTAGGCCGTATCTCGTCAAATTGACGAAACGGATTAATTTTGGGGATTTTCCTCCGACACGGGGCCTCGTGCATATCACATTGTGACACGGACACGTAGACACTCTAATTACTATACGTATTGTTCACAATTTAGGTATTAGACTTGTTCGTGTCCTCCGGGATGCGTTTGGTTGTGTGTTGGGGCCGTATCGCAAGCGTATCATAGAGAAAGTGTTATACGGGTGCGATGCGCTCCATATGTTTGTTGTTGGCTCATTTTATTATACGTACATGTGTATTTACATATATATGAGCTATCTATGTTTGGTATAGTGTATATAATAGTGTATTTTGGGTTTATATATATCTATATGTGTAAGTAATAGAGTATATATATATATATATATATATATATATATATATATGTATATGTTGTGTTTGATTATATGTTTGGATATATATATATCTAAGTTATTTATATATGTATGTGAGGTGCTATATGTAGCTATGTATATATATATATATATATATATATATATATATATATATATACACACACTTGTATAATTGTGCATTTTATATATATGTGTGAGTGTACTTAGTCTTATTTAGATTTGTGTGTGAGAGAGCAGCAACGAGGTAGCTGCAGCAGAGTTCTCCACGAAGAGAACAGCAGTTGCAGCAGAGTTCTCGAGGAAGAGAACAACAACTGCAGCAGA
The DNA here is from genome assembly GCA_036927795.1 of Iris macrosiphon. NCBI lineage: Eukaryota > Viridiplantae > Streptophyta > Magnoliopsida > Asparagales > Iridaceae > Iris > Iris macrosiphon. Next base: position 112,665,887 of record JAYESA010000015.1, on the reverse strand, counting down.
GGCTTAACAAGAGAACAACAGCTGCAGCAGAGGCTCAGTTTGGAGGAGCAACAGCCAGCAGTTTGGTTTCCTCACTGTGCAAATTGCACTGTTTCGGAGAAACAACAACCTTGAGCACAGTTATGTATACATCAACCAATTATGAGCAGTCAGTGCACTGATTTGTGCACAACAAGAGGAAGGAGGACAACTCTGTGCAGTGCACACAGGTAATCCACTGTGCAGTTTCTCACTGCACAGTATCAGGTATTGTATCAGGCTATGCTCTATACAGTTCAGTATTTGTATTTCAATGTATTGTTAGTTGTTAGTTGTTTAGTTAAGAGTCGAGTTATAGTGTAGGTTCAGTTTCTTGTATCAATAGATAGGTAGTTAGTTGGTCTATTAGTTAAAATATAGTTAGTTTAATTATTAGTGATTCCTTAAGGTAGATATAATTGGCCAAGTGTAGGTGTAAGATAATTATTGTTAGCAAATAGTAACTAGGCAGATTTTGTTAAGAGTTAGTATATGTAAATACTTATATAAATTGTTAGTAGCAGTTAGCCTATATATGTATAGTTTGTATTGTTAAGTGTACATTGGGTATGATAGTAGTTGTAGTACTTACTAGCTAGGAGTAGCAAATGGCTTAGCATGGGGGTTTAGGCATATGTTAGCTATATGCAATAGGATTGGTTTACCAAGGTATCCCCAAGGTAATGGGTCGATACCCAAGGTATTGAGCTTGGGCATCGAGGTAGTTGCGATACGCATTGGTGCAAGGCCAAGGTATCCTATTTCAATTGATTTTATCTAATATTACAATATTTGACTTATATATATATAAAAACCCTATTTCATATTAGAAAACTTGCGTATCTTAGGATATGGCTCTTTGAATGCATTGTTGTGTGTTAGCCTAGCTAGTATAGTATAGTTTCATAGTATATCGACTTAGTGACTTAGCATTAGACTCTTGCAACCTAGAATTCATTGGTTTGACTTAGAACTTAGAAATGACGTATCGACCTAGAATTGTATCACCTTCACTTATTTTCATTATTGAACCTTGCATTGATGCAACATACCATATATAGGTTGTGAGACACCAGCTTGAGCATCAAGAGACACCTTGCTCAGGACTTCAGGCGAGTACATTTCTCTGATTGTTTTCAATTCATAATATTGTATATATGCATGTTCTAGAATTGTATACATTGATCCCGACACAGTGATTTCACGGACAGGTGCTATATAGATCCCGTCAGGAGGTGTTATCCCCTACCGTGTTCAACAGGTACTCAGTCACATGTATTTTATCGTGTGCACCGGGTATTGATTTTCATGTACTTCTTGTGCATCCACTATTTCGTGTGCTAGTGTGACTATATCGTGCTCATATACGTAACGTGTCGTGATTGGATCCATGAGTATTGGTTGGGGAAGGGAAGTAGGAGTTGGTTATGTGATCAAAGCCCTCTTGATCTCATATGCATGTCGATTATACACCTCACGTATAATAGAGTTACCTTTATACCTCATGTGCAACCTAAGCCGATCACATAACAAACTTGCACTCTAAATCACATAGATTAACTCTTGTTCTCTACTTGCAGTTTATTTTCCGTATTTACTTTCCAGTTCTTATTGCGCTTATTGCTTGTTCTCCCTGTATTGTATACTTTTACTACTTGTGCATCTTGTATCCTTTTTCTATTGCTTGTTACATATGCTCGATTATGTATTTGAAACTGCTTCCAGATGTGTGTACTTCGTTCCAATCCTGACTGTATATATTTTTCAGATGATTGGCTAGAGGAGCTGTGTCCCATGTATTACGACCCACAGGAGGGTGAGACTTTAGAGGATACTTCCCTAGTGGCAGAGGACATAGTACCAGTGACCGAGGAGGTTTAGTTTATGATTGGTGATTCTTGTATTAGACTATTCTTTGTTGAGATTCACAGATGTACTATTATTTCATATTGTGGATTGTATCTTTCTTCCTTCGCTATTCTATTCGTGCATTATTCTTCCTTAGTTTGTTTTGTGATTGAGATTTGATATACTTGTGAGATACTATAGTACTCCGTTTGGAGTTGCGATGATTGACAGGTACCATATTATATTGTTGAGATGTTAGATAGTTAGAAATGATCCAGACAGCGTTCTACTGCCGATTCTGCGGCGTAGGTTGGACGTAACTACGTACTCGTGCCCGAATATCCGGGTGCGGGTCGTGACACATTTTTAGTGGTGGCCCATGCACGTCTAGATTCGCGAGTAGTGCGATTTCGTAGTTGTGCTCGCCTAGAGTATTACTACGAGCCTGCTTTAGGAAAAACATGATTATGAGGCCGTTATGACTCGTCCAGACATTTCCTTTGCCGTCAATATTTTAAGTAGATTTATGTCTTCACCACGAGTTCTACATTGGGAGGCAGTTCTCAGAATTATAAGCTATCTAGTTCAGAATCCGAAAAAAAAAATTCGGATGGAGAATAAGGGACATAGTTACGTTGAATGCTTTACTGATGCTGACTGGGGTGCCAGTCTTACGGATGGTCTACATCTGGCTACTCGGTCTTCATTGGCGGAACTTGGTATCATGGAAGAGCAAGAAGCAAAGTGTGATTGCACGATCAAGCTCGAAAGCGGAATATCGGGCAATTACTCACGGCAAAGCCGAGATGCTATATCTGCAGCATCTTCTACAGGAACTGGGAGAAGAAACATGATATAAAGTAGCAGATATGTGGTGTGATAACCAATCTGCTATTCATATTGCTACTAACCCTGTATTTCATGAAAGAGCAAAGCACATTGACATCGACATTCACTTTGTCCGTGATGAGTATCAGAAAGGGATGATAAAGTTTCACCATGTGAGGACCGACGATCAAATAGCTGATATATTTACAAAATCTCTTCTAGGTCCTCGGGTTCAATTTCTCTGTAACAAGCTGGACATGATTGACATCTATGCTCCAGCTTGAGAAAGAGTGTTGAGTTATGTGTTAAGTTGAGTTTAGTCCCACATCGGATAGACTAATAGGGAGAGGGATTAGCATGTCCTATATAATGTACTCCCCTCTCCTCTTAATGAATTAATCTATCGTTCCTATTCTACACGAATATTTCAAGTGCAGTCGGAAAAGACAGGTACATCACCATATACAGGAAACATCTGAATATTACAAGTAACATAAGTTAACATCACAAGACTTCATTCAGTCATTACCTTTTTCCATTTTATAAATGTACTCATTGGGCTAATTCAATATGAGGTTCCTCGCTTCACAGGTTCTATCAATCGTTTTTGGCATGCCTAATCTGATACCCCCATCGATAGTGGCCAATACCAAAATTATGGCACTCCTTCCCAGTAAACTCAGCAAGGAAAGAGTTAAATAAAAAGTGGTGTGAAAAGAAAACGTCCCACACAATAATCCGATCATGCCTAAGATCAACATGCTATACAAAAAAATTTCATCTATACAATGTAACCATTACCATTTTGTAGAAGTTGTATACTATAAATTCACAATGCATCTTAATATCATCCATTGAAAACTATCTATTGTAGGCTAAGTTGTCTAGATAGATCTGCAATGCAAATAGCAAAAGAAAATTTAGAGAAGACAACATAGTATTCGTTTTTAATTATTAACCAGAGGATGCAAGAGAGTTAAGAACCGCATGTTTGGTAGAAGACCATTGCAGCCTCCCTCCGATTCGTTCCGTCACGTAACTGCTCTTGAAGCGATTCGTACTCTTCTGGCTTCACCAGGGTGTCAACTAGCATCTTCAGATGTCTGCACAGGACATATAATTTTGTGTTTATCCTGAATGCTAACTTGCTAACTAGAGTAAGGTCCAAGGAAGTGTGGAAAAGTTCCAGTCATGGACAAGGGATATTATGGAATTAATTTGAGAAAGAGAGGCTATATGAATGACAGTAAGTATGTCTCTAAAGATATTAACAACTTCCGTGAAATGTACTTACGTGTTTATTGATTCATGAGTAATGCTATCGGCAGAGGGGTCCGAAATCACAGGATTAAGGGTCTGATCAGCAAGTCCAGTTTCTTCTAGCAGTTCTGTAAAACTCAAATTTAAATGAAGTGCCGACAGTAGATTGAATCGATTATCAAGTGCTGATATAGTAGAATGAATATTTTCTGGATACCTGAATCAAAAGTTGGTCCCTCCGGTGATTGACCAACACCTTGCTCCACTGGTAATGCTATGTTCTGTGCTGCTTCACTCAGAAAATCTCCCGGGGGAGGACTCATCTGGGTATATTGCCTCTCTGCTAAGTTCTGAAGAAAAGAAGATCCGGAGAACAAAGGCAATGTATTCATTTCCATTGGATTTGCTTTTATTGTGTTGAAATTCCGATGGATAAAGTGAGATTGGGCAGCGACCTACAAAAAGAAATAATATGAAGAAAAAAATGGGAATGATAAGGAGAGAGAAAAAAAAATGTTCAACATTAACCTGACTTCTTCTCTTTCTTTTCAACCTAGATGTATCCTTGAGCCATGAAAAGTAGGTGGCAGCAGGTATAACGATTATGTCATCATGCCTGGCCAATCGAGAGAGATTAGCCTGCTGTTGAGTATCTTCTCCAGGTAGAGGAGGAGCCAGAGTTGGCTGCTGTTGAGTATCTTCTCCAGGTGGAGGAGGAGCCAGAGTTGGCTGCTGTTGAGTATCTTCTCCAGATGTGGTTTCTTCTCCACCTGTAGAAGATGTTCAACAGCAGTCAACTCTAGCTCCTCCTCCAGATGTGGTTTCTTCACCCCCTGGTGAAGATACTTAACAGCAGTCAACTCTGGCTCCTCCTCCACCTGGAGAAGATACTCAACAGCAGGCTAATCTCCCTCGATTAGCCAGGCATGATGACATAATCGCTATACCTGCTGCCACCTACTTTTCATGGCTCAAGGATACTTCTAGGTTGAAAAGAAAGAGAAGAAGTAACATTTTTTTCCCCTCCTTATCATTCCCATTTTTTTTCTTCATATTATTTCTTTCTGTAGGTCGCTGCCCAATCTCACTTTATCCATCGGAATTTCAAAACAATAAAAGCAAATCCAATGAAAATGAATACATTGCCTTTGTTCTCCGGATCTTCTTTTCTTCAGAACTTAGCAGAGAGGCAATATACCCAGATGAGTCCTCCCCCGGGAGATTTTCAGAGTGAAGCAGCACAGAACATAGCATTACCAGTGGAGCAAGGTGTTGGTCAATCACCGGAGGGGCCAACTTTTGATTCAGGTATCCAGAAAATATTCATTCTACTATATCAGCACTTGATAATCGATTCAATCTACTGGTAATGCTGTTGAGTATCTTCTCCAGGTGGAGGAGGAGCCAGAGTTGGCTGTTGTTGAGTATCTTCTCCAGGGGGAGAAAAAACTAAATCTGGAGGAGGAGCCAGAGTTGAGTGCTGTTGAACATCTTCTACAGGTGGAGAAGAAACCACATCTGGAGGAGCCAGAGTTTGCTGCTCTGGAGGAGGTGCCAGAGTTGGATGCTCTTGAATATCTTGTCCAGTTGGCTCTATATATGTCGAGTCTACAAAATATCTGTCATATTTCGATCTTAAATAAAGATACATATATATAGCACAATGCAACAGAAATTAAAATGAATTTGCTATGTAAGTACTACTGAATAATGTATTAGAAATATGATAGATTTCTTGAACAACAGATTAATATGGGAATTGTGAAAATAGTATTTACTGCTCATTATAGGGATTGGTATCTTCTAGGAAGGACGGAAGTTCGTCCGGAATAGTGATGTCAGCTGCTTCAACTGACGACAATAAATGAATTAATATCAATAAATGAACATGTAGTCCCTTAATTCAGACATATTCTTAATTACAAAAAAATGTAGGACAAGTCAGTCAAATTCTGTTAGGAACAGAGACCTTGGTGATGATTCTGATGAGAGGGGCCCACTAGGTCATCCAAGACATGCTCAGACACATCATCAAATCTCTGCGCCCATAGATTTCCAAATGGAAATGGTGTAAAACCATAGAAAAAAATAATAATTTCGAGCAACTTTGAAAATTTGTACATATTCAAGAAAATGATTTTTGTCATAGTTTCCGTACTTCAAAATAATAATTTTCTGTTAATATTTGACGGTGTCGTGTCGTGTCTTATCGAATGTAATGGTTTCATTTTATATAACGAATGTGATTACTGTGTCATTAGTGGATTAGTGAGAGACAAGAGAATGCAAATTTGAGTAGAAATTTGGGCCATTTTCACTTCCAACATAATAAATCAATTAGAACTTGACTACTACTCTTTACTAAATAAATTAGCTATATACAAACTTGATATGTTTCAATAAAAACAAATGTCAACTTATGAACGACCCTACTCCCTCCGTTCCCCCCAAAAAAAAGGGCACAAAAGGAGAGCTATTTCTCAAAATCGTGAGGACATATCAAATATGTATCATATCAGTATTATGTTGTATCGACTTTGTATTCATGCAACATAAAGCAGGGGCAGAACTAGAATTTTGAGTTTGTGGGACTTGAATACAGCTACTAGAAAAAATAATGAACACAATAAAAGTATAAGCTTAATATTATATTGATTATACTTTAGCTAAATATAATTATAATTGTCGTCGACGAATTTTTATATTTTGGAAGCGTTCCACAATAACATTATTTTCTATACTAGTAAATGCATCTCTCTCTATGTATATAACCATTTACTGTTCATCCATTGATCTTCCACTTTCGCAACGAAGTCTTTATAAAATTCATATCAGAAAATGCCATTCCCACACTTGTTTCTAATAGACCCAAATTTGCTGGGCCTCACTAGTTCTATGTGAACTCTTACTTGGGTTGAATTGGACTTTGAGTTCCATTTTTGATTCTATGGAACAGCTATGAGATACCTCTTAATGGAAGGCGATTTTGAGGCGATTTCTAAGCGATTGGGATCCTAGTGTTAGGACCATGTCCTAACTGACCTTGGAATGGAGAAGATATACTCCAATTCGCCATGAATTTGCAGAAAATTCAGTGGAAGAAGAAGAAGAAGAAGAAGAAGAATTGGGGAATTTGGAGAATCTATGGTTTATTGAAGAACTAAGAAAGAAGAAGAACAATGTACATTGTAACTAACTCTAAAGAGAAAAACTAAAATCAATACAAATCATTCCATACATCTCCATAGCCCTCTCCGCAATTTATACAGGTTAGTAACCGACTCTGAGTGTTTGTTGAGCTGGACAATTTGTAACCGACTCATCCTCATGAGCTGGCAACTACTGCTGAGCTGGCAAACAATTGATGAGTCGAATACCTCTGATACCTGAGTCTTCTCTGGCCTCCCCTTCTCTGAATGTCTCTCTCTGGTTTCCCCACTGCCTCTCTAGCATTTGAGCTTCAGAATAATAGGCAATTCAGTCCTTTCAATCCCCCTCTGGAATTGGCACGTAACACCTAGGTTCCTGTCCGCTTCCTAGGGCTTCTCGTGATGTCCTCTTCAGCACATTCCTCTCCTCCCCCAGTCATGGTAGCTCCTAATCCTCTTTTCTTCACGAATAAGCAAAATTGTGGTTACGCACCAAACAACAGCGGATTTGCAGCCACAAATCCGATAGGGGTTGCCAAATCGTTTGTGTGTGTCCTGAAGCCCAAAGAGGCTTCAATGCCTCCTCTGGAGATTGACGGAGCAAGGCTCCCTCCCCCAACAATTAAGGGCAAAGTCATTGTTGTTAAGATTTCGGAGGAGGTGTATGGAAAATTCGTGGAAGAATTTAAGAGCAATTTAATTGGCAGAATTATGCTTCCCAAAGGATCTCGTCCTCAGTCTATTGAGGTTATACACAAATTGCTTTCTACACTTTGGCAAACATCGGAAGATTGGAAATTGGTGCCAATTGGTAAGGGATATTTTGATATACATTTTGAAACGATAGGGGAGATGCTGCGAATCCAGAAACGTGGGGCGTGGTCTTTGGAAAATGGAGGCATATTCAGAGTTCTTCCTTGGAAACCAGACTCTAATCCTAATGCAGCATGGTCCACCAGAGTTCAGGTCTGGGTAAGGCTCTACAATCTCAGCCAAGAATATTGGCATCCTCAAACATCAATGGAAGTAGCAAGAGGGGTGCGTATACCCTTGCAGCTTGATTATGCAACTCGAACGAGAAAATTTGGGCAGTTTGCCAGAGTACCAGTTGAAGTTGATATGCAACCCCCCTTCCTAAATCTATTTGGGTGGAAAGGGAAAAATGTGAAACATGGTTTTTATGTCGAGGTCAGCAATGATAACCTTCACCAATTCTGCAGTGACTGTGAAACAATTGGACATACATTGTTAAATTGTAGGTTTAAGCAGCAGAGAGAGAAGGTTGGGAATCAAGAGGAGCGAGCGAAGAAACCTTTCAAAGGAGGTGTAGCTCAATGGAAAGCTAAGGTCAATGATACGGTAGGCACCATGACAGAAGATGCTCAAAAGACAAAATTTGGGTACTACAGATAAGATGCTGGATAAAAGGCCAATGAATATAGCAGTACCTGATAATGATATTCTAGCTAATAAGTTAGATGTGATGAAGGATGACATTGGCTCCAGAGCAGTAGAAACAACAGATATTGATGTCAACACAGTTCCATTGGCCAACTCGTTTGCAGTTCTAGGAACGATGGCTGAGGAGGACAAGGAGACATTGATGCAGAATGCCACTGAAGAATCTGAAGGTGAAAATGGTTTCCAAGAGAATTCAGCACAGAGGAGAGTCACAGATATGTTGGTAGATGGACTGGGAGAGAATACAGAGTCAATGATTCAGAATGACTCCTGTTTGCAGAATGTGTGATTTGAAGAAACGAGAGGCAAGGCAAAGGCAGAATTTTCTCACGAAGTGATTGGTGAAGTCGATGCAGTTATTAAATGGTTTTGCATATGTGATAAAAGTGATAATGAAGATAATGCATCAATGTCAGATAAGCCCCCACAACCTCATAGGCAAAAGAAAAATGCTGCAGCTAATACCAAAATCCCAAACCCTTACAACACGAGGGGAAGCACACATCCACAAACATCTCAATGACTTTTATCTTTTGGAATGCTCGGGAACTGGCAAACACGGAAACAAACAGAGCTTTAGCTCATCTTGCTGCTGCTAATAGGCCATCTATAATTGGTATTGCTGAACCTAAAGTAATATTTTCCAAAATCCCTGCAGGCTATTGGAGAAACTTGAATATGGAGCTCATTGCTACCAATGACAAGGGTAATCTTATTCCCACTCTATGGGTCCTTGGTGAAAGAAGTTTTATTGCCAATTACTCAATATTGCTTCACTCGACAACTGATCAAATGGTCACAGTGAAGGAAAATTTCTATGGAAGTATAGCGCATATCTCTTTTATATATGCATCCCACTTCTTGCATCGTTAGACGTAGACAGTGGTCTGATTTAGATTTGTTCAAGAGCACTATTTCTGGACCATGGGCTTTAATGGGAGATTTCAATGCGGTGATGGGTGCTCACGAGTGCAAGGGTGATTCATTACCTCCCAAAATTTCCTGTGAAGAGTTCAAGGCATCCTTGGACAACTGTGAGCTTGTTAACGTGCACACTCAAGGCAATCTATTCACATGGGCAAAATCTACTGCAACTCCAGGAAGATACACTGAAAGAAGATTGGATAGAGGGGTTTGTAATACAGATTGGTTTCACAGATGGCCTTCCACTTCATGTCGATCTCAAGTAAGGATTGAATCAGATTATAATCCGATTATCTTCATTTCTAGTGAAACTGGATCACAGGGTCCTATTCCTTTTAGATTTCAGAATATGTGGGCTTCTCATGATTCCTTCAAAGACAGTTACCAGAGCTTGGGTATCGGTTCCTTTTACAAGTTGTCACATGAAGACCATGATTGTCAAGTTGAAAGCAGTCAAAAACGCTCTTAAAGTCTAGAACAGAACGGTATTTCATAATATGCACAGCACAGTGTTGGATGCTACTGAGCGCTTGAGTGCAATTCAGAAAGAAATAGATAATACTAAGGGTGGTAAAGAAAAATTGGAGCAAGAGAGACAAGCTAATGTTGTAAAAACTCCTTAAAATGCAAATTGGAAGATATAAAATTAAAGACAAGAAATAGTATATGATTCGAGGCACGTTACACGCTGTCCTTAGAATAGAATTTCGTCCCACGAACAGTGCAGTGGGTTCCTGGCGATCTATCCCCGAGATACAACGAATCCTTCGATTCACTTCACCGTGCACCCGGTGGCGAATCTCACGAACGATCACAACCTTGTCCGAAGAATAGAGATTGGACGGAGGAGTTTTTGGAGGAATTAAGGTTCTGGTGTTTTCCTTTTCTTTTTCGTCTCTGTACGATTGTTGTTTCGTTCCGAACAGAGAGCGAGAGAGAGAGAAGGAAAAACTGATTTCTGTTTTTCAGATCTCAGGATCGTGTCGTGGATATATCTCTCACGTAACATTTCCCACTCTTTCCGTAACGGGATTACGTGAGAATAGTTCCGCGAAAGACCAGCAACCCACCAGACCAAATCAACGAAATTAAAAAATAAAATAAAATAAGTTATGAAATTACCTTTGTACCCGTGTCCGTTCCGCGGCGCGCAAGCGTGCAAAGTGCTAAGTGCGCGAATAATAAACGCGTAAAAACGCGCATTAAATCGCGCACCCGCTCGCGGGTTGGATGAGATGCCCATCCCCTACAAAGCCCACTTACCCACTAAGAGGGGTAAAGCAATATATGGAAAGGAGAATGACTTCTCCTTTCCCATGTGGGACTAAAAGAAAGGAGTTGCTTTTGTTGAATCATATGGTTAAATAAATCTAACAGCTAAACACATCTAGACGCCTCTCTTCTCCTTCAAGAGAAGTTTTGGAAACAAAAATCACGTATAAAATGGCTTCAAGAGGGGGATAGAAATACAAAAAAAATTCACACCACTGAGAAGGTGAAGAATACCAAAGCCATTATTAATGTTCTTGAGGATGAGGGATTGATGATGACTGAAAAGCAGCAGATAAAGGAACATATTCTGCAATTTTATAAAAATCTATACTCTTCTAGTACTACAGACATTGAATTAAGCCTAGTTGATGATCTTATTTCTCCGGGAGTAACTGATGAGGTAAATGAAGTCCTCTCTGCAGTGCCTAAGGAAGGTGAAATCAAAAGAGCTGTTTTTGACTTGGACCCCAGGAGCTCGGCTGGACCAGATGGGTTCATTGGCACCTTTTATCACGAATGTTGGAAAATTATCAAGACTGCTTTGATTGCTGCAGTCAGGGAGTTTTTCAAAAATGGCAAAGTTTTTCAAAGGCTTAACTCTAATCTTCTTATATTAATTCCAAAAGTGAAGGGAGCAACCAACATATCACAGTTTAGAACTATTGCATTGGCTAATTACCTTTTTAAAATAATTCCTAAAATCGCATCCTCTCGGATTGCTGAAGTTGCTGCTTATCTCCAAGTCAGAAGGGTTTTATCAAGGGAAGGCATATATCTGAAGCTATAAGTGCAGCCTCTGAGTGTGTGAACTTGCTGGACGGGAAGTCATTTGGAGGAAGCATGGGGATCAAGATAAGACGTATCTAAGGTTTTTTATACCATTGAGTGGCATTTTCTCATCAAGGTTTTGCAAAAAATTGGGTTCTCGAGCATATTTTGTTCAGTGGAACAAAGAGTTCCTGAATTCGGCCAAACTATCTATTTTGATTAATGGGACTAGTGTTGGTTACTTCTCTTGTTCTAGAGGAGTCAGGCAGGGGGACCCATTATCTCCTATTCTGTTATGCATTGCGCAAGAGGTTACGAGCAAAGGAATCGATAGACTAATCAATCAATAGAAATTGCATCTCATCAATGCACCTAGGGGGTGTGTCCCTCTGTCACACCTGATGTATGTAGACGACCTATTGATATTCGGCCGAGCTACAATCACTGACATTAGGAATCTCACGTCATTTCTTGATCTCTATGGCAAGTGTTCGGGTTAGAAAATCAACTGTGCTAAATGTAGTGTTGTGTTAGGCAAAGGAGCTTCCTCTAGGGCTCAAGCAGTGGGCCTGGAATCAGGTATGAAAGTTGTGAATTGGAGACGGTTTTCGTCAGAAGTGGAAAATATTGTGCATTATGGTAAAGCACTGGGTGTACATTGAATTATGCTAAATAATGTCGGGTGCAACTCAAAATTTCTCTTACAAAATAACTTCTTTGCAAAAAAATAATAATAATAAGCTTTATTTAATGCTGATCATCAAAGCTTACAATCCACGTGGAATACAATATTTGCACAACCAACAAAACCGTTACATCATTGACGTGGCAAACTCTCATTGGTTCACGTGTGCTGTTGTCTCCCAATAACCGACAAGTAATACGAACTATTATAGTAAAAAATTCAAAGTTCTTTTTGTTTCTTACCAAACTCTGCGGTCTGGTGATATTACTCAAGGAGGAGTTCCGGGGCACCAGGATCAGTGCCTTCGGCCTGCAGTCACAGTCGTCGTCCGATCAAAGATCATCCGACGGTCATTACATGACCAAAATATATATAATTCGTAAAGAAAAGGGAGAAAACCGGACATGACTGGGCTCGGAACGACTGCCAGCATCAGAGCGATTACATCGATCTTGAATTCAAATTATCACCCACAAATAACAGAAAAAAAATATTAGAGAAAAAATGGGGACCAAATTGCAAAGAAATAACAAAACAGAACGAATTGGAAAAAAAAAAAAAGTGTGTGTGGCAGAAAATTACCAGTAACCGACTAAAATCCTCTGCAAACATATATAAAAATTAAAATTAAAATTAAACATAAAAAATTACTAGTTCTTCAACTAATTAGAATTTACCATGGAGGAGCTTGATCTTCCTTTGATAGACCTTCACTACACCCACTGCTCAAAATCAAACACGGAGAATTAATTAACCCCCGAAAAAACAAAATATATAGTATAGGCGGGAAAAATTAAATTATGAGTGGTTGACTGTTAAAATTGAAGCCAGATAAAGAAATCTAGGTTTAGGATTTTGGAGTTTGGCGAGGCTGTCCTTGTTGAGACGGGGCTGGGAGAGCCGCTTACCAACCTGAGATATCACCTCTTTGGGAGGGAACGCCATGGAGGTGGAGTGATTTTGGAGTTTGGCGCCTCGCCTTGAGGAGTTTGACGAGGCTGTCCTTGTTGAGACGGGGCTGGGAGAGCCGCTTACCAACCTGAGATGTCACCTCTTTGGGAGGGAACGCCATGGAGGTGGAGCCCAGTGGAAAACCCCTGATTTCTAGGGGTAGGGTTTCTAGTATTGATTTTTGTGGAGGGAGTGGCAACAGAAGTCTTTTTTTTTGTTTTGTCTTAAGTCCGGAGTGGGACCGTGTAGAGCCTGCCTGAAAGGAGGCTCCGTCTGTTCTTTAACTGCCATCATCTCCAACGCTGTTGTCTTATCTATAGTGATTCCTTTATCGCACCATCCACAAGATAATGACTTTGTCAAAATTATATTCACACAGACACAATAAGATAAAAAATATTCTTTAATACAAAAATATTAAATAAATAATAAAAAATATTTTGAATGTAGAAACTCTTTTTTAGAATAGTATTGTACGATTTGAAATTCTAATTTCTAGATTTTATTTTATTTTTGAAAAAAGTAAGAAGGATGTGGGTTGCTTCCAAATTTGAAATGGGAAATGAGGAGGTGAAGAAATTATGAAGTTTTGTTTTGTAAGTTGGATTTGGGGTGATTCGAATCACCCGAATTTAGTACTAGTTTCGGGCAATCCATTGTTTGACCAGCTATGTATTTAGAGGATGAATTTCTCTTATGGAGTTATGTGCAAATATTGTCCTTCTACCACTTACTCCTAGAGAATTGGGACGGAAGAGAAGAGGGCTTTTCATGGTTTTGTTGCGCTTGGTCTTGGAAGATTTTATGATTGTTTTTCGTCATAGCTCCTCAACTCCGGCCAAGTCATATCGACGACTTTTAGCCCCATTTTTTTTCAAATTTTTTCTCAAATTAGAATTTAGAGCATGATATTTTTGTTATAATGTATAGTACCACCTATGTAATGCCTCAAATCCCGATCCGACCGGGATGTGCACTATGTAATTGGGCTTGTGGCTAGTCCGTCTGAGTCGTAGTTTAGATCTTCGGCATCCTCTTGCCACGGACGAAATGCGATGATCTTATCCAACTCATGGATAGGCCTCTATTGAAACAAGTCCAATAGTTTTCGTGCTTTGTTGCTTGGTTTTCTTGATTGCCGTTTTGGGATTTTGATTTGGTGTTGCTTTCGATTTGCTTGGTTTTTGCTGTTGGCTCTCTCGTTTGGAGTTTTGATTCTTGGAGAGTTCGGCAGAAAGGATAGGCAAGGATTCTAACTCGGTGCTTGTGCTATTTCAGGTCCGCGTAACTGATGTTTGATCGTCGCTAGGCGGGACTCCTTGTTTCAGCATCTTTCCCTTTAACCAGTGAGTTGTTCGGACCCTTCTTTCCTACTTCTTCAAGCCACATCTCTAATATTTTAAACGTTCACTCGATGATGCCCGGTTGGACGCCTAAAAAATCCTTACCCACAATGCATGCCAGCCACTAAGAAAGGAACATGGGATTGTAGACTAACTTTATTATATGCTTGCACACCTTATATAACTTGAGCTTCTTTATAAGAATTTGGTTGTTGGTTGCGGCCTGGTGCCTCGGATAGAGTTTGGACCTACGGGATACCAAAATTGAAACTCGACTTGAGAAAATATGAACTGTTGCATAAGTATATATATTGCTGCTTTACTTCTTCTGTTTTATTTCGATGCATTGTATGATATATGAATTGTTCATGCATTTGCATGGTCTGGGACAACTTGTGCACAAGGTTTGGCATTTTCTCGAAACGGTATTCCGGGGCACTGGAACCGTATCGACCCGGAGGGAAATATTTGATCATGCTAGTCGCGATGCATTGCGGGACCTTCAGCGGGACTTGCTACCCGGGCTGAGAGGGCGCGCCGCAATGCTCGAATAAGTCCCTAAGGTGTTGATCACACCAATGACCGCATAGAATAGAACACATGCTAATTTATTGTCTTGTGCAGATGGTAAGTATACTTGTGTTTCATTACAGGGAAGGCGTACATCGGTTGAGTAAGCAACCGGTGTACTTGATGGATAAATGTTGTTTTCATTCCTATCAAAACATGCAACTAATATGAATTGAATTCACTTACTTCTCTATAGAAAGATCATCTTAATGCATGCTCGCCCCTAATAAGCTAGTGTCGATTTAGTCGAGTGTGTTCGTCCCGCTCACCAGTACAGCTGAGTACTGACCCACATTGTGGGCAACTATTTCAGGCTCTTAGACGGTGCAACGCTAGTGGATAGACGAGGAGGCGTTAGGAGCACCTCTATTGTCACGACCCGCACCCGAAAATTCGGGCACGAGTGCGTGGGTACGTCCAGCCTACGCCGCAGAATCGGCGGTAGTACGCTGTCTAGGTCAAATCCAGATTTACTAACTAGCTCATTCACAAATAACATAGGCAAGATAATAATGAGAAATGAAACTTAAGATTGCAACCGAAATAAATGTGACAACAGATTCAAATATTTTAGTACAGGAATCAGAATGAAATCGGGGACAAACCCGATTGCTAAGATAAAGAGCAAAACTAAGATAACTACTGCTAACTACTCAGCAGGAGTAGCTTCCTGTGCGGGAACTGGCTCTACAACGGTATCACCTGCTGCCTCATAGGGGCCATAATAGGTGGGGGCAAGGTTCTCATCATCGCCTAAACAACAGATCCAGTCAGGAAAGGAGCAAAGTACACAGTGCACAACAAGATTAAACTGAATATTTTATGACAATTAAATATTGGATATCATGTTGAGAAACAGCATTAGCAGAACATTATTATCTCAGAGTTAGCTGTAAACAGGAATATGAGAAACAGAAATAAATGAAACAGGAAATGAACTACAATAGCCAGCAAGAAATATAACATGACCAGAACTATCTGTGTGAACTTGTGTTTGTTTTTAGAATACATAGTTGGCATGTAGGGGTTTATAAGGCTAATCCGGCCGTCATGGACGGCTATTAAACACAAATAATCGAGATCCGGCTGATGGACAGTCGTGTACCAACAGCTATTAAACACGGCAAGGGGAAGGGTAAACTACATGCCTTCTAGGTATTCTCCCACCCGACATGAAAAACAAGACATGAATTCCAATATTCAAGACATGAAATATAGTATTCTAACACTACGTGTAATCAGCAAGGGTACTAGTAGAGCAGGGAATTTAATTATCACAATATAAAGATTAACTTGAAGTGCAGGTACTTGCTTGTTGTTTGGATCCGATTAATATTGGCTCTCGGGGAAAAATTCCAGAGATGAGTCCAAAAGCTTAAATAGACATTACCATCATGCTCAGAAGATGTCAAATAGCTAGAAACGCCTGTCCTTGGGTCCAATTTGGAGACAAGGGCAAAAATGGCAGTTTTGGGTCAAAACGGGGTCCGCCGGTGGGCCCGCTTTGCACCGAAAAACGTGTCCGAGTCAAAGTTCTCCAAATTCACCAAACTTAGTGTCAACAGGTCAGGAACGCTGATACGAACCCAACGGAACTTCCAGATTTGGATTCCGATGAGCCGAACACAAAATCGCCCGTCGAACGGGGCCTATGGGGCCCACGACACGCGATTTCGTCAACGTTCTCAGAATCAAACCAAACTTGACCCACAGGACCAGCGTATCGCTACGAGTCCGATGGCGTAAGTTTCGTCTCGATCTGACGAGTGTGCACGAAGTTAGGGTAAATTGCAGAAAAGCCGGATACGGGGCGATGTCCGCGGATACGCGTTGATTCCGGTGTGCACGCACACCCGAATCAGCTTCCGCAAAATCTCACACGTCCGTATCGACGGTGCGTACGTATCTGCGAAGACCGCACGCGACCAAGTCGTCCCGTTTGGCGGGGCGTACTCAGTTTCGGGGGTGAAACAGGGTCTGGTTTTTCCTGTTTTTGGATCGCGGTGTGCGATCACCACAGGACGCGATATCCCGAACAGTTTGTCCGGACACCGAGAGGGTCATACAGGCTTCAAAATGCAATTTACGGAATTGGAAACAGAGCTACGAGGCGAAAGTTACACGCACCTGAAGGAGACCCGAAAATCAGGGTCGAGTCGTGTCCGACTCGTGTCGGACACGCGAAGAAGAATTAGGGCTAGGGTTAGGGTTTCGACGCTGTGGCGGCCGTAGGCGGCGGAGGCCGGTCGGAGACGCGCCGGAGGGGGTCGGGGAAAGTTCGCCGGGCGCTGGGGATGCGGCTGGTGGTCGGCGGCGCGCCGGGGGCGGCTCAGGGCGGCGCTGCGGCTGCTGTGGCTGTCTCCGCTGCTGCTGTTGGCGTCGGGGACGGCGGATCAGGGCGTCGGAGGGGAGGAGACGGCAGGGCGAGGTCGGCGAGGGAACTGCGGTGGTGAGGACGGTGGGTGGCTCACGGCGGAGCGGGGCGGAGTTAGGGCTAGGGTGGAGAGAAAGGAGGAGGAGGAGAACGGGCGGCACGGCGGCGGGTTTTTATAGAGAGAGGGTGGCCGGGTGAGGCGGAGGAAGCGGCGGCCGGTGCGGGGTTGCGCGGAGCGGGCGGGGGAGCGTGGCTGGCGTGGCGCGGCGGCCGCGGGAGGCGGCGGCGGACGCGGGGGCGGTTGCGCGGGTCGTGCGGGGCTGGGGGCCAGGGAGCGGGTCCGGGTCCGGGCGGGTCGGGTTCAGGCGGACCCGACCCGACCCGCTAGGATTGGCGGGTTGGGCTCGGCCCAATGGGCTGGGCCGGGGTTGGGTTTGGGCTGAAATTATATATTAATAATAATAAAAATAATAATAATAAATAATATTAATAAATCAGTTAATTAAATAAATAATTAATAAATACTTTTTAGGTGTTTTAAAAATAGGTCCGGGGTCCAATAAATTTCAGAAAAAATTACCCTAAGTCCAGTTTTTCATTTTACACCCAAAAATATTATTTTCATAATATTTTAATTTTTTTTATTATCAATTAAAAATCATGTAATAATTTAAAACCCTGATTTTAATTTTAGAAAATTTCCAAAAAATTGTGAAAAATCCTAATTTTAATATTTTTGAAAAAAAACAGGGGCTTACATCTATTTTGAAGTATAGTTGGAGTCAGTTCATTTTGGAGGCATGAACTTTCAATCTATACAAGGACATAATGTATAAACGACGTGGACCATCTGATGGAGTGCGCCCTGCCTTTTGAGTTTCCTTTTTGTAATGCAAATCAAGTAGCCGAGAGGCGCATCAAATGTAAACTCTATGTAAATTACTCTGAATTATCAATGAAAAGCATGTTTCTTCCTATACTTGTGTTCAAATATATGTGAATGCATTTTCTAAATTATGTTTTTAAATGGCTTTCTATCACTGCACGTTCTTACCTTGTGCGAGCGCAACTTCAGGCTCGTACGGCATGTCACACCCCGATCTCCCGCAGGCTATTTCGGCCGTCCCTGCTAGGCGGCGCTCCCGCGGAACGATCGCTTTGACCCATCCGGGCGTGATGCCGTACAAGCGTGAGCCACGCCCATGCAAGGCCGGGTTCATTAGCTGGCGGTAAGAGTTTTAAGCCACAGAGTCGCACAGATTGTCCGAGTGCAGCGGAGTCATGAACGCATAGGCGATCGATAACAAGTTCACTGAGTCGACAATATAGCGGAAGCATTGAAACACAAGTTTGAAGTAAAGCAACTCTTTTATTGATATAAATATGTGTTACAGGCGGCGTATAGCCGAGATTACAAGTCGCTCATGCCTCTCTCTCCGAAACAGTAAAAGCGTGCCAAGTGGCTACAATTATGGATGATTGTACAGACGATGTTCAGGCGAATTCAGGCTATGTTCACAACATTATGTCTTGTATATGTGCTTCTGTTCCGGACGCACTGTTGCTTCGGAGTGATATCCACACCTTAGCATGCACGAAGGAGGCATCCGCACCAAACGAGGTTCTCCCGCACCCTGCATACAAACTGGTGGATTATCAGTACATTGAATGCACTGGTGGGGAAGCTACTCGTCCGCTCGACAAATCCAAACACGTAATACAGGTTTCGTGCACAACTATTAAGTTATCTTTCTAGTTGCCTTAAGATCAGTTTTATGCAAGATTTGAATAGCCTATCGTGTCGGGCAGTACGCCGTGCAACAAGAGAGGAAACACGGCGAGACTTACCAACTTACCATCTCCTTCCCTGTCCAAGGCAAACATTGAGGCAAACATTTTAATTCAAGCACGGGCAAGTATAAACATTCAGGGGCATAGCATATGCAAACACGAGGGTCGTTTTATCCAGATCGTTCAGGTGTTCAGTTGATGCGATGCAATGACTCGCATGCGGATAGCCGCTAAGCGAGGATGACTTATCTATATGAACAGAAGTCGCTGGCATAGCCATAAAGGACCAGATTTGTAGTCTCAGGGTCGAGGATGAAGTGCAAGCAATGAACACGATGGGCATTGCACTTTATCCCGCTGAAACAGACGACTACCGTTTGTAGTCTCAGGGTCGAGGATGAAGTGCAAGCAATGAACACGATGGGCATTGCACTTTATCCCGCCGAAACAGACGACTACCAGAAGTTCCGTCTAGACCGGGTCGGCCCCAGTGCCCCGGTGACCGCCCGCGGAACGAGATTCGAAGATCACCTTTTACAAGTTGTCCGCGACATGCAAGTCAGGGTCTCAGGTCAGATACAGAAACAAGTTTGTGGCAGAATATATATATGAACAAGTCCGGTATGGAACGAGTTCGAAACAGAATATATATATATAACTTGTTGAGACAGGATTCAGTAGTTTGCTCCTCGAGCTGTAATTCAGGGATTTATTCATTCTTGGTGCAGATTCCCTGGTTCAGAATTTGCCTTGGTGACCTAACGGTCCCGGATACTTGCAGGTTCGTTCAGGCACGGAATGACTACTTAGTAGTCTTCCGGGGTTTGGATGAATACAAGGCCACATACAAGCAGACAAGCATGCGTTTCTAAGGGACATAAGCAGGCACGTTGCTCGGACCCGAAGGTAAGTCGAGGGATGAAACCGTTAAGGAACTTAGCATGCGAGGGTCTGAATATAAGCAGTATTCCAATTTCCAGTTTTCATGTTCTAGCAAGCAATACAAGTTGGGATTATTCCCTTAGCTAGGTGCGTTGAATTTATTAGCATGCAGGGGGTGAATCACCTAGCGACTAGCATAAAATATCCAGATTTTATGTGTGCTGGCTAAGCAAAGACAAGTTCACCGTAGCCACCCACCTTAGCGATGATTCGCCTCGGTAGAGCGATACGTCAAGCGAGCCTCTGAAAGCCTAAGCCGGATTCCTGTAGGGACAAGTCTGGATATCCTTTGCATTCTCATTTGAGACAAAGCGGGTCGGGACAGTTGCACTTTTGCCGTTTGAGTCGGCAGTCCGCTAGAATGGAACGGGGTGTTACACGGCATCACGCCCCAGCGAGGATGATCGGTTCCGTAAAGGATCCAGCGAGGACGATTGACCCTTTCGGGATCGGGGTATGACATATTGGTATCAGAGCACGACTTTACTTCCTTGGGATTTCAAAAGATAATCTAGGAGTTTGATGTGCCTCTCAATTGAGTTGCATTCGGCGTCCGCTGCATGAGAAGAATCGCCTATACAATGAGCCTATAGATATAAATTTATCGTTTTTCGAGTGTTGACAAGCTACTATCTTTTGTAGCCATGGCTAAGAAAAATACTGCTGCTGCAAGCAGTGCTCAGCCCATCTAGAGCGATCTGGCAAGTTCTGGAGAATCTGGAGGAGCGAGTTCAACCGATATGACCGAGCGGCTTATGCATCTAATGGAGGTGCAGCAACAACAAGTCGCTACTCAACAGGCACATATTCAGGCCAAGTTTGCCGAGCACTTCTTGCCTAACCAGCAGGCGTAGTGCTACCGTTTTCAGAAAGGTTTGAATGACGATTTGCGTAGGGACATCATCAATCAGAAATGTTAAACCTACAGGAAATGTTATGAAGCTGCCCTGAATAGCGAACGGATCTTTGGGCGCAATCCACCAAAGGTTGTTGGATGCTTCAAATGTGGTCGTTTGGACCATAAAGCTTTTGACTGCCGAGACCCAAGACCAATTGTCAGGCCGCAGCGAAATCAGAACAACGGGAATCAGAATAAGGGGCCTCCAGCAAACGGCGCCAATGATGTACCAGTGAACCCGCAACGCCAGGGTGCTCAAGGCTAAGTCTATGCATTGACTCGGGATGAGGCATCCGTCTCTGATACTGTCGTGACAGGTACCTTACTTTTCTGAGATTTGCCTGCTAGAGTCTTATTCGATTCAGGTGCTACGTATAGTTTCATATCTGCTGATTTTATTGTTGAGAATAAATTAGCTTCTACTCCTTTAAATATGAACCTTTGCGTGAGTACCCCGTCGGGAGTCGACATGCCCGCCCATGCGATCTGTAGGGACGATTATATTTGCATCGGAGGACGGAAGCTTGCCTTAGATGTCATTGTGCTAGACTTTAAGGATTATGATATTATTCTCGGAATGGACTGGTTGGGTGCTTGCCATGCAACAATCGAGTGCGCGGAGAAGCGAGTCATATTTTGTCTACCCGACGAGGCAGACTTCTACTATTCGTGCAGCGCTGCACCGAAGACGGCAATGGTGATATCAGCAATTTCGGCTAGGCGTATGTTGCATTCGGGCTGTGAAGGGTACTTAGCCTCTGTTCGAGACACCCGACAGGAAAGTCACAATGCAGCCCAGGCTTAAGTCATAGCAGATTTCCTCGACGTATTCCCGGACGAGCTGCCTGGAATGCCTCCTGATCGAGAGATCGAATTCTCCATTGACACATTTCCGGATTTGCGACCGATATCGAAGGCACCTTATCGAATAGCCCCAGCAGAGTTGAAGGAACTGAAAGTACAGTTACAAGATCTATTGGACCGAGGATACATTCGTCCAAGCATTTCTCCATGGGGGGCTCCGGTGCTGTTCGTAAAGAAGAAGGACGGATCCATGCGGCTGTGCAGAATAAGGCTACCGTGCGGAACCAATACCCATTGCCAAGGATAGATGACTTGTTTGATCAACTACAAGGTGCAACAATTTTCTCTAAAGTTGATCTCAGATCAGGCTATCACCAGCTGAAAATTAAATTTGATGATGTTCACAAATCTGCATTCAGAACCCGATACAGACACTATGAATTTCTTGTAATGTCGTTCGGCTTGACGAACGCCCATGCAGCTTTTATCTTTTCTGGAACCTCTCGTTGAAGTCTGCCCATAGCACTAGAATACAAAGTGCACTATGAAACACGAAAAATAATCAGGTAACAAGGAAAGTAAAACAGGACAGGTAGCATGTACGGGAATCATATGAGCATGTACAGGAATCAGGTCATGGGATAGGTAAAGCAATGAACATATAAGTGACAATAACCAGGAAAAGAAAAAACACGTATGTGACAATAGCCATGAAAATAAAAAGATAAGTCGGCAAGTAACAAGAAGATTCGGAAACTCCTCGAAATAGGAACCACAACCCTTAAACCAAATAAGGACCAGGATTATAATTTTTTCCCCAAGTCGTACATAGTCTCTAGTCACTTACCGATAAATGTAACAATGCGAGAAAAGAAAGATACTGGGCAAGCAATAGTAACAATCAATAAAACACGGCCAAGCAATGTCTACGGCTTGATATCATTAGCTAACTAGGGTTATCACAGATCATAGCTACTAGCACATGCATTTTGAGGTTCTCCTATTGGTCGCAAGTGCTGCAATCTGTCTGGATTATATTTCGAACGTAAGGGTGAAAATAGTGAAATTAGTAACAATAGTGACAATATGCATCACTCGTAAGCTGAAAATATGCCCTACTCGATAGCATGCTACAAATCAATATCCTACATGGCGTCGGAACACCGAGACTGCCTGCAACCAGGTAACCTCCCGTCCCAATGATCTATGTCAATAATATAGTGATTAATCCTTAGTAGTTTTAGTTCAAGATTTTGGGTGGACCATTCCGCAAAATCCATCCTAGACATGTATTCAAGACAGGACAATAATTTGACAATTACAAGTGCTAGCACGAGATAAGCCACGACAGGTACAATAGTGATAATCAGTAGCAATAGTGACAATCAATAACAATAGTGACAGTAGCAATAGTGACAATATTAATACTCTTTATAGAAAGGCCGATGAAACTCTTTCAAATAGGGGAATGAGAATAGATGACAACCGCAACACATGCTCACCAACCAACCTGGACTTTGATTCTTATTATTCTTATCGGATATCAAAAGAATAAAGGATTGTTTGACAATCAGTAGCAATAATGACAATCAATAACAATAGTGACAATCAGTGGCAATAGTGACAATCTGGGAGTGACAGTGAGTAACAATACGGGACAGTAGAATCGCGGTCAAGAGTAACAATAAGTGACAATAGGGGTCATGTAGTAACAATAAGTAGCATAAATTGGGCAGGTGTATAAAGAGTGGAAAGCCCCTAACTATACAAAATATCGTGTCTAGACAGTAAAGCAAAAATGAACATGCAAGTAATATACGCAAAGACGCCAGGTAAAAGCAAATAAACAGCACAGAAAAAGAGAATAAACGAAAAAGAGTACAAGATTGATATACCGTCGGTACACTCCAGTACAGCGCCGGTATGCTGGTCGGTTCACAGCAAGAAAGACAGAAAAAATAAGTCAGGCAAACCGGTATACCGTCGGCATGCCGACCAAAGTCCCAGCAGGTTTTCGATTCCAATAAATCGGTATACCGTCGGTAAAGATCAGTACACCGTCGGTATGCTGATTTACATCACAGCAGATTCTTGATTCTAAGTCGGCCCAAAATTGGTATACCGTCGGTATACACCAGTATACCATCGGTATGCCGGTTCCTATAGGCAATTCTAGGACAAGTCCAATCAAGACGGGTGTTCCGGAACCAAAATCAATTCCAAAACTTAACAGAAACTGGTCCAGCAAGATACCAAGACTAAGGGTGAGTCTCACATAGCATGTATACTAAGTCTCATGACAATCACTCCGGTTATCGTTTCCGACACCGGATTTCCTAACCAGTAAATATCAGAATTTCTACAAGAAAAGTCAAAACTAAACCAAAATCAATTTCTGAAAGATGCACAGGTTTAAAAATCACTATAGAAATATTATTAACAAAGCAAGTACCATAAAATCCTAAGCACATAAAATCAAGGGAAGCAAAAACTGCAATAAAATGTAGTCGTCCTAGATTTTGGCAATATGTACTTGCCTAAAGCCGAGCTACCAGCCTAAACCTTCAACTCCACCACCAAGAGGGGTACAAAAATCACACTCCTAGGCCTCAAGACCAAGCTCCAAGCTCACGCGAAAAATGGAGAGGAAATGAAGAAGGAAGAGAGAAAGAAAAGAGAGGAGAGAGAAAATCAAGTTGTATATATAGAGGATGTGATTTAATCGTGACAGCCCGATCCGCCTCGTCGGTGATCCAAGTCATGAGATTAAATCAATCTCGACCACTCAAAGCAAACCAAGAAACTAATGGATAATAAAAAGTATCGAATACTATTCACGAAAATATCTCAATAAAAATATCTCAAAAATATTTCAAAAGCAAAAGTGATATTTGCCGATCAGTATACCGGTCAGGAAATTTTTTTTTACCAAGTTTTAAAATCCTACGAAAATCCAAAAAATAAAAATGCAGTATAAAATATGTATCCATATATCAATATAGATACTGTGAGACGAGTCTCACATTTATGAACCAAATTCACAAATATATGAACCATGGTTTGGATAATAATTAAAGGCCAAATATACATATACATAGATTTAGGTCCAATACAAATAAATATAAATATAGGCTTAAGGCCCAAGTAACTAATTAGTTATTATACCAACATATATGTACACATAGACATATACATATATTCACAATTAGTATATAAATACAGATACGAACATATAGATCTATAATATATATATCTGTAAGCCCCCTGATTTTCATGAATTTCTGATTTGGATTTTTCCCAATTTTCCTGGATTTTTCCTTAATTAAACCCTAGGTATTTGGTCATTTAATGATTTTTAATTTCGGTTAATTCATATTAAAATATTATGAAAATAATATTTTATGGTGTAAAATGGAAAACCGGACATAGGGTAATTTTTCGTGAATTTATTGGACTCCGGAAACCCGTTTAAAGCCCTAGAAACCAATTTAGAATTAAACCGAATTTAAATTCGTGCCAACGCCCGAAATCCCCATGAGAGCCGAAGCCCAGCCCAAGGAGCGTTGACCCGTTGACCCAGCCCGAATCCTAGGTCTAACCCTATTCTAATTTCTGTATGTATAAATACCTATTTTCCTAAGTTTTCTCTACAAAGAAAAGAAAAAGGAAACCCTAATTCCCCAATTCCCCCCCCAAATCCCTAATTCCTAATTAACAATAATTATAACCTAACCCTAACCCTAACACAGCCCTCTCCGCCTGCCGGAATCCCCCGCAGCCCCTCTCCGCCTATCTCCTCCCCGTCGTCTCCCCTCTCCCCTGCCACGCAGAACCCTCCGTCCAGCCATCTTCCTCCTTCTCGCCTTCCTCCTCGACATCAGACCCTCGCCCCAGCGTCGGACGCCCTGCCGTGCCTCCTCCCCGTGGCGGCCGTGACTCGTCCAGAACCCTCCGGCCACCTCGCTGCCGACGACGCCGCACCGCCCACGACCTTCCCTCATAGCCCGCCGATCCTCTCCTCCGACTTCCTTCCTTTCCTCCTTCCTCCCTCAACGGCAGCCCTCCCTCGAATCCCTCCTCCGGCCCTCGACGCCGCCTCCGCGCCCCGGCCTCCCTTCGGTCAGCCCCGAGCCGCCAAGCTCCGGCCAACAACAACAGCAGCTCGGAACCCTAGGGCAGACACAGTACCGGACTCGTCGACGCAGGACACGAAGGAGACTCGGACACGTCTCGGACACAGGAAATCAGATTCACGGGGCCCTGTTCAGGTAACCGTTTCTCTCTCCTCGCAACCCCGTTTTTAATTTCGTCAGTTGCTGTGCGTAGACTGTATGACCCTCTCGGTGTTCGTGCAACCCGCTCGGTGTATCGCGCCCTGTGGTGATCGCACACCGCGATCCAAGAACAGAAAAAACAACGCCCTGTTTCACCCCGGAACTGAGTACGCCCCGCCAAACGGGACGACTTGGTCGCACGCGGTCTTTACCGAATCGTGCGTGACGTTGATACGGACGTGTGGGATTTCGCAGAAGTCGATTCGGATGTGCGTGCACACCGGAATCAACGCGTATCCGCCGACACCGCCCCGTATCCGTCGATTCTGGAACACGCTGTAACTTTGTGTACACTCGTCAGATCGAGACGAAACTTGCGCCATCGGACTCGTAGCAATACGCTGGTCCTGTGAGCCAAGTTTAGTTCGATTCTGAGAACGTTGACAAAATCGTGTGTCGTGGGCCCCACAGGTTCTACCCGACGGGCGATTTTATGACCGGCTCATCGGAATCCAATTCTGGAAGTTCCGTTGGGTTCGTATCATCGTTCCTGACCTGTTGACACTAAGTTTGATCGATTTGGAGACCTTTGACCCTGGCACACTTTTCGGTGCAAAGTGGCCCACATGTGGACCCCGCTTTGGCCCAGAAATGTCATTTTTGCCCTTGTGTCCAAATTGGACTCAAGGACAGGCGTTTTTAGCTATTTGGTATTTACTGAATCTAATGGTGATGTTTATTTCAGCAACCGGAGTATTACCTACAGATCACACTGAGACCAGAGCTACAGTTGGAGCCAGGACCCCAGGCAAGTGTACCTTGCCAAATCCTGCAGTCTTTGCTACTTATTTCCTTGACTTAGTTATGCATCAGTGGGCAAGTATACCTTGCCAACTTTACAATTCTTGTTGCATTTCCTTGATTCATTATATTGCTGTGCATGTTTGACCTAGGACCGTGTGACGTACTTAGCGTCCGATTATCAGTCGGGTGCCAACACCGTACGCGGTGTTGTGTATTGTCACCTAGAGATGGACATTCGTGACCCCTTTACATTCTCGTACTTGTCTTACCAAGTACATTATAACCCAGGACACTTGACACTATTCATGAGACAGGATCTTCCTGAGATATTCATGGTGATTCTGTATAGGATACAGACTTTATGGCATTAACATTATATTCCTAGATACTCTATGACTTCTGCATTAGATACGATCGTGCGTAACATGGACATGAGGCATCATGGACATGAGACGTGTGATTACATTGGGTGGGAAGAGACACACAGACTACAGGCTGATCATATATATATACACCCCTATTATCGTGAGGCACAAGACTCTGAAGCCCGAGCTTGGCCCATTACTCATTATTACTGCTGCTACCCCGGCTCCCCTACACAGAGCTTGTAGTATGCTTCAGCCTGAGTTCTAGTGCTGCTCTCATCTTGCATATCACTTAGCTGGTTATTTTAGTATTCCCTTATTGTTCCATCTATTGCTGGAGAGACCCGCAGGCTACAGGTTGACTATATTATGCCGGCTACTCAATCTCCCGCTGAGCTAGACCACCTCATGATATCACTGCTACCGGCTCCCCTACACAGAGCTTGTAGTTGTTTCAACCTGAGTACTTTTGATGTTCTCTCTTTTGTATTTCACACAGATGATTACATACTTATCATATTTATTTTATTATTTGTTGCACTGCATTTATTTTGGCATGAGCTTTCTTGTACCTTGCTATGTCCCCTGAGGACCTGGATCCGGATTATGTCCCCAGGATTTACAGACAAGATCTATCCCGAGGTATACGGGACCGCAGCAGGAGCAGATTCAGGAGCTGATACAGGAGCTGTACCGACCTTCGAGGACGAGATCACACTAGAGGACTTCTTCTGAGTATTGTCTGGTGATACTCATTTATTTCTATTTCCAGTTTCTTTATTTTCAGTCTATTGCATTGTTGTATCAGACTTGTTCTCGGATTGTTCTCCGAGACACTGTTATTGAGATTGTTAGTTATTTCCTTTGTATTTATTCTGGCATTTGATCTATGATTATCTGTTTTGGATGAGATTAGTATAGACTGTGGTTTGTATCATTGGACCTACTTATTCTTATATTACAGCTTAAGCATGCCCCGATGGATCCATTAAATTGGGTTTGTCCATCGGTGTGTGCTGCTGGCCATTGCCACGCGTCCGGTCCCTCGGTATTTTGGGACTGGGGCGTGACATGGTTTTTGTGGTGGCCCATGCAGGTCAACGACTAAATTGTTCGGTTTCAACTTAGAGACCGAGCAAGCCTGCAATAAGAATAGGATAAGTTTCTAGGATCTCATCCACTTGCTTGAAACGTTCTTGATATCTATATCAGATTCGAATTTAAATTCTTGACTCGCATCCTGCCGATTCTTGTGCGCCTCTTATTGTTTATTTTGGTTGCAGAGTTATGGATTCACGAACAAACAACGAGACTCTTGCCAGATCACCACGAGATGATGTGGTAACCAACGGAGATGAAGTGACACCAGTTAGTGAAGGTCCATCATCACAGCAAGCAAGTCAGCATGCCTCGAGAATCCCGGAAGATGACGTTCCACCATCGACGCAGTTGGCTCCACCGACGCCTACCATTCCACAAGGGCAGGCTATGGACGAACAACAGATGTTTCGCATGTTCTATGCGATGATGCAAGCCCAACAGAAGGTTCAGGAAGAAGCCCAGCAAATCCAAGCGGAGAAGTTCATCGACAGATTTAGCTCGGAGCTACGGAGATTAATCAGCCCCACTACAACTACCTTAGACGAGAATGTTCTTGCTACAGCATGACCCATGGAGTGCAACACAAGGATAGAGTCCAGCCAGAAGCGGCCGTATGCATCAGCACCGGACCAAGCACAACAGAAAAGATCTGCAAAGCGACCACAGATGAATCCACCACCGAGAGCAGCACCAAGAGCCTTAGTTCTTCCAACTTGTCACTACTGTGGCAAGATAGGCCATATTCAAAAAGAATGCAGACGCAAGTTA
Source organism: Iris macrosiphon (assembly GCA_036927795.1). Taxonomy (NCBI): domain Eukaryota; kingdom Viridiplantae; phylum Streptophyta; class Magnoliopsida; order Asparagales; family Iridaceae; genus Iris; species Iris macrosiphon. The sequence continues at coordinate 112,636,689 of JAYESA010000015.1, read as the reverse complement.
GGATTATGCTTGATTTACGAAAACAGTCAACACTTAGCCAAGGATTGTCTTCAGCATCGAGAGAAAGCCTTGATGATTCAACAACCAGCCACATCAGCACCAACCGGAGCACCACAGGAAGAAGCTACAAAGAAGTCTCCCATTCACCAGCCTCCAGGAGCATCTCCGCAAGTACTACCTATCTGTCAATATTGCCGCAGGCGAGGCCATATAGAGAACGAGTGCAGACGCAAAGGGAAATTATGCTTAGCTTGCGGATCCAGTCAGCATTTAAAGAAGGAATGCCCCGAACGTCGAGACAGAGCACCAATGAATAAACAACAAGCACTACCAGCACCGAGGCCAGCCTCTCCAGCATTGGAAGCACCGCAAACGAGAGTTGAAGGAATCACACCACCAGCCCCAGGAGGAAATCAGCCGAGGCCACCCTTGGCACCACAAGCAACACTTTTCCAGCAGGCTCAACAGCAACAGAGGAATCAACTGCAAGAGCGTGAAAAGCTCCAGCGAGGACTTTAGAAGACGCGCAGACTCATGGAGTAGCTAATGCGCATAATTTTTCGTAGTTTTCTGTTCTAGATCTGTTTTGTCTCGTGCCTATTGGTTCGTGACCTCAGACTTAACCTATGTAATTTTTGAACTTGCTTATAATTGATAACAGTAGAGATCATAGAGTCTTGTGTGATTGTGCTTATCTTGTGATTGTTTTGTGAACTTGAATTAAGTTGTGCCTCCTTCCCTCATCATCTAGCGTACTCATATTTGTTGTACTACATTGACTTATGCTGCTAATATAGCCTAGTTTTGCAAGCTTATCCTTTTATCGAGCTTGATCATGACATCTGTATTATTGGACGCGTACACTAATACAGTTGTCTATTCAGAATCAGTGTATTACGGTCTGATCAACCTTAGTGCATTTTGGTTCGCCTCTTCGCACGACTACTTTACGTGGATTGGGATATATAGTTGAGTAGTATACTTGCCCTCTAGATATGTCTGAGCATATCGTGATTTAATCGTGACAGCCCGATCCGCCTCGTCGGTGATCCAAGTCATGAGATTAAATCAATCTCGACCACTCAAAGCAAACCAAGAAACTAATGGATAATAAAAAGTATCGAATACTATTCACGAAAATATCTCAATAAAAATATCTCAAAAATATTTCAAAAGCAAAAGTGATATTTGCCGATCAGTATACCGGTCAGGAAATTTTTTTTTACCAAGTTTTAAAATCCTACGAAAATCCAAAAAATAAAAATGCAGTTTAAAATATGTATCCATATATCAATATAGATACTGTGAGACGAGTCTCACATTTATGAACCAAATTCACAAATATATGAACCATGGTTTGGATAATAATTAAAGGCCAAATATACATATACATAGATTTAGGTCCAATACAAATAAATATAAATATAGGCTTAAGGCCCAAATAACTAATTAGTTATTATACCAACATATATGTACACATAGACATATACATATATTCACAGTTAGTATATAAATACAGATACGAACATATAGATCTATAATATATATATCTAAGCAGAATAGCAATTATTTTAATATATATTACTAATCCCAAATAAACAAAATATGGAAATAATAAATACAATTATAAATAAAAGATGATTCCTAATATTTTTTTTAAAGTCAACTAGGATAAATTGAAAAGAAAAGAAAAATTAACCAAGGGGGTTTACAGTACGACTCAATCATACGTGAAGTGCATGATTGGTTATCCACATGATCTAGCCATTGGGTTTGATAACATATCTACTTATCATTTTTTTCTTCCCAAATACCAAATACAAAATAATATGAAGTACAAGTAAATCGTGTCCACCTTGTGTCCAACATGAATCCTGACTAAAAATGAACTAACAATTATCAAGTAAGGAGATATAAACATAGTATACTTGCCCGATAGTTGTTGGTGACTAGGTCCAAGTTATGAATCTCTGTGTTGACTAAATCCACAAAAGACAACAAGTCCATTTAGAATTACAATAAATTTGTTTATTTTCTTATTTTATTTTATGAACATATTTTATTTATAAAGTCTAAAGTGAAGTTTCAGGATCTTAAATCCTAAGTCCAAAGACGCACCTAAATCCAAACATTATGCTTTTACAATTCTATTTATTTAAACCTACTTATAATCCAAAAATTTGTTACAAATTTATTTCTATTTAATTCAATATATAACTTAATTTATTGAGGACTATTTAATCAAATTTAAGTAACTACCTAACTCCTTTTTAGTCCAAACATATTAAATAATTTCCCTTTTATTTATTCATTTTCCCTCTGATTTCATTCCCGACCATCTCTTTATTCTCTGCTTATTACTGCTTACATTACAGGCCGGACTTAATGGAATTTAATTTAATTCCAAGTCATTCTTTAGTTCAGGCAGGCTTACCCCAAGGTTGATGTAAACAAAAGTCAACAAAATTCAAGAAAGAAGGAAAGGGGATTTGTTTACCTATTGTTGACGGTCGTCGGGGTCCAAGCGGTGGGCACAGGAAATGACGCCGGAACTCGTCGACTTCAATGTTGGAGGGTCTCGCCGCGGAGGACGCGGTTGATCGAAACAGTTAGATCCACCACGACACTGACAGATCTACTCAAAACCTAGGTCAATAGAGTTCGATAATGAACTCCACTAGAGACAACGAGAGTTCACCATAATCGAACTATTAGCTGGAGGAAATAAAGGATCAAAAAGATACAAGTTTGAAGGCTCGCCTATGAGGAGTCGAGATCCAGATGTTCAGAAGATTCTCACCGAAAATCGGATCGACAATGATCGACTCACTGAAGAACTTGTCAGAGACAACAGAGCTTCTCCGGAGGTCAGAGGAGCTCGTCGGAGATGATGGCGGCGGGGTTAGGGTAGGTAACCGAATTCGGTTACAGGTTCTCAGGTATGGATGGAAATAACACTCATCTTAAAACTGTCAGCTACCAAAATCCTGAGGATCTTAAGACAAAAAACAAAAATACCAAAATTTATATTTTTGCCAAATTTCCGGCAATCCATCATCGTTTGTTTCTCAATCCAATTATCACAAATTTTAAAGCTTCTAAACCCGTATATGGGGTTCAAAACCACTAATAATAATAATGTTTGAAAGAAATAAATCCCCCCCCCCCTCCCCCCCCCCATTTGAAATCTAAAAAAAATAAATAAATAATAATATTAGTGCTCACTTTTATTTGAAATGGTGTGAGCCGGTAGAAAGAGGGGAATAAAGAGAGTAACTTGTATGAGAGGAAAAGGAAGGGGTACTTGAATAGAAGAAAAAAGGGGAATACGTTCATATTCCCTAACAAATAATATGATGCCCTTTATCATTATCATGTGTGATAGACCCATCACTTTTGGTAATGCGTCCCTAGTCATTTTCTTTACAAATTATAGAATCAACCGTAGAAGAGGAAAATTTGTTTTTCACAGTTTATGGGCACCACACCTATGATAATGCAAATAAACTATTCAACTTACAGTTTAATATTGAAAGCAGTTCTCACACTAGTTAAATGTCATGGGGTTAATTGGGCCGGACGGCCCAAAAATCGGCCCGGACGTGGCCCGATCAACGTCGGTCTAGGACGGCTCGGACGCGATCAACGGCCCGACTCGGCCACATCCTATTCGGGTCCGGGCTGGGTCAGAGAATCCGACCCGCAAGTCCGGTCCGGCCCAGCCTGGTTGACGAAACATGCGGGCCCGGACTGACTGTTGAAGTCCGGTCGGACCGACCAAGTCAAGCCCCGGTCCATGTCCGGTCTGACGCGGCCATATATTTTTTTTTTTAGAATATAGTCGTTTGGGAGATTTTGTGGCTGTTTTTTTTTAACATTATAGGGGTATTTTGGTCATTTTTGCAAAAAATGACCAAAATATCGTCATAACAACTATATTTGAAGGTATGAGGGGTCATTTTGGCTCAAAAAATTTCTATAAATAGTCCAAAAATATGAAAAATAATCACAACATTTCTTCTTCCTTCTTTTCTCTTACAAAATTTTCTAAGCAAGCAATTTCTGAAGTGCAACCCTCTCGAGGCCAAATAAATTCACGCAAGCAATTTCTAAGCAAGCAATTTCTGAAGTGCAACTCTCTTGAGACAAAATAACAATGTTCAAGCAAGCAATTTCTGAAATGACTCTATAATGCAATTTGTGCGTGAATATGATATTCACAATAAAATATTTTCGATTTCTTTTGATAATGCTAGTAATAACACTTCTTCTATTAATGTTTTGAAAACACAATTTTTGCCTATACTAGAAGGTAAATTTTTTCATGTTAGATGTGCTTGTCATATTGTTAATTTGATTGTACAAGAATGCCTTGAATTCTTTCAACTAAATTTAGAAAATATTATATTATGTTTACAGAGTTTGAACACTTCTGCAAGTAAACAACAAGATTTTAAAACTTTATGTACACAACATGGTATTACTTTTAGGCGATTTGTTGAGGATGCACCACATAGATGAAATTCTATTTATTTAATGTTGAAATCTTATATGAAGTTTAAAGATGTTATTACACATTATTGTAATGTTAATCCTAGTTTTGATTATCAAGTAACCGAGAATGATTGGTTAATTGCTACTTCTATTTTTAAATTTTTAGAATTATTTTACAGTGCTACATTTATTCTATGTGAAGTTTATTATCCAGCTTCTCCTTTAGCTTTAACAAAAATTATTAACATGTCTCATTAATTTTTTTAAATATAGAAATGTCTCTGGTTTTGATTACGTTGTTTCCAAAATGAAAGCCAAATTTAAAAAATATTGAGGTAATATACCTCTTCTTTATTTTTGGGCTTCTGTTTTTTAACCTAAGATTAAACTAGACGGTGTATATATTTCAATAGACGATTTTGAAGATAATATGAGAGTTAGCGTAGGTAGCTTGAAAGTATAAATTAATGATATTTTAGATAGTTTATTTACTTTATACGAAGAAAAAGTTGTATCGAGGCGATCCGGTACAACCGTTCAAGGTAGTAGTAGCTCTACTTTTATGTCTAAATTATCACATGCTAAGAGTGTGCTGCAAAGAAAGAAACAAAAATAATCTTTCCTTCCCACTCAAGAATTATCCTTATATCTAAATTCTTATGAAGAAAATGACTCTTCATCTTATTTTTCAATTTTAGAACGGTGGAAGAGACACAAAAAAACGTATCATATACTTTATTCTATAATACACAATATTCTAATGGTCCCGGTGTCCACGGTAGCATCAGAATCTTGTTTTAGTGCATGTACAAAGATGTTAAGCAAGAAGATGAGTCAGTTGTTGTCAGATATTTTTGAAGCCTGTGTCTGCGTTGAAGATTGGTCCCGTACTAGAAAAAAACTCAAAAATCAAGAGATGAAAATGCCGATATCACTGAGAGCTGGACTGTCAATCTCTTACTTTGGATGACACTACTGAAGGAGGAGCTGGACAAAAAACTTCAATGAAAGACGAACAACGAAATTTCTTTAAAAGACTTGTACATTTTTTACAAGTTTTATGCAAATAAAATATCATTTACAAGTTTCTATTTTTTTTTTTTGTTACTTAATGTTATAATACATTTATAATTTTATTGTCATAATAAAAAAATTCAATTTTATCTTACTTAATGTTGTTAGTTGTTTACATTTAACTTCTTTATGTTTATATAAATATCTATATAAAGAAATTAAAGTTATATAAATATCTATTTAAATTCCAAGTCATAAATTTATATTTAAATTTCAAAAAAAAAAATTACATAAAAATTTATACTTGAGTCATAAATATCAATATAAAGAAAATATCAAAAAAATTATCCATGTAAAGACAATTCAAAAAATATATAATTTTTTAATAAGTTATTCAAAAAAATATTCCAACTTATAAATATTTATACTTAAAAAGTTATATAAATATCTATATAGAGAAATCAAATAAAATTTTCTTAATGTTGTTATAATTTTTTATATAACATAAAAGTTTACATAAATTATACAAAAAAAAAACTAACAAATAACTTATAAATTTCAAATTATACATAACAACTTAGTAACAAAAAACCTATAACTTAAATTTATTAACTTATTATTTATATCATATAACATTATAACTTATATATATATAATGTATAAAGATTTAAAAAAAAAAATTAACCGGGCCAGTCCGATCCAACCGTTAACCGGCCTGGACCCAGACTAACCCTGTCAGCGTGGGCTGCTTATAACTTATTAAGCATTCATTGTACAGAGGAAATCATTAAACGTTATAACTTATTAAGCATTCATTGTATATTTATAAACCCGGTCAGCGCGGGCAGCAGGCCGGCCAGGCCGGGCCCAATAACACCATGAGTTGAATACAGTTGTATCACAAGCAGTAAGGTCAATACACTATACATGGAATTGCATTTATATCTAAATGATTCAAAATTTTCTTCTGTTTGGTGAACACAACCATCAATGCTTTCTATGTCAAGGCGACCAAACAACTGTTCCATATTTTCGAGGCTCAAATTTACCACTCCCCACTAAGATATGATACACTTTTCGTACTACCATCTGCAGAACATCACCCAAATGCAAATTTACAAAACAATAGAAAAACAATACAACAGTAAATGTTCAATCTTCTCTTACAAGTAGATATTAAATAATTCAACTGCAGTCAATATATATATATATATATATATATATATATATATATATATATATATATATATATATATATATATATATATATATATATATATATATACACACACACAAACTAAAGTGGTTTCTCTGACCAAAAAATGAGAAACCTTACCTAGCCCCTGCTTCACAGTGACTACTAACCAACATGAGGTCAAAAGCTGAAAGCACACTGGTTTTACAGAGGAAATCTTTATAAATATACAATGAATGCTTACCGTCCCATGAACCTCTTTCATGGAACAAGCTATTATCCAAGTCAGTTTAAATTTCTTCGTGCTCACATACAGCGGCTCCGGGTAACCTGAAAATAGAACAAACATAAGCTACCCAAGATTATCAAAACAAGAAAGAAGGACATATCACAAGCCACCCATCTTACAATGCAAGTACTCTCATTCGCCGAGCTCATTCTAGACTTTTTCTTTAGAGCATCTGAAGGCAATAATCTTTTGCTCTTTCCCTTGCCAACTCCTGAAAATGTAATCATTACTTAATAGGCACTGTAAAAAGATTGCAAGATAAAACACACAATTTTAAATACTTCATTGAGCGTCCTCTCCAACCCTATTAACAATTTACAACTGGATCAAGTCCAACTATAGAAGCCCACCTCTCTCATAGCTTTACTTCAAAAAATGGATACATTCAAACAATGGCAAAATATTCCAATTCCTTCAAACACCCAATTGGACACTTCCCTTGCCTTACAAGTCACAAATCATAAATCTCCCTACAGGTTCATGTTCCTTAAACATATTGAGTAGATTCCCTAGCCAAGATAAATATTTAATAATGTTTCACTGTTTACTTAGAATGCAAGACCAATAGATGGAACACTATGTTCATCATCATGGAAAATACATAAGAGGTCTCTATTTATAAGGTTTTAGTGACAATAACCATCCAGTTGGCGTAGAAGCCGGGCAGTGGAGAGTATGGCACTTTTTACGCGGCGGTTACAATAACCACTACCCACGTATAAATGATCTTCTGAACCTGCGTGTGACGCGTGTCCCATTAAGAGATAATGTGTATAACTGCTGCGAAGATCACGGCATGAAAGCCACGTAGGTAGCTGTCCCTCGCGTATAAAAGGTTGGCGTAGAAGCCAATAACTGTCACCATGGCGTAGAAGCCGAGTAGTTGTCAAATTGGCGTAGAAGCCAAGTAGACGTGGAAGCCCAGTAGGCGTAGAAGCCTAGTAGTTGTCAAATTGGCGTAGAAGCCTGATGCCGCATGGGTAGGTAGCTAGCGTACAAGATAGCCGATCCTCCTTCCTTGACTGAGGTCTTGAGCTAATTCCCTTATAGCTAAAAATAGCCCGGTTGGCGTATTCCAAGGAGATAGCGTACAGCGTGCTCCCATAGCTGAAAATAGCCTGATGGCGTAGTGCGCAAAGATGATGATGTGGACGTATTAGCCGTAATGGTGGCTCGCCCAGTCTTTGAAAATGTAACCAAGTCTCATGCATTAAATGCAGAGATCTGCCCCCATCCTGCACATTAACTGCAGAGACGTGCCTCGAGCTCTGTACGAAGATCTGCCACCATTCTGAGCATTAAATGCAGAGACGTGTCTCGAGCTTTATACGAAGAGCAGCTTTTCACGTGACAGTTTGTTTTGTCTTCTACTGAGCGTAAAAGCTCACATCTGCCTGTGTAAAACTAGGCAGCATATTCCCTTGTATGCGTAAAAGCACTTTGTATCAGGGAAACATCACTAAACGACAGTTTGGATTTCTGTGCCGCACCATCATTACAGCCGTCGTCTGGATAGTCGTGCAGTACTTTTTGTCAGGAGTTAGGTTCGCTGCATGATCTGACAGGTTCATTCGAGGAATACGAAGCGTTCCTCGTACACTTCGATGCTACATTAAAAGCAGATGAGTTTTACGCCATAAAGGCGATGTGACAACCTTTTTACGCTGAAGCAGTCTGAACACACTGCATTACGCGGGTTGTTTTGGAGCTATGTTTTACGCTGTACTAGCGATAAAGCTCTGTTTGTACGCTGATGGCTTTGAAGTCACGTCTTACGCCACACAGCACTGAAATACTGCGTATAACTCTGCAGCGTATTTTTCATGCTTCTACAAGACCCCTTTCAAAGTTTTCAAATTTCTCGTAATTTGAAATACTTTGAATGAAGCATGAAACGGTCAAGACTGACTCGTTCCTCGAGGCTGATTTCTTGGCGGATTATTGGAGATTTGTTGGGATTCGGTGTGTTCTCTTTTGCCTATATAAAGGCTGAGGGGTTAACCTGTTCTTCCCATATTTCCTTCACCATACAGAGATGATTGCCGGAGTTCGTCGGGTCGACTTGAGGAAGAAGAAGACCATGTTCTTCCAGCATGTAAGGAGCTAAAAAAGAAGGCGTCTTCGAGCAAATGTCCTCTGCAACGATGGATCATGGAAGGATATCATAGCTTCCTTTGCTCGGGATAATCAGCAACTTCATATGGTGATTCGTCCAGGAGAGAGGAAGGGTCACATTCAACCATACAGCTTGCAAGCTGTATTTTCTTCCGTTGTTCGTGGACGAGGGCAGACAAACTAACCCTGTCTTCGAGTATTGAGTTGGGTCTAAAACCTCAACTCAATCTGTCATGGCGTATGGAGGATGGGCTCTGAATAATTTATACAGGCCCAGTGTTGTATCCTCCAGCCATTAATCATTTTCTTGTTCATCGACTGTGGAAGTCGATGAACTGCTGAGGAAGACGGAAGAAGATCTCCACCAATGCGAGAACCTGGCAGAACAGATTCTGGGGATGATCTTTTAATGAAGATGAGGAAACCCTTTGTAGACGGGATTTCCCTCATATGTAATCATGAAGATGAAGAAAAACCCTTTGTAGACTGGATTTCCCTCATATGTAATCATGATCTAATAAAATCGTCTTCTTTTGCGTATCTGATGATTTTGCCATATATATTTTGCTGTGATAAAGTCTGAATATGTGTAGCTTCGACACGTCTGGATAACTTTACGCCGACTCTGATAGAAAGAGTATTTGGTCCCATCCTGTCTTTTATGCATAACTGAAGATGCGCAGAAAGTCGCTTAGCATTTAAGTCAAATATTCGAACTGTCTTGTTGTTTGGAATGGAGGACCGCGTAGAATTCTGAACTGTCACTCTTCTGAGAAAGAGAATTTTTGTTCAGACCATCGTCTTCAAGAATAATTTCTCAAAAATCCCTTAGAATAGGGCGGAAAATGGCTGTCAAAACTGAGTCACCATCTTGAACTGTAGAGAAAATATTCATACTGGATTCTGTATGAACCTCCAATCGACCCAAGAAGAAGAGTCATTTTCAAAGTTGAACTCTGTATGCTTTGGGTACTTGGGATATTTTGAGGCCAAGAAGGAGCATCTTCTGCATGAACCCTTGCAATTGGCCGCCTTGAGATTTTGTTCAGATATACGCATACTCTGGCCTGCGTATTTTCAAATATGCAGAAAGTCATAGATTCGTAATGTAGATGAGCATAAAAATCATAAGTCTGTAGCCTCTCGAGCGTGAAAGCTGCTGAGCATGAGAGCATCCGGGCGTAAAACTGTAGATTTGTAGCCTCTGACAAGAAAGCTTCCGAGCGTGAAGTCGTAGATTTGTCGCCTCTGAGCGTAAAAGCTACCGAACGTGAAATCATAGATTTGTAGCTTCTGAGCGTGAAGTCGTAGGTTTGTAGCCTCTCGAGCGTAAAAGCTACCGAGCATAAAAGCATCCGGGCGTAAAACCATAGACTTATAGCCTCTGAGCGTAAAATCGTAGATTTGTAGCTGCCGAGCGTAAAAATCTCCTTGGCGTAAACCCACGAATCTGCTTTGCACGAAAACTTTTTGAATTCGCTGACTGTCCGTCTTCCCTGAATGATAGGCTGACGTGGTCCCGAATCATAATCGAGTATTAAATATCGGGTTTGGTTAGGGATTCGAGGAGTCTATCTGAACTCTATATATACCCCAAGGCCTTCAGAGAAAAGACTCTTCACCTGTTTTTTGTAAAAGAAAACTTTCGTCTCTTTGAGTTCTCTCCTTCGTTTCCTCTCTGAGCATTCTGAGTTTTTAGCAATGGCACCAAAACCAATCTCCTCCTCTAAGAGAAAGAAGGCTGCCTCCTCTTCTCGCTCCTCTGCCCAAGCAAGAGCGACTCTTGTCGGGCAGGGCGAACCTCGCTCTGAACGAAGTGTCCTACCGACGAGCTGTGCACCGGGCATTATAGGTAAAGCTTTTGGGCCATAAAAATGAAGAAAACCCTTCGCACACGTTGTACGTGGATGCGCTAGGTCATCTTCTGTGCTGAATGCTTCTTCGAGGAAGATGATGCACAGAGATGTTTCATCTTTTACGTCGACATTTCTAATGTGTCAGCGTAAAAACTCTATATTTTTGCAGTCTGGCGTAAAAGCTTTGACTGTCAAAATTTGATGTATACTACAAATTTTGGGTGTTACGCTCGGGATGAAAACTTCGACGTAATAACTCAAACTTTGGCAGTCCGGCCTAAAGAGAACACAGACTGTCATTTTGTGTATACTGCCAATCTTGGATTTTACGCCTGTGAATGAGATTCCAGCGTAAAAGCTTCAAGTTTTTACAGTCTTGGCGTAAAAGCACAGACTGTTTGATCTTCGGTATAAACTGCAAGACTGTGAGGTCTAGTAGAGAAACTGACATGTTTTTCTTGTACTTTGTAGTTAACTTGCAAATACCTCCGTTGGCTGGGGTGATGGGTTCTGCTGCTGGGATGCTGAACTCCAACTACCTGGAGGATTTGTCCCATGTGACATTTTCTATCTCCGGACCCCAATATCCTGAAGGAAGGAAAATCCTGATATCGTCTCAAGGCGAGCGAATGCTGTTGAGAATGATCAACGGAGAGCCCCTGACGTATATAGACGGGGCCAAATACATAAAATCGGCTTTCCTCTTTGGGGATATGATTGACAAACAATCCCAGACGAAGCCCAAGAAAGAAATCTAGGTTTTTCCTGCCGGGGGCCTGGTCCTGTATCTGCCCAGGATGTTGAGAGATTATCCCATCTCGGCATTCTTCCATGACACGCATCCGAGGAGGATGTCGTGGACTCTGACTCCCAATCTTCACGGCCAGCCGGGGAAAATATTTTACCAGAAGGGAGTAGACCAAGGGTCATTTATCAGCCGCCCTTCCGGCTCTGTAATACCCTTCAGGGGATTATTTCCAGGTAGTGTCCCGAGTGAAGACACTGCACTATTTCAGCCAGTCCAATTACCGACTTTCTGCAATGACTTCATGGGACAAGGAGGAGTATACCCAAAGGTGAATCCTCGGACCAATGGGTGGGTTACCCCTACAAATCTTCGATGGGCTCGTTTAGCTGACTGGGCCCTGAAGAAATTTCAGACGGAACTGGAGAGCATTGGTCTGTTCGAGGCTGTGAGTGTTACCAGTGTTGGGTTACCTCTCAACCCCAACCTGTTTTTGGCTCTGATAGAGCGATATATCTCGCTCACCGAAACTTTCTCCACTCCGCTAGGGGAGTTGGGATTGGCCCTCCACGAGATGGCAGAGATTTCGAGACTGCCAATGGGGGATACTCCTTATGAAGAGTATGTTCCCACAAACCGGGAGCTGGGGATACAGACCCTCGGGTGGTGGCAGTATACCAGGAGCTGATGTGCCACTACCTTGCTTGCACCGCCTTTTATAATGAGCCCTCTGATTTGGCTCATACCAATAAATGGGCGTCCTACCTCTTCTTTCACCGGGCCAGGGCTGCTAAGCCGGACAAAGTCGTGGATAGCAGGGATCAGCCTCTGAGCTTTCTGAGCGTGCTTAGTGCTCAAGTAGTCGATGACCTTATTGAAGACGCTGGGGGTTCAGATCAAATTCTCGACGAAGGGATAGAAAAATATCCTGCAGGCACTAAGGCCTACAGTTATTTGAGGCATTGCCGCAGGCCTCTTTTAAGGGAAGCTCAACTAGCTGGCTTCTTCTCCATATGGCTACGCCGATTGGTAGTACCCGGCATTGCATCTTAGGATCGCATTCACTGCAACACCTTATGGCCTGCAGTGCGTTTGGTATTCGGGGCAAGACTGGGCTTGCTTCCTGCCATGGTATGCCGCATACAAGCTGGCATGAGGGCCATTACTGATGGGCTGCTTGCCGATGAAACACGGCGTGACAGCTTTCCCAGGGTAGAATTACCATTCCTGTATTTGATGGGATGGTTAATTCTCCACAACCCCAGGGTGATGTCTCCTGGCTCTGGCAGTAGTTCGGGGAGTAATTTCTGGTTGAATTATAAGAACTCCACTTGGAACGTGACCACAGTTTTAGACTGTCGACGAACGTTAAATTTTGCTCACAGCTGGAAGCTCTTCTGCACCGTCCCCACTGTACATCTCAATCAACAGGGGACGAGGCTTCAGGACTTAGGTGACGGGACGACCGTTCTTTCTCCTGAAGCTTTTTATTGGTTGGTCTGCATTAAACCCTCCCATTTATTGTACAAAAGTGAAGACCATTGTTTTTTGGAGCCCTATCTGCCTAGTCGGTTCGCCAGGCAGTTTGGGTATGACCAGCTGCACGTGGGCAATGCCATCACCAGCTTCAAGTTCAGGGGTGGACTTATCGATGGAGCGAGAGGATGACGGTACTTCATAATGGGTTGTACTGGAGCGGCCTTCACCATACCTGCGACTTCTCTCTCCATGGAGTTGCGCATCCTCCATTCGTACGCCCAGTTTTACGTGGCCGTCAATACCTTCTATTGCAATTTTAATATGCGTGGAAGTTTTAGGATGCCCTCTTCTAAGTCCGCGGGAAGAGACGATGTCCTATCAGTCTCCTCTGACAAGGGTGAAGACGTTGTCGGTACAGATGAGTTTTTGTTGACAGTACCGAGAGGCGAAATACCTCCACCTGCTGAGCCTCTGGTTATCCCAGGAAAGCGAAGGGCTCCTGTTCTGAAGGAGGCTTCCCCTCGCAAGAAGAAGAAGACAGTTGGTGGTACTGTCAGGACTCCCCACCCTGAGGTTCCTAGAAGTGAACCTGTTGCTTCCCCTGTTTGGGATGAATTTTTGATTAGAGGTCTTTCGCCTATTAGAGAGGGAACCTCCACAGTTCTGGCTGTCAGTGCCGAAGATTCTTTGCTCGAAGTTGTTGTCGCTGCTACCGCTTCAGGCAGTGGTACGAGATCGCCTTCGAGGCCAAGAAAAATAGGGATACCTTTATCCAGACCAGTAACGGGAGAAACCCCTGCTGCGTCTGTAAGCATACCCAGCGAGATTCCACCCGGTGAGCCTCGAGTGGATCTTGGTGAAGACCTGGAGGAATACCTGCCAGTGTCAGTTAGCATACCCCCTTCTCCAGGTATGACAGCTCGCCTAGCCTCATTAAGAAATGATTTAGCTGTACTGGTTGCCTACGCGACATATATACCATCGGCCATGGGTAAATGTCGTCTTTGTGCCTTTTTTTAGAAAAATTAATATCATGTTGATATTAACTTTCTCTTGTCTTCTTTTCAAGGGAAGACATCTACGGAGAGGGCAATGTTGACGCACCTTTTGGCTCTGTTTCAGCTCTTGCTGATGACATGGAGGTGCCCGACTTCGAAGAGGAAATATTTTCGGGTGCCGGCTCGCCCGAAACAGTTCCGATATCTCGAAAGGAGGATGAGCCTGTCATTACGACTATGCCTCCTTTGAGTACGCCAGCGACTTCAGCCATTGCCATTGCCTCTACCTTTGTTATGCCCTCTACTGAGGTGACGACTGTGACGACACCCTCTGCAGTCGTTCCTGGAAGGGGATTCTCTGACATTGCAGCCACTCCCAGCACCCATTCGAATCTCGCCATGTTAGTTGAGCAATTTTTGAGCGTTTTCTATGCCACTTTGAAAACGCTGATATCGATGGTGCTGGAGAAGAATCTAAGCTTCGAGGCTCTGAAGACGTCTTCCAACTTCAGTATAGCGCAGATTAGATACTTCAACGATAATGACAGAGCTAATGCGCTAGAGCAAATAGTTAATGGTTTGGAACAACCCATTAACGATTATTTGCAACTATCTTGAGGCAGCATCGACGGTCTCGTTCAAGCTAGGTATGACTCCTTAACTGCAGAACTTGCTGGGCAAATGGAATCTCTGAAAAAATCCGTCCAGGAACAGCAGCAGGAGATGGATCAAGAGCGTGCCGAATTGGAGTATGTCATTCCCCAGCTGACTCAGTGCGAGACTGAATATGAGGAAGAGGCAGCGAGGGTCCGCCAATTGGAAGATGACCTCGCTAAGGCCAAGGAGAAGGCTCTCTCTTTGTCAACAGCTCGCGATGTGTTGAAGAATCGAATGGAGACGGCTCAGCAGAACCTGACACATGTGGGTGTCATCCACGCAGGTTTTGTACATGCCCGGTCCGAGCTATCTGCTTTGAACAATGAGGCGGCTAGGTTGGAGCGGGCTCGCGCCGACGTCTTGAGCACCAGGGATGAGAGAATGGATATTCTGGCGCAACAGATCCATGATTTGACTGCTCCTCCTAAATGATGTACTTTTTTGTTTCTCTTATAATTTCTCGGAGATAATAAAGACACATTTTCTGACTTTATGGGCCCATCATTTTTAGGATGTGATAGGCTAGGGTGAAAGTGATATCAGAGGTATCATTAACATGACATTCTTTCGTTAAGGTTTTGCTGAATGTAAATCTATTCAGAATTAACACGAACCTGAAAGAATATAATCCTACTAAATTTGTATACTAAACACTATCAGAGGTATCATTAACATGATAGGTTTACAAATTAGTTAAGGATATCTATTCGGAGGTCACATGAACCTGATAGAATATGATCCAGCTAACCTTTGTGCATGGTATCGTCAGAATAAGATCTTCGTCATACTCCGTTCAACGAAGGAGATCAAGTATAGTACTTCTTCGGGAATTTGCAGTTGATAGTAGCCATTGCCAAATTTCCATTTAGGCTTAACTAATCTGTAAGCGCGATTTGCAATCATATAAGAGCCTTCCATTTCTTTATGATTGTTTGCGTGAATTTTGGACATCGTACTAGAGGTAATATGGACGTAGTACGATACCATATTTGTTGAGGACATCCTACTGGGAGATTTTTAGTGGACCTATTACTTTTTGCGCACATTAGTACAAGTAATAGGTTTGAGACAAATCCTGACAGAGGTAATATGGACTCTGTGGGGATTATGGAGAGACGTAGTTCAGAGGTAATATGGACATGAACTGACTTTTTCTCTGCTGAGAAAAATGAGGATAGTTCAGAGGTTATATGGACGTGAACATTTCGTTTTCCATTGCGGGCATTCCACCGGGGAAATTTTTGTGGACCTATTACTTCTGGTGCACGTGAGTGCAAGTAATAAGTTTAGGACAAGTCCTGCCAGAGGTAATATGGACATGGCAGTTTTTGTGGACCTAACACCACTGGCGTACTTAGAGTTAAGTACGGGTGCTAAGGTGAGATGACAACCGATATCAGAGGTAATATGAACATGATAATCGATAGCCAAAAACTAAAAAAGTTTGTTCAGAGGTAATATGAACATGACAAACTCTTGAGTTGTGACTCCATCGAGGATTGAGGTATACATCTGCTCAGAGGTAATATGGACATAGCAGTTTTTGTGGACTCAACACCACTGGCGTACTTAGAGTTAAGTACGGGTGCTAAGTTGAGATGACAACCGATATCAGAGGTAATATGAACATGATAATCGATAGCCGGATTAGGAAGGTTTGTTTAGAGGTAATATGAACATGACAAACTTTCTGGGGAAAGAAATAAAATGTTTGGACAATAGTTCAGAGGTAATATGGACGTGAACTTATGTCCGAAAAATTTACTGTGGAGTGATTTTCCTAAGTGAGGACAGTCCTGAAGAATCCACTGGGGAAACTTTTAGGGACTCATCATCAGGTATCTTCTTAAGGGAGCAAATTGTCACGTAAAAGTGAAATCAATTTGCAGCGATCAACCCTTCGTTTACAGATGCAAAGTGATAACTTTGGCGTCGATCAACTCCTGTATTCTCCTTTTTAGTACATAGCAGGCCCTTGTAGGGTGATGAATGTACCGATGAAAGAGACAATAATCTGGGTCATCAACTTTGCCAGCCCTCTCAGGATATCTGATGTTGGGTAGCCGAAGTTTGTGTTCCTTCATCAACATATTAAAGATTTCAATAATGTCATCTTCATTGAAGGAGAAAGTCCCTTTTGGTCTTCGGGCTCCGGATGTCTGAGTTTTACGGTCTTCCGGGAAGACCTCCATCGTTGCATCATCTTCGGATTCCGAGGGAATTCTACCCTCAGCTTTGGATGCTGCCCTATTTTGTCGAGGTAGGCTACCCCCAGACATGTCGTGGCGTTTGTCCACAGATGCTGATTTAGAAGGATCTGCCTTTGGTTCTCGAGGTTGTGAGTTTGCAGGAGATGTTGTATACCCCAACCCAAAACGAGCTTGTTGACAGTAAGAATTACCCTGCAATGGTGTTCGTCTGCCTTTTCCATAGTTGAGGCCTTGCTTCAACTTTAAATCATAACCCATGCTTTGTATAATTTTTAAAGCTTACGGGCTATATCTGTGGGTTTGCATTTTCCCAGCATCAGATTCGCGAGATTCTTCTTGTACAATCGGACTGTTCCGCATGTGCCCGAAGACTATTGGATGCTGGTCGTCGCGAGTTGGGGGAACAATAAAGACAAAATCTTCATGTGGCCCACATGTCATGACGATATTAGATGTTGATGCATCTTCCCACATGATCTCACCACGTTTGACAGTTAGGGGAAATGAAACCTGTTTATGACTCATGTCTTTGCGTTTCTGGATCAGAAATTCATGCAAGTCAGGAGTATTAACGGAAGAAGAAGAGGAAGAAGGTTTGTTCCTCCCTTTTACATTAGTTGGAATACGGATGTTGGGCACCCCAACCCTTTTCCTGCCGTAGGAATACAACAGTTCAGCCATATGAGCAGTACATGATCCCCGAGGAGCGTATCTATCCGCAAACTGGGCCTTCTTTACGTCGAAGGGCTTCTCCTAGCGTAATTTGAAATTCTGCTCAGGTTGGCGTAAAAATGAGAAAATCCTCAATCGGCTGTCAGCTTCGCGTAATCTGGAGAGCGGGCAGATTCTTCTCTTGCTGGCGTAAAGACCGAGAAGTTAAGAATTCTGCCACTTGTTTTCCCTTGCGTAAGTTGCAGGGATCATTTGCATTTCCGCGGAGGGCAGATGCATTTTTACGCGCGAAGCGCGTTTGGAATTTCTGATTTGGCGCTGAGGCATTGTCAGAAATTCTGTCTGCCACGTCACCGACGGGAGACTGAATTTTACGCGCAAAGCGCGGAGTAGACTTCTGGACTAGCGCTGAGGCATCGTCAGAAGTTTTGTCTACCACGTCACGGACGGGAGACTGAGTTTTACGCGCAGAGCGCGAAGTAGACTTCTGGACTAGCGCTGAGGCATCGTCAGAAGTTTTGTCTACCACGTCACGGATGGGAGACAGAGTTTTACGCGCAGAGCGCGAAGGTTGTGCAGCTACAACCCGGTTGGTCGGAGAAACCGGAGAGTCGACAGGAATGGTAGGGGATGTCCTGGGCATCCAGACCTTATGCAGCTTCCTGTTGTATTGGACAAAGAGAGTGTGAGAGCTATCCCCTGCTCAAAGCATATCTTCGTAGGCAGACTGGTCGAACTGGACGACCTAGGTCTTCTTCATAGATCCTACTGATACTGCATCGTGTTGAGCAATTGCTTTCTCGTCAGATGAGAAAGAGGTCTCCAGCAGAGTCGTCATCTTATGTTTGATAATAAACGAAAGAAATAAAATAAGGTTTATACGAAACCCTCTCTTTGGTTTACAAACAAGAAGTACAATTAATCCTATACGAGGATGTCAAGTACAAATTTTAATCTGGGTAAATATTGCTATAGGAGTCTGATCTGCAGTCGATCACTTTGTCCCTTGGACCACACGATGATGAAGAAGTGCTGTAGAAGACGGAGAAGCTTCAAAGATTGCAAAGGGGAGTGGATGCTCGATGCCAAAGTCGTTGATCACTACTCTCTGTCTGTGCTCTGGATTCTTCTCTCTACGTTCTCCAAGTTTTTGACCTTTTTTCAACCTTTCGACCCTTGACCTCTGTTGTCACGCCCCAGTCCCAAAATGTCGAGGGACTAGACACGTGGTAATGGCCAGCAGCACACACTAATGGGCAAACCCAATTTAATGGACCCATCAATGTGTACTTAAGCTGTAAAACAATAATCACGATCTACTAATCTCATCCACAGAATAAATACAGCAATATCAATAGAGTAAAATATAAACACCAACATCAAGTCACAAGTAATTAAATCGAGGAACAAGCCCGATATAAGTCTGATACAACTGTCAAGATACAAGAATAAAGATATCAACAACAATACTGAGTATGGAAACAATTTATACTCAGAAGATATCCGCAGAGATCACTCGTCTACTGGATCTGGTAATGCTCTTGTGCCTGCTCCTGATAATGCTCCTGCTAATGCTCCTGTACTGTATACCTCTGGGTGGATCTCGTCTGCTAATCCTGGGGATATAATCCGGATCCAGGTCCTCAGGGGACATAACAAGGTAAAGATAATACAAGCCAAAATAAATGCAGTACAGAAATAAATGAACAATATGGGGTAAACTATATAACCAGCTAAGTGATATGCAATATGAGAGCATTACTAAAACTCAGGCTGAAACTACTACAAGCTGTGTCGGGAAGCCAGTAGTAGTGATATCATGTGGTTTGTCTAGCTCAAAGGGAGACTACGACACCGTCATAATATAATCAACCTGTAGCCTGTATGTCTCTCCCCACCCAATGTAATCACACGTCTCATGTCCACGACGTCTCATGTCCATGTCACGCAGGATCATAACTAATACATCAAGTCATAAATATCTAAGCAAAAGAATATGTCATGAAACCTGTAACCTATACAAAATCACCATGAATATCTCAGGACGAATCTGTATCATGAATAGTATCAGGTGTCCTGGGTTATAACGTACTTGATAATGCAAGTACGAGAAGTATAGGGTTTCAATATCCATGTCTAGATGACGTTACACAACTCCGCGTATGGTATTGGCACCCGACTATTAATCGGACGCTAAGTAAGTCACACGGTCCTAGGTCAAGCATGTACAACATATAAATAAGGCAAGGAAATATGTAACAAGAACTGCAATATTTGGCAAGGTATACTTGCCTGGGGTTCTGGCTCCAACTGTAGCTCTGGTCTCAGTGGGAATTGCAGGTACTGCTCCGGTTGCTGAAATAAACATCACCATCAGATTCAGAAAATATCAAATAGCTAGAAACGCCTGTCCTTGAGTCCAATTTGGACACAGGGGCAAAAATGACAGTTTCTGGTCAAAGTGGGGTCCACATGTGGCCCGCTTCGCACTGAAAAACGTGTCAGGAACAATGGTCATCAAAATTGTCTAACTTAGTGTTAACAAGTCCAGAACGATGATACGAACCCAACGGAACTTCCAGAATTCGATTCCGATGAGCCGATCACAAAATCGCCCATCAAGTGGAGCTGTGGGGCCCATGATACACAATTTTGTCAACGTTCTCAGAATCGAACCAAACTTGGGTCACAGGACGGGGCATTATTTCGTTTCAATCCGACGTGTGTACACCAAGTTACAACGTGATCCAGAACGGGCGGATACGGGACGTTATCGGCAGATACGCGTTGATTCCGGTGTGCACGCACATCCAAATCAACTTCTGCGAAATCCTGCACATCCGTATCAACGGCGCGCACCTTTCGGTAAAGACCGTGCGCGACCAAGTCGTCCCGTTTAGCGGGGCGTACTTATTTTCGGGGAAAAATGGGGTATTGTTTTTTTGTTTTTGGATCGCGGTTCGCGATCGCCACAGGATGCGATGCACCGAGCGGGTTGCACGGACATCGAGAGGGTTACACAGCCTATGCGTCACAACTGACGGAACGGAAAACAGAGCAACGAGGAGAGAGAACGGGTTACCTGAACAGGGCTTCATGATACCGGGTTTCTCGTGTCCGTGTGTTGACACGACACTGCGATACGGTATCCTGTGTACTGTGCTGTCTAGGGTTAGGGCTAGAGTTCCGATGGCTGGGCTTTGTCGGGGCAGGCCGGAGCTTCGCCGGGGTTGCTGGGCTCGGGGCGGCCGACTGAGGCACTGTCGAAGGCGGCCGGGGCTCCACCGGAGATGGCTAGGGCACTGCTGGGGGCGTCGACTGCGGTGGACAAGTCGGCTGAGGCGCTGGAGGCGAGGTTGTTGCTGTCGAGTCGACCGGGGCTCAGGCGAAGGCGGCGGGGTCGATGTCGAGGCGGCCGGGGCTTCTCACGGTGCTGCGGGGACTGGGTCGAGGAGGGAGGCGGAGGAGAGCAGGAGGAGGTTGCGGGTCGGGGGAGACCGTGGCGGAGGCGCTGGCTGGAGGGCTGAGGTCACCGGAGAAGACGACGGCAGGGGCGGAGATAGGGCAGTGGGGGGTCGCCGGAGAAGTAGGGCGGAGGCAGCGGGGAGAGAGGCGGAGGCGGGTTTAAATAGAGGGGAAGAGGGAGAGGGAAAGGCGGATGGTTGTCCGGTTCGGGGAGGCAGAGAGGCTGGGAGAGACGGAGCGGCGGGCGGTTATGCGGCGGCCGGAGGCGAAGCGGCGCCGGGGAGCTGAAACGGTCGGGTCGGGGGGAAGAGGGGCACTGTAGAATACGGGTCGGGTTTAGGTCAGTGGGTCGGGCGGCGGATCCGGCCCGATCCAAAAACAGAAATACGGGTTCGGGTTAGCGGGTTTCGGGTCGCGGGTTCGACCCGGATCCGACCCGTAGGGTTGGGGTTGGTTTAACTAAACCGGTCCGGTTTGGTTTGGTTTATTTTGGAAATAAACCGGGTTTATTTTGATTTAATTATAAATTGGTTTTTAGGTCTTTAAAAATGCTTCCGGGGTCCAATAAATTTTCGAAAAATTACCCTAAGTCTAGTTTTTTATTTTATACCAGAAAATATTATTTTCATAATATTTTAATATTATTTAACAGTAATTAAAAATCATTTTATTTCAAAATACCTAGGTTTAAAATAGAGAAAAATCCTAAAAAATTGTGAAAAAATCCATTAAAAATTCCTGAAAAATCAGGGGGTTTACATCTCTCAATATAGGTCTCTATTTATAGGGTTTTATTGACAGTAACCATCCAGTCGGCGTAGAAGCCGGGCAGTGGAGAGTATGGCACTTTTTACGCGGCGGTTACAATAACCGCTACCCACGTATAAATGATCTTCTGAACCTGCGTGTGACGCGTGTCCCATTAAGAGATAATGCGTATAACTGCTGCAAAGATCACGGCATGAAAGCCACGTAGGTAGCTGTCCCTCGCGTAGAAAAGGTTGGCGTAGAAGCCAATAACTGTCACCATGGCGTAGAAGCCGAGTAGTTGTCAAATTGGCGTAGAAGCCAAGTAGGCGTGAAAGCCCAGTAGGCGTAGAAGCCCAGTAGGCGTAGAGGCCTAGTAGTTGTCAAATTGGCGTAGAAGCCTGATGCCGCATGGGTAGGTAGCTAGCGTACAAGATAGCCGATCCTCCTTCCTTGACTGAGGTCTTGAGCTAATTCCCTTATAGCTAAAAATAGCCCGGTTGGCGTATTCCAAGGAGGTAGCGTACAACGTGCTCCCATAGATGAAAATAGCCTGATGGCGTAGTGCACAAAGATGATGATGTGGACGTATTAGCCATAATGGTGGCTTGCCCAGTCTTTGAAAATGTAACCAAATCTCATGCATTAAATGCAGAGATCTGCCCCCATCCTGCGCATTAACTGCAGAGACATGCCTCGAGCTCTATACGAAGATCTGCCACCATTCTGAGCATTAAATGCAGAGACGTGTCTCGAGCTCTGTACGAAAAGCAGCTTTTGACGTGGCAGTTCGTTTTGTCTTTTGCTGAGCGTAAAAGCTCACATCTGCCTGTGTAAAACTAGGCAGCGTATTCCCTTGTATGCGTAAAAGCACTTTGTATCAGGGAAACGTCACTAAACGACGGTTTGGGTTTCTGTGCCCCACCATCATTACAGCCGTCGTCTGGATAGTCATGCAGTACTTTTTGTCAGGAGTCAGGTTTACTGCATGATCTGACAGGTTCATTCGAGGAATACGAAGTGTTCCTCGTACACTTCCATGCTGCATTAAAAACGGATGAGTTTTACGCCATAAAGGTGACGTGACAATCTTTTTACGCTAAAGCAGTCTGAACATACTGTATTACGCGGGTTGTTTTGGAGCTATGTTTTACGATGTACTAGCGATAAAGCTCTGTTTGTACGCTGATGGCTCTGAACTCACGTCTTACGCCACACAGCACTGAAATACTGCGTATAACTCTGCAGCGTATTTTTCATGCTTCTACAGTTGCATAAGTATATATATTGTTGCTTTACTTCTTCTGTTTTATTTCGATGCAATGTATGATATATGATTTATTCATGCATTTGCATGGCCTGGGACAACTTGTGCACAAGGTTTGGCATTTCCTCGAAACGGTATTCTGGGGCACTGGAATCGTATCAACCCAGAGGGAAATATTTGATCATGCTAGTCGCGATGCATTACGGGACCTTCAGCGGAGCTTGCTACCCGGGCTGAGAGGGCGCGCCGCAATGCTTGGATAAGTCCCTAAGGTGTGTCGATCACACCAATGATCGCATAGAATAGAACACGTGCTAATTTATTGTCTTGTGCAGATAGTAAGTATACTTGTATTTTATTGCAGGAAAGGCGTACATCGGTTGAGTAAGCAACCGGTGTACTTGATGGATAAATATTATTTTCATTCCTATCAAAATATGCAACTGATATGAATTAAATTTGTCACGCCCCAGTCCCAAAAATATGTAGGACTATGACAAGTAAGCATGCCAGCCGCATGGATATGACAACTCCAATATATGGGAACCAAACCCATACGTACGCTGTAATATGAATATCAATCCACAAGTGGTAAAAACATATGTCACAAGTCACAGGATAAAATCTAAATCTCATGCACCAAAATCATATAGAAATAAATAACCAGTATCTATGAAACTAGATCTCAATAAGAAGTATCTAAGGAGGATAGTTGGATGGAAACAAATCCACTACCAACTCGAATGGAAAAAGTAAATACAATATAGGTACAACACAATCAACCAAAATATAAGTATACCAGCTAGCAATCATGGCTCGAAGAGAAGACATCCTCGAAACATAGGTAACCATCCGAATCTGCGCTCCTGCAAATACTCAAGAACAAATACACCTAGCAGGGGACCAGGTCCTCAGAGGGACATAACAAGATACTTAAACACATGCCAATAAAGTACTAAAATAAATATCCAAAGGGGTCGCCTTACCGTCTAAGTGAATACAGTTAAGAACAACTTTCCCCACAAGTGAGCTATCTGGCTGAAAACCTGGGATTTGGCATGGTTCTCTATTGGAGATCCAGGGGTCTAAAAGGCACGTCGTCTTTTGAACGGCGGAGGCCCGCCTGATAATACATAATATATAGTGGTCATCACCGCCCGTATCTCCAGCGGAGAATCCGACCGCACAATAGAAAAAGTGTAAAGGAGCTCAAATGCGGTACTTGTTGTTCTCCCCACCCCATGCTCTAAGCATGTCACATCCATGACACAATTTGGTTCATAGCCTATTCTTAGTACCCTAGCCCAAATCCTACAACCAAACAAGGACAAGGATGGGGCCACCGTACTACAATAAGCTATGTCCCTGGACCTCTAATAACTGTCAAGTCTACTAGCTTACAAAATTTCTAATAGCAGTTATTCCTAACGCACGGTCCACACGTACCGATGATCAGTCAATACGTACGTCCGTGATCTATATGAGACTCACAACTCGTGTAAAAATATGTGTCACAGTCAAATGAAACCTAATGGTGCTACATGATAATGTGGTAGTCTCATAAATAAGGTCAATGCAATTACATAAATAAAAATATACCGCGACGACACCGTCGCGCACATTTTATATACCAGTTAAAATATATGAACTAAAGATAGAAAATAAAGATGCATGCAACATATGGAATATAAATAACAGTACAATGGCAAGGTATACTTGCCTGGCAAGGAAGCTGCAATGTACCAATAATCTGCTCCAGAAATCGCGCAGAACAAATCCAATATCCTATGTACACATAAATATAATACAATAGAATCATTAGTCTTTACACTAGCACATACACAACCACATTTACACTGGACTCAGGGGGTATACTAGGGGTAACACTAGTCATCTAACACGGTCAATTACGCGTTGAATTACGCGGGTGTCGCGTCTTCAAGTACTGTACGAAATCAGTCAGTCAACTGATAGGTGTCTATGCCAGTACGTTAAAGTATGCAAGGCGGACAAATTCATAAGTTCTTAGGATCAACATGGTCAAGGTAAGTATGGGATAGTCCACGGTGTCCTAGGGTCGTACAGTCTGAATATTTAGTCATAATTATCAATTAGCATTTACTTACATATATATATTCATATAACTATATAATAATATAACCATCAATTTATTTACGTAATTATTGGAATACATATAGTAATTACGTACATAAATATATATACCAAACTGAATAATATTTGCGTACATATAAATGTACGAACGCGTATTGGGTTCTCCGACTCAGGGTCTGATGTAAACTAACCGTGGTGGCTAAATACTACGTCCTACTGGAGCACTGTCAGAGAATGTACTCGCCTGGGGTCCTGCTGCTGGTATGAATCAGAGTCCAAGTCACAGTCCAAATAGCCTATGTATTACAAATTTATCACGTCAAAAGATAATTTATTTTAATTTATTTAATTCTAGAATAATTACTCTAAAATCCTATTTTAATCTTATTATTCTGATTTTTATGTTAATTCCTAAATTTTGTCCAAAGAAATTGAATTTTATCAACTCGAGACTCATGGCACGCAAATCGAGGCGATCTGTTGACCGAAAAGTCAACCGACACAAACTCAACTTTCATGCATGATTTCCTGTAGGTTTTAGCGTCAAAAACATGCTAGAATTTACGGCTCGTCCGAATTCAAATTCGTTTGGGAATTATGGCACATACAAATTTTGTATTGTGCACCGATGGTTAAATTCTAACCTAGAAGTTCTACAGAATTAACAGTATATAAATACTTCGAATTAAATTCTGGGAAAAATATATGTCAATAATCTAGACATTAGCTTTCCAAAACTTCAAACTGTTCATGATTCTGATTCCTGGTTCTCCCAAAATCGCGAAAACATCGAAACACGTCTATTTTCGGACATGCTGTGCTCTACGAATTTTTCAGAATTTAATACTCAAAATTTCGTAAAACAATTTATATAATCAGAAAGCTAACCTCAATATCGTTCTAACAAAAAAACTAGGCCTCATTTGGAGTCCGGAGCTATGCGCAATGGCATCTAGAAGATGAAGGAACCCTAGATGGCAATTCTCCAAAAATCGGCTCAAGAAAAACCCTAGAAAATAACGTGGGTCCATTCTATATTCCTGGGATTGCACAATAAATTCTACAAGTCCTAAAAATTAGTTATTAGCCTAATTACTCCCAATAAATACTAAAAATACTCAGAAAATTTCCAAAAAATTCTAGAAAATATATTTTATTATTTAGAACCTAAAATAAAAGTTTGGAATATTTTTAATTAAGTTTGAACATAAAATAAATTCTTCAAAGTCCTAGAAAATTAGTGTTACTAGTTTTTAATTAACTAAAAATTATGGAAAAATTCTAATAATCTAAAATAGCCTAAAAATAATTCTAAATAAATATTTATATAAGTAAATATACTAAAAAAAAATTATTTTCTAATTAACTAAGAGAATACTCTAAATAAATTCAACATCTATAATAAATATAATAATATAAAATATACACAAAATACCTATTTTGGGTGAGAGAGTTTACAATCTACCCAACTTAAAATAATTTCGTCCTCAAAATTAAAATAAGGCATAATTTGTTAAATCTTTCACATTCGTACATAAGGTACGTCAATCGATCTCTTCCAAAAATTTAAATAATAAAATCTATTCAAATCTATCGCGATCACTTCAAAATTACGATAATCATTGTTCAAATCAAAATTCAACCTATTGTAATCTCTTCTCACTTTTCCAAATCATCAATATCCAAATTTAAATTGAATCCATATAATATCTTCAAGATTTAAATAACCCATATCAAATTTTACCTCACGATCTCCAACTATCATAATCTCCTCTAGAAGTAATTCGAGTCCAATATTATTCCTATTTTCACTTATAAATTTTTGTATTCTTCAACTTTTTAAATTTCATTCACATCCTCAATATTTCAAATAGGTAGTCCAACCATCAAATTTTAATTCTTAATTTAAATCATCAAATTGAAAAATAATTTAAATGCAGTCTACCAATGTTCAAGTCTGAAATTCTATATTTATCCTCCAAATTCAAATTGATGATTCTACCTTCATTGTTCAAAATTTAAATCATGTACTTAAGGTATAAATATTGGGTCCTCAATATCAGGATTTTTAAAATTCATTAATCCTCATCATCTTAGTCATTCTTCTAAAATTCTCAAAATTAAAATGGCTTGAACCTCTCCCAATCTAATCTTACTCGATCACAATCTAAAAGAAATTCCTCTTGAGTTGACAATGCACTGCTACCCAACTTAGAATTTACCCATCTATCACATAAGGCTATATACCTTAAGAAAGCTTATGCCCCAAATTATTTAATCATGCGATTGAATCCTCAAACATATCATCTATGATATTCCCTTAGTCATTTATAAAAGATAGTCACCAAACAATGCGATTGGCCTGTGGGGTATATCTAGTACTATCTGTATATCAAATTTATACTAAGCACGAGGTTTCGTCTTTCCGAAATAAGGGAAGACGAAGATCAATAATAAAGAGTTCAAGGGTGAGGTAATAGAATAGAAGTATCAGATCAAGGCGTTTAAAGAAGTCAAATGGGAATTGTCAAAGCAGTTGTGGATTGAAATCCTATTTTAATAATTCTTCGTTTGCATGCTCGTATTAGTACAGTTATGCAACCGACACGATATGTCAGACATGTCTAGGGCAAGTATATTCGTCTACTAATCACTACATATCTCGATCCACGTGAAGTAGTTATGCGAAGGGCGAATCAAGCGTACTAAGGTTAGCTAGACCTTAATACACTGATTCTGAAATGTATTAGTGTGTATACCCAATAATACATATGTTATGAACAAGCTTAATAAAGAATAAGCTTGCAAAAACTAGGCTATAATAGCAGCATAATTCGAGGTAGCACAGAAAATATAACGCTGGATTATAATGAAAGAAGTTACAAAATAATTTAAGTTTGCAAAAACAAAAACAACATAAGCAATAATAACAAAAGACTCTACAATCTCTACAGTTATCATACAACCTCCTTGTCTAAGTCGCTAGTCGACCAAATTGGGCATGGATCTCTAAGTTCTACCGTCTGAATAAACGCTGTCGTCTAATGCTAGCATACAATTAATGTTATTCAGTTACACTACCTCGATGGGTCTAGTGGACTATGTGATACTAGGTTGTGAGACATACTACCCAACTTAAAAGAATTAAACTAGTACTGTGACAGTCTTAAGAGGATCCTACAAAAAATAATCTTGCACATGTACATAGAACAGAAACTCTTATTAGGGTATATGAGGAAAGATCTTGGTACTTATTAGGGTCTCCTATTGCATTATATAGGTGAGGGTCACCTTAAGTCTTAATCATAGTGCTCATAGAACAGGTGTCAATCGTAGGGATAGAAGAGTTACTAGCCGTTAAGGGGAAAGGGATCTAACTTGTATCGAGGTGGGGGTACAAATTACGTGGTCTACCACTAGGGGTAATCATCACAATCTAATTGAATAACTCAACTATCAGGTTCTAGCTACAAGGTACACAGTTCAAAATTTAAGATTATAACTATGACTATAGCAAACTATATATCCTATCGTAGAGTATAATCACTTGGTCTATGATCAGAGGTGGCAGGTGGCACGAGTTTAAAAGATGAAGAAGAGAAAACATGATTAGTCTTCGCACAAATAGCGAGTGCTAGGGTTTCAGAGGAATAAATATATAAAATTAAATGGAGGACTCTAGATAGCATCATGGTTTTCCAAGGGAAAGGGGTATGCTAGTCTCTGTGTTTGAGGTATGATTAGGAAAATATTCTATGCATTGCTCTTGGCTTTCTAAGGTACTGTCTGCTTATCTCAAGACAAGAATCTAAATTTATAGTTCTCCAATACTTATCTAACAGTGAAGGTTAGGTTCAGTCCTAATATTCAATTTTGGTTTTCTATTGGTTCCTCAATGCTAGGGGCAAACATTATGGTAAAACTTCTAACTATCTCTAGTAGTGTCTATACTACTCTCAAGTCTTCTTAATACATCAAGGGGTAATGGTATACCAATCTAAAGATAAGGAATTCTAGGGTTCACTAGATATTCTAAACTTAGTGGTGTGTCTATATTCTCGTTGTATTCTTAATAGGTGTGCTACTGTCACGCCCCAGTCCCAAAATGACGAGGAACTGAGCACGTGAGCAATGGCCAGCAGCACGCACCGATGGACAACCCAATTTAATGGATCCATCAGGGCATGCTTAAGCTGTAGTCTAGCAGTAAAGTGTTACAGTCTCAGGTATTTCTAATCTCATCCACAGATAACACAGATTAATTGCCAGGAAATAAATGCAATGGAATTAAATTAGCTATAGCAAATAAGGTTATCTCGGGGAAACAATTCCGAGAACTTAGTTTGTTACATTTAAGGAAAAGACAGGAAATAAAATGTTGGAAAATGTAAATACTGAGTAGTTGAAGCCGGCGCTCAAGAGAAGTCTTCGGCCACTATCTCGTCCTGTGTTCCTGGTTCTGTTCCGAAGAGTGCTCCGGTACCGTACACTTCTGGGTAGTTCTCTTCAGCTGTACCTGGGGACATCATCCATTCCAGGTCCTCAGGGGACATAGCAAGGTACAGAAAAACTCAAGCCAAATGAATATCAGTGCAGCAATCAGATAATTCAGCAGGGTAAACTAAGTAACCAGCTATGTGATATGCAATATGAGAGCAGCACTAGAACTCAGGCCGAAGCCACTACAAGCTCTGTGTCGGGGAGCCGGTAGCAGCAATAACTATGATTTACACTATGATATAAACTATGTTTTATATATATATAATATCAGCCTGTAGTCTGTGTGTCTCTCCCCACCCAATGTAATCACACGTCTCATGTCCATGACACGCATAATCATAACTAATGCAGTAAGTCTGATATCTATGAATCAAATGTCTAAGAATGTAAAGTCTATGTCATAAACATGCAACCTATACAGAATCACCTTGAATGTCTCAGGAAGACTCTGTCTCATGAAATAGTGTCAAGTGTCCTGGGTTCTGGTGTACTTGATAGGACAAGTACGAGAATTATCGGGTCTCGATATCCATGTCTATGTGACGTTACACAACCCCGCGTACGGAGTTGGCACCCGACTATGATCGGACGCTAAGCACGTCACCCGTTCCCTAGGTTAAGCAGTTAAAACAAGTTTATATTTTAAATTCACATGAAATCAAGTAAAATACTATGTCAAGGATTACTGAGATTTGGCAAGCTTTATTTGTCCTTTATTGCATAATTAAGTCCAGAAAACAATTTGCAAGCTGCAGAGTTTGGCAAGGTACACTTGCCTGTGGTTCCGGCTATGTTTACGGCTCTGACTTCGGCGGGAATTGCAGGCGGTACTCCGGTTGCTGAAACAAACATCACCATCAGATCCAGAAAATATCAATCAGCTAGAATCGCCTGTCCTTGAGTCCAATTTGGAGACAAGGGCAAAAACGGCAGTTTCGGGCCAAAACGGGGTCCACCGGTGGGCCCGCTTTGCACCGAAAAATGTGTCAGGGTCAACGGTCTCCAAATTCACCAAACTTAGTGTCAACAGGTCAGGAACGCTGATACGAACCCAACGGAACTTTCAGATTTGAATTCCAATGAGCCGATCACGAATTCGCCCGTCGAGCGGGGCCTGTGGGGCCCACGACACGCGATTTCGTCAACGTTCTCAGAATCGAACCAAACTTGACCCACAGGACCAGCGTATCGCTACGAGTCCGATGGCGCAAGTTTCGTCTCGATCCGACGTGTGTACACAAAGTTAGGTCGAATTGCCGAAAAAGGCGGATACGGGGCGATGTCCGCGGATACGCGTTGATTCCGGTGTGCACGCACACCCGAATCAGCTTCCGCGAAAACCCACACGTCCGTATCGACGAGGCGCACGTATCTGTGAAGACCGCGCGCGACCAAGTCGTCCCGTTTGGCGGGGCGTACTCGGTTCCGGGGTGAAACAGGGTCTGGGTTTTTCCTGTTTTTGGATCGCGGTGTGCGATCGCCACAGGCCGCGATGCCTCGAACAGTTTGTCCGGACACCGAGAGGGTCATACAGGCTTCGCAACGCAATTTACGGAATCGAATTCCGAGCTACGAAAAGGGAATTACGAGTACCTGAACACAAGCTGAAAAAGCCGAGATCTCGTGTCTTCGTAGCGTGTCCTGTGTCCAACTGACACAGTGTCCGACACGTACAGCGACGAGGGTTAGGGTTAGGGCTTGGCCTTGCGGCGGTGGCTCAGGGCGGAGGGCGGCCGGGGCAGCGTCGCAGGAGGAGGCTGGGGCGGTGCTGGCTAGGGCGGCGGCCACCGGAGCGGAGGGGGGTCGACGGCGCAGGGCTCTCGAACGGTCGGGACGGCGTCGGGGCCTGCTGCGGGGAGGAGAGGAGAAGGGGGAGAGGAGGAGACGCGGTGAGGGTGGTGGTCGGCGGGCGGTTCGCGCAGGGGATGAGGGGAGGTGGAGGTCGCCGGACGGGGTTCGTCGGAGGGGCGTCTAGGGTGGTTAGGGTTAGGGTTACGGGGGAAAGGAGAGGGCGGATGGGGGTATTTATAGGTGGCTCGGGCGGGGGTTGGCCGAGGGAGTGGCCGGGGAACGCGGAGGAGCGTCGGGGTCGTGGGATCCAGGGTGGCGGTCGTGGCGCCGGAGAGCGCGGCGGCCGGCGAGATTTTCGGCTCGTGGCCGAACGTGGGAACGGGTGAAGGAGAAGCGGGTCCGGGTCGGGCGCGGATCCGGGTGAGCGGACCCGCCCGACCCGCTAAGGGTGAGGGTTGGGCCACTTCGAACGGGCTCGGCCCACTGGGCCGGGCCGGGCCCAAAACTCAAAATAAATAATAAAAATAATAATAATAAATAAATAATTAAATAATCAGTAAATTAATTAATAAATAATAATAATTAAATAAATAGTTTTTAGGCATTTAAAAATAGGTCCGGGGTCCGATAAATTCCAGAAAAATTGCCCTAAGTCCAGTTTTTCATTTTACATCCAAAAATATTATTTTCATAATATTTTAACATTGTTTAATATCAATTAAAAATCATTGAATAATTAAAACCCTGTTTTTAAATTACAGAAAATTTCCAGAAAATTCCAGAAAATTGTGAAAAATCCAGTTTTTAAAATTTTGAAAATTCAGGGGGTTTACAGCTACTCTAATTATCATCCAAATAACAGTGGTTCCTATATTCTAGCAGAAGGCTATACTTAAAGAACTATTAGGGAAGTACATGAATCAAGCAGGATACAATTGTTCAAATAGAACAGATAGGAGGAAGATGAATCATAGTCAATTTTGTGAATGAGATCCTATACTCTAGTCCTAGGTGCAGGCTTGCTCGGTACAGTAACGTAACCGAGACAATATGCTCTCGACCTGTATAGGCCACCACAGAATTCACTTACTTCTCTATAGAAAGATTATCTTAATGCATGCTCGCCCCTAATAAGGTAGTGTCGATTTAGTCGAGTGGGTTCGTCCCGCTCACCGGTACAGCTGAGTACTGACCCACGTTATGGGCAACTATTTCAGGCACTCAGACGGTGCAACACTAGTGGATAGACGATGAGGCGTTAGGAGCACCTCTATTTTGAAGTATAGTTGGAGTCAGTTTATTTTGGAGGCATGGACTTTCAATCTATACAAGGACGTAATGTATAAACAACGTGGACTATCTGATGGAGCGCGCCCTGCCTTTTGAGTTTTTTTTTTGTAATGCAAATCAAGTAGCCAAGAGGCGCATCAAATATAAACTCTATGTAAATTATTCTGAATTATCAATGAAAATTATGTTTCTTCCTATACTTGTGTTCAAATATCTGTGAATGTGTTTTCTAAATTATGTTTTCAAATGGATTTCTATCACTGACGTTCTTGCCTTATGCGAGTGCAACTCCAGGCTCGCACTGCATCAAGCTCCAGCGAGGATGATCGGTTCCGTAACGGATCCAGCGAGGACGATTGACCCTTTCGGGATCGGGGCATGACATATTGGTATTAGAGCACGGCTTCACTTTCTTGGGATTTCAAAAGATAATCTAGGAGTTTGATGCGCCTCTCAATTGAGTTGCATTCGGCGTCCGCTGCATGAGATGAATCGCCTATACAATGAGCCTATAAATATAAATTTATCGTTTTTGGAGTGTCGACAAGCTACTCTCTTTTGTAGCCATGGCTAAGAAAAATACTGCCACTGTAAGCAGTGCTCAGCCCATCCAAAGCGATCCGGCAAGTTCTGGAGAATCCGGAGGAGCGGGTTCAACCGATATGATCGAGCAACTTATGCATCTAATGGAGGTGCAGTAACAACAAGCCGCTACTCAACATGCGCAGATTCAAGCGCAGTTCACTGCTCAACAGAAGCAGATGGATACCATGATGCAGTTGATCGCATCCTTGGTACCCTGCAACGGAGGAGCCATAGTGACGCATGTCACACGGCCGACTGTGGCGATAGAGGGTGAGTCAGAAGAAACACAGCCCCCCGCTTGGAATACCTGCCGAGCGGCAGAGTTCACAAAAATGCATCCACCAACGTTCAACAGGCGAGCAGAACCGAACGTGGTGATGGGATGGATTGGTAAGCTAGAGGGACTCTTCAATCTGGTTGGCATTAAGGGATCCAAAGGGATCCAAACGAGTGGCATGTGCATCGGTTCAACTAGAACTGCGAGCACATGACTGGTAGGAAGCCACAAAGCAAGGGATTTATGACGCCAATCCCAACTGCAAAATCACCTGGAAAATGTTCAATTATGCCTTTATTAAAAAATATATTCCCCGGGCCGTGTGACAACAGAAAGAAGACGATTTCAGCAATCTGGTACAAGGAAGTATGTATGTTGATGATTATGACTCAGTGTTTCCTAGACTAGCCAAGTTTGCCGGGCACTTATTGCCTAACTAGCAGGCGTGGTGCTACCATTTTCAGAAAGGTTTGAATGACGATTTGCGTAGGAACGTCACCAATCAGAAATGTCAAACCTACATGGAATGTTATGAAGCTGAGCGAACGAATCTTTGGGCACAATCCACCAAAGGTCGATGTGCAAACCTCCCGTACCAACAACAACAAGAGACCTCAGAAAACGGGAGTATCTTGAGCGCAAAAGCGTCTGCACACATCCGAACACAGGGGTCCGCCCTAGGCACCGTACTGCCATAGGTGCGGCAAACTGGGGCATCGGGTGAATGAGTGTCGAGTTATTGGATGCTTCAAATGTGGTCGTTTGGACCATAAAGCTTTTGACTGCCGAGACCCAAGACCAATTGTCAGGCCGCAGCAGAATCAGAACAACGGGAATCAGAATAAGGGGCCTCCAGCAAACGACGCCAATGCTGTACCAGTGAACTCGCAAAGTCAGGGTGCTCAAGGCCGAGTCTATGCATTGACTCGGGATGAGGCATCCGTCTCTGATACTGTCGTGACAGGTACCTTACTTTTCCGAGATTTGCCCGCTATAGTCTTATTCGATTCAGGTGCTACGCATAGTTTCATATCTGCTAATTTTACTGTTGAGAATAAATTAGCTTCTACTCCTTTAAATATGAACCTTTGCGTGAGTACCCCGTCGGGAGTCGACATGCCCACCCATGCAATCTGTAGGGACGGTTATATTTGCATCGGAGGACGGAAGCTTGTCTTAGATGTCATTGTGCTAGACATTAAGGATTATGATATTATTCTCGAAATGGACTGGTTGGGTGCTTGTCATGCACAATCGAGTGCGCGGAGAAGCGAATCGTATTTCGTCTACCCGGTGAGGCAGACTTCTACTATTCGTGCAGCGCTGCACCGAAGACGGCAATGGTGATATCAGCAATTTCGGCTAGGCGTATATTGCATTCGGGCTGTGAAGGGTACTTAGCCTCTGTTCGAGACACCCGGCAGGAAAGTGCAGATACAACCCAGGCTTAAGTCATAGCAGATTTCCTCGACGTGTTTCCGAACGAGCTGCCTGGAATGCCTCTTGATCGAGAGATCGAATTCTCCATTGACACATTTTTGGATTCGCGACAGATATCGAAGGCACCTTATCGAATGGCCCCAGCAGAGCTGAAGGAACTGAAAGTACAGTTACAAGATCTGTTGGACCGAGAATACATTTGTCTAAGCGTTTCTCCATGGGGGGCTCCGGTGCTGTTCGTAAAGAAGAAGGACGGATCCATGCGGCTGTGCATTGACTACCGAGAACTGAATAAGGCTACCGTGTGAAACTAGTACCCATTGCCAAGGATATATGACTTGTTTGATCAACTACTAGGTGCAACAGTTTTCTCTAAAGTTGATCTCAGATCAGGCTATCACCAGCTAAAAATTAAATCTAATGATGTTAACAAATATGCATTAAGAACCCGATACAGACACTATGAATTTCTTGTAATGTCGTTCGGCTTGACCCCCTGCATCTTTTATGGATCTGATGAACCATATGTTTCGGCCGTTTGTGGACAAGTTTGTAGTCATGTTCATTGACGACATACTAATCTATTCCATGAACGAGACAGAGCACAAGGAACACCTGAAGATCGTGCTACAAACATTACGAGAGCATCAGTTATTCGCAAAGCTCAACAAGTGTGAGTTCTGGTTGAACAGTGTGGCATTCCTTGGACATGTCGTCTCGGCAGAAGGCATCGCCATAGACCCAAAGAAGATAGAGGCGGTAGTGGACTGAAAGCAACCTACGTCAGTCAGTGAAGTTCGGAGCTTTCTGGGCCTAGCGGGATACTACCGTAGGTTCGTGAAGGATTTTCTAAACTGGCCTCGCCTTTGACTCACCTTACTCGGAAAGGGATTGCATACACGTGGGGTGACGACTGTGAAGCTAGCTTTCAGGAGCTAAAGCGACGACTCGTTTCAACTCCAATTCTTGTACTTCCAGATAGGGTAGAGGAGTTTCAGATATACAACGATGCTCCAGGACTCGGCTTAGGATGTGTACTCATGCAAAGGGATAAGGTAATATCGTACACCTCCAGACAACTGAAGCAGTACAAAAAAAATTATCCGACACATGACTTGGAATTGGCGGCAATTGTGTTTGCACTGAAGTTGTGGCGGCATTATCTTTATGGCGTTGCTTGCAAAATCTATACAGACCACAAGAGCCTCAAGTATCTATTCACCCAACGAGAATTGAATCTCTGGCAGCGACGCTGGCTAGAACTGATAAAGGACTATGACCTGACGATCGCATATACACCAGACAAGGGAAACGTTGTTGCTGATGCTAAGGGTGAGTCTCACATAGCATGTATACTAAGTCTCATGGCAATCACTCCGGTTATCGTTTCCGACACCGGATTTCCTAACCAGTAAATATCAGAATTTCTACAGAATAAGTCAAAACTAAACCAAATCAATTTCTGAAAGATGCACAGGTTTAAAAATCACTATAGAAATATTATTAACAAAGCAAGTACCATAAAATTCTAAGCACATAAAATCAAGGGAAGCAAAAACTGCAATAAAATGTAGTCGTCCTAGATTTTGGCAATATGTACTTGCCTAAAGTCGAGCTACCAGCCTAAACCTTCAACTCCACCACCAAGAGGGGTACAAAAATCACACTCCTAGGCCTCAAGACCAAGCTCCAAGCTCACGCGAAAAAAATGGAGAGGAAATGAAGAAGGAAGAGAGAAAGAAAAAAGAGGAGAGAGAAAATCAAGTTGTATATATAGAGGATGTGATTTAATCGTGACAGCCCGATCCGCCTCGTCGGTGATCGAAGTCACGAGATTAAATCAATCTCGACCACTCAAAACAAAACCAAGAAACTAATGGATAATAGAAAGTATCCAATACTATTCACGAAAATATCTCAATAAAAATATCTCAAAAATATTTCAAAAGCAAAAGTGATATTTGTCGATGAGTATACCGGTCAGGAAAAAAATTTACCTTTTAAAATCCTACGAAAATCCAAAAAATAAAAATGCAGTATAAAATATGTATCCATATATCAATATAGATACCGTGAGTTTATGAACCAAATTCACAAATATATGAACCATAGTTTGGATAATAATTAAAGGCCAAATATACATATACATAGATTTAGGTCCAATATGTAGCGCCCCGTTCTCCCGATGCGGAGAGCGCGGCTAAGAAACACAAAGACGGTATCGTTCGATCGGGATAGATTGAATTAAGAACTCGTCCTCGTTATGGATTTGTTTCTTCGGAATCGATTCCCATATTCAGTGGACTGCGCCCCAAGGATCGGCTTAGCGGCAGAGTCAGGAGGGACCCCTCCGCTGCTATCTTTTATTGCCTCGGTTTTCGATGTCGCTTGTTGCTTTCGTGCTTTGAGTTGGTTTTGGGATTTGCTTGTTTTCCTTGAACGGTTTCGATGGTTTTCATTGTTTTCGTTTATTGACTTGCACTTCTATTCCGAGATTGGAAAGAGAGGAAGAAGTATTAATTGAGCTGTTCGTGTGCAGGTGAACGAGCAGTAGGCGGCTTGCGAGCGGAGTCGTGAAGCGCCTCTTTCCTTCTTCTTTCCAAAATCTAAGTGAGTGGCTACCAACCCGATTAGCTAGCCCTGCTTCCAGCTTCACTCCTTGCCCCGATCAAACGATACCAAGTAATAATAAAAGAAACCAAGATAAAAGAGAATAGACTTGGTTAATACTGCTTGTCAATCAAACTGTGAACGGTTACTTACTTGCATGCGTGTTCGCTCGGAAATATTTATCATATGCATAATACAAGTTAGAATGTTTGTTCTTCTTTAAATTATGCTATGAAATATACTGAATCAAGAGGCTATGCAACTGAATCATAACACTGCTTGTCCTGAACTGGCATTGCCTCAACTGCATGAACTGTTAGCTTAATGAAACAATACCGATTCGATCACGGACAACTTGTGCACAAGGTCACTGGTTCCTGCGGACGGTCGCTGGGGCACTGGCACCGATCCGATCCGGACGGAACTCACTGTAGTCTACTGCATCTGAACGGGATAGTTTGCAGCCACTACTGAATCTTCGCTGCATTCCATCCTCGTTCAAGACTAAACGGTCCATTATGGCATCCTAGCCAGTGATCCACTGTATATTTAAACCTGTTGCATACTAACTTGTGTCTTCGTGGCAGGGAAGACAAGGTAAGTATTGTGCAGGTAATTCAGACGGTCAGGTAAAATCCACCTAACGGTGGCACGTTCATTTCAGTAAATTCAATATGCTGCTTACTTGTAAATGAACTAAGGCAAGATAGAAACCCACAAAAATATGCATGCTTCACTAAACAATGTGTTGATTGGTATAGTCAGGCTAGCTCGCCTTCACCAGCATGTTTCGATATGCTGACCCTCGTTGAAACAGGTTCTCCGCACCAAGGCGAACCGAGCGAGGAGCCGAAGTCGTCTTCCCGATCCAGTCCAGCTGTTAGCGCATCTTCACCGCGCCTCGAAGCCTTTTGAAGCCAGAAGCTGCAACTCTTCATACACAAATGCAGCTCCGTGGCAAAGCGATCCTCCAGCCTGGAGGTTTTTATCGTTTTGAGTTTATAAAAGGATGTAATGTACAGGACTGCTATCTCATTTTGAGTCAACCCTTTTGTAAGCCGTTCGGCATATTAGCTGACTCGTTCAGGAGTTTGTAATAGATATTCATTATCAATAAAGAGAACTTTTCTATGTTTCAAATCTGTGTTTCAATTTATCTGCGTACTCTGAGTATGTGCTTGCTATGCAAATCATTAAAGCCTTGTGCGGGCGCAACTCCAGGCCCGCACGGCGGTCACGACTCGGGGGACGCCTCGGGGCGTGACATAGTGGTATCAGAGCACAGATTCAAAGCTCCTTAGACTTCGTGCTGGAAAAGTTCCTTTAACGATCAAATTCCTGTGCGAACTCTTGAACTCGCTAGGCCAAAATGAGATACGTTCATGCAATAAGTCCATAATACATTATGATCCTAATGTAATTTACCTTCTTTTGAAGGAATGGATCCAGCGCAATCTGAAGCGCAACCACCGATCGAAACACAAGAGAGCAGTTCGGGCAATTCGGGAAGCTCTCGAAGCCAAAGAGGCATATCTCAAGTCGACCCGCTTGAGCGGGTAATGCAAATGTTAGAATCGCAACGACAACGAGACGATGCTCGCCAAGCTAAGCTCGAGAGTAATCTAGAGAACCGATTCTCAGTCCAACAGAAGCAGGTCGATGCCCTGCAACAAATCGTTCAGACTTTGGCTGCCAACCATTCCGTCGCAACAGCAACGACTCCGGTGGAACAGCCCGTGCTTGAAGTGGAGACGCCTCAAATTCCAAGGCCGAGGGACGTGACTGCCTTCAACTTGGGCCATTTCAAGAAAGTCTGCAACACCCCGTTCAACGGGACTGAGGACCCAGTGGTAGCTCTAGATTGGCTAGCCGAGATCGAAGACCACTTCACTCTGCTAGAGGTCCCCGAAGATAAGCGCGTCGCCTGTGCGCAACTACAGCTCCGCCTCAACGCACACGATTGGTGGGACGTGCATCGACGATCTCTCCAATTTGATCACGGAGAGGAGGCGATCTCGTGGACGACCTTTCGTGCCGCGTTCGAAGAGGAGTTTATACCGCCTCCAGTACAACGTAAAATGGAAAATGACTTCGTGCAGCTGAGGCAAGGCAGGATGACAGTTAAAGAGTACTCCGCCGAATTCAACCGACTCTCCAAATTCGCTAGGGCCTATTTACCTGATGCAGCGAGTCGAGCTAGAAGGTTTGAAGGTGGACTCCGTCCTGCCATCCATTCGTACGTGGTCAATAATCAGTACGGGACAATGCGTGAAGTCATGAATCACGCCCTATCTCTCGAACCACTCTATCCTCATGTTGCTACCGGCGCTGTGCATACCTACAATCACAAACGCCAAGGCAACGATGGAGGAAACACCGCTACAAAGTGCCCTAACCACGGCGGTCCACGGAGAAGTAACCCAGGGCAACCGTGTGCATATTGTAAGAAACCCGGGCACACAGTTGAAAAGTGCCGCAAGAAACTTGGGCAATGCCTCATTTGCGGTAATCCTGATCATACCGTTCCTGCCTGCCCACTGAGCCGCCTTAATAATCCCTAACGGTAAGTTCTACCCTAAGTTTCGGGACGAAACTTCCAATTAGTTGGGTAGGATGTAGCGCCCCGTTCTCCCGATGCGGAGAGCGCGGCTAAGAAACACAAAGACGGTATCGTTCGATCGGGATAGATTGAATTAAGAACTCGTCCTCGTTATGGATTTGTTTCTTCGGAATCGATTCCCATATTCAGTGGACTGCGCCCCAAGGATCGGCTTAGCGGCAGAGTCAGGAGGGACCCCTCCGCTGCTATCTTTTATTGTCTCGGTTTTCGATGTCGCTTGTTGCTTTCGTGCTTTGAGTTGGTTTTGGGATTTGCTTGTTTTCCTTGAACGGTTTTGATGGTTTTCATTGTTTTCGTTCATTGACTTGCACTTCTATTCCGAGATTGGAAAGAGAGGAAGAAGTATTAATCGAGCTGTTCGTGTGCAGGTGAACGAGCAGTAGGCGGCTTGCGAGCGGAGTCGTGAAGCGCCTCTTTCCTTCTTCTTTCCAAAATCTAAGTGAGTGGCTACCAACCCGATTAGCTAGCCCTGCTTCCAGCTTCACTCCTTGCCCCGATCAAACGATACCAAGTAATAATAAAAGAAACCAAGATAAAAGAGAATAGACTTGGTTAATACTGCTTGTCAATCAAACTGTGAACGGTTACTTACTTGCATGCGTGTTCGCTCGGAAATATTTATCATATGCATAATACAAGTTAGAATGTTTGTTCTTCTTTAAATTATGCTATGAAATATACTGAATCAAGAGGCTATGCAACTGAATCATAACACTGCTTGTCCTGAACTGGCATTGCCTCAACTGCATGAACTGTTAGCTTAATGAAACAATACCGATTCGA
This sequence comes from Iris macrosiphon, assembly GCA_036927795.1. Taxonomy (NCBI): domain Eukaryota; kingdom Viridiplantae; phylum Streptophyta; class Magnoliopsida; order Asparagales; family Iridaceae; genus Iris; species Iris macrosiphon. Next base: position 112,595,478 of record JAYESA010000015.1, on the reverse strand, counting down.
TCACGGACAACTTGTGCACAAGGTCACTGGTTCCTGCGGACGGTCGCTGGGGCACTGGCACCGATCCGATCCGGACGGAACTCACTGTAGTCTACTGCATCTGAACGGGATAGTTTGCAGCCACTACTGAATCTTCGCTGCATTCCATCCTCGTTCAAGACTAAACGGTCCATTATGGCATCCTAGCCAGTGATCCACTGTATATTTAAACCTGTTGCATACTAACTTGTGTCTTCGTGGCAGGGAAGGCAAGGTAAGTATTGTGCAGGTAATTCAGACGGTCAGGTAAAATCCACCTAACGGTGGCACGTTCATTTCAGTAAATTCAATATGCTGCTTACTTGTAAATGAACTAAGGCAAGATAGAAACCCACAAAAATATGCATGCTTCACTAAACAATGTGTTGATTGGTATAGTCAGGCTAGCTCGCCTTCACCAGCATGTTTCGATATGCTGACCCTCGTTGAAACAGGTTCTCCGTACCAAGGCGAACCGAGCGAGGAGCCGAAGTCGTCTTCCCGATCCAGTCCAGCTGTTAGCGCATCTTCACCGCGCCTCGAAGCCTTTTGAAGCCAGAAGCTGCAACTCTTCATACACAAATGCAGCTCCGTGGCAAAGCGATCCTCCAGCCTGGAGGTCTTTATCGTTTTGAGTTTATAAAAGGATGTAATGTACAGGACTGCTATCTCATTTTGAGTCAACCATTTTGTAAGCCGTTCGGCATATTAGCTGACTCGTTCAGGAGTTTGTAATAGATGTTCATTATCAATAAAGAGAACTTTTCTATGTTTCAAATCTGTGTTTCAATTTATCTGCGTACTCTGAGTATGTGCTTGCTATGCAAATCATTAAAGCCTTGTGCGGGCGCAACTCCAGGCCCGCACGGCGGTCACGACTCGGGGGACGCCTCGGGGCGTGACACAATACAAATAAATATAAATATAGGCTTAAGGCCCAAGTAATTAATTAGTTATTATACCAACATATATGTACACATAGACATATATATATATATATATATATATATATATATATATATATATATATATATATATATATATATATTCACAGTTAGTATATAAATACAGATACGAACATATAGATCTATAATATATGTATCTAAGCAGAATAGCAATTATTTTAATATCTATTAAAAATCCAAAATAAACAAAATATGGAAATAATAAATACAATTATAAATAAAAGATGATTCCTAAATTTTTTTTAAAGTCAACTAGGATAAATTGAAAAGAAAAGAAAAAAATTAACCAAGGGGATTTACAGTACGACTCAATCATACGTGAAGTGCATGATTGGTTATCCTCATGATCTAGCTATTGGGTTTGATAACATATCTACTTAGCTTTTTTCTTCCTAAATACCAAATCCAAAATGATATGAATTACAAGTAAATCGTGTCCACCTTGTGTCCAACATAAATCCTGACTAACATTTATCAAGTAAGGAGATATAAACATAGTATACTTGTCCGATAGTTGTTGGTGACTAGGTCCAAGTTATGAATCTCTGTGTTGACTAAATCCACAAAAGACAACAAGTCCATTTAGAATTACAAAAGACTTGTTTATTTTCTTATTTTATTTTATGAACCTATTTTATTTATAAAGTCTAAAGTGAAGTTTCATTATCTTAAATCCTAAGTCCAAAGACGCACCTAAATCTAAACATTATGCTTTTACAGTTCTATTTATTTAAACCTACTTATAATCCAAAAATTTGTTACAAAATTTATTTCTATTTAATTCAATATATAACTTAAATTATTGAGGACTATTTAATCAAATTTAAGTAACTACCTAACTCCTTTTTAGTCCAAACATATTAAATAATTTCCCTTTTATTTATTCATTTTCCCTCCGATTTCATTTCCGACCATCTCTTTATTCTCTGCTTATTACTGCTTACATTACAGGCCGGGCTTAATGGAATTTAATTTAATTTCAAGTCATTCTTTAGTTCAGACAGGCTTACCCCAAGGTTGATGTAAACAAAAGTCAACAAAATTCAAGAAAGAAGGAAAGGGGATTTGTTTACCTATTGTTGACGGTCGTCGGGGTCCAGGCGGTGGGCGCAGGAAATGACGCTGGAACTCGTCGACTTCAATGTCGGAGGGTCTCGCCGCGGAGGACGCGGTTGATCGAAACAGCTAGATCCACCATGGCACCGACAGATCTACTCAAAACCTAGGTCAATAGAGTTCGATAATGAACTCCACTAGAGACAACGAGAGTTCACCATAATCGAACTATGAGTTGGAGGAAATAAAGGATCAACAAGATACAAGTTTGAAGGCTCGCCTATGAGGAGTCGAGATCCAGATGTTCAGAAGATTCTCACCGAAGATCGGATCGACAATGATCGACCCACTGAAGAACTTGTCAGAGACAACAGAGCTTCTCCGGAGGTCAGAGGAGCTCGCCGGAGACGAGGCCCTCGTCGGAGATGATGGCGGCTGGGTTAGGGTAGGTAACCGAATTCGGTTACAGGTTCTCGGGTATGGGTGGAAATAACTCGCATCTTAAAACTGCCAGCTACCAAAATCCTGAGGATCTTAAGACAAAAAGCAAAAATACCAAAATTTATATTTTTGTCAAAATTCTGGCAATCCATCATCGTCTGTTTCTTAATCCAATTATCACAAATTTTAAAGCTTCTAAACCCGTATATGGGGTTCAAAATCACTAATAATAATGTTTGAAAGAAATAAATCCCCCCATACACTAATTGAAATCTTAAAACAAAAAACAAAAATTAGTGCTCACTTTTATTTGAAATAGTGTGAGCCGGTAGAAAGAGGGGAATAAAGAGAGTAACTTGTATGAGAGGAAAAGGAAGAGGTACTTGAATAGAAGAAAAAACGAAAATGCTATTTGGCTAGCTTAGTGCTAGCTCAGTACACCCATATGGTGACGTGGCAATGGTGATGTGGCAAGGATAGAGGGAGAACAAGTTGCTATTCCAGCTGGACCTAATGTTGGTTATCTTTTAACTATATCTCAGCCGTTGGATCTATCCAACGGCTTATATGCAAAGGAAAAAATAAATGAGCAGGCCTTTCTTCTTCCCCATCCAGCGACCTTTCTTCCTTCCCAAAATATTTTCCAGCAGCAAGTAGGATTTCTTCATTTCAAATCTGAAATAGATAAATTTGCTTCATGGGTAACGGGTGGTATACCACTGCTGAGATCGCTACCAAATATGTCGCTGGAGGAAAATTTTCAGATGAAGCAATATTGATTGGTCATGCTTTTTTTCCTTTGCATATAAGCCGTTGGATAGATCCAACGGCTGAGATATAGTTAAAAGATAACCAACATTAGGTCCAGCTGGAATAGCAACTTGTTCTCCCTCTGTCCTTGCCACATCACCATTGCCACGTCACCATATGGGTGTACTGAGCTAGCACTAAGCTAGCCAAACAGCATTTTCGAAGAAAAAAAGGGGAATACGTTCATATTCCCTAACAAATAATATAATGTCCTTTATCATTATCATGTGTGATAGACCCATCACTTTTGGTAATGCGTCCCTAGTAATTTTCTTTACAAATTATAGAATCAACCGTTGAAGAGAAAAATTTATTTTCACAGTTTATGGGCACCACACCTATGATAATGCAAATAAACTATTCAACTTACAGTTTAATATTGAAAGCAGTTCTCACACTAGTTAAATGTCATGGTGTTAATTGGGCCGGACGGCCCAAAAATCGGCCCGGACGTGGCCCGACCAACGTCGGTCTAGGACGGCTCAGACGCGATCAACGGCCCGACTCGGCCCACATCCTATTCGGGTCCGGGCTGGGTCAGAGAATCCGACCCGCAAGTCCGGTCCGGCCCAGCCCAGCCTGGTTGACGAAACATGCGGGTCCTGACTGACCGTTGAAGTCCGGTCGGACCGACCAAGTCAAGCCCGGTCCAAGTCTGGTCTGACACGCGGCCATATTTTTCTTTTTTTTAGAATATAGTCGTTTGGGAGATTTTGTGGCTGTTTTTTTAACATTATAGGGATATTTTGGTCATTTTTGCAGAAAATGACCAAAATATTCTTATAACAACTATATTTGAAGGTACGAGGGGTCATTTTGGCTCAAAATTTTTCTATAAATAGTCCAAAAATATGAAAAATAATCACAACATTTCTTCTTCCTTCTCTTCTCTTACAGAATTTTCTAAGCAAGCAATTTCTGAAGTGCAACCCTCTCGAGGCCAAATAACAGTGTTCACGCAAGCAATTTCTAAGCAAGCAATTTCTGAAGTGCAACTCTCTCGAGGCCAAATAACAATGTTCAAGCAAGTAATTTCTGAAATGACTCTATAATGCAATTTGTGCGTGAATATGATATTCACAATAAAATATTTTCGATTTTTGTTGATAATGCTAGTAATAACACTTCTTCTATTAATGTTTTGAAAACACAATTTTTGCCTATACTAGAAGGTAAATTTTTTCATGTTAGATGTCTTGTCATATTTTTAATTTGATTGTACAAGAATGCCTTGAATTCTTTCAACTAAATTTAGAAAATATTATATTATGTTTACAGAGTTTGAACACTTCTGCAAGTAGATGTAAGATTTTAAAACTTTATGTACACAATATGGTATTACTTTTAGGCGATTTGTTAAGGATGCATCGCATAGATAAAATTCTATTTATTTAATGTTGAAATCTTATATGAAGTTTAAAGATGTTATTACACATTATTGTAATGTTAATCATAGTTTTGATTATCAAGTAACCGAGAATGATTGGTTAATTGCTACTTCTATTTTTTAATTTTTAGAATTATTTTACAGTGCTACATGTATTCTATCTGAAGTTTATTATCCAACTTCTCCTTTAGCTTTAACAAAAATTATTAACATGTCTCATTTATTTTTTTAAATATAGAAATTTCTCTGGTTTTGATTACGTTGTTTACAAAATGAAAGCCAAATTTAAAAAATATTGAGGTAATATACCTCTTCTTTATATTTTGGGCTTATGTTTTTTATTCTAAGATTAAACTAGATGGTGTATATATTTTATTAGACGATTTTGAAGATAATATGAGAGTTAACGTAGGTAGACATGTGCACATACTATAGTGATAGGTATCTCTAGAGCGAGCATGGAAGCATTTTGTTCTAAGATTATCATACTTTAATAACAAATCATCATGTAAAGTTGCAAGAGAATTAAATTTACTATTCAATAAATCATTCTATTTTTCAAAAATACTAATTTTAGAGAGAAAATTAGCATTTTGTTTCTTTAAAGAATCATTAGAAGAATCATGCAAAGGTACTAACTCATGCTTTTGTCTTTTGAATTCTTCTAAAGAAAATGTGAGTCTCTTGATTTTCAAAATTTTCCTCTTCATTTAAGCTTTTTAGAGAAACACAAAAAAAGTTTAGAGAATCAACTTTGGATAACAATTCATTATTCACATTTCTCAATTACTCATTTGCTTCTTCTAAACGATCATTCTTTTTCGTAAGTTCACCATTCGCAAAGTGAGAAGTTTCAAGCATCTATAAAGATTTATCAACCATGTATTTCAATTTAAAGTATTTATTGCATTTAGAAAAATATGAATGTTTATGAAACTAGAGATATAACTCTCTTTATTGGAGGAGGAATAAGAAGACATGATAGATAAATAATCTACTCCAAGGATGTTAAGCTTAAAAATAGCGTCCTTGCTTTGATACCAATTGAAAGCACCATAGAGGGGGTGAATAGGGTATAACTAATAATTAAGTACAACAAGAATGCTAATATGCAATTTAAAACTAAGTGCTATAAATAAGACAAGAATACGGACACCCGATGTATCCTGGCATCCTCCTTGATGTACTCGAGTCCCGGAACTCTCTCCAGCTTTAATCAACTATTATAACTTATATGTAATCACACTTGCGAGCTTTGATCCAAAAGGTCTTACAATTTCTTACACACGAGCTTTGATTCCAAGGACTAATTGACTTTTTACACAAGCTTTGATGTGAAGGCTTGTGGATTTCAGCCTCTTATAAGAAATGGTTTTGATCTTCTAACAATAATTTGAATATCTCACTTTGCAACTCTATGAAACTATACCTCAAACAAATTTGGCAAATGAAAGCTTTTGTATATATGAAGAGGTTTGTATATAGTAGAAAATTTCATGCCGAAAGAACTCGGAACAAAAGAGGAAAAATGGGTTCTTTTAAAACACACAAAATAACCTCAAATAATATAGTCATTACTGTGCAGACCATATACCGTCTGCATATTAATGAGTATAAGATGACTAGTTTTATATTCGTTGCAGCATTAACTATTGAACAACATACACTAGAACCGAAAGCGCTTATACCACTCTGTTGGAATTTAGAGACGCATGTAGTAGAAATAAGAAGCATCGACGACCAAAACCGATGAAGAAAACATGAACATTACCTACTACGAGAGAGAAGCAAATATTAAACGTGCACAATATGTGGTGACTATGGCTACCTGGACAAGTCTCAACCTTCTGTTAACCAAAAGAATGAATACAATGCATAAGGCGGCTCCCTTGTCCCAAAAGATAACCCCTTACAACTGCTCAAAAAGAAGATACAAATAATATATATGATATAGATTACAAAACCCCAACCATAACTAGGACTTGGTCACCTAGCAACGCTTGTACATCGATGACTCTCGGTGACGATCTCGACCTAACAGAGCAAACGAATCTCTCGTCAGAAGCATTCTTCTATCTCGAAGTGTAAGACCTACAGGAACACGGGTGTCTCGTAGAAGTGGTTTAAGTCTTCCTAGAGAGCACACAGAGACAATTTCTCTTAACTTCCTGTTTATAGGAGTTAAGAAAACCTAATTCAAATTAGCAGTCCTGACTTAACCCCTAAGTTAGTCCTAAGACCAATATGGAGCATCAATGCTCATCAAAATGCCTACATCTCGAAACTGCTTCCGCCAAGCCTGAAATACAATGGATTTCTGCCTCAAATGTTTTGAAAAAAATTTACCTTTACCCAATCGGATATTCTACTGGACATCTGGCCAACAAGTTCACTATATTCTGGCTTATATCCAGTGATCTCCTGGTAGTAACCCCGCACCACCCAGACTGCTTGATCCACCTCTGCTTCGGGCTGGATTCCCAACAGATGCAAGATTAATATCTTGTCAAAAATGGATCTAGTTTTGAGAAGGATTGTACAGGATCTAAAACTAAAGATTTGAAAAGAAAAAATTGTGATGATATTGTTGATGCTTGTTGATAGAGTTACGCATGTGGGGAAATCTTGCAATACTAAGCCGTAGGTTAGGCTGCTCTTGTTGCAAAACAAGAATTGTTGACAAATGTGTAAAAATAGTAACAGACTACAGCAGCTGCAGCAAACTAGGGAGGCAACATCAACTATTGCCGTACAAATAAGAAGCAAAAGAAAAAAGCTACACTTGGTCCTGAGTCTAGTCCCGAAATACCTCCAGGTTTATAAGAGAGCAATTTATGTGATAGCTTCATACACATGAAGGTACGGAGCAAAAAAATGTTTTCAAATAGTTTGCACAAACTGTAGTAATACTGTGTATGTTCATATATCAATCTTCTGTATGAAAAGTATCTACAACCCGTCATTGATCAAAACTAGCAGGTGGTATGTTGTACGTTATAGTGAACCGGTCGAAGGCTGTCTGACCTAGGCTGTCTCGAGCCAAGAACTACATGTTTAGGTTTGGCCCTTTGAAGATCTTGATATCTCCGTAATCCTCGTCCTGTTTGACCTTCGCATAACCCTTGGTAGCTACATCTGCAATGCAAATAGCAAAAGAAAATTTAGAGAAGACAACATAGTATTCGTTTGTAATTATTAACCAGAGGATGCAAGAGAGTTAAGAACCGCATGTTTGGTAGAAGACCATTGCAGCCTCCCTCCGATTCGTTCCGTCACGTAACTGCTCTTGAAGCGATTCGTACTCTTCTGGCTTCACCAGGGTGTCAACTAGCATCTTCAGATGTCTGCACAGGACATATAATTTTGTGTTTATCCTGAATGCTAACTTGCTAACTAGAGTAAGGTCCGAGGAAGTGTGGAAAAGTTCCAGTCATTGACAAGGGATATTATGGAATTAATTTGAGAAAGAGAGGCTATATGAATGACAGTAAGCATGTCTCTAAAGATATTAACAACTTCCGTGAAATGTACTTACATGTTTATTGATTCATGAGTAATGCTATCGGTAGAGGGGTCCGAAATCACAGGATTAAGGGTCTGATCAGTAAGTCCAGTTTCTTCTAGCAGTTCTGTAAAACTCAAATTTAAATGAAGTGCCGACAGTAGATTGAATCGATTATCAAGTGCTGATATAGTAGAATGAATATTTTCTGGATACCTGAATCAAAACTTGGCCCCTCCGGTGATTGACCAACATCTTGCTCCACTGGTAATGCTATGTTCTGTGCTGCTTCACTCTGAAAATCTCCCGGGGGAGGACTCATCTGGGTATATTGCCTCTTTGCTAAGTTCTGAAGAAAAGAAAATTCGGAGAACAAAGGCAATGTATTCATTTCCATTGGATTTGCTTTTACTGTGTTGAAATTCAGATGGATAAAGTGAGATTGGGCAGCAACCTACAGAAAGAAATAATATGAAGAAAAAAAATGGAAATGACAAGAAGGAGAGGAAAAAAAAAATGTTCAACATTAACCTGACTTCTTCTCTTTCTTTTCAAGCTAGAAGTATCCTTGAGCCATGAAAAGTAGGTGGCAGCAGGTATAGCGATTATGTCATCATGTCTGGCCAATCGAGGGAGATTAGCCTATTGTTGAGTATCTTTTCCAGGTGGAAGAGGAGCCAGAGTTGGCTGCTGTTGAGTATCTTCTCCAGGTGGAGGAGGAGCCAGAGTTGGCTGCTGTTGAGTACAGGTGGAGGAGAAGCCAGAGTTGGCTGCTGTTGAGTATCTTCTCCAGGTGGAGGAGGAGAGAGTTGGCTGCTGTTGAGTATCTTCTACAGGTGGAGGAGAAGCCAGAGTTGGCAGCTGTTGAGTACAGGTGGAGGAGGAGCCAGAGTTGGCTGCTGTTGAGTATCTTCTCCAGGTGGAGGAGGAGCCAGAGTTGGCTGCTGTTGAGTATCTTCTCCAGGTGGAGGAGGAGCCAGAGTTGGCTGCTGTTGAGTATCTTCTCCAGGTAGAGGAGCCAGAGTTGGCTGTTGTTGAGTATCTTCTCCAAGTGGAGGAGGAGCCAGAGTTGGCTGTTGTTGAGTATCTTCTCCAAGTGGAGGAGGAGCCAGAGTTGGCTGTTGTTGAGTATCTTCTCCAGGGGGAGAAGAAACCACATCTGGAGGAGGAGCCAGAGTTGACTGCTGTTGAACATCTTCTACAGGTGGAGAAGAAACCACATCTGGAGGAGGAGCCAGAGTTTGCTGCTCTGGAGGAGGTGCCAGAGTTGGATGCTCTTGAATATCTTGTCCAGTTGGCTCTATATACGTCGAGTCTACAAAATATCTGTCATATTTCGATCTTAAATAAAGATACATATATATAGCACAATGCAACAGAAATTAAAATGAATTTGCTATGTAAGTACTACTGAATAATGTATTAGAAATATGATAGATTTCTTGAACAACAGATTAATATGGGAATTGTGAAAATAGTATTTACTGCTCATTATAGGGATTGGTATCTTCTAGGAAGGACGGAAGTTCGTCCAGAATAGTGATGTCAGCTGCTTCAACTGACGACAATAAATGAATTAATATCAATAAATGAAACGTATTCCCTTAATTCAGACATATTCTTAATTACAAAAAAATGTAGGACAAGTCAGTCAAATTCTGAAGGTTCCTAACAGAATTTGACTGACTTGTCCTACATTTTTTTGTAATTAAGAATATGTCTGAATTAAGGGAATACGTTTCATTTATTGATATTAATTCATTTATTGTCGTCAGTTGAAGCAGCTGACATCACTATTCTGGACGAACTTCCGTCCTTCCTAGAAGATACCAATCCCTATAATGAGCAGTAAATACTATTTTCACAATTCCCATATTAATCTGTTGTTCAAGAAATCTATCATATTTCTAATACATTATTCAGTAGTACTTACATAGCAAATTCATTTTAATTTCTGTGGCATTGTGCTATATATATGTATCTTTATTTAAGATCGAAATATGACAGATATTTTGTAGACTCGACATATATAGAGCCAACTGGACAAGATATTCAAGAGCATCCAACTCTGGCACCTCCTCCAGAGTAGCAAACTCTGGCTCCTCCTCCAGATGTGGTTTCTTCTCCACCTGTAGAAGATGTTCAACATCAGTCAACTCTGGCTCCTCCTCCAGATGTGGTTTCTTCTCCCCCTGGAGAAGATACTCAACAACAGCCAACTCTGGCTCCTCCTCCACCTGGAGAAGATACTCAACAGCTGCCCAACTCTTTCTATAGGGTTAGATTTTTTTTTTTTTTTTTGAGGGGGTGGATTGTTATGGCTCTGATACCATGTAGAAGAGAATAATAGATTAGTTCTCATTGATGAAAAATGCTACATATTAATAGGAGAGGCTGACCGCCTCTCTATTATTCTACTCGATGTGGGACTAAAGTCTACTACCTGATATAACGCTTAACAATAAGCTTAATATTTCATAACGTAAGGTACCAAATAAGATCTCCATTGGCAGACAGAGAAGAGCATCTCTGCTTTCAGTAGAATCCAGAGAAGAAGCACTTCGTCTTCTTGGAGAGAGCGATGATGAAACCGAAGCTACTACTGCAGAGACACCAGATCGGGCTCCACAAACAACAAAATCATCAGAACTCTCAATAAATCAAATATATTGAACAAAGTAGAAGACTTAAAAAGTTCTTACCAAATATGACTGAACAAGCAGAGGTAGGCTAGATAAAAAAGATGCATCAATAGGAAAATACAAACCTGCATATGATCGGACAATCGTCAATCGTCTAACAGAGACTTACCTATTCAACAGCTGAGCAGCAAATTCAATGACTGTCAGTAGCTCTATAAAAGCAGAGCCATGTTACACGTGTACAAAAGAAAGAAAGAAAGAAAGACCGGGAATCATATCAAGTGTACAAAAGAGTAGAATGCCAATGTTACACGTTGTTTGCCATTTAAATCAAAACGAGAACTGGAAAAACTAGATTTGATTAACAAACTAAGAAAGTACAAAGAAGAGTCTTAGAAGACAATTTAAGTATAAATTTGTTTTCTGGGAGGTAACAATGGAGGGTTAGGAGTGTAGCAACTCTCTTTACTCTGTGGACGATCCGATGTAGCAGCTCTTCTCTCTTGGTTGAGTGTTGATTTGCAGATAGCCAGCCTGCGCTTCTTGGTCTGGTCTCTCTCTGAAGCAGAAAAAGCCGACCCCTTTGAACCTTCAAGTTGCTCTTATTTATAGCCATTGTGTTGATGGGCTATGGATGCCGCATATGCCTCTGTTTGGTGGCCGCATAAGGCTCCTCCAACAGAATGCGGTTGTAACTGTTGTCGCGTGCCATGGGCAGATTGTCACGTGGTCTTGGTTGAGATATGATGTTGATGGGATCTCGGGGTTGTTATCAACCCGTTGTGGGCGTGACTTGGTCAGCTGGACACGTAGTCAACACCAACTGTGCGAAAATCTTTGCAGTTATACCGGAAAGATCTTACGAGCTGGAGGCTGCACAACAACTAGGCCGCATGTTGACGAGGCCTCATGGGTCATATAGCCGCATACGTGCTCTCGTTTGGGCCTTGGTCGAATGGACATTCTGGCCACATGTTTACGAGACCGCATGGGTCATGTAGCCGCATACGTGCTCTCGTTAGGGCCTTGGTCGAATGGACACTCTGGCCGCTTGTTGGCTAGGCAGCAGAGTATTCGACGCGTGGCTCTGTGCGTTCTGACGAAGTCATAAATGCTTGACGTGACCTTTTTGTCGGATTGTGTATCGCCGTCTCTCTCACACTTTTCGAGGCAGTCAGGACAATAAGTGCTTGAAACTGTGGCGGACCTTTGGAAGCCGTGTCAGAGGGCATGTATGCAATTCGGCTCTCTGTCTGTCTAGGCCGCATGGGGGGTTGACTATGCGGCCTATCTTCAGCATAAGGATGCGGCTTGCATATAAGCCGTATGACTATGGATTTTTTATGCTTCTACAATACCCCCTTCAAAGTTTTTAAAGTGTCAAGTTTAAAATACTTTGAATAAGAAGCGTGGTTAATCGCTTTTCGGCTGCATGACTTAACGTGCCGCATACATATATTGCCGCATAGGCACTCCTGACAGACTGTCAAGTCATAAATGCGGAGACTTGGATTCGATCTCGGAGGGATTCTGAGCCGTCTGTTGACCCATAATACGAAGTAGCCGTTCACAGGAGATGAGGCGGCGCAACGAACGAGGGGACGCCGTCATCTCTCTCTGTCTCATGGATCGAGACGGATCAGGATACGAAACGACCTCACCATGAGTCGCATATTCTCCCATTTATAAAGAGGTTTGAGCAGAGAGAAAAGTTTCTTTTACGTTCTCTTCTTCCTCTTCTTCTTGCCTTTGCTGACCGCCTGCTACCGCTCTGCTCGACATGGCTCCCAAGGGTTCTTCTTCTACTACTACTGCCAAGAGAGTCTCTAGGAAGAGGAATAAGGGCAAGGGGAAGTGTAAGGAGGACACATTCCCCAAGGATGTGCAACCACCGATCTTAGGTAAGTTCGTTTTGGAGAAGAAGACCCTGAACACAGAGACACATGTGCACAATTGGTCTCATGGGTGACTCATTATCTAGAACATGCGCTGACTTATCACTACGGCATGAGTTGCTCGTCCGCATGAAGACTGCAACCATATGCATAACTCTGCCGCATAATTCACTCTGCCGCATGAGGGTTGCGGGAGAGATCCCGGCGGGGGACGGATATTTCTTTAAGAAACCGTACTTCCTATTTGGGGATGTGCTGAAGGCCATTCATCCAGATATAGGAAAGATTAACGAGAACTGGCCATTCACCTTCCACGGAACGAAAATATCATTCCTCTCCTTTGAGCGTTATCTACCTTTATTGGACTTGAAGGTGATGATGGGTCCACGACAGATGGATTGGGACCTGACACCTGGGCAGCAGGGGGCCATTGCCGGCAGTATCCGATGGGACAAGAACAAGGGAGAATTTTTTATCCCGAAGGAGGCATGCTCATACTCCTTACGTGGATTGAAACCCGACCTTGTTGGAAGTGAGTTGGGGCCGAACTTGAGCACCTATGCAGCAAATACTTTCCTCCGTCAGGTTGCGAAGAAAGGATCTTACCCGACTGGGCAACTGCGGGCTGTCAGCTGGGCACATTACAACACCTCGTGGTGTCGTCTAACCTTGTGAACTTTGAAGAGATATGAGCAAGAGCTTAGGGCAGCCAACCTGTACTTTGCAGTGAGGGGCACCTGCTACGGCCTGGAAATGAACCGAACTCTCTTTGTCACTCTGATGGAGTTGTATAGTTGCCGCACGGGGACTTTCTATACGCCTGGCGGCGAGGTGGGATTAGCTCTGCACGAGATGCATTTTGTCTCTAAGCTTCCTTGGGGTGAGGTGCCCTATGAGAAGTACTCCCCACGCAATGCGAAGTTGGGAGAGTTGGAGGCGGAGAATCCAGAGATCCTGGCGGTGTACCAGGATACTGTGTCATCACTGCATTTGTCAGCGGATGAAGAAGCAGAAGAAGTCTTCTGAGGGATCCTCTCCCCATATCCCGTCGTGGACCCGCTATCTCTTTTCGGAGCAGAAAAGGTCAACCAACATCTATGTTCGGATGCCGCGGTCAAAGCAGAAAATTGTTGACTCGATTCAGAAGCTGAAGAAGTTAGCTGCTGGGAACGAAGAGGCCGAGGGATCATCAGAATTAAAGGGAAGTGAAGAGTCCCCTGATGAGCTTGTTAGCCCGGACGAGGATTTCAGCTACTTTTATGCGGACACCCACAAGCTATCCGCCAAGGCCGTATTGGAGGGATACCTGATGCTTTGGCTGCGTACTTGCGTAGTTTCTGGCAGCTCCGGGTTGATAGATAGGGTCAGTAGCAACCTAATCCTCCCTGCTGTGAAGTTGGATTTTGGCCTCAAGCTGGCCCTACTACCAGCTATGGTTTGCAACATACACCGTGGTCTTCGATCCTTTGCTCAGAAGCTAGAAGCTCATCCTGGCAAAGGATATTTTAACAGGGTTGAACTCCCTTATCACTACCTGATGGACTGGCTTCTCTTGCACCATGACTCCCTGATGCGTCCCGGACATGATGATGACATGGTGGAGGATGACGCCTGGATTCGCAGGTATCAAAGTATGAAGTGGGCTTGTGAATCGGTCCCTGCCTGTAGGAGGGAGTTGGCCTTCATGTCAGGCTGGTCTTTTTTTATGACCGAACCTGAGTTTTCCGACGAGGAAAGAAATTCGGTTCACAAAGATGCTGGGGCAGGCACTCGGACCCTGTCAGTAAAACTTTTCCGTTGGCTCCAGGCCATTCGTCCTTCCCACCTAGTGTACCGAAATCGGGACATGGTCTTCATGGAGCCGTATCTACCGAGCCTGTTTGTCCTCCAGTTCGGGTATAGTCAGTTCTTGCTGGGCCATCCGAGCGCCTCTCTTGGTTATCGTGGGAGTCTATTGGACGGAGCCCGGACGTGGAGTTACTATAATGCCACGCACACTCAGTTTACATTCCAGTTACCAATAGCCGATGTCGACCCCAGAATCCTGTACACGGCTACGAGGTACTATTGCTCGATTAATGCTCCGTCGTTCGGTTTCGACTTGGAGAGGAGCTATATTGAAGGTACTATGTTGATGCCACCCAACGCCAAGAGTCGCCGAACGCCCAAGAAAGGCAAGAGGGTTGCTAGGCCCCTACTTGTAGAGTTGGAGATATCCACTGGGGAGGAGGTGATGACATCTCCTTCCGGGGGTCCTTTGCCTGCTAAGCGTATGTCGAAAGCAGGGGCTCCACATGCTCGCTACTCAAAGAAAGCGAAGACTGAAGTAGTCGCAGGAGCGGGACCTGCGAAGAAGTCAAAGTCTCACACAAGCGGAGAGGTAGGACCCTCGCACTAATGGTTCCTGAAGCAGGACTCAATTTAGATGCTATAACGGTATCCGTAAGCCCTCTTAGTTTGATCCTTCCCGATCCTCTTTATGACTCTTTTGGTCTGTTTGGACATTTACAGACACAGGAGAAAAGAGGCCGACTCCGGCGGGCCACCGCTTCGATGGTTTCCTACGCCGAACCGGAAGAGGAATCTCCCCCAGAGTTCGATGTAGGTGTCTCCGAACCAGCACCTAAGGCTTTGGGGGCTCGGGGCTTCGATGCGGTTTCGGTGGAGCAGCCTTATACCCCTTTGGAGCACATATCCCTGGACTACATAGAAGCCATGGGGACGGCTATGACATCGCTGGACGAGTAACAACCTGCATCGCCTTCCTCTGGTACGTCATTTTATAACTTGACGGGAGACCAGATTTTCTGGCTTCAACTCTCGATTCTTCGAGTAAAGATGATTACCGATTGCTCTGGTTCCGTAGACCCTATCTTTCCCTTGCAGACTATGGATGTGGCCGTTGAGGAAGATGTCGAAGAAGAATAAGGTGGTGGGCTTGTTTGTAGGAGGTCTAGATCTCCCCCCCCCTCGTTCTTCTGGAGGCGGAGGACACCCTGCGCAGTCTGTCCAGGACCCTTCAAACATTGCGGGTCCTTCTGGTGCGACGGCTGTTCCTCCAACTGTTGTTGTCGGGTACTTCGTAACTGAAGCTTCTCTAGATAGTGAGGTGGTGAACCATCGTGATGAGATTGTTTCCCCTCTTGATATTGCTGTGTCACTTCCCGAAGCCGTCGCGACACGATCTAGGGATGGCACACTGGAGGGAGCCGATGTGGCGAGGCACCCTGCTACTTCTGTTCCCAGTCTCGGTAATACTCCGGCATCTGCGTCTCAGCTACAGGACATCCAGGCTATTCGGGCGTCCATGAAAGATTGGCTCGCAGACAGGACCGCGGATTGCTCCTCTACTGTTGTTTCGCCTTCAATGTTTTTTAGCATCGTTGTGCCTCCTGCTGCGCCTGTGGCCTCTTCTTCAATCTCGTTGCCCTTGACTTCGGCTACATTGGAAGAGATTGGCGAGACCGTCAAACTTTCTATCCGAGGCTTCAACATGTTCTTGAAGAAGGGGATCGATGGTGTGTTGGAGCGCAATAAATCTTTCGCCTGGACAAGGTACTTTGCTGAGGGGCATCCCTGACTTTGAGCAGATGGCCAACTTTCTGGACCATAAATTACAGGAGGTAGAAAAATGCCTAACAGAGCTGCAGCAGTATCAGCAGGTGGACATGGGAATGCTAATCTCCCGCGAATATAACGAGTTCTCAAAGAAGGTGGAGACAGAGAAGGCCTTCTTTGCTTCGTCTATGGAGTGCCTGCAGCGTGATCTCCGAATTTTATGGGAGAGGCGTGACCGCTAGGCGATCTCAGAGAGGAGTGCCTTTTCCAGCAAAAGGACCTAACCGAGAAGATTAGACGGCTCCAGATTGAGCTTGATGCAACGAAAAATAGGTTGCGGAAGGCCCAGCAGAAAAAGGAGGCCAAACGTACTGAGGCGAGCCAAACAGCGCAGAACACGACTGGCGTTGAGGTTCTGGTGCAGCAGCTAGAGGACAGACACGAGTCCTACGCTTGCTACAAGGATCCGGAGGTTTTGACCCAAGAAGTTGAGCGTCGGGCTCGGAGGTGCCTGGATGGCCACATTGCTCGTCTCCGTGAGCGGATAGCAGAGTTATGCTCTAACTCATAGCACCAGTAGTTTTCTTTTGCTTTTATTTTGCCCTCGGGCTTGGGATCTTGATAATCCCCTAAAATATAGTTTTGCTTTTAATCTCTCTTTGCGGAGAAAAATAAAAGTTATCTCATATGTTTTGCTATTCCTTTGTGTTAGGGGATATCGTACCAGAGGTATTATGAACGTAGTACAATACCGCGACTTTTTAAGGATATTTATGAACGTAGTACAATACCGTGGCTTTTTAAGGATATCCCGCTAGAGAATCTTTAGTGGACCTATTACTTCTGGCGCACTAAGGTGCAAGTAATAAGTTCGAAATAGGTCTTGCTAGAGGTGGTATGGTCGTGGCAAGTTTGGTGGACTTAACACCGTTTGCGCACTTAAACTTAAGTACAGGTGATAAGTTGAGATAGCAACTGGTAATAGTCGTAGGGAGAGGTTTGTTTACTTGGACATGGCAGACTCTCGGGGGAGGATGTGAGGACGATATCTCACAGGTGACGTAGACGTAAGCTAATAAATAGTCATGCCGAGAGGTTAGGTATGATCCCGAGGACATCCCACTGGAGAACTTTTGGTTGACTTATTACTTCTTGCACGTGAGAGTGCAAGTAATAAGTTTGAAATAAGTCTTACCAGAGGAGGCAAGTTTGGTGGACTTAACACCATTGGCGTACTTAAATTTAAGTCCAGGTGATAAGTTTAGACGGTGATCGATATCAGAGGTACTGTGGACGTGATGATCGATAGCCAATCCGAAATGTTTGCTCAGAGGTGTGAAGGACATGGCAAACCCTAATGGAGAATTTTTTGTGGACTTATTATTTGTTGTGCACGTTGAATGCAAATAATAAATTTGAAAATAATCCCTATCAGAGGTAATATGGACGTGATAGGTTTTGTGGACTTAGCACCTTGAACATACTCCAGATTGGGTACGGGTGAGAAGTTGAAAGACAATCGATATCAGAGGTAATATGGACGTGATGATCGATAGCCAAAACCGGAAAGTTTGCTCAGAGGTAATATGGACATGACAAACTCTTGGGTTGTGGGCTTATTACCCATGGCGTACCTTAAGTACGGATAATAAGCTGAAATGACTAGCACTATGAGGGGTTACGCGAACGTGATAGTAGAGAGTTGAAAAGCAAAACTTTACTCAGAGGTAATATGGACATGAAAAAGTTCTGTATTGTGGACTTATTACCCATGGCGTACCTTAAGTACGGATAATAAGCTGAAATGACTAGCACTACGAGCGGTTACGCGAACGTGATAGTAGAGAGTTGTAAAGCAGAACTTTACTCAGAAGTAATATGGACATGAAAACATTCTGGATTGTATCTTACTCAGAGGTAATGTCGACGCGGTAAGATACGACTCTGTGGGATAGTGGAGAGACGTTCTTCAGAGGTAATATGAACATAAAATAACTTTTTCTCTGCTGGAGAAAAGGAAAGTAGTTCAGAGGTAATGTGGACTTGAACTATTCGTTTCCATTGCGGACATCCCACCGGGGTATTTTTGGTGGACCTATTACTTCTTGTGCACGAGAGTGCAAGTAATAAGTTTGAGATGAAACTCTATCAGAGTTAATATGGTCATAATAGTTTTATGGACCCATTACTTTTTATGTATGTTAGTGCAAGTAATAGATTTTAGATAAGCCCTGCCAGAGGTAATATGGACGTGGCAGTTTTTGTGGAGTTAACACCGCTGGTGTACCTTGGTGAGGACGGATGATGAGCGGGAATGACAACCGATATCAGAGGTAATATGGACGTGATGATCGATGGTCAAGGTCGAAAAGTTTGGTCAGAGGTCACTCGTACATGGCAAACTCAGCCGAAAAAAAATATTAGGACAGTAGTTCAGAGGTAATATGGACGTGAACCAATGTCCGAAAAACTCACTGAGGAGTGATTTGCTGAGTGTGGTCAATCCGAAAATGAGGATAGACCTGAGGATTGCTCCGCTGGGGAGATTGGTGAGACGATAGCTCAGAGGTGATATGAACATGGCTAGTCTAAAGAGATTGGATTGAGTGGTCACTGCGGGAGTGTAAGAGTAGACATGAGGACTGCTCTGATGGGGAGACTTTGAGGAACCATCTTCAGTTGCGTATCGAGAACTCCTGGATACAGATGATGGCTTCTGCAAGAATTTGTAATGAAGAAAAAATATTGTACATAGACAGTTGTTGCGGATGAAGAACACATAGTTGAGTTGTACATCCGGGTTGTCCTGCTGGGAATGAGGAGAGTACAAGTCTAGTTTAGACGTAGTACTTTTTTCAGGAACTTGTCGTTGATAGGCATCAGGAGCAAGTCGCCGTTGGGTTTTGTTAGTCGGTATGCGCAGTTGAAAAACACGGTTTCCATAATGAATGGGCCCTCCCATTTAGGTTGGAATTTGCCGGCCGTCTTATGAGTCATGGCGCGTACTAGCGTCTCCATATCCTAGCCCTCTGCGAGTGCTATTGTAGTAACTGTCGGATTGAAAAGGAGTACGCTGTCATTTACCAAAGTTCAGACCTTCAGCTTTTTGGAAGTCATATGCCATCTTTGTCATGAGACGGAGTGATTGTTGGCTATAATGATGGAACTGGGGGAGCCCATTATTTGTTGCGTTGAATACTGTTGATGTCACAGCCAGCGTCGAATAAGGAGCTCTGTGCACAGGAACACTGTCGTGTATACACGAGGGAGTTGGCTGAGTTGTGCGCGTAGGATCACTGCCGCGTGTGCATATTTGTCTACCACATCGAGGGTCATCGCTTGGTGCACGTTTTTGTATATTTATAGGGGAACACTGTCTGTTACCCGCAAGAATTTGTTATGACGAGAAGTATTATCGTGTGCACATGGAGGGTAATACGTCCTTGCGCTGAAGACTTGCTCGGATGCGTACAATGGAGCGCTGCCTATCATATGTCATTGTTGATGAGTCATGCGAGACTTAGCTTTTGTGCACAGGGAGACTTGTCAAGCTGCGCTGAGCATCTTAGGTCTACAATTGGTGCTTTCTAAGGGAAGGATCTTGTGGCCCGGCCTGCATTGCTTCCCCTTTAAACCTGGTCGTTGAAGGTGCTATTGGTTGTGCTAGCTTTTGAGCAGTGACCTCACTTCTTGGGGTGGTAAGTGATACCAAGCCTGCTACTTAGTTGCGAGCTGGCGGGAGGTTGACGACCTCCATGGTTTCCTGGGCTGGGACCACTTCGTCTTGGGCTTCCGTTGGTGGGAAGTTGCCAAATTGGAGGGATACTATGTTCGCAATGACCGTCTTATCCTCGAAGTCAAAGGTGAGCTCATTGGCATCGATCAATTGCTGGATACATCTCTTCAACACAGAGTAGTCTCTGGTTGGATGATGAATGTACCGATGAAAGAGGCAATATTTTGGGTTATCGACCTTGTCAACCTCTTCAGGGCATCTGATGTGGGGGAGCCAAAGTTTGTTTCCCTTCATCAGTATGTTGAAGATTTCAATGATGTCGTCGTCATTGAAGGAGAAAGTCCCCTTTGGCCTTGGGGCTTCCGATACCTGAGCCGTACGGTCCTCAGGGGAGACCGGTAATTTTGCATCATTTTCGGACTCGAGGGGAATTCTACCCCCCGCTTTGGATGCTGCTCTGTCTTGTTGAGGGAGATTACCCCCAGACATGTCATTGTCTGGTTCTTGGGAATTACTGTCCTTACCGCATGACGGGTTGGCGTGGATCACTAGGAGATTGCTACCCCCGGCTTGCAGAGTTACTGCGGGACCTGAGGGTGGCAGGACCATATTTGCCTTGATCTCCAGTATTGCCTGGGCCAGATGCAGCACTCATGGTGTGCATCATTGCCTCAAGAGCATCGAGACGTTAGCGATCGCTGAGCCGTTCCGTCTTGGTTCCTGAGTCGCACTGTCCTCAGGGAAGACGGGCATGGTTGCATTGTCTTCAGACTCAAAGGAGATGCTACTCCCAGCTTCAGATGATGCTCTGACTATTCGAGGGTGACTACCCCCAAGCATGTCATTGTCTGTTCCTTGGGAGTTACAGTCTTCAGGGGAGGTAGGTATCATCGCACCATCTTCCGATTCCGGAGGATTTCTACCCCCGGCCCTAGATGCTGCATTAACCCCAAGCACATTGTTGTCAGCTTCCTCGGAATCGATGTCCTCAGGGAAAGCCGAAAGTGCTACTTCTTATTCTGAATCGGAGGGAATGCTACCCCAGCTTTGAAAGTCGCACCTTCTTGATGAGGGTGATTACCTCTAGGGAACTCGGCATTTGACCCTTGAGATTCACTATCCCCTTGGAACGCCGGGTTGTCGTGGAGCTCTGAAGGATTGCTACTCCCAGCTTGTGTAACCCCCAGGGGTTCTGAGGAAGAACTACCCCAAGTGGCTGACAGCTTCTTCCTTGAGCGGGTGCCCTGGAAGACGCCTTCCGCCGGTGTCGTCGTTAGCCCTCCGGGTAGTCGCCTTCGCGATGCACTGGTAGAGAGTGACAGACTGAAGGTATTTGACTTATTTTCTCCCTCGGTGGCGGAAAGCTTTCTAGTTGAGTAGCAAGAGGCGAAGGACAACTCCTCCTCTGGTACTTGCCGGGTAGATGTTCGCTGGAAGGCCGACTACCTGTCTGTGGGTACTGTTACTTTATTGTAGCAGCAGTTGATAATGATGTTGGCGCAGCAGTGCCTTGGAGAGGGCACGTCGCACGTCGTAGTTATTTTTTTTGCTTTGCGCTTGTGAGTAATCACGTTACGCAAATCATGCGAAGGGTGTTTTACATTTGCATTATCTTTGTGAGTCCAGGTATCCCGGGCACACGGATGCGCAGGTGCTGTATTGGTTTCCTGGCCTGGGGTTCATATACGAACTTGTCCGGAGGTACTGGTGGAAGACTTTTGAGGCTGACCCTGCCCATTGGTCCCTGTGGACTGGACGCATGGATCAGTCCTGTACAACTTTCCGTTAGAGGCTCGCATAAAAGTTTGTGGGCTGGACGCATGGGTCAGTCCTGTACAACTTTTCGTCAGAGGCTCGAGTAAAAGTTTGCGATGCCTGTTGGCTGTCGGTAGTATGGGCAGTCTCTTGAGCTTGACGGGCTCGCACTGTCCTGGACTTCTTCAGCTTAGCAACCGCAGGCGCGTAGTATAAAGAGTCTAGATTTGGGTTTTCACCATTCTCATTGGGTCGCATAGGATCTTCGCCGCATGAGATACGGTCAAAAATTGAGGTTCTGTTGCTATCAGGGCCGCATGCGGTCGTTCGTCTGCGGCTGTGAGTTGATGTCGCATGGACAGTCTTATGCGGCCTCCTCCTTGGTGGCATAGAAGTTGTCTCAGTGCCAGAACGTCTGGCATCGTAGTGTTTTTCTCTGCCAGAGTCTGAGTGCTGAACAGTTTCTGCGTCAGCCCGGAATGTGGCATAGACGTGGACGTTCTGGGTGTTCGTCCGACGACCGTCATTGGCAACAGAGTGAGAGGCTGGAAGCGTCTACTCCGCAGCTGGGTGGAGCGCAGCGGCCTTGGCCACCCATGTTCTGCGGGTCTTCTTGGGCTTGCTATCCTTGGCGAAGGATTAGCACTTTCCTCGGAGAGCATGTCCTCGAACGCTTGTTGGTCGAAGTGGACAACCAACATCTTTTGCGTCGAGCCAAGCTTGGCCGCATCGGATTGTGTCACCGACTTCTCAACAGTGGAGAAGGATATGCCCAGTAGAGTCGCCACCGTGTTTGTCATTTAAATCAAAACGAGAACTGAATGAACTGGATTTGATTAGCAAACTAAGAAAGTACAAAGAATAGTCCTAGAAGACAATCTAAGTAGAAATTTGTTTTCTTGGGGTGACAATGGAGGGTTAGGAATGTACCAACTCTCTTTACTCCGTGGACGAACGAACACCCAGAACGTCTACGTCTATGCCGCATCACGGGTTGACGCAGAAACTGTTCAGCACAGAGTGAGAGGCTGGAAGCATCTACTCCGCAGCTGGGTGGAGCGCAGTGGCCTTGGCTACCCATGTTCTGCGGGTCTTCTTGGGCTTGGCTATCCTTGGCGAAGGATTAGCACTTTCCTCGGAGAGCATATCCTCGAACGCTTGCTGGTTGAAGCGGACAACCACCATCTTTTGTGTCGAGCCAAGCTTGGCCGCATCGGATTGTGTCACCTTCTCAACAGTCGAGAAGGATATGCCCAGTAGAGTCGCCATCGTGTTTGTCATTTAAATCAAAACGAGAACTGAAAGAACTGGATTTGATTAACAAACTAAGAAAGTACAAAGAATAGTCCTAGAAGATAATCTAAGTACAAATTTGTTTTCTGGGGGGTGACAATGGAGGGTTAAGAGTGTATCAACTCTCTTTACTCGGTATACGATCCGATGCAGCAGTTCTTCTCTCTTGCTTGAGTGTTGATTCGCAGATAGCCAGCCTGCCCTTCTTTGTCTGGTCTCTCTCTGAAGCAGAAAAAGCCGACCCCTTTGAACGTTCAAGTTGCTCCTATTTATAGCCATCGTGCTGATGGAATATGGGTGCCGCATACAATGTTATAAATTGCGCTAGGCAGAATCGGTGAGCCAAAGGGCCGCCTAGCGCCTAGGCCGCCTAGGCGACCGAACAGAAAAAAAAAAAATTGAAAATTTGAATTTTTAGTTTTAAATTTTTTAAAAAAATTTGAATTTTTTTTAATATTTAGATTTTTTTTCCTGATATTTTGAATTTTTATTGCATTTCTTTTAAATTTTTTTGAAATTTGAATTTTTTTTGGAATTTGAACTTTTTTTGAATATTTTTTGCAATTTCAAATCTGAAATTTCAAATTTCAAAATTTTGAAATTTGAAATTTTGAATTTTTAAATTTTTGCCTTGACCGAACAGGCCGAACAGGGCCGAATTGGCCGAACTGGCCCGCCTTGGCCGCCTAGGCCCGAACAGGCTCCTAGGAGGCCGAATTGGCCGAATTCGGTGCGGCGGGCGGCCGCCTAGCGCCTAGGCGGCCGCCTAGCCCGATTTTTAGAACACTGGCCGCATATGCCTATGTTCGGTGGCCGCATAAGGCTCTTCCAACAGAATGTGGTTGCAACTGTTGCCGCGTGCCATGGGCAGATTGCCACGTGGTCTTGGTTGAGATACGTTGTTGATGGGAATCTCGGGGTTGTTATCAACCCGTTGTGGGCGTGACTTGGTCAGCTGAACACGTAGTCAGCACCAACTGTGCGAAGATCTCTGCAGTTGTAACGGAAAAATCATATGAGTTGTAGGCTGCACAACAACTAGGTCGCATGTTGACGAGGCCGCACGGGTCATATAGCCGCATACGTGCTCTAGTTTGGGCCTTGGTAGAATGGACACTCTGGCCGCATGTTGGTGAGGCCGCATGGGTCATGTAGCCGCATACGTGCTCTCGTTAGGGCCTTGGTCGAATGGACACTCTGACTGCATGTTGGCGAGGCCGCAGAGTATTCGACGTGTGGCTCTGTGCGTTCTGACGAAGTCATAAATGCCTGACGTGACCTTTTTGTCGGATTGTGTCGCCGTCTCTCTCACATTTTTCGAGACAGTCAAGGTAATAAGTGCTTGGAACTGTGGCGGACCTTTGGGAGCCGTGTCAGAGGGCATGTATGCGACTCGGCTCTCTTTGTCTGTCCACGCCGCATGGAGGGGTTGACTATGCGGCCTGTCTTCAGCATGAGGATGCGGCCTGCATATAAGCCGCATGACTATAGATTTTACATGCGTCTACACACGTGTCAGGAAATCATATTAGACTTGTGCCATGTTTTTTATAAGCAAGCCAAGAAATAACATAATATACCTTCAGGTTGATCCCTCTTTCAGCTCATGTTATACGAAAGAAAACATAAAAATACAAGCTGGCAAGACATCCTCCTTCCCTCTAGAACAAATATTTCAGAGAACGTAATCTCTGAACAATTTGCAAGCTAATAACAAATTAAAAACTAACTTACATGTTGAAATGTAAACTAAAATGGCGTCATCTTTTCTTGAAAAAAAAAAACATAAGTATTATGATAATTTGACACTATTATCTAGATGCATGCAGCATTTGCCTTTGAAAACTAGTCTAAGCACTGGCATAAACATTGAAACACACCCAAGTCAATATATCATCATTCACTGTACAAAGTAGTATGAGCATGAATGTGTATCCAAATACTTGTTAATTAAAGAAAAAAAAGGAGAAACCTTACATATTATTGCACCACTGTACCCACAATTTCGACAAGCATGTTTCTCTTTCCGAAAGGAATCATCCATCATGCTTAAGGCGATTCCATTAGGTCCTGATATACTAATCAGTGCAAGGCCTGTACATAAACAAGAAATATTTGCGTCTTGTAGGTAATGCTTGAGATCCCTGCACAAAAAGTACACTTATATTACAAGAGGGACTTGTATATCAGATGAAGATGCATAAGAATCTTGAAGAAATTGATTAAAAAAAACAATTATCTTTTGTTTGTTTGGTACAATGGTCAAAGGGAAATCCCTCTGCATGTGTATGTAGACAATGTGTATGTAGATAGATATCAAGATACTATAGGCTGAGTTTTGATATAACTTCAAAGCTTTTCAACATAAAAAACCTATACTATAGACTGAATACTGATGTATCACTTTAAACCTCTTCAACATCCAAAAACTTGATAAGAAAAAATCAGTATTTTGGTGTCCCTACTGCATAGCCTAGGAATGATAAACTTCTTCAAGACAAAAACCATTACTTAACCCTTACATACAATATATAGTTGAGGCCATAAAGATTGTGACCTGTGTGTTGATACTCACAGTTTTTATGGTACAGTTTTGGCCCCGCAACTTAGCAAGCTACCTAATCCAGCAAATGCTAAAAGGAAACCATGATTCTAGAAAACCATGATACTCACAGTTTTTTTTTGGTATGAACTGTTTTGATCCGCAAATGCCACTAGGAAACAATGATTCTAGAAATCTAGAATACGGTTGGAACTGCAGGCAGCCAAACACTAACATTACACGTACACTGCACGACACCTATGATTCTCTAAAGTTAGGTGTGCCCATTAATCTTACTAAATTTTGCATTAAAATAACATAGTTTTCTAAGGGTGTGCCCATTAATCTTACTAAAATTTGCAAAAAAGTAAGAAAACTATTTCAAACGATTCTCTAAACTTAGTTATCTTCGAATAGATTTTAGTTATCTTCAAATATATTTTGATTCCTATGATTAGATACAGTTGGAACTACAGACAGCCAAACACTAACATTACACGTACACAGTACACTGCACGACACCTGCAACATGTAACAGCAGAAAAGTAACATGGGCTGGGGGTCATATATTATCTTGTCCAAAAAGTAAGTAGTCGTTGTATGCCTCCATATGAAATAATATATAGACCTAATCCAGCTTCCACTAATCTTAATCACAGTCAATACACAACAAGATATATGAATCAGTGCACAATTAGGAATTACAAGCCAAACTAAGCAGTTTGCACCAAAATCTACTTCACTGTCATGAGACCTGTTATGGAGGCATACAACGACTCAATATACCTTCGATTCTTGTCTCACAGACTCAATACCCTTGTTATGCTCTGTGGACAATTTTGTTATGATCTGTGGACAATTGGACCGGCCAGAACATCTCCAAACACCTTCACAAGTCTCCGTAGAATAGCACATAAAAGAAAATTTGTGAGCACCGTCAAAAGAAACCTTTGTATTGTAGTTCAATAGTTCGCACCTAAAACAAACCATCATCTAGGAGCTTTTCCAGATGACTGACAACCTGATTTAGGAAGTCTTTGTCACGAACCAAAATGCCAAAGGAGTCAGCTTCCAATTTCACATTATTCAGTATTCTGCACAAGAAATAGGTCAATGTGCTAGCAAATCATGTCAAGTGAATTTGATTTTTGACAACTAAAATTTACCATGTCCTAGAACTAAGTGTATCCATGTGTGGACATAGTATGTGTCTTGGAATGTTCGTAACTATGCACATATCTAGAAACTTGTATGTGACTGATAGGGTGTGCAAGTGTGGGTGTCTGTGCATCCGAAGGGGTATCCTGTGTATCAGTCATAGGTTAAGAGTGTGTGTAAGTCTGCAGAACTGTCATAGGTTGAGCGGGTGCCCTGGAAGACGCCTTCCTCCGGTGATGTTGTTAGCCCTCCGGGTAGTCGCCTTCGCGACGCACTGGTAGAGAGTGACAGACTGAAGGTATTTGACTTATTTTCTCCCATAAAGGCCTTGTGCTCTCTCATGGAAGGTTTGCACTCTCATGGAAATGATGGATACATCAAGGCCTTGTGCTCGATAGACCATTTTTTGTCCTTTTCAGGACGAATTAATTAAGCCACCACACACAGCCTAGCAAACCAATAATCTAAGAACCAACCCAGGGGAATCTCTATCCCTTTCTGAAACCACAGCCTCTGGAGTAGCTCCTACAATATCAGCCATCAATAATTCCAATAAATTATTTCCCAATACACCCCTAGACTGAAATTCATCAAAAAAACCTTGAGCTCAGAAAGGTCAAATCCTACAGATTGACCCAACCCTTTCTCCAGTGTCATTTTACCTATTGAGGCCAAGCTGGAATTATGAAGAACTGGAGAAATTATGAAATTGAAATTATAAAAATCAAAGAAAATATTTAGATCTAGAAAACAAAATCACTCCATAGTCATCAAACCTGTCCTAATTCGACATATAATTATGAAATTGAAATGTAATTATAAAGAACTGGAGAGATCACCCTGCATCTCTTGGAAATCCATGTCCAGAACGCCTCGACCTCCATGAGGACCTGGGAACTGTCGTGGTCGACCAACTTCCTGAGATCGCCGGAGCGGGAGGAGGCCAAGTTCCTTAGATCCAAGACCTTCAACACGGCGGCCGTAGATCCGACCTGGATCTTCCAAACGAACGTCGGCTTCTTGCCAAAAGAAGCACTCCATCTCCTCCTCCTTTGACATGGTTGCAACATTTGCTTTGCTTTCAGCTCCACTTCGTCAACAGGAGCTCGATGTCTTTCTCGGTGTCAATATACAAATGTCTAAGACATGCTGATAATTAATTGAGTCGACATCAGGAATTCCAATAAATGGAAGAAATTATCAAGTCCTAAGGGACATTTTCACAAACACTAACCAATCCTTCCCAAATTCACAACTCAATAGATCATTTCTCACAAAAATCATTCTTCCACGACAAAAATTAAATTAAGACTAGAAAAATTAAATTATTCACTAATTTCTCACCATCGGCTCCATGATTTGCAAAAAAAAAACCCAAAAACCGCAAAAATCAGGGAAATTACAATAAGAGAAATTTTTTAGAGAGATCTTCAGAAATCTCATCACCTCCAAGATCGAAGCAGTATGAGTGAGCAGCAATGGCCTCTCGAAGACTTCCGAGTCGGCGCCTCCGTGTCGGGGTTTTTTTCAAAAAGAAGGAAAGGGAAGAAGAGGAGGAAGGCACTCGTGGATGAAGAAAACCTCATGGTGTCCGTGTCGACCTCTGAGTCGGGGGTTCTTCCAGGTGGCAGATCCGATCCTCCTTCTCCTTCTCCTTCTCCTTCTCCTTCTTCTCCTCCTTCTCCCCCTCCTCCTCTTACTATTCTCATCATATGCTGCGGAACACTCCGCTGCACCATATTTGGATAGCCGCCACCAATCAAGCAAAATTGAACCGGGTGGAACTCAACAACATCGACATCATCGAGATCTGGTTCCTACTCTTTTTTTTTTCTTTTATTATTATTATTATTATTATTATTATTATTCTATAGTTTTTTTGGTGATTTATAGTGACGAGATCAAGAACATGACTATTAACAGTAACAGGCCACTTTATCTTCATTTGGCTTCAATTTTAACAGGCAACCACTCATAATTTAATTTTTCTCGCCTATACTGTATATTTTGTTTTTTCGGGGGTTAATTAATTCTAATTAGTTGAAGAACTAGTAATTTTTTATATTTAATTTTAATTTTAATTTTAATTTTTATATTTGTTTGCAGAGGATTTTAGTCGGTTACTGGTAATTTTCTGCCATACACACTTTTTTTTTCCATATTCGTTCTGTTTTGTTATTTCTTTGCAATTTGGTCCCCATTTTTTCTCTAATATTTTTTTTCTGTTATTTGTGGGTGATAATTTGAATTCAAGACCGATGTAAACGCTCTGATGCTGGCAGTCGTTCCGAGCCCAGTCATGTCCGATTTTCGCCCTTTTTTTTTACGAATTAGATATATTTTGGTCATGTAATGACCGTCGGATGATCTTTGATCGGACGACGACTGTGACTGCAGCCCGAAGGTACTGACGCTGGTGCCACGGAACTTCTCCTTGAGTAATATCACCAGACCGTAGAGTTTGGTAAGAAACAAAAAGAACTTTGAATTTTTTACTATAATAGTTCGTATTACTTGTCGGTTATTGGGAGACAACAGCACACGTGAACCAATGAGAGTTTGCCACGTCAATGATGTAACGGTTTTGTTGGTTGTGCAAATATTGTATTCCACATGGATTGTAAGCTTTGATGATCAGCATTAAATAAAGCTTATTATTATTATTTTTTTGCAAAGAAGTTATTTTTTAAGAGAAATTTTGAGTTGCACCCCACATTATTTAGCATAATTTAATGTACACCCAGTGCTTTACCATAATGCACAATATTTTTCACTTTTGACGAAAATCGTCTCCAATTCACAACTTTCATACCTGATTCCAGGCCCACTGCTTGAGCCCTAGAGGAAGCTCCTTTGCCTAACACAACACTACATTTAGCACAGTTGATTTTCTAACCCAAACACTTGCCATAGAGATCAAGAAATGACGTGAGATTCCTAATGTCAGTGATTGTAGCTCGGCCGAAGATCAATAGGTCGTCTACATACATCAGGTGTGACAGAGGGACACACCCCCTAGGTGCATTGATGAGATGCAATTTCTGTTGATTGATTAGTCTATCGATTCCTTTGCTCGTAACCTCTTGCGCAATGCAGAACAGAATAGGAGATAATGGGTCCCCCCGCCTGACTCCTCTAGAACAAGAGAAGTAACCAACACTAGTCCCATTAATCAAAATAGATAGTTTGGCCGAATTCAGGAACTCTTTGTTCCATTGAACAAAATATGCTCGAGAAGCCAATTTTTTGCAAAACCTTGATGAGAAAATGCCACTCAATGGTATCAAAAACCTTAGATACGTCTATCTTGATCCCCATGCTTCCTCCAAATGACTTCCCGTCCAGCAAGTTCACACACTCAGAGGCTGCACTTATAGCTTCAGATATATGCCTTCCCTTGATAAAACCCTTCTGACTTGGAGATAAAATTCTGGCAGCAACTTCAGCAATCCGAGAGGATGCGATTTTAGGAATTATTTTAAAAAGGTAATTAGCCAATGCAATAGTTCTAAACTGTGATATGTTGGTTGCTCCCTTCACTTTTGGAATTAATATAAGAAGATTAGAGTTAAGCCGTTGAAAAACTTTGCCATTATTGAAAAACTCCCTGACTGCAGCAATCAAATCAGTCTTGATAATTTCCCAACATTCGTGATAAAAGGTGCCAATGAACCCATCTGGTCCAGCCGAGCTCCTGGGGTCCAAGTCAAATACAGCTCTTTTGATTTCACCTTCCTTAGGCACTGCAGAGAGGACTTCATTTACCTCATCAGTTACTCCCGGAGAAATAAGATCATCAACTAGGCTTAATTCAATCTGTAGTACTAGAAGAGTATAGATTTTTATAAACTTGCAGAATATGTTCCTTTATCTGCTGCTTTTCAGTCATCATCAATCCTGTCACGACCCGCACCCGAAAATTCGGACACGAGTACGTGGGTACGTCCAGCCTACGCCGCAGAGTCGACGGTAGTACGCTGTCTAGGTCATATCCACAGTTGAACATCTAGCTCATTCACAAATAATGAAATAGGCAAAGATAATAACAGGAAAAAGAATGCTGAGATTTCAAATGAAATAAATGTGACAACAGCTCAAATGTTTAATACAGAATCCAGAAATGAAATCGGGGACAAACCCGATTACTAAGATAAAGAGCATAAATAAATAGCTACTGCTAACTACTCTGCAGAAGTAGTCTCCTGGGTGGGAACTGGCTCCTCATAAATGTCATCTGTTTCCTCATATGGGCCATAAAAGGTGGGGACATAGTCCTCATCCTCGCCTAAATCAACGGATCCAGTCAGGAAAGGAGCAAAGTACACAATGCACAACAAAGCTTAAACTAAATAATTATGACAAGTAGAAAAGAACTGACTAAGTATCATGTTGAGAATATGCATAAATAAGTAATAACCATAACTAGGAGTTAAATGCTGTAAAACAGGGATATGAGTAAACAGGAGTAAATGAGACAGGAAAAATGGAAACTACACAAGACAACAGGAACTGCAACAAGACAAGAAACTATGTGTGTGAACTTGTGTTATTTAGAATACATAGTTGGCATGTAGGGGTTTATAAGGCTAATCTGGCCGTCATAGACGGCTATTAAACAATATAATCGAGATTCGGCTGATGGACAGTCGTGTACCAACAGCTATTAAACAATAGGGGGAAGGGTAAACTACATGCCTCCTAGTATTCTCCCACCCGACACGAAAATCAAGACATGAAATCCAATATTCAAGACATGAAATCCAGATTCTAACACTACGTGTAAACATCCAATGGTACTAGTAGAGCAAGGAATTAATTATCAAAATATAAAGAATAAACTTGAAGTGCAGGTACTTGCATGATGTTTGGATCCAATTACAGTTTTGTGTCTCGGGGAAATTTCCAGAAATGAGTCCGGATGCTGAAATAAACATTACCATCATGCTCAGAAGATATCAAATAGCTAGAAACGCCTGTCCTTGAGTCCAATTTGGAGACAAGGACACAAACGGCAATTTCTGGTCAAAATGGGGTCCACATGTGGGCCCGCTTTGCACCGAAAAACGTGTTAGGGTCAAAGGTCTCCAAATTCACCAAACTTAGTGTCAACAGGTCAGGAACGATGATACGAACCCAACGGAACTTCCAGAATTGGATTTCGATGAGCCGATCACAACATCGCCCGTCGAGCGGGGCCTGTGGGGCCCACGACACGCGATTTCGTCAACGTTCTCAGAATTGAACCAAACTTGACCCACAGAACCAGCGTATTGCTACGAGTCCGATGGCGCAAGTTTCGTCTCGATCCGATGTGTGTACAAAAAGTTAGGACGAATTGCAGAAAAGTCGGATACGGGGCGATGTCCGCGGATACGCGTTGATTCCGGTGTGCACGCACACCCGAATCAGCATCCGTGAAATTCCACACGTCCGTATCGACGGCGCGCACGTATCTGTGAAGACCGCACGCGACCAAGTCGTCCCGTTTGGCGGGGCGTACTCAGTTCCGGGGTGAAACATGGTCTGGTTTTTCCTGTTTTTGGATCGCGGTGTGCGATCACCACAGGACGCGATGCCCCGAGCGGTTTGTCCGGGCACCGAGAGGGTCATACAGGCTTCACAACGCAATTTACAGAATTGAAAACCGGGCAGCGAGGAGAAAGATATGAGTACCTGAACAGGACCCAAAAATCGGGAAAAACCGTGTCCGTGTCGTGTCCGACACGACACGAAGAATTGGAATTAGGGTTAGGGTTTTGGCCGTAGACGGCGGGGGCCGGCCGGAGGCGCGCCGGAGAGGGCCGGGGAGGGTTCGCCGGGGCGAAGCGGAGGCGAGCGGAGCCGACCGGAGGCTCGCCGGAGCCGGGTCGAGGGTTGCTGCTCCTGTCCGCTGCTGCCGGAGTCGGGGACGCCGGAGACGGTGGAGGAGGGAGGAGGAGACGGCGTGGCGGGCTGCGGCGGAGGTCTGGGCGGGGCTGGGGCGAGGCGGCCGGTGGCGGTGAGCTCGGCTAGGGTGGTGGGGGTCAGGTGTGATGGCCGGAGGGGGTTAAATAGGAAGAGGGGAGAAGAGGGAGTGGCCGAGGCGGGCGGAGAAGGCGGAGGAGGAACCGGGGGTCGTGGAGGGCGTGGCGCGGGCGGGGCGCCGCGTGGCCGGCCGGAGCGGCGGGAAACCCGGGCAGCCGGGTCGTGGGGAGGGGGTGAGGGTAGCGGGTCGGAGGCGGCGGGTCGGGTTTGTTCGACACGACCCGACCCGAAAGGCAACGCGGGCTGGGCCGGTTGGCGGACCTCGGGTCAGCCCAGTGGGCCGGGCTTGGGAATGGGCGGAAAAAAACAGAAAAATAATAATAATAATAATAATAATAAATCAGTTAATTAAATAAATAAATAATTAAATAGTTTTTAGGCATTTAAAAATAGGTCTGAGGTCCAATAAATTCCAGAAAAATTACCCTAAGTCCAGTTTTCCATTTTACACCCAAAAAATATTATTTTCATAATGTTTTAATATTATTTATTAACAACTAAAAACCATTAAATAATTAGAAACCTGATTTTAATTACAGAAAATTTCCAGAAAATTCCAGAAAATTGTGAAAAATCCCAATTTAAAATTCTTGCAAAATCTGGGGGTTGAAAAATCCCTCATCCTCAAGAACATTAATAATGGATTTGGTATTCTTCACCTTCTCAGTGGTGTGAATTTTTTTTGTATTTCTATCCCCCTCTTGAAGCCATTTTATACGTGATTTTTGTTTCCAAAACTTCTCTTGAAGGAGAAGAGAGGCGTCTAGATGTGTTTAGCTTGTCTCTCTTGCTCCAATTTTTCTTTACCACCCTTAGTATTATCTATTTCTTTCTGAATTGAACTCAAGCGCTCAGTAGCATCCAACACTGTGCTGTGTATATTATGAAATACCGTTCTGTTCTAGACTTTAAAAGCGTTTTTGACTGCTTTCGACTTGAGAATCATGGTCTTCATGTGACAACTTGTAAAAGGAACCGATACCCAAGCTCTGGTAACTGTCTTTGAAGGAATCATGAGAAGCCCACATATTCTGAAATCTAAAAGGAATAGGACCCTGTGATCCAGTTTCACTAGAAATGAAGATAATCGGATTATAATCTGATTCAATCCTTACTTGAGATCGACATGAAGTGGAAGGCCATCTGTGAAACCAATCTGTATTACAAACCCCTCTATCCAATCTTCTTTCAGTGTATCTTCCTGGAGTTGCAGTAGATTTTGCCCATGTGAATAGGTTGCCTTGAGTGTGCACGTTAACAAGCTCACAGTTGTCCAAGGATGCCTTGAACTCTTCACAGGAAATTTTGGGAGGTAATGAATCACCCTTGCACTCGTGAGCACCCATCACCGCATTGAAATCTCCCATTAAAGCCCATGGTC
The DNA here is from genome assembly GCA_036927795.1 of Iris macrosiphon. Classification (NCBI taxonomy): domain Eukaryota; kingdom Viridiplantae; phylum Streptophyta; class Magnoliopsida; order Asparagales; family Iridaceae; genus Iris; species Iris macrosiphon. Next base: position 112,561,315 of record JAYESA010000015.1, on the reverse strand, counting down.
CAGAAATAGTGCTCTTGAACAAATCTAAATCAGACCACTGTCTACGTCTAACGATGCAAGAAGTGGGATGCATATATAAAAGAGATATGCGCTATACTTCCATAGAAATTTTCCTTCACTGTGACCATTTGATCAGTTGTCGAGTGAAGCAATATTGAGTAATTGGCAATAAAACTTCTTTCACCAAGGACCCATAGAGTGGGAATAAGATTACCCTTGTCATTGGTAGCAATGAGCTCCATATTCAAGTTTCTCCAATAGCCTGCAGGGATTTTGGAAAATATTACTTTAGGTTCAGCAATACCAATTATAGATGGCCTATTAGCAGCAGCAAGATGAGCTAAAGCTCTCTTTGTTTCCGTGTTTGCCAGTTCCCGAGTATTCCAAAAGATAAAAGTCATTGAGATGTTTGTGGATGTGTGCTTCCCCTCGTGTTGAGGGTTTGGGATTTTGGTATTAGCTGCAGCATTTTTCTTTTGCCTATGAGGTTGTGGGGGCTTATCTGACATTGATGCATTATCTTCATTATCACTTTTATCACATATGCAAAACCATTTAATAACTGCATCGACTTCACCAATCACTCCGTGAGAAAATTCTGCCTTTGCCTTGCCTCTCGTTTCTTAAAATCACACATTCTGCAAACAGGAGTCATTCTGAATCATTGACTCTGTATTCTCTCCCAGTCCATCTACCAACATATCTGTGACTCTCCTCTGTGCTGAATTCTCTTGGAAACCATTTTCACCTTCAGATTCTTCAGTGGCATTCTGCATCAATGTCTCCTTGTCCTCCTCAGCCATCGTTCCTAGAACTACAAACGAGTTGGCCAATGGAACTGTGTTGACATCAATATCTGTTGTTTCTACTGCTCTGGAGCCAATGTCATCCTTCATCACATCTAACTTATTAGCTAGAATATCATTATCAGGTACTGCTATATTCATTGGCCTTTTATCCAGCATCTTATCTGTAGTACCCAAATTTTGTCTTTGAGCATCTTCTGTCATGGTGCCTACCGTATCATTGACCTTAGCTTTCCATTGAGCTACACCTCCTTTGAAAGGTTTCTTCGCTCGCTCCTCTTGATTCCCAACCTTCTCTCTCTGCTGCTTAAACCTACAATTTAACAATGTATGTCCAATTGTTTCACAGTCACTGCAGAATAGGTGAAGGTTATCATAGCTGACCTCGGCATAAAAACCATGTTTCACTTTTTTCCCTTTCCACCCAAATAGATTTAGGAAGGGGGGTTGCATATCAACTTCAACTGGTACTCTGGCAAACTGCCCAAATTTTCTCGTTCGAGTTGCATAATCAAGCTGCAAGGGTATACGCACCCCTCTTGCTACTTCCATTGATGTTTGAGGATGCCAATATTCTTGGCTGAGATTGTAGAGCCTTACCCAGACCTGAACTCTGGTGGACCATGCTGCATTAGGATTAGAGTCTGGTTTCCAAGGAAGAACTCTGAATATGCCTCCATTTTCCAAAGACCACGCCCCACGTTTCTAGATTCGCAGCATCTCCCCTATCGTTTCAAAATGTATATCAAAATATCCCTTACCAATTCGCACCAATTTCCAATCTCCCGATGTTTGCCAAAGTGTAGAAAGCAATTTGTGTATAACCTCAATAGACAGAGGACGAGATCATTTGGGAAGCATAATTCTGCCAATTAAATTGCTCTTAAATTCTTCCACGAATTTTCCATACACCTCCTCCGAAATCTTAACAACAATGACTTTGCCCTTAATTGTTGGGGGAGGGAGCCTTGCTCCGTCAATCTCCAGAGGAGGCAGTGAAGCCTCTTTGGGCTTCAGGACACACGCAAACGATTTGGCAACCCCTATCGGATTTGTGGCTGCAAATCCGCTGTTGTTTGGTGCGTAACCACAATTTTGCTTATTCGTGAAGAAAAGAGGATTAGGAGCTACCATGACTGGGGGAGGAGAGGAATGTGCTGAAGAGGACATCACGAGAAGCCCTAGGAAGCGGACAGGAACCTAGGTGTTACGTGCCAATTCCAGAGGGGGATTGAAAGGATTGAATTGCCTATTATTCTGAAGCTCAAATGCTAGAGAGGCAGCGGGGAAACCAGAGAGAGACATTCAGAGAAGGGGAGGCCAGAGAAGACTCAGGTATCAGAGGTATTCGACTCATCAATTGTTTGCCAGCTCAGCAGTAGTTGCCAGCTCATGAGGATGAGTCGGTTACAAATTGTCCAGCTCAACAAACACTCAGAGTCGGTTACTAACCTGTATAAATTGCGGAGAGGGCTATGGAGATGTATGGAATGATTTGTATTGATTTTAGTTTTTCTCTTTAGAGTTAGTTACAATGTACCTTGTTCTTCTTCTTTCTTAGTTCTTCAATAAACCCTAGATTCTCCAAATTCCCCCATTCTTCTTCTTCTTCTTCCACTGAATTTTCTGTAAATTCATGGCGAATTGGAGTATATCTTCTCCATTCCAAGGTCAGTTAGGACATGGTCCTAACACTAGGATCCCAATCGCTTAGAAATTGCCTCAAAATCGCCTTCCATTAAGAGGTATCTCATAGCTGTTCCATAGAATCAAAAATGGAACTCAAAGTCCAATTCAACCCAAGTAAGAGTTCACATAGAACTAGTGAGGCCCAGCAAATTTGGGTCTATTAGAAACAAGTGTGGGAATGTCATTTTCTGATATGAATTTTATAAAGACTTCGTTGCGAAAGTGGAAGATCAATGGATGAACAATAAATGGTTATATACATAGAGAGAGATGCATTTACTAGTATAGAAAATAATGTTATTGTGGAACGCTTCCAAAATATGAAAAGTCGTCGATGACAATTATAATTATATTTAGCTAAAGTATAATCAATATAATATTAAGCTTATACTTTTATTGTGTTCATTATTTTTTCTAGTAGCTGTATTCAAGTCCCACAAACTCAATATTCTAGTTCTGCCCCTGCTTTATGTTGCATGATTACAAAGTCGATACAACATAATACTGATATGATACATATTTGATATGTCCTCACGATTTTGAGAAATAGCTCTCTCCTTTTGTGCCCTTTTTTTTGGGAACGGAGGGAGTAGGGTCGTTCATAAGTTGACATTTGTTTTTATTGAAACATATCAAGTTTGTATATAGCTAATTTATTTAGTAAAGAGTAGTAGTCAAGTTCTAATTGATTTATCATGTTGGAAGTGAAAATGGCCCAAATTTCTACTCAAATTTGCATTCTCTTGTCTCTCACTAATCCACTAATGACACAGTAATCACATTCGTTATATAAAATGAAACCATTACATTCGATAAGACACGACACGACACTGTCGAATATTAACAAAAAAATATTATTTTGAAGTACGAAAACTATGACAAAAATCATTTTCTTGAATATGTACAAATTTTCAAAGTTGCTCGAAATTTTTTTTTCTATGGTTTTACACCATTTCCATTTGGAAATCTATGGGCGCAGAGATTTGATGATGTGTCTGAGCATGTCTTGGATGACCTAGTGGGCCCCTCTCATCAGAATCATCACCAAGGTCTCTGTTCCTAACAGAATTTGACTGACTTGTCCTACATTTTTTTGTAATTAAGAATATGTCTGAATTAAGGGAATACGTTTCATTTATTGATATTAATTCATTTATTGTCGTCAGTTGAAGCAGCTGACATCACTATTCCGGACGAACTTCCGTCCTTCCTAGAAGATACCAATCCCTATAATGAGCAGTAAATATTATTTTCACAATTCCCATATTAATCTGTTGTCCAAGAAATCTATCATATTTCTAATACATTATTCAGTAGTACTTACATAGCAAATTCATTTTAATTTCTGTTGCATTGTGCTATATATATGTATCTTTATTTAAGATCGAAATATGATGGATATTTTGTAGACTCGACATATATAGAGCCAACTGGACAAGATATTCAAGAGCATCCAACTCTGGCACCTCCTCCAGAGCAACAAACTCTGGCTCCTCCTCTAGATGTGGTTTCTTCTCCACCTGTAGAAGATGTTCAACAGCAGTCAACTCTGGCTCCTCCTCCAGATGTGGTTTCTTCTCCCCCTGGAGAAGATACTCAACAGCAGCCAACTTTGGCTCATCCTCCACCTGGAGAAGATACTCAACAGCCGCCCCCTGTCGACCTCGCCTCCCTACCCTACTTCCCCCCTACGATCTCCCTGCTCCAGGGCCCCCCTTCTGCTGCCCCACCGCCCCACACCAGATGTCGACCCCCCCACGACCCCCCTTTCCTTGTCGACCCCCCTCCAGCAACCCAATCCCCCCTCTCACGGCCACCCCCCTCTGTCAACCCCCCTCCCCCCCCCCGACCCCCCCTCTGCCTCCAGCATCCCGAAACCCTAACCCTAGCAGTCCAAAACCCTAACTCTAACATGCAGCTGCTGTCCCTCCTTCCTGTTTAAAAAAAGGTCGTATATCGAAGCCAGAGGTTAGACAATAATTTGTTTGCACAACCTTTGTTCATAGATTACGACTTCAGAAGCGTATATCGAAGCCAGAGGGTAGACAATAATTTGTTTGCCCAACCTATGTCCCTAGGTTACGACTTGAGGAGTTAACAAAGTGTAAACAAGTTGATTGTTTACGTGGATATGTTTCCTTCCTACCCTGATATCCATATCAGGATCTACACAGAGAGTGACATGGGTTACTTCTGTGTCCTGGCTTGTGTGATCCCTATACGATCTTTTCTTTCCATGCGCGTGCCGGTTCTGGCCATGTTGATAGCAGACTGGTAAAGTTGATGTGATTATTGGGGTTGGAAAGATTCAGCGATGGTCGAATCAAGAGCATTATGACAAACTCGGAGGCGGCTAGCAGTAATACCAGTGTCGGAAATGCATTAGCGGGACCAACGGACACTGGCACGACGATCTCTTCGATTTGACTTGTCGATCGGCGGTTAGATGGACCAGAAGGATACTCAACATGGTAGAAGAAGGTTGAGAAGATACTTCGCGGTATGCGGTTGTCCAAGCATCTAACTGACAACCCTCCGGAGACGATTGATCCCATATTTGAGCAGTGAGAGACGGATAATAGTCGACTGTTTACACAGTTGATGAACTCTATGGAACCATCGGTGGACGACATAGTTCAAAACACGAACACAGTAAAGGAGCTATGGGAGGTTCTAGCGACGAAGTTTGATGGAAAATGCGACTTGTCTCGTATCTACGACTCGGTTGTCGGCATCTACCGGGCAGAACATGGCGACAAGTCTCATAAGGACCACTTCCGGACTTTTAAGGCTTTGGTCGATAAAGTTGACTGTATATTACCTTTGACGATGGATATCAATGAAGCGAGGGCTCAACGCGAGCAGCTTCATGTGATGGCATATCTTGCCTCTCTTCATCATGATGCTGACTCAGCTCATTCTCAGATAATTGCTAGAGCCGAGGTTCCATCTCTAATGGAAGCCTATTTTCGTATCCTACGGGCAGCAAAGGTCGTCGAGATATCTTCAAGTGATGCTCCTGCTGATCGATCTGCTCTTGGTGCCGCTCGTACTGTATTTCGTGGTGGTCGTAATGGATGATGTGGCGGCCGAAATGGTGGCCGTGATGGTGGACGAGGCATTGACGGTCGTGATGGAGGTCGACTGCGCACATGCTTCAATTGTGGCCTACATGGTTATTTCCAGTGGCAATGTACTAAAGCTCCTGCCGCCAATGTTATCTCAGATACTCCTGATCTTAGCGACCGATTTGTCCAAGTGACTGATGACGCATATGCAGACTTTGTTGAGTTTCAAGCTCAACGTCGAGGTGAAGCTTCTCCTTCTGCGTTTACTACAGGGTACTAAACGGCATGTGTGGTACAATCGAAGCAGTGGGTCCTTGATTCTGGTGCATCTGCTCACTTGACAGGCGACACAGGTATGATACGAAACTATGTACCGGTTGGTCATATGTCTTATATTACATGTGCCAATGGTGGTTCGCTGACATTCCGTGGAAAAGGATTTGCCCGTCTTTCTTTGGGACTGTCACTACATTATGTACTACATACCCCTGGAAACCCATTCAGCTTACTCTCAATTAGTCGGATTACTCGCGGTATGCATTGTTCGGTAACATTCTTTTTTGATGGTTGTGTTTTTCAGGATCTAACGACTGAAAGGACTATCGGTAGGGGGCATGTGGCTGGAGGCTTATACCTGTTTGATAAAACTTTATCTGTTGTCTGTGCTGGTGTGCAACTTGATCCTTTTGAGTTACATTGTCGGTTAGGACATCCATCTGTCCAAGTACTCTAGAAAATGTATCCATCTTTAGATGTTTCTTTTCATTGTGAGTCATGTAGCTTGGCGAAGCATCACCGGGTTTTCTATCCGGTTAGTCAGAATAAAATTGCTTCCGCTCCCTTCGAGTTAATATATTCGGATATATGGGGACTTTGTCCGGTTGAATCTGTGATGGGATTCAAGTACTTTGTTACCTTTGTTGATGACTACTCACGTGTCACTTTTGTTTATCTAATAAAAAAATGCTCCAAATTGTTTAACATTTGGTGCAATTTTATGCGAAAATTAGAACACAATTTGGTATTCCGATTAAATGTGTTCGAAGTGACAATGGTCGTGAGTATATGTCTCGTGAGTTTGTGTCCCATTTGTCTCGGAATTGCATCATCCACCAAACTTTATGTCCTTACACACCACAACAGAATGGTGTGGCTAAACACAAAAATTGTCATCTCTTAGAAACAACGCGTGCTCTTCTGTTCCAAGCACGCACTCCAAAAAGATTTTGGTCGGATGACGCTCTTACGACTTGCTATCGCATTAATCGCATGTCATCATATGTTCTCAATGGTGATACTCCCTTCTCTCGGTTATATCCAAAACGAAAGCCGTTTCCTCTACCTCTCCGAATCTTTGGTTGCTTATGTTATGTTAGGGATACCCAACTAACTCTTTCTAAATTAGATCCAAAGGCTATCCAATGTATTTTTCTTGGGTATCCTAAGGATCAGAATAGGTATCGATATTTTTTTCTAGTCTTGAAGATGTATTTTTTCTCTCGGGATGTTACCTTTGTTGAAACTGAGTTTCCTCCACTTCCACAAACTCCAGGACCAGTGTCCCAAGTTTATCCAGAAGATGACTTCTTGTTGTTCCCGGTTCAAGCACAACAACCCACTATTAGGCTGCTCTTCCCTACCGAGCCAGTGCTCTAGTCCGAAGGTCCGCAGATACCGATTCGGTCCGCTCCGCCGTCGCCCGATCGATCGTCGCATAGAATGTCCATGGTCACAAAGTCTTTCTCCTCCTCTGGCTCCCCTGATTCGTCTCCGCCTTCGGCTCCACCTGTTCCACCAGCTCGACCTCATCGTGCATGTTGTGATCACCCCTTGTATGTTGAAAACTACAAAGGGCTTGCGAAGCACACTCAGTCCTTAATAGCTACTATTAATGGAATTTAGATTTTTAATTCTGCCCAGGAGGGCCTCAAATATCCCTGTTGGCGTGCTGCTATGGAAGAGGAGATGAATGCGCTTTGGGAGAACCATACTTGGGATTTGGTAAATTTGCCGTCTGGTAAACAGGCTGTCGGATGCAAATGGGTATTCATGATCAAAGTGAAACCAGATGACAGTCATGATCGACTAAAGGCTCATCTGGTGGCTAAAGGATATTCACAGACTTATGGTGAGGATTATTTTGAGACATTATCTCCAGTTGCCAGGATGACCTCTGTACGCGTACTATTGGCCTTAGTTGTTCGCTATGACTGGCCGCTACTCCAGCTGGATATCAAGAATGCCTTCCTCCACGGGAACCTTGATGAAGAGGTATATGTGGTGCAACCTCCCGGGTTCGTTGCAAAGGAGGGTAAAGTGTGTCATCTAAGGAAGGTCCTGTATGGTCTCAAACAATCACCTCGTGCATGGTTTGGTCGATTTATAGATGTGGTCACTCAGTTTGGCATGCGTCAATCAGAGAAGGATCACTCAGTATTTTACCGGCAGACATCGGCAGGAAGGATTTTACTTGGTGTTTATGTTGATGATATTATGATCACAAGAGACGATAGTCAGGGCATTGCGGGGCTATAGAAGTTTATAGGAGAACAGTTTCAGACCAAGGATATGGGCTCATTAAACTACTTGGGTGTTGAAGTTGTACGGAAAAAGAAGCACATTGTCATGTCGCAGAAGAAGTATATACTAGATATACTAAATGATGCAGGAATGGTGGAAGCCAAAGGTGCAACGTCACCAATGGACCCAGGAGAAAAGTTACTCCCCGACGAGGGGGTCCTGATGATGAATCCGGATCAATATCGTTGAGTGGTTGAAAAACTCAACTACCTGGCAGTTATGACTCGTCCAGATATTTTCTTTGCCGTCAGTGTTGCGAGTAGATTTATATCTTCTCTACGAGTTCCACATTGGCAGGCAGTTCTCAGAATTCTGCACTATTTAGTCCAGAATACTGGAAAATGAATTCGCATGGACAACCAGGGACATACAAATGTTGAGTGTTTTACTGATGCTGACTGGGGTGCCAGCCTGACAGATAGACGATTTACGTCTAGTTACTCAGTATTTATTGGCGGAAACTTGGTATCGTGGAAGAGTAAGAAGCAGAGTATGATCGCACGATCAAGTTCCGAAGCAGAATATCGAGTCATTGCTCGTGGCACGGCAGAAATATTATATCTACAACATCTTCTACAAGAGCTGGGAGAAGAAGCATGATCTAAAGCAGCAGATATGTGGTGTGATAATCAGTCTGCTATGAATATTGTCACCAATCCTGTATTTCATGAAAGGACGAAGCGCATTGAAATTGATGTCCATTTCGTCCGTGATGAGTATAAAAGGGAATGATAAAGTTCCATCACGTGAGGACCGGTGATCAGATAGCTGATATTTTTACGAAATCTCTTTTGGGTTCTCGGGTACAATTTTTATGTAATAAGCTGGACATGATTAATATATATATTCCAGCTTGAGGGAGATTATTAAACGTTATATTAGATAGTGGACTTTAGTCCCACATCTGATAGAATAATAGAGAGGGGTCAGTCCCAATATTGCGAACAGAGCATCGTTACGAGAAGTTATATATGATCCTATGTTACTACAGGCATACAACTATGCATTTACTGATTTAAGTTAAATCTTTTATTAACGAGTATTATTAGGTAATTGATAAGGGCACTGCCAAATTTACTTGGGGCTAGCCCAGGATTGGGGCTAGCCCACTAAAGAGCAACATTTACTCTTAGTAGCCCAAGTTTTTACTCATACTAGCCCACTTCTCCAAACCCTCCCAAACCCTCCCCACCCGACTGGAGCTTTCCCCCCTGCCGCCGACCCCCTGCCGCCGACCCCCTCCCGCCGTCCGATCTCCGCTGTCCTCCTCCTCCTTGTCGATGGCTCCCAAAGTCTCGAAAGAACCAAGGTAGAAATCATCATTCTCCTTGTGCTATTGTATTTGCAAAATTGTCCAAAAATTATAAGAAATCCTCTTGCATTTTGAAAATTTTGAGTTATTTTCTTTCAAATGAGGGCATACTAGTCCTTGGCGGAGTCTAGGATGTAGTTTAGACATACAAGTCGTTTGGAACATGATTTTAGGGCGTACAATGTCGAGACTGCTCGACATTGTCGAGCAGTATCGAGCGGGACTGTAGAATTTCCTACAGTCCCATATAGATTTAGGACTGTAGGAAATTCGACAGTCCTATATATATATGGGACTGTCGAATTTCCTACAGTCCTAAATCTATATGGGACTGTAGGAAATTCTACAGTCCTAAAAGATTAGGACTGTTGAAAAATCTGCAGTCCTGTATATTTACAGGACTGTAGAAATGGCTACAGTCCTGAAAAAAAAAATTGGATTATTATGTTAAAAAAGAAAATAATTTTTGTCTGTATATATTAATTTTTGTCTTATAGTCATGCCCCTGGAAAGGACACTGTGGATGAAGAAATGAGAAGACGCCCTACTGCGTCGATGCGTAAGGAACGCACAGTTTCGCAAGGCGTCACTATTCGCGAGGCCGAGGCACGCCCTGAAGTGAGGAAACGTCCATTGACGAAGAAGATTGCCCTTCGTTCGAAGAGACGTGCTCCTCCTAGTTCTTCCGGTTCTTCTTCCTCCTCCGATGAGGACATGCCAAATGTTCCAAATCGGCCTACTGATGGTTCAGGACCTTCTCAGCCTGCAGATAGTCCTGTCGAGAGTCTTCCACAAACTCTCGGAAACCGGCCTACTGATGGTTCGGGACCTTCTGAGCAGGCAGATAGTCCAGTCGACACTCGTCCAAACGGTTGCTCTATGTTACCGTCGATCGAAAACCATATTGCATACCAAATATGGAACAATCCGGTAAGTACATTACGTTATGATACATTTATATATAGTTGTCAGTTGAAAGTATATTTTACATAGAGGTTTAATTTCATCCAATTGTTGACTTTTCAGGAGAGTGGTCGTATGTTGACGGTAATCAACCATGGCAAAAAATGCAATACATGGAGGTATAAATTACTGGGAGATGATGTGAAGTCAAAAATCAGTCCCACCGGTCTATAATATTTGGGTAGCTACTCATATACGACGGTGGATAATGCACTGATTTCAGCATTTGTAGAACGGTGGCATCCAGAGACCAACACTTTCCATCTACCCAATGGGGAGTTGACGATTACCCTTGATGACGTCCATCATATATTGGGACTTAGGGTTGATGGTCGTCCCATGCAGAATAATATTTTGGATGATTCGAGCATCAACTATTACGACTATATGGTGGATTATGTATCAGGGTGTCTGGGAGTTGATGCCACTAGTTTTACTAGTCTTCGAGAATTCAAGAAGTCCTACGGACTTCCTCTAAAATATTTGGAGGAGATATTCGCTGAGCCGGCCCCCGAAATTGATAATAGCGAAAATTTGGCCCGCGAATATATGCAGTTCATCTTAGGGGCTGTCGGCATTACCGATAAGTCTGGAACGTCCATAAATGCCAAATATCTCATCAATTTGGACAACCTTGAAACGGTGGACGAAATTTCTTGGAGAAGCGGTATACTGGCATACCTTTACCGCGAGCTTGGTGCGGCATCCCGTGTGGGTTCGAAGACAATTTCCGGATGCCAGACTCTACTCCATGTATAGATATATCTTTGTCAACTTGTTTACATAAATTTAAATTGTGTTATTTATTTTTGGACTAATATATTTCCGGTAACGTGAAGGCATGGATATACGAGCACTTTCCGACCCTACAGCGGGCGAAGCTGAACCGAGGGTATGACGAGAACCTGCCTAGAATGTGCCGATGGAACTCTACTAAAGAAGATGCCAAACGTTCTCACACATTGGCCGCTCTACGGCATGCACTCGAAGATATGACGACAGAAGAGGTGAATATAGACCTAATTTTGTACTTAATTGGTATTAATTTATTACGTTATGCTAAATGACGTTATGCTAAATTTTATGTGGTGCAGATTGTATGGGATCCATACCGTGATTTGCGACAGACTACCCGTCCGTTGCAACCAGTCGCCTTATATCACGGTCTTATCAGTTGTCATGAGATCGAGGAGGCTTATATGCCGGATAGAGTGCTACGTCAGTTTGGCTACGTACAAACTATCCCAAGGCGAACTTTGCAAATGATAAATCCTCCGCGCGGTACAAAACCGCTAAACTATATACCTGCTCATTTCAACTGGGTATCAGACTTCTTCACCGAGTGGCAACGCCACGTCATTAGAGATACCGACCGGCTAGCAGCAGTCAATATGGCGGAGTGCAGCGACGATTACCTCGCCTACTATGCCGGTGTCGGACTACCGACCTTGTTCCAACGCGGAGGGGATATTGTGCGTGTACCGTCAGATCTTTCTCCCAAATCGGTCTTATATACTGCACTGGTCAAGATGGTGAGCGTACTTGTAGAGTTTAAGTTTGATATTTGTAACTGTGGCTAACAATTTTTTCCATTTTTCATGAATAGGCAAGGAAAGTTAAGAAGTTGGGAAGAAGCCTCGTCAGTTGCCAGGGTTCCAATTATATGACAATCAATGACGAACTCCAAAAAATCGACAACGCTGAAGAATATCCTTTCTTGGATACTAGAGAGCAACGCACGAAGTGGCGCCATGACGTTTGAACAATCATTTTGAGTTGTAAAAGTGTGACTGAATATGACCTTTGAGAATTGTCAAAATTTGAGCTGTAAACGTTGTAAAAGTTTCATTGAATATGACTTTTGACGATATTGAGGATTTGAGTTGTAAAAATTTAAACTATAATTTTGCCTTGTTAATTTTGCCATGTTGTGACACTATGAGTCAATCCTAGTTTACACTAGGAGTGTCCAAAATTGACAGTGGGTAAACTTTAGGACTGTCACAAATTTGACAGTCCTAGTTTACACTAGGACTGTCAAAATTGTGACAGTCCTAAAGTTATATAAATGTCCAAAATTGACAGTGGGTAAACTTTAGGACTGTCACAAATTTGACAGTCCTAGTTTACACTAGGACTGTCAAAATTGTGACAGTCCTAAAGTTATATAAATGTCCAAAATTGACAGTGGGTAAACTTTAGGACTGTCACAAATATGACAGTCCTAGTTTACACTAGGACTGTCAAAATTGTGACAGTCATAAAGTTATATAAATGTGCATATTTACAGTAGGTAAACTTTAGGACTGTCACAATTTTGACAGTCCTAGTTTACACTAGGACTGTCAAAATTGTGACAGTCCTAAAGTTATATAAATGTGCATATTTACAGTGGATAAACTTTAGGACTGTCACAATTTTGACAGTCCTAGTTTACACTAGGACTGTCAAAATTGTGACAGTCCTAGTATCCTGGCAGTTTTCCATAATGACAGTCCTAAGTTATTAGTAGCAATGCGCAATATACAATCAAAATCTTCATAACTCTTTTCATTACACAACATACAATATATAGTTCAATATACACTTAAACATACATGGATCAACACAATATACATTTTCACATGGGGCAGTATCAATCGATTAAAATATCAAAGTAGTCGTCCGACATGATTTTTGGATCCTCCATCTTCATCATCTTCTTATAGGCCGCCATTGCATCCATGTAGGGTGTCGTCCATGCGATCGCTTCCTCAGGTGCGTGTTTATACCAAAGCGTAGAAGGTGGCGGAATAGGAGAATGAGCGATCAACCTTGGGATGACGAAGTATTGTCCGACAAGACCAATGCAACATAGATTGGATACTCGGTGTTCGGCCGGGGGGGCACACATTGGAAAGAAAGTATTGTTAATACCATGTGAGATAATTACAATAGGTAACTTATACCTATTAGAGAAGACGTAAGCAGCAGGCGGGACATCCATGTAATGCTCTGGTCCGGTAACTGTTTCCGTACAAGGTATGCCTGCCAACAAATCTTCAACAATTTTTTCGCCAAGTATCTGGCTATAGAAGGCTAGTCGCGACTCCAACTCCTCGTACAGCTCTGCCCTAACCTGTCTCCATCCTGCTTCCACTGAATAGCCTAGTTGTCTTGCTAGTGCATGGTATCCACAGTGGCCATCCGCAGGAACATCATCAATAGACCAAATGAAGTTCCGTATCTCAGGTAGGAATTTTTCAATGTATAGACTATAAGAAACAGAAAAGTTTTCAACACCCTCCGCCGTGCCTGCATCTATCGTTTTATGTTTCTTCCCCCTTCGAATAGTTAGCTTAGGAGTTCGAACAACGGACTTTGCCTCCAAACTGCGTTCGATATGTTCAAATAAGGATGGATCTCTTTTAGTTGACTCCTCCTCCTTCTTTTTGGCTCTACTCTTTCTTGAGTGTGGTCTTCCCTTAGGAGTTCGAACAACGGATGGCTCTTGCAATCGAGTTGTTGCCGGGACTGCAATCTCTTGGATTTTAAACTCAATGGATCTTCTCTCCAGTTCCGATGCGCCACACCACCTTGCGTGAAGTAGTTTAACTTGGGGCAACGCAAAGAAATCATCTTGCACTTCCACCGTCGGCATTATCGACAGCTGTCGCCAACGTTGATCAACACCATCTATTGGAATAGGTATAGATTCACGACGGTATTCGTTGATCTCATGTGCACACGGAAGTCCGAGTGAATGTCGATATGAACAACCGCAAACCTCGGGATCATAACCCACCGACTTCGACCTACGAATCTCCTCAAACAATAACCCCAAGGCCTTGTGAGATACCACATGGGTTAAACCATCCAAGAGGTGTTCTTGCTTGTATTCATGCTTTGCAATATTCAGGCTCATCTCAAATGATGCTACAATATCCTTCACCCTGGCAATAGTCATCAAATGAATCGATTGCCAAACAGAGACAAAATTACCGACCGATGAGCGTAGATATCTTTTTAAACATGAGTGTGCCCCTTCGACCCGGTTCGTAGTGATCGTGCCATAATGCTTCACCTTGTTGGTCCATGCTAAGATGAATTGCTCTTTATGTGGTCCTAGCCAAGTATCTTTGATATAAGATATGCATATCGGGTTACTTGGCTCCCACTTTTGTTGGAACATGTACCATGCTGCGTCGTAACTGTCTGTAGTACTTGCTTGCCATACAAGACTCCAATCACTATAGAATTCTTCGAAGCGAAGCATGTCAATTTTACCGTCCACAGTTTCAAATTTTTTCTTGCATTGAGCATGGATATTTCTATTTATATGCCAAGTGCATAGTAGTCTATGCGCATGAGGAAATACAATATCTATAGCATTTATCAACGCATATTCTCTGTCAGTAACAAAAACAGACGGCTCTTTGTAACCTGTGTAAAGGGATTATAGTTTCCTCAACGCCCATGTGTAATCCTCTACTGTCTCACTCTTCATAAAACAAAAAGCGACTGTAAATGTTTTTTCCGTAGACGTAAACCCGACAACATGCAAAAGAGGTATCTTGAAATTGTTGGTCTTATATGTACAATCAAGGACCAACACGTCTGCGAAGGACCGAGCCATATGTGTGCAATCAGGATGAGCCCAAAACAATGAAAGGAGTTCATCAGTTTGTGGATGTCTTCTATGGTACTCCACGTAGTGATGCTCCCCAAGCAACTTCAATACTTGCTGCATCGCCATTCTTCCTTTCATACTATTGCATTTCGCTCTGGCCAAACTATTATAGATCGTCCTCATGGTAGACTTGTTCCCATCTTGTTTTTGTCGCACAACAGAATAAATTTGTTTCGGTGCAACTCCTGAAAGGAACAAGTCTTTAACCAACTTTTTCTCATCCTCCTTCAACCGTGCCACGTAGGCATGACCCGTAAGTGTCCCTGGAATAGGATGATTGTGTCTTCCATTCTTAACTTCGATTATCCACTTCACATCTTCAACTTTTACAATCAACACCTTCAATGGACAACCACATTTTTTCGTCCCAACATTTTTCTTAGGGATTTCTTTTTCAACACCACCCTTTTTTTATGATGCCTAAACACACCTCCTCTTTCGCATCCAAGCTCAAGATATTTTCGGCCCGGACGAGATCGGATGGATCTTGCAATGACAATAACTACGTTATGTCGTCTCCCAACTTCTCTGCACCACTCTAATGCTTCTTCATGGCTTGCAAATTCAATATCCGTTGAGAAAATATCATCCACATCACCAACAGCAGGATGTACCACAATATCTGAACAAGGTTGGTCCTATAACCAATATAAAATTATATAAAAATTAATAACTTCATATAATTATCCAGGACTGTCACTATTTTGACAGTCCGATTTTTATATAGGACTGTCAAAATTATGACAGTCCTACTTTTAAGTAGGACTGTCGAATTTATGACAGTCCTATATTTATATAGGACTGTGGAATATTTGACAGTCCTATATTTATATAGGACTGTCTAATGTTTACAGTCCTAACTCGTGACTGTCAAATTAGGGTTGTCGTTTAACGTACCGTACGTGCTTCGGAACAACCAACTTGTTCTTCGGAACGTCCGGAGTGCATAATTAATGAATTGGACGATCCGACTTCGTCATCGAACATTTTTTCATGCATTGTTCCTACATTAATCAAAATAAACTAAATCTTTTTCGCACAATTGTAAAACTTATTCAACGTAGGTTGTCGAAGACATACCGGAAGAATATTCCTTGTAGTATCACCAAAGTAAAATACTCCTCCAACCACAACTAGCTATTTCCAAATTTAGGTTTGGGCTTGGTGGAAGGAGGGTTTCTTAAGTCTAGGTGGAATGCCAAAAATAGAAACCCATTTCACTTTTATACTTTGGTGTGGGGTAGCCCCAACTAACTATCAGAGTGGCAAACTTGTAATTTTGGGAAATGGACTGTCAAAATTTTGACAGTCCTAAAAATTTGTAGGACTGTCAAAATTTTGACAGTCCTAAAATTTTGTAGGACTGTCAAAATTTTGACAGTCCTTACAAGGGTAGGACTGTCAAATTTGTGACAGTCCTTCCTAGCGAACGGTCAGCGCGAGGGTTCGACGACTTAGCCGAGCGTTAGCGAAGCGTCATTCTCATAGCGAGGTCGTCCGGCTCCGGACCGAAAAGACCTAACGGAGTCATCCCAACTCTCGGATCGGAGGACTGTCAAAATTTTGACAGTCCTGATTATAACTGGGGGCTAGCCCTGAGTAAATTTCATGATGACAAACTTGTAATTTTTTGTAAATTTTCAATGGGCTAGCCCAGAGTCAAATGTGCAGTGTCCTTATAAATGGGACTGTCAAAATTTTGACAGTCCTAACATTTTGTAGGACTGTCAAAATTTTGACAGTCCTTCCAAGTGGTAGGACTGTCATAATTTTGACAGTCCTGATTATAACAGTGGGCTAGCCCCGAGTAACTTTCATGATGGCAAACTTGTAATTTTTTCTAATTTTTCAATGGGCTAGCTCCGAGTAAAATATGTAGTGCCCTTATCAATTACCTATTATTATGTCTATACAGTAACATAATTTACCTACTGTACTTGAAGGTGGAGACACATATTTGCATAGAAAAAATGGTGTAGCCACAATATTGCGAACAGAGCATCGTTACGAGAAGCAGTTTCCATATTTAGTATCTTCCGGTTTCTCATGTCGATCAGATTGTAAGTATGCCCAATTGAAACGTCGGATGGCTGTACTCTGGAACAAGAAACTATGGACCCATCAGTACATTGCAATTATGAGCCTTCTCTGCTGTACTAGAGGAAGAATGATCTCTTCTTACATCCAGCGCATCATGAAGATCAGTCGCTCCCAGTAAATCTCTTGATATAAGGTCCGCCCGATGCCTCCTGCAATAATTTCCTCAGTTGATGGAGGTACCGCATTCAATGAAAATTATATTTGTTTCTAGGACCAATCTCTTTTTAATGTAGTCTCTCTCTCTATTGGTTTCCAGGAAGTGAGCATTCATGTGAATTTTGTAGGCAAGTGTAAATTTGTTTATCTGTTTTACTTGTTGCGGTTGATGTTAGAAATTATAGTCAATTGCCAAATGTCAGATAATTAGCTGTATATAGATATAAATGAGCTTGATGATATTCAACTTTTTAAGTCTTCGTCATTTTCTGGTGTCAAATCAAGTGTTTCTTCTTTGAGGGAGAACATGAGCTTCTTGAATGTCCAATTATATAACTTTGTTCTTGTTTATGTCGATTTTAGGAGAAGACATAGTTTATAATTTTCAATATATTTTTGCTATAAATAGTCATGTCTTATGGTTGTTTGATGCTTTCATTTTTAGGATTCTGTTTGACAGTTTTGTAGGATGCTTTTGACAATTTTAAAAGTGATGTTGACAGATTTGATGGTAATGTTGAAAGTTGAAATCTCTAGTATATATGCATTTTGATCTATTTTGAAAAAAATGTAATTAAGATGGTGGTATTATGTACAGAATTAAATGTACTTGGTTCAGATTTTTTTGAAATTGAGCAGTATTGAGTATTTTTTTTTTATAACGCTATGAAAAGTTATATATATATATATATATATATATATATATATATATATCATCTTGAAAAATAAGTTATATATAGACCTTGGCGTACTTGTTCTTTCTTTGTCCGTCGACGTTCCCAATATGGAGAGTACAGGAGGAGACGTTGCAGTTGCCTGCAAGTGACCATAGGGATATGGATACAGTGGTTCATGGGTTAATGTCATTGAAGAATATAGGAGTCACGTGGTATTGAGAAGCTCGTATTAGACTAGCAGCCGCACTTTAACACGTTTAGAGAGAACGGAAGAACTGCATTTTTGAGGGCCTGACATACCCAGAATGGAATTATTCTTACTAGTAAAGTTGATATATAATATTTAGGATTTGGTAGGGGGGTGCAGGTTTAAGACTTTGAGTTGTAAGTTTTTCTTTTAACTTGTAAGTTTTTCTTCTATTAATAAATTACCTATGTCCAATATATATATATATATATATATATATATATATATATATATATATATATATATATATATATAATGTTTTGAAAATAAGTGTCATATATATGAATTTTATTTATAATACTTTGATAAATAAGTGTTATATATATATTTGTCTTGTTTATAACGTTTTTAGGAAAAAAATATTATATATGTACAGTACAATTAAGATATTTTTAAAAATATTTATAATACCGATTTTTATAACGTCCGAAGTCTTAGAAAAAAAAAAAATGTGGATATTTATAACTTCTTTTAGCAGTGATAAACAGATATTTTTGAGCCGGCTCACATACTTTTCAGCAAGAGCTCGAGCAAGCCACGAATAGTTCAATTTGTTAACACCACTGCATAAGGGTTGTTCTCTCCATCCTCCTCCAACCAGATGTCTAGATATTTCTCACATGACTTGGTTAAGAATCCGTGCATGCCTATGCCTATAATAGAGAATCACTAAAAAGTATCAACGCTCACATCAAGTTTTCTTATGCTAAATATCCGATCTCAATTAGGACTTGCAAGTGAAATTTGAAGTGAACCACCTTATGCATATGCATGCAACAGTCCCTACTTCTGTTGTTTGGATGCTTCATGAAGTAAGCTGTGAAGTGGACATGAAATGCAACTGTCTGTCTCTTTCCAGTTTTTGTCTCCACAAAAAAATATTCACATTTCATATCCTTTTTTTGCTCGAATGTAGGGTGAAAGTGGCTCGATGCCAGTGGTCGCGTTCAAAGGGTGAGGAAGGGGAGACGAGAAGCAAGGAGAGGTGGGAGGAGGGGTCGTCGGAAACTGTCCTGTTAAAGGACGTTGTGGCAGAGGGTTTAGACAGTGCCGACGTGGCAGATGGCTTCGATGGTAGCGGACGGCTTCGACGATGCCGATGTGGCAGAGGAGTTCGTCGGTGCTGACGTGGCAGAGGGCGTTAAGGACGCATGGCACAGTTGAGGGCTAAAATTTGGAAAAGATGAGAGAGTAATGAAATCTAGAGAGAATGAAATCTGGAGAGAAGAGAGGAGAGACGGACATAGTCGTCTATATAATTAATTTTCAAGACATTGGAAATAATTTTCAACAGTAAAAAAACTAGCATGAAGCTAAAAAACATACACATTTTACTTTTACGAAATAAGAAATTACTTCTTTCAACCGACCAAACAACCACTTAAGATGAAGAAGCCTCTCAGATGATGATGAATGTAACACACAAAATTTGGCTACCCAGTAAATTCATCATGGTGCAAGTCTCTTATAGAGAGTAATTTGGGGTGAAGAAATGCTCATTTTCTCCCTTATGTTTCAGCATAATGTAAGAAAACTAAATGTAGGCCGGACAAATAAGCAGCAGTTTACAGGAAGGAATAAAAAGGAGGAAACAACAAACAGTGAGGCTGATAGGCATATATTATGTACGGTGAATAGAAATTTCAAATCAATTGAGAGAGAGAGAGAGAGAGAGAGAGAGAGAGAGAGAGAGAGAGAGACAGAGAGGTGCTTACTTGGTACAGAGAGGTGCTTACTTGGTAAAGGGGATGGAACTTCCCAGAGCAGGCTATGACAACCTCCTGGCAAACAATACCACCAAACATTGCAGCCATGGGATTCAAAACTGCCCTAGAACCACTTGTGAATTGTCGCAGAAGTTTCTCATCGATATCATCTATCCTACAATCCCCTGAAGTTTCATTGATACTAATAGCAAAGCCTATCAACCTCTAAACGTCCTCTTCATATCACTATTATAAATTTGGCTAGGCGGATTCGGTACGGCCCTAGACCGCCTAGACGCCGAGCAAAATTTTCTACTTTTTGGAAATTTAAAATCTATAATACAAATTTAAAATTTGACATCCAAACATGTTCTAAATCCATAATACAATTTATAATTTTTTAAATTTTGAAATTTGAAATTTGAAATCTATATTACAAATTTGAAAATTTAATATTCTAAATCCAAATCCAATCTTAAAATTCAAACAACATATCCACAATAAAACTAGGCATCAAAAAAAAAAAGTCAAAAAAAATCTTAAAATCTGCACAGCCGCACAGAACCTGTTATTAAAACTTATAATATAAATATATATTATCCAAAAATCTTTTTTACCGGCCTCCGGGGAAGTCGTGCACGAAGCACTGCCCTAAGAGTTGATCTGAGGTCTATGTGCAGACGTTTCTCGGAAGCTCCTAGTGGTAAAACTCCCTAACTACCGGGTTCTCTTCGTTGCACACAACTCGGAGAGAGAGACCGAACTTAGCTCTGCCCAGAGCAAGAATTTGGAGAACAGAATGTGGTTTGAGAGAGAGAGAGAGGTTTCACGTAGGAGAATTTTTTGTTTAAAAAATGAAGGAGGAGGAGACCATTTTAAATAGGTTGAACCTTATACACAGCCACAGACAGGATACTTAATGGCTCATAAACAGGCCATTAAGGAGCAAATAATACGTGGAAGAATGGCTGTCAAAAGAGCTGTTGCAAGGTTCAAAGAATCTGGACATGAGCCTCAACGTTCAAATTTGAATGAATCAAAATAGTTCAAAAAATAAAGGGGAACAAAAATTTTTTTGGATCCCAGCCCGAACCCGAAGAGTAAATTGGATCGGCATTCGACGCCCGCAGGTGTGGGCACGTACCCGCACCCGTTACGCGCGCCGAATCGAACCGAGCCAGTTGATGAACATTTAGTGGGTCTTGTCTAAGTTTGGTATGTATATCTACAAGCCAAGCATGAGTTCCTTTGGATTTTTAATAGAGGGATAGTGGCTTTGTGAGTTCCAATTTGTTAATTAACTAATTAAGGACAATATATATAGCCCTGAACAATATATATCCAAGCAACATTTACCACACAATCAAATAACACAAATTCGAGCATCCTTTACCAGTTACCACACAATTATAGTTATTGATGTCTGTGCAGCAGTTGTTGAACATAAAAAGTTGCAGACTGGGTTTTTGAGAAAAAAAGGGGCGCACTAGAGTTAAGGTTTTTCCGAATTAGCTTACGATCAAGGCCTTATTGCTTTATCATATATGCTTTATGCTTACTGTTTCTTGTTTGAATAATTGAGACAGAATTTATTGACCCTAGGAGACTTGATTGTAGCATGCATCCCTTGTCTTATACAGCCATGACCGACATACGACGTATAGCACCCTGTACGGGATAGCTGGCCATGTCCGTCTCCGTATTTCGGTACTGGGGCGTGACAAGGTTTTAGTAGTATCCCATGCTGGTCTGTTCTTCAGACTTGTGGGGTGTCATGGTCATAGGAGTCTCAATCAAACATGATCCTTCTTGAAAATCTGAATTTGTCCTCTTCGATACTCAGCTTAAATTTTCTCAGATTGGTTGCTTCCTTGTTCCTTCTCCTCATGTACTTAATATTTCTTGTGCTCTTCTTTAGGGTTTCCCCATCCCCCGATGTCGCAGCAACAAGAGAGGCAGATTTGCTAGTGGAACGAGATCCTGTAGAACCTCAGCCAAGGATCTTAGTTGAGCCTACGATAAATGGGACAGAGGGCAGGCTCCAGGTGTTCTCGTACCTTCCGTAGTGCCGACAATACTGGATGTCCGGGCCTTGCTTGAGATTATTCGTAGATTGTTGGCTGCCTAACAACACCAGATGGTGGTGCAACAACAACAACAACAGCAACATCAGCAACAACAGCTTCAGTAGCAAGAACATAATGTCATGTTGAACCAAGGTTGCAGACGGCCCTAGAACGAGGCGGGAGAACAGATTTTGGGGCAACTGTTAGATTTTACAGACTGAACCCCAGATATTTTGATGGCACAGAGGATGCAATCACGGCAGATGATTGGCTCCAGGTTATTGAGACCATTCTGGTGGCAACTAAAGTTTCAGCCGAGGAACAGGTTGACCTGGTTCGCCTATAACTCCAAGATCTGGCAAGGGATTGGTAGGACACGATGGAGGTAGGATTGAGGCATCATATTTCATGGGATGATTTTAGGACCCAGTTCAGGGCGAAGTAATTCAGGAATGTGGCTCAGTGTGAGTTGCAGCAAAGGTTTATTAACCTCAAGCAAGCTGGAAGGACAGTAGAGGGCTATGCAACAAAATTTTGCGGACTAAATAGGTTTGCTCCAAACATGATGGCAACAGAGTTGGAAAGAGTAATAAGGTTCCAGCGGGGACTTCACTTAGAGATCTTACATATGGTAGAGATGCACGACTACCAAACCCTCAAGGCGGTATTGATAGCAGCCAAGAGGGTTGAGCTAACTTCCAAAAGGATGGCATTGAGAAGAGTGGATCGAAAGAGGCCTCATGGACAGAGAAATGAGGGAGGACCAGTATCGCGAACGTCAGCACCATCCCCTGGCATTCGCATCCATGATATGACACAGAGGAGGCCAGTGACCTCGATAGTGATGGCACCAACTCGGCAACAACAGCCGAGACAGCAATAGTAGCAACAACGACGGAGAGCGCCGACAGGTTGTACCTACTGTGGCAAGAGAGGTCATACCCGGGATGTTTGTCAGTCAGCTAACAGATTATGCTTGAGATATAGGAGCGCTAATCACAAGGTTGCCACATGTCCATTGATACAGAGGCCAGGAGGGCCAGTACAACAGTTTCCTGTATTACCAGCTCCACGGGCAGTGCAGCAATGAGGACCAACAGCAGCAGTATGACCTTTAGCTCAGCATTCGTTGCCGAAGCAGGTCCACCTTTATAGAAAGCAACAACAGCAGAATCAACAGGGGACGGAACCACAGCAGTAAGGAAGACAGCAGCAGGAAGCTCGACAAGGCCAAGGGCAGGCACTCACCTTGTCTTTGGAGGAAGCTATGGCGTCGGGCGACGTAGTGGTAGGAAATATTTTTGTTACAACCTTTTCTGCCATAGCTTTAATTGATTTTGGGGCTTCGCATTCATTTATATCTGCACAATATATGACACATATTAGATTAAAGTTTGAGGCTTTGCCAGAGAGACTGAATACACTCACTGGCAATGTGATCATAGAAGTTAGTAGGGTATGCCTAGCATGTTCAATTGTAGTATGTAGGCATTTATTACCTACAAAGTTGATCAAGTTTCCTTTGGGTAACTTTGACATTATCATAGGCATGGACTGGTTGAGAGACAGTCATGCAACGATAGACTGTCATTGTAACACCCCGTTCCGCTCAAGCGGACTGCCGACTCAATCGGCAATAGTGCAACTGTTCCGACCCGCTTTGCCTCGATCAAGAAGCAAAGGATATCCAGACTTGTCCCTACAGGAATCCGGCTTGGACTTTCAGAGGCTCGCTCAGACGTATCGCTCTACCGAGGCTAATCATCGCTAAGGTGGGTGGCTACGGTGAACTTGTCTTTGCTTAGCCAGCACACATAAAATCTAGAATGTTTATACTAGTCGCTAGGTGATTCACCCCTGCATGCTAATAAATCCAACGCACCTAGCTAAGGGAATAATCCCAACCTGTATTGCTATGCTAGAACATGGAAAAGGAAATACTGCTTATATTCAGACCCTCGTATGCTAAGTCCCTTAACGGTTTTATCTCTCGGACTACCTTCGGGCCCGAGCAACGTGCCTGCTTATGTTCCTAGAAACGCATGCTTGTCTGCTTGATAGTTACCGTGTTTTTATCTAAACCTCGGGAGACTACTACGTAGTCGTTCCGTGCCTGAATGAACCCGCAAGTATTCGGGACCGTTAGGTCACCAAGGCAGTTCCCGATCCAGGGGACTGTATCATGCCAAGTAAAAGAATCATGTTCCTGTGGCAAGACTCATTCAGGTATTCGGATCTCCCTGCAAGTCTCCCTCCTGTGCGGGCTTACAGCAGCCCAGGAGACTGTGCATATCCAATAGCTAAATGAATCATACTCCAGTGACAAGACTCATTCAGGTATTCGGATCTCCCTGCAAGTCTCCCTCCTGTGCGGGCTTACAGCAGCCCAGGAGACAGTGCATATCCAATAGCTAAATGAATCTCGTGTGCTCGTGTGTAAATTAACAATCGTGTTCGATCATGGACAACTTGTGCACAAGGATATAAGTTTTGCGGACGGTGCTGGGGCACTGGCACCGATCCGATCCGGACAGACTTCATGTTTATAGTCAATCGTGTGCGGACTGGGTAACTTGCAACGTATCGTGTTTTATGAGCTCCTCGTGTTTTCTCGTTGCATGTTATTCACGTCCTTGACTAGTCCATTATGGCATCAGCCAGTGATCATCGTGTGTATATGCTTGCAATGCCTCGTGTGATTATCGTATGAATATGGCTTGCAATGCATCGTGTGTTTATCGTGTGTATTTAACCTGTTGCGTGCTTGCCTGTGAAACAAAAGATAACAAGTCATCCTCGCTTAGCGGCTATCCGCGTGCGAGTCATTGCATAGCATCAATGAATAACTTAACACCTGAACGATCATGTTATAAGAACCCTCCTATTTGCATATGCTATGCCTCCTGAATGTTTATGCTTGCCCGTGCTTGAATTAATCATGTTTGCCTTGGATAGGGAAGGAGAAATGGTAAGTTGGTAAGTCTCGTCGTGTTTTCTCAAACATCGCATGGCGCACTGCCCGACACGTTAAGCTATTCAATGTTTGCATAAAACTGATCCTAAGGCAACTAGAAAGATAACTTAATAGTTGTGCACGGAACCTGTATTACGTGTTTGGATTTGTCGAGCGGGCGAGTAGCTTCCCCACCAGTGCATTCAATGTACTGATAATCCACCAGTTTGATATGCAGGGTGCGGGAGAACCTCGTGCGGTGCGGACGCCTCCTTCGTGCGTGCTAAGGCCAGGAGTTCCCTCTGAAGTCTTGCAACGGTGCGCCCGGGACTGAAGCGCTTATACAAGACATAAGTTGTGAACATCGCCTGACCATCGCCTGTACATTCATTCCACAGTTGTAGCCACTTGGCATGCTTTTTACTGTTTCAGAGAGAGGCTTGAGCGACTTGTAATCTCGGCTATACGCCACCTGTAATACATGTTTCATATCAATAAAGAGATTACTTTACTTGTTTCGATGCTTCCGCTATATTGTCGACTCAGTGAACCTGTTACCGATCGCTATGCGTTCCTAAACTCTGCTGCACTCGGACAATCTGTGCGACTCTGTGGCTTAGAACTCTTGCCGCCAGCCAATGAACCATGGCCTTGCACGGGCGTGGATCACGCTCGTGCGGCATCACGCCCGGATAGGTTAAGCGATCGTTCCGCGGGAGCGCTGGCGAGGGTGATTCCCGCCTAGCGGGAACGACCGATTTGCCTGCGGGAGATCGGGGCGTGACATGTTGGTATCAGAGCCTGGCTTCTACGCCTTTGGACTTCGATTCGATATCTCTGTTTCGAAAGCTCGTTCGTGGGTTATGTGTACGCTCTCTCTCAATGCCTCGATGGGATGTTCCAACAATAAGTCTAAATACTTTCAAAATGCGTTTTGAATGTTATGCTTGCTTGTCTGGTTGTATGCTGCGAGTGGCCTTTGGGCCAACCTGTGCGGACTCATCGAGTGTATCGCTAGTAGCTTGTCCGATTTTTACTAACCCTAAGTTTGGTTGAATGCATCTATTCGAGGGACGCCTTGAACTAGTGCACCATCTAAGACTTAAGAAAAGGTGAAACTCGAGTGCTAAGACTTCGCTATCACTGAGCTGGTTGACGTGTTCACGCTAGAAGTGCACTTCGAAAGTGCGCACGATCCAGTCTAAGCGATATGCTGATTTCGAAGCTTGTGCAAGTGAATATCCAAACGAACAAGTACAACGACTTGTCTAGGATTGCCTCAACCCTAGATTTCTGCTTGTCCTTAGTAAGTCTCGAGGACGAGACTTTTTCTAAGTTGGGTAGGATGTAATACCCCGTTCCGCTCAAGCGGACTGCCGACTCAATCGGCAATAGTGCAACTGTCCCGACCCGCTTTGCCTCGATCAAGAAGCAAAGGATATCCAGACTTGTCCCTACAGGAATCCGGCTTAGACTTTCAGAGGCTCGCTCAGACGTATCGCTCTACCGAGGCGAATCATCGCTAAGGTGGGTGGCTACGGTAAACTTGTCTTTGCTTAGCCAGCACACATAAAATCTAGAATGTTTATGCTAGTCGCTAGGTGATTCACCCCTGCATGCTAATAAATCTAACGCACCTAGCTAAGGGAATAATCCCAACCTGTATTGCTATGCTAGAACATGGAAAAGGAAATACTGCTTATATTCAGACCCTCGCATGCTAAGTCCCTTAACGGTTTCATCTCTCGGACTACCTTCGGGCCCGAGCAACGTGCCTGCTTATGTTCCTAGAAACGCATGCTTGTCTGCTTGATAGTTACCGTGTTTTCATCCAAACCTCGGGAGACTACTACGTAGTCGTTCCGTGCCTGAATGAACCCACAAGTATTCGGGACCGTTAGGTCACCAAGGCAGTTCCCGATCCAGGGGACTGTATCATGCCAAGTAAAAGAATCATGTTCCTGTGGCAAG
The DNA here is from genome assembly GCA_036927795.1 of Iris macrosiphon. Lineage (NCBI taxonomy): Eukaryota > Viridiplantae > Streptophyta > Magnoliopsida > Asparagales > Iridaceae > Iris > Iris macrosiphon. Next base: position 112,534,352 of record JAYESA010000015.1, on the reverse strand, counting down.
ACTCATTCAGGTATTCGGATCTCCCTGCAAGTCTCCCTCCTGTGCGGGCTTACAGCAGCCCAGGAGACTGTGCATATCCAATAGCTAAATGAATCATACTCCAGTGGCAAGACTCATTCAGGTATTCGGATCTCCCTGCAAGTCTTCCTCCTGTGCGGGCTTACAGCAGCCCAGGAGACTGTGCATATCCAATAGCTAAATGAATCTCGTGTGCTCGTGTGTAAATTAACAATCGTGTTCGATCATGGACAACTTGTGCACAAGGATATAAGTTCTGCGAACAGTGCTGGGGCACTGGCACCGATCCGATCCGGGCAGACTTCATGTTTATAGTCAATCGTGTGCGGACTGGGTAACTTGCAACGTATCGTGTTTTATGAGCTCCACGTGTTTTCTCGTTGCATGTTTTTCACGTCCTTGACTAGTCCATTATGGCATCAGCCAGTGATCATCGTGTGTATATGCTTGCAATGTCTCGTGTGATTATCGTGTGAATATAGCTTGCAATGCATCGTGTGTTTATCGTGTGTATTTAACCTGTTGCGTGCTTGCCTGTGAAACAAAAGATAACAAGTCATCCTCGCTTAGCGGCTATCCGCGTGCGAGTCATTGCATAGCATCAATGAATAACTTAACACCTGAACGATTATGTTATAAGAACCCTCCTGTTTGCATATGCTATGCCTCCTGAATGTTTATGCTTGCCCGTGCTTGAATTAATCATGTTTGCCTTGGACAGGGAAGGAGAAATGGTAAGTTGGTAAGTCTCGCCGTGTTTTCTCAAACATCGCATGGCGCACTGCCCGACACGTTAAGCTATTCAATGTTTGCATGAAACTGATCCTAAGGCAACTAGAAAGACAACTTAATAGTTGTGCACGGAACCTGTATTACGTGTTTGGATTTGTCGAACGGGCGAGTAGCTTCCCCACCAGTGCATTCAATGTACTGATAATCCACCAGTTTGATATACAGGGTGCGGGAGAACCTCGTGCGGTGCGGACGCCTCCTTCGTGCGTGCTAAGGCCAGGAGTTACCTCTGAAGCCTTGCAACGGTGCGCCCGGGACTGAAGCGCTTATACAAGACATAAGTTGTGAACATCGCCTGACCATCGCCTGTACATTCATTCCACAGTTGTAGCCACTTGGCATGCTTTTTACTGTTTCAGAGAGAGGCTTGAGCGACTTGTAATCTCGGCTATACGCCGCCTGTAATACATGTTTCATATCAATAAAGAGATTACTTTACTTGTTTCGATGCTTCCGCTATATTGTCGACTCAGTGAACCTGTTATCGATCGCTATGCGTTCCTAAACTCCGCTGCACTCGGACAATCTGTGCGACTCTGTGGCTTAGAACTCTTGCCGCCAGCCAATGAACCATGGCCTTGCACGGGCGTGGATCACGCTCGTGCGGCATCACGCCCGGATAGGTTAAGCGATCATTCCGCGGGAGCGCTGGCGAGGGTGATTCCCGCCTAGCGGGAACGGCCGATTTGCCTGCGGGAGATCGGGGCGTGACATGTTAGTATCAGAGCCTGGCTTCTACGCCTTTGGACTTCGATTCGATATCTCTGTTTTGAAAGCTCGTTCGTGGGTTATGTGTACCCTCTCTCTCAATGCCTCGATGGGATGTTCCAACAATAAGTCTAAATACTTTCAAAATACGTTTTGAATGTTATGCTTGCTTGTCTGGTTGTATGCTGCGAGTGGCCTTTGGGCCAACCTGTGCGGACTCATCGAGTGTATCGCTAGTAGCTTGTCCGATTTTTACTAACCCTAAGTTTGGTTGAATGCATCTATTCGAGGGACGCCTTGAACTAGTGCACCATCCAAGACTTAAGAAAAGGTAAAACTCGAGTGCTAAGACTTCGCTATCACTGAGCTGGTTGACGTGTTCACGCTAGAAGTGCACTTCAAAAGTACGCACGATCCAGTCTAAGCGATATGCTGATTTCGAAGCTTGTGCAAGTGAATATCCAAACGAACAAGTACAACGACTTGTCTAGGATTGCCTCAACCCTAGATTTCTGCTTGTCCTTAGTAAGTCTCGAGGACGAGACTTTTTCTAAGTTGGGTAGGATGTAATACCCCATTCCGCTCAAGCAGACTGCCGACTCAATCGGCAATAGTGCAACAGTCCCGACCCGCTTTGCCTTGATCAAGAAGCAAAGGATATCCAGACTTGTCCCTACAGGAATTCGGCTTGGACTTTCAGAGGCTCGCTCAGACGTATCGCTCTACCGAGGCGAATCATCGCTAAGGTGGGTGGCTACGGTGAACTTGTCTTTGCTTAGCCAGTACACATAAAATCTAGAATGTTTATGCTAGTCGCTAGGTGATTCACCCCTGCATGTTAATAAATCCAACGCACCTAGCTAAGGGAATAATCCCAACCTGTATTGCTATGCTAGAACATAGAAAAGGAAATACTGCTTATATTCAGACCCTCGCATGCTAAGTCCCTTAACGGTTTTATCTCTCGGACTACCTTCGGGCCCGAGCAACGTGCCTGCTTATGTTCCTAGAAACGCATGCTTGTCTGCTTGATAGTTACCGTATTTTCATCCAAATCTCAGGAGACTACTACGTAGTCGTTCCGTGCCTGAATGAACCCGCAAGTATTCGGGACTGTTAGGTCACCAAGGCAGTTCCCGATCCAGGGGACTGTATCATGCCAAGTAAAAGAATCATGTTCCTGTGGCAAGACTCATTCAGGTATTCGGATCTCCCTGCAAGTCTCCCTCCTGTGCGGGCTTACAGCAGCCCAGGAGACTGTGCATATCCAATAGCTAAATGAATCATACTCCAGTGGCAAGACTCATTCAGGTATTCGGATCTCCCTGCAAGTCTCCCTCCTGTGCGGGCTTACAGAAGCCCAGGAGACAGTGCATATCCAATAGCTAAATGAATCTCGTGTGCTCGTGTGTAAATTAACAATCGTGTTCGATCATGGACAACTTGTGCACAAGGATATAAGTTCTGCGGACGGTGCTGGGGCACTAGCACCGATCCGATCCGGGCAGACTTTGTGTTTATAGTCAATCGTGTGTGGACTGGGTAACTTGCAACGTATCGTGTTTTATGAGCTCCTCGTGTTTTCTCGTTGCATGTTATTCACGTCCTTGACTAGTCCATTATGGCATCAGCCAGTGATCATCGTGTGTATATGCTTGCAATGTCTCGTGTGATTATCGTGTGAATATGGCTTGCAATACATCGTGTGTTTATCGTGTGTATTTAACCTGTTGCGTGCTTGCCTGTGAAACAAAAGATAATAAGTCATCCTCGCTTAGCGGCTATCCGCGTGCGAGTCATTGCATAGCATCAATGAATAACTTAACACCTGAACGATCATGTTATAAGAACCCTCCTGTTTGCATATGCTATGCCTCCTGAATGTTTATGCTTGTCCGTGCTTGAATTAATCATGTTTGCCTTGGACAGGGAAGGAGAAATGGTAAGTTGTAAGTCTCGCCGTGTTTCCTCAAACATCGCACGGCGCACTGCCCGACACGTTAAGCTATTCAATATTTGCATGAAACTGATCCTAAGGCAACTAGAAAGATAACTTAATAGTTGTGCACGGAACCTGTATTACGTGTTTGGATTTGTCGAGCGGGCGAGTAGCTTCCCCACCAGTGCATTCAATGTACTGATAATCCACCAGTTTGATATACAGGGTGCGGGAGAACCTCGTGCGGTGCGGACGCCTCCTTCGTGCGTGCTAAGGCCAGGAGTTCCCTCTGAAGCCTTGCAATGATGCGCCCGGGACTGAAACGCTTATACAAGACATAAGTTGTGAACATCGCCTGACCATCGCCTGTACATTCATTCCACAGTTGTAGCCACTTGGCATGCTTTTTACTGTTTCAGAGAGAGGCTTGAGCGACTTGTAATCTCGGCTATACGCCGCCTGTAATACATGTTTCATATCAATAAAGAGATTACTTTACTTGTTTCGATGCTTCCACTATATTGTTGACTTAGTGAACCTGTTACCGATCGCTATGCGTTCCTAAACTCAGCTGCACTCGGACAATCTGTGCTACTCTGTGGCTTAGAACTCTTGCCGCCAGCCAATGAACCATGGCCTTGCACGGGCGTGGATCACGCTCGTGCGGCATCACGCCCGGATAGGTTAAGCGATTGTTCCGTGGGAGCGCTGGCGAGGGTGATTCCCGCCTAGCGGGAACGGCCGATTTGCCTGCGGGAGATCGGGGCGTGACAGTCATGAGGGTAGAGTGTAATTTAGAATCCCTGGTCTAGAAGAGAGTTATCCTTAGAAGAATAGCAAGAGACCAGCATAAGGGAGGAGTCACAACAGTAGCAAGGAAAGAAGACCCGCTGCCCAAGATAGTTGAAGAGTTCATGGACGTCTTTTTCAACAATCTTTTCGGATTACCCCAATTAGAGCAGTAGAATTCTGTATAGAGTTGATGCCAGGAGCAAAATCAGTATCCCAGAAGGTGTACCTAATATTACCATTAGAACTTGATCAGTTATATCGACACGTGAAAGAACTGAAGGCGAAGAAGTTTATTCAGACCAGTAGATCACCGTGAGGAGCACCAACGGTATTGGTAAAGAAGAAGGACGGATCGACGCGGTTGTATATGGACTACAGGCGATTAAATGCAGTGACCGTGAAGAATAATTACCCATTATCAAGGATTGATGGTTTGTTTGTCGAATTAAGTGGAGCAAGAGTCTTCTCCAAGATATATTTACGATCAAGATATCATCAGGTGCAAGTCCGGGAGCAGGATATACCGAAGACAACATTAAGGTCACGATATGGGCATTACGAATTCTTAGTTATGCCATTCAGACTGACTAATGCTCCAGCAGTTTTCATGGATTTAATGAACCGTATCTTCATGCCTTACTTAGACCAATTTGTGGTAGTATTCATCGATGACATCCTGGTGTATTCTTGTAATGAGGAGGAGCATGGAGAACATCCCAGGATAGTACTGCAAACTTTGAGGGAGCACCAGTTATATGCGAAGCTTAGTAAGTGTGAGTTTTGGCTGGATCGTATATCCTTTCTTGGTCATATTATTTCTGGAGTAGGAGTGTCAGTTGATCCCAAGAAGGTAGATGCAGTAAAGAACTGGCCAATTTCGAAGACAATAGGAGTAGTGTGTAGTTTTCTGGGCTTGGCAGGATACTACAGGAGATTTGTGTCAGATTTTGCTAAGATCTCGCCACCATTGACTCGATTGATGCACAAAAAAGTTAAATTCGTGTGGTCAGCGTAATGTCAGATAGCCTTTGAAGAGTTGAAGAAGAAGTTAATCTCTGCACCAATCATTACTCTTCCAGCAGGTTCCGGAGGATTCACAGTGTATTGTGAAGCATCTTAAAAAGGACTTGGATGTGTTTTGATGCAACAAGGGAGAGTGATAGCGTATGCTTCTTGGCAGCTCAGAGATCACGAGAAGAACTATCCAACTCACGATTTGGGGTTAGCAGCAGTAGTGTTCGCACTTAAGTTGCGGAGGCACTACATATATGGCGATCGAGTAGAAATATTCATGAATCATAAGAGTTTAAAGTATGTATTCACGCAGAAGGACCTAGACATGAGGCAGAGAAGGTGGCTAGAGTTATTGAAAGACTATGATGTGAAACTTTAGTACCATCCAGGCAAGGCTAACGTAGTAGATGATGCACTTAGCAGAAGAGGTAGAAAATTTATGTTGACTACTCAGAAGCACATTATTGAGGACTTACGAGAGATGGGTATCGAGATAGTACTTCCACCAAGTATAAGAGTTCAAGCTAGCCTACAGATTTAGTCAATTTTGGTAGATAAAATCAAACTAGCTCAGGCAGAGGATCCGAAGATTCAAAAGCTACGAAAAGAATGTGAGTCAGGTCTTCGGAAGGAGTTAACAATACATGTGGATGGAATACTAAGTGTGGGAATCATTTATGCATACCAAGCGAGGATATTCGACAAGAAGTTATGACTGAAGCACACAGTTCCCAATATTCTATTCATCTGGGAGCTACGAAGATGTACCAAGATATCAAGAAACACTTTTGGTGGAACAGAATGTAGAGGAAAATAGCATGCTTCGTATCGCGATGTCTGATATGTCAGCAAGTGAAGGAAGAACAACAAAGACCAGCAGGATTATTACAGCCGCTTCCTATTCCAGAGTGGAAGTGGAAACATATCACGATAGACTTTGTGACTGGTTTACCTAGATCACCGACTGGTCGAGATACAATTTGGGTGTTATTGGATCATCTCACATAAGTACACACTTTCTTCCTTTTCGAGTAGGACAGTCTACAGAATAATTGGCTGAGATATATATGCGACAAATAGTGAGACAACATGGTGTCCCAGTAAGTATCATGTCAGATTGAGACACTCGGTTCATTTCACATTTTTGGAAAAGTTTGCATCAGAATTTGGGCACCAAGTTAAGACTCAGCACAACTTACCACCCCCAGACAGACGGAGAATCAAAAAGAACCATCCAGACCTTAGAGGATATGCTACGAGCCGGTACCTTAGACCTTGGTAGAACTTGGGGGAATCACCTTCACTTGGTAGAATTTTCGTATAATAATAGTTATCAGGCCAGTATTCAGATGGCACCTTTCGAAGCACTATACCGCATAAAGTGTTGATCATCGTTGGCTTGGGACAACATTGGTGAGCGAAAGATGTTAGGCCCCAAAATAATCATATAGATAGTAGAGATTGTCAAGCATATTAGAGAGCGACTTTGGGTTGCACAAGATAGGCATCATCATTGAGCAGATCAGTATCGTAGACCATTAGAGTTTCATGTTGGCGACCACGTGTTCTTGCGGATTATGCCTACCCGTGGAGTCATTAGATTCGGGGTTTGCGGGAAGGTTAGTCCGTGATACGTAGATCCATTCGATATTCTTGAGCGGGTAGGCGATGTTGCTTATCGTCTTGCCATTTTACCTTCGTTACATGAGGTGCACGATGTATTTTATGTGTCTCAGTTGCGTAGGTATGTTCCGGACCCGAGTAATATCCTCGATCACTCTGAATTAGTTGTTGGTACCAACTTATCTTATGAGGAGCAACCCGTATCCATATTAGACCGAAGAGAGAAGGTGCTCAAGAACCAGACTATTTCTCTTGTCTGGGTTGCTCACTCTCTAGGAGAATCAACGTGGGAGCGCGAGGACGATCTTCGATCCTGGTACCCACACCTATTCAATTCAGATGGAATATTCTTTCTTATGCCTTCATATCTTGGATTTTATGATCAGGTGATTACATATATGTTGTGATGATATTGCTTGCATGTGTAGTTTTACTAGTAGGATTCTATCATGCTTGTCCTGACTTCTCTAGCTATTACTTGGATTCGAATTCCAATGACAAATTTTTTCTAAGGTGGATAGAGATGTCACTCCCCGTTTCCGATATACGTATTTGGAACGTATTTTATTTTAGCATGGTTGCATGTGCATGGAGACTAGACCCATTCTTTAGTTTAACCTGTTCTATGGTTTATTTTGTGGGTTGGTTCAAGTTATGAGAACCATTGGTTCAATCCTCAATCCTACCATATATAACCCAATATTTTCCTTCTCTCTCTTTATTACTTCATTCTCTTTCTCTTTCTTGTATTTTCTCTCCAATTTCTATAGGTAAGTAGACATTGCATGAGAAATAGAGAAATCCTGTATATTAATTATTTTATTATGTTTATTATGTGTTTCTAAGCACTTTTAGAACTTGGAGTTTTCTGTTTTGATAGGTGATTTTGAGTAGATCTGCTCTTCTAACTTAGGATTTTATGGGTTTCGTGAGTTTTTCTTAGTTTTTATCTATTAAATATATATTTTAGAAAACTATTTTTTGCTCCATGATAGAGCTTTCAATTTCAAGCATTTTGACTTTTGGTTCACTCGATTTGGAGTTAAATGAGAATTTTATGGACAAAATAAAATTTTAGCTTTTGGAGCTTTCGTCATAGCCGAACCTGCTATTTGGAGAAGAAGTCTTCATGCGGCCAGCGAGTGATGAGGCCGAGAGTGCTATGCGGCCTGAGCTTTCTCCGCATACTGACCAGCATGCGTCCATCTTGTTGGACGCATGTCTGCTATCACACAAGTATTCTGGATCTTATCCTTAAACTCCTTGTGTGTTCACTGGCTGAACGAATAAAAAATTCGCTTAGTCCAAGAGACCTCCATATGGCATCGAACTCCATGCGGCATCGACCCATATACGGCAAGCAAAGCATGCGACCACTTTTCTTGGATGTATGACTCTGAAACTTTGGCACATTTTCTATGGTTTTGTCTTTTCTTTCTGACACACTTTATTGAATTATCACTTTATGTCACATCAATCACTTTATGTCTCATCACTGACACTTCATTTATTAGTTGTCACTTCAACACTTATCCCAATGAGTAGACTTTAATCCTAAATATGCGGCCAGACTTCATATGCGGTCTAGAGACATATGTAGCTAGACTTCATATGCGGCTTAGAGACATATGCGTCCGAGACTTCATATGCGGCATGGAGACATATGAGGCCTTGATTGTTTTGAGTGAATATTTTCTTATTCTTTTATAATTATCTTGGGTTAATGCTTGTGTTATAATTCTAAGGAATAATGGATTTAGTAACCAGACCTCGTGCTAGACATGACCATAGGCTAAGATTTGGCTATGAACATGGCATGAGTGGAACTGAGATTTCAGTATGAACCCGACCAAGTGGATAGTGACTAACCGGCTATGTGCATGACATAAGCCTTCATGTTACAATGTGATCTTGATTCATGTGACCCAATATGTAATTGGTAATTAGACTCGAATACTGTATCCGTGCTGATACCACTATTGCCTGATATTTGTTCCATGATTTAATGTGCGTCGAGGTACGACACATCGGTCACGTGTTAAGTGATTATATTTGGGTTGTGCCTCGAGAATGCCTCCAAATTCCTGAATGCATGATATTATAAATATATATTATTTCTCCAGTGCGGTCATAATAAGCGAGTGAACTACCAAAGCTTGGTTAGGATATTAATTAATTGAATGTTGCATACATGCTCGGGTGAATCCAGATTTGACTTTCATGGATTCGTATCTAGCGTGCCCATAATTTGTACATCTTAAGAAAAATTGTCATGTGACCACGCCTTGAGATTTCGAACATAACACAGGGTTAATTAGGTAACTAAAAGTGGTAGTAACATTTGGAGGGAACTGTATCCCGAGATCATGCCAACGAATCTTCCCACAGAGATTCATTCTAAGTGCGCTGTGGGATGACAACCATAGATACTATATATCATATGTCTTAGTAGAGTGCAGTATTTGACCTATTATTATGCCGAGCCACTGTTTCACTATAGGAACATTGGAACCGCTAATACCGTATTTTTAGCGAAGTGGCCCTACGAGGAACTGGTGCACCTCATGAATATCTATTTTATTCATCTATTGGTTTGATTAGTTTATGTTTGGCACTGGCGTGATCTGAGGATACCTATTACGCATTATTACTGAGATAACCTCAGACTCCATAATTAGTAAGCCGTACAAGTAATTGGCCAATATAAGAAAATAGACTTGGTTGTAATTGTATTATTCGGTTAGTAGCCTAGGGAGATAGACTATCATAGTACGATGGTTCAACCCTGTCCTTGTTTGGTTGTAGGGTTGGGCCTTTGTACTAGGATATGCCATGGACCTAAGTTACGACACAGAACATATGTATTATCATATTTTTTTTGGGTTTTTGTTTCTCTATTTCGTGCTTTCTTTGTGATACTTGCTATTTGGGGTCTAACCCCATTGGTTTTGTATGGCCAAGTTTTGAGCCAGCACCCGAGGATCCAGCGTACCTTCTTTCAACTCATGGCGTGTACCAGGAACATGGTCGCAAGGGATAACGAGTGAGTTTTGTTCTTCCATGCTCATCATTGAATATTTATTTTTTTTGGCGTTTAGCTACCGACACCTATTAGTCGGCTCGTCTAGACATTAGTCTCCTTACATTATTGTATTAAATTAGACTGCAGCTGATCACTGTCATGTACTTTTGTTACTCTTCAAGCTTCCTATTTTGCACAGTTATCTCCAGAATATTTTGAGAAAGTATTTGGGACGCCTTATTGCTTTATCTTATATGCCTTATGCTTACTGTTTCTTGTTTGAATGATTGAGACATAGAATTTCGTGACCCTAGGAGACTTGATTGTAGCATGCACCCCCTTGTCTTATACAGCCGTGACTGTCGTACGACGTATAGCACCTTGTACGGGATAGCTGGCCATGTCCGTCTCCGTATTCCAGTATTGGGGCATGACATGGGCGGAAGAAGTGTTAGATAGATATGCGATCAAAAACTTAAATATAATATTGCATCATGTCGACAACGGCCAGTCATACACCTCACGTATGATCATGTTACTCCGTAGACAACAACCAATCTTATATGATTGTGTTACTTGTAGACAACAACCAATCATACTGTACATATGATTGTGTTATAACCTTGATAGTAGACCTTGATAACCCAAGCCGATCACATATCTAACTAGTATTTCAAACACTTAGTGTAGTTAAGTTCTTTTCTCTATTCTATTTCATTGTGTACAGATTATGTCTTATTGCTCCATATTGTCTATTTTTTTTCTACTATACTATGATATCTGCTCATTGTTCTTCTTCTCTTGTACTATATTTATCATTACTATTTATAGTCATTATCAATTAACTTGGAACTATTATTGGGTTGTACTTCGTTCCAATCCTGACTGGATATATTTTTCAAACGACGACTTAGAGGACTGGTGTCCGACATATTACGGACCATGGAAGGGAGTGGCGACCATGGGCCCTGACATTCAGGAGTGATTACCGGAAGGATTAGCCGGTGTCACTAGATACCTTATTTATATTACTTAGCACTTTATACTGGATTTGTCTCCAGCATCTTTTAGACATTTAGTTATTGTTGATATCTTAGACTTATGATGGTATAGCTAGACTTATAGACTTGTATATTTTTGTTACTTCTCTAATTATGATATTTAGGATTCTATTCCTTTATATATTATCATGTCATTATCTTCCTCTAGTTATTGTGATTGAGTATTATATCATTATCATATTGTCCTCCTTTGGAGTTGAGATATCATTGACAAGTTTATATATATTATTGTATGAGATAATTAGATAGTGTTGTTGACCTAGACAGCGTTCTACCGCTGATGCTGCGGCGTAGACTGTACGTACCCACATACTCGTGCCCTCACACTTGGTGCAGATTGTGACACATTTTTGTGGTAGCCCATGTAGGTCAGGCTTCACAAATTAGTGGGACATTGTGGTAGTACAACGACTTAGTTGTACTACTATGAGTCTACGATAGGATATAGGATATATGATACTAGGATGAGAGAGAATACTCAATCACAACTAAGAATATTTTTTATTTATTGATTTTATTATCCTTATTCATTCTGAATATTTGCTTTCTTTGAATATTGTTATCCTCCATTGATGACATCGTATCATGTTCCATTTCCTGCAGCTTGCTTATTAACTATTATTTATTCGAGTAAATTTATGTGAAACTGTAATTTGTTCCAATCCTGACTGGATAACGTTGACAACTTAGGAGACTCTTATAAAGCTCGTGATTGGGATCGAGGTTCATTATCATACCTTTCTGCTGATAGTCTAAAATAGATAGCTTTTATTTGTATGTTTTAGCCTACTTCTTTTATAGATCTGGATATAGTTAGTTAATGATTAGATCTATGGATGCATATAGTTGAGGGTATTATTGACAATATGAGATATTGATGTATAGACATCATACTAAAGTCGATGCTGCGACATAAGATGGATGTAGTCACGTACTCGTATCTAATTATTTCGGAGCGAATCGTAACACATTTTTATAGTAGGCTTGTTATAAGCAATCAATGTGCCACAACAAAGAGACTGGCCCACAACAAAGAGACTAGTATAGCGACGAAAGAAATATACTATGAGTAGATTTTTGTGTACAAAAAGGGTTCTTAAATGGTTTTGTGATCAATGGCTCATACCAACATATACTGATGTTTTGCTCATACCAACATATATTGATGTTTTGTTGGGTTGTTATAAAAAGTAAGGATAAATACTTTAGGTTTTGGAAATGAGCTTTGGGTGGATCAATTTGGGTTAAGATTCAACTCTAATTCTTTGTAGGGTTAGGACTTTGCTTCTAATTGCATTCACTCTCTTGTCTTATTTTAAATATCTTTAGGACGACATCATCACAATAATATAGACAAAAATTATAAGTCTTGTTTCCTCTTGTTGGCTTGAACTTCTTCGATTTTGACTCAAACATGACTTAATCTTATTTTGATTGTCTTGACTCTTTCATCTTGTTTGTACCAGAACTTAGGTCATAGCCTTGATACTTTGTCTTTACTATAAAACCTTGTTAGTTTTACACACACACACATATTGGGCCAACAAAGATTCATGTTTTTACTTGTAAAATCATGTTTTTACTTGTAAAATCATGTTTGTACCTGTGAAAGTTAATATTGAACTTGAACCTTCATTTCGACATATATACTATCATTTCCAAACACATAAGGGGGGTTTGGTACACATAATTTTTTTTTATTCCAAGGAAAATTTAGGGTGGAAACATATTCTCACGTTTAGTTTAGGTTACAAGAATATATTTCCAGGAATTGAGAATAAGAATATATTTCCAGGAATTGAGAATACTCGCATAAATAATTTACCTACAGAACATGGGAATCATATCTCTTAAGAATATGTGGGTATATTTTTGTTTGCCAAGGAAAAAAAATTATATACTTTATTATTTTTTAACCTTTTCTTTTTTTAACAAATTTTCTTTTTTCTCAATATTTTTCTTTTTTTTGTTCTTTTTTATTTTTTATGTTTTTCCTATTTTTTGGGTATTTTGTTTTTTTTCATTTTTTTATCCTTTTCAATTTTTAATTAATTTTTTTGATTTTTATATTTTTATATTTTTATATTTTTTAAGAATGTTTTTTATTTTTTTATTTTTAAGTTTTTGTTGTTGTGTTTTTTTGCGGTATTTATCTTTTTTAATTTTTGTTTTCATTTTTAACCCTTTTTCGGGAATATTTATATAGTCATCAAATATTGGAATATAACTTTCTAGGGAATTTAATGATTTGGAATTTGATTTTCGGGAATATAGAATTACCGGCTATATAGTATTCTGTATACCAAATACCCCCTAAAGATAATTTAGTTAATATTTATTTCTTAGGTTGTGGTAATAGTCTCTCTCTTAAATATTTAATATGATAGTCTTAGTCACTAATGATTGGGTATAATGAGAAATTTGGATGATCCACATGTATAAGGGGGAAGGGTCGGTGAAAATGGATTATAGAAACATGTTTTGGTTGTGATTTCAGAATCACAATCACCATAATTTCAGGCAAAAAAATAGCGATTTCATAATAACTAAGATTGTAATTTTGATTTTTGATGATGATTTGATAAGAAAATCACAAAAATATTATGTATAAGATACTATACATTTTTTCTTTTTAATTCATATGATACTTTATTTAGTCTCACATCGGGTAGGAGGTGGGATCATGAGGTGTAGATAATTGAGATTTGTTCAGGCCTTACATGAAAATTCTCTTTTAAGGCACATAGACCCAGCCCAATAACGCACCTCATGGGCCAACTCCGATTCGGGTCATATCGCGTTCCCAACAAGTGGTATCAGAGCCCAAGGTTACGGGACTAGTTTGGGCGGCTCTAATTGGTTCGAGACAGATGGTGTTGAACGTTCATGGATTATATGGGCTCTTCTCAAGGTGGAGTAGGAGCATCAACTTCATGAATTGGCTTCAAAAGTGGGTTTGACCGGCCCAATGTGGAGCAAGACGATGTGGTTGGCACACAATGGTGGTGTGGATGAATGTGTCAGATTTAGCTCTGTGGTTGAACAAGATCAAGATGACAATATGTTGGATCTCCTGGGTACTCGGCTAGCGGGAATGAACAAAAAGGTAGCAGAGGTGCTAAGGTTGTTCGGCGGATGGGAACGAGCAAAAAGGTAGCAGAGGTGCTAAGGTTGCTCGGCTGGCAGGAACGAGCAAAGGTAGCAGGGGTGTGCTAAGATTATTCGACTAGTGGAAATTAGCTAAGGTGGAGATTGTTGGATTGTATCTCGTTTCTGGATGAGCCCTCAAATGGGGGTGAAAATGGAGTTGATAATTTAGTCCCACATCGGGTAGGAGGTGGAATCATGAGGTGTAGATAATTGAAATTGGTTCAGGCCTTACATAGGAATTCTCTTTTAAGACATATGGGCCTAGTCCAATATCGTACCTCATGGGTCAACTCCAGTTTGGGTCACACCACGTTCCCAACAACTTTTAGATTGAGAATAAGATTTTTAATTATTCAAATTATGCTCCATCAACTCACAAGCTCTATATTCGACCAATAAGGGAAGGTTCATGTCGGTATGTCTTGACGACAACTGATTACGATACATCAATAAAATTTATGATTATGTCGGATGGCAAGATGTTCGAAGAATAACAGGTAGCAAACTAGCAGGCCAATAAGAGATAGAGTAGAGAACTTATCTTATCTTACCATCTCAAAGAAAAAGCGACGAAGGAGATTTTCTTCTTCAATAAGCAACCATTTACCCTCAATTTTTTTATTTATACACCAAAAGAGAATAAAAATTCATAATCATATTCAATTTTCAAAAGAATTATGAATATGTAATCCCCCTGATTTTCAAAAATTGATAATTTGGAATTTTCCCAATTTACTGTAATTTTTTGATATTTTTCTGTTTTTAAAATCAAGGTATTTTGTAATTAAAAGATTTTTAAATGTTATTAATTAATATTAAAATATTATAAAAATAATATTTTATGGTGTAAAATAAAAATATAGACATAAGGTAATTTTCCGGGAATTTATTGGACCCCAAAAGTATTTTTTAAAACCCTAAAATCTATTTTGTAATTAAACCCTAATTAAATCGGGTTTATTTTAAAATAAACCAACCCAAATTAATTTAAACCGAACCGGACCGGCCGGTCTGCCCGAACCGGCCCAAACCCTTAACGGGTCGGATCCGGGTCAGACCTGACCCGCTAGACCCGACCCGACCCGCTGAAACTTCTTCTCTCCCCTTCCCTGCGTAACCCTTCGCCTCCGCCTCCGGCCGTTACGCCGCCGGCCGTCACCCTTCCCCTTCCCCTTCATCTTCCGGCAACCCCCGACCCTCCAGCTCTTCACCACCCCTTTATAAGCCTCTCCGGCCACCTCCGCCAACTCCCCTCTCCGCTGCCCTCCGTCGGTGACCCGCCTGTGCGACCACTCAGCCGGAACCCTCTCCTCCTCTCCTCCAGCCGCCTGGAGCACCACCCCGCAGCCCGGCTTCCCTATCGTCTCCGCCTCCCAGAACTTCCCTCCCTCGAGTTCCCCAAGCCGCCCGCCTCCACCAGCGAACCGCGACCGCCTCCCGCAGCATCCCGCGGCACCGGCCGACCTCGCGGAGCCCTCGCCGGCCTCCCCTAACCCGCCGTCTCCCTCTAGCACTCGCCCCGACCTCGGTGTCTCCTCCATCTTGATGCCCTAGCCGACTCCGTCGAAGCCGTCCCCTCCGGCAAACCAGAGCCGCCCCGGCGAGCAGATGTCTACCTAGCGTTCCTCCGGCGAGTCTCCGGCAGTTGGGAAGACCAAACCCTAACCCTAGCACGGCCTGGACACGTACTGGACACAACTCAGCCAGACACAGGACACGGAACGGTGTTGACTTGACACACGGATACGAGAATATCAGTGTTACGGAGCCCTGTTCAGGTACTCATAACTCTCTTCTCGCTGCCCCGATTTCTATTCCGTCAGTTGCAACGGGTAGGCTATGTGACCCCCTCGGTGCCCGTACAAACTGCTCGGTGCATCGCAACCTGTGGTGATCGTGAAACGCGATCCAAAAACAGGAAAATCAACGCCCTGTTTCACCCCGGAACTGAGTGCGCCCCGCAAAACGGGACGACTTGGTCGCGTGCGGTCTTCACCGATACGTGCGCGTCGTTGATACGGACTTGCGGGATTTTGTAGAAGCTGATTCAGATGTGCGTGCACACCGAAATTAATGCGTATCCGCGGACACCGCCCCGTATCCGACCTTTCTGAATCTCGCTGTAACTTAGTGTACACACGTCGGATCGGGACAAAACTTGTGCCATCGGACTCGTAGCAATATGCTGGTCCTGTGAGCCAAGTTTGGTTCGATTCTGAGAACGTTGACAAAATCACGTGTCGTGGGCCCCATAGGCTCCACTTGACGGGCGATTTTGAGAACGGCTCATCGGAATCCAATTCTGGAAGTTTCATTGGGTTCGTATCATCGTTCCTGATCTGTTGACACTAAGTTGGACAGATTTGGAGACCTTTGACCCTGACGTATTTTTCAGTGCAAAGCGGCCCACAATTGGACCCCGTTTTGCCCTGAAATATTATTTTTGTCCTTGTCTCCAAATTGGACTCAAGGACAGGCATTTTTAGCTGATTAATATTTTCTGGATCTGATGGTGATATTTATTTCAGCAACCAGAGTACTCTCTGCAATTTCTACTGAAGTCAGAACCACAATTGGAGCCGGAACCCTAGGCAAGTGTACCTTGCCAATACTGCAGTTTTTGCTACTTATTTCCTTGACATATATAATTGTTGTACATACTTAACCTAGGACCGTGTGACTTACTTAGCGTCCGATTATAGTCGGGTGCCAACACCGTACGCGGGTTGTGTAAAGTCAAATAGAAATGGATACCGAAACCCTTTGCATTCTATTACTTGCTTTATCAAGTACATTATACCCAGGACACTTGACACTATACATTTGACAGAATCTTCCTGAGATATTCGTGGTGATTCTGTATAGGATGCTGGATGGACATAGATATTATATTTGTTCTTATTATGACTTGCTGTATTAGTTTTGATCTTGCGTGTCATGGACATGAGACGTGTGATTACATTGGGTGGGGAGAGACACACAGGCTACAGGCTGATCATTTATATATAAAACCCCTATTATTGTGGTGCTCAAGACTCTAAGCCCGAGCTTGGCCCACTACTTGTTATTACTGCTACCGGCTCCCCGACACAGAGCTTGTAGTGGTTTCAGCCTGAGTTTTAGTGATGCTCTCAACTTGCATATCACTTAGCTGGTTATCTAGTTTATCCTATTATTTTATTTATTTGCTGCACTGCATTTATTTTGGCTTGTATTATCTTTACCTTGCTATGTCCCCTAAGTACCTGGATCCGGATTATGTCCCCAGGATTAGCAGAGGAGATCCACTCTGAGGTTTACATGACAGGAGCTTTAGCAGGAGCAGAAGCAGGATCAGGTGCATACACTGGAGCAGAACCAGGAACCAAGGACTAGGTGATTGTCATGGATTTCTCTGAGTATATGTTTCCTCCATACTCAGTCAGTGATGTTATTTAATTTCTTGTTTAACAAACAATTGTAACAGACTTGATTATCGGGTTATTCCCCGATTTAATTACTTATGATTTGACGTTGATGATTTATTTCCTTTTGTTGATTTGTTATATTCATTCTGTGGATGAGATTAGTAGACCCAGACTGTTGTAATACAGCTTAAGTATGCCCCGATGGATCCATTAAATTGGATTGTCCATCGGTGTGTGCTGCTGGCCATTGACACGTGTCCAGTCCCTCGATATTTTGGGACTGGGGCGTGACATAGTTTTTGTGGTGGCCCATGCAGGTCAACGACTAAATTGTTCGGTTTCAACTTAGAGACCGAACAGGCCTGCAATAAGAATAGGATAAATTTTTTAGGATCTCATCCACTTGCTTGAAACGTTCTTGATATCTGTATCGGATTCAAATAAAATTCTTGACTTGCATCCTGCCTTGATTCTTGTGTGTTTCTTATAGTTTATTTTGGTTGCAGAATTATGGATTCACAAGACGGCGATGAGACTCATCCAGCAGTACCATAAGATATTGTGGTTAACCACGAAGATGAAGTGATACTAGTGGATGAAGGTCAAACATCACAACAACTCAGTCCAGCAAGACAGAATGCCTCGAGAATCCAGGAAGACGACGTTCCACCATCGACGCAGTTTGCTCCTCCGATGCCTACCGCTCCACAAGGGCAGGCTATGGACGAACAACAAATATTTCGAATGTTCTACACAATGATGCAAGCTCACCAGAAGGTTCATCAAGAAGATCAGCAAAACCAAGTGAAGAAGTTTATCGACAGATTTAGCTCGGAGTTACGAAGATTAATCAGTTCAAATACAACTACCTTAGACGATGACGTTCTTGCTGCAACACGACCCATGGAGTGCAAAACAAGGATCGAGTCCAGTCAGAAGCGGCCATATGCAACAACATCAGACCAAGAACAATAAGAAAGAGTTGCAAAGCGACCACAGCTGAATCCACCACTTGCACTAGTCCACCCTACTTGTCACTACTGTGGCAAGGTAGGCAATCTCGCTAAAGAATGCCGACGTAGACTGGGACGATATTTATCTTGCGGATCCAAAAAGCATTCGGTAAGGGATTACCCTGAACGTCGAGAGAAAGCAGTGATGATTCAACAACCAGCCCTATCAGCACCAGCCGGAGTACCACATGAAGAAATTGCAAAAAAGTCACACATGCACCAACCTCCAAAAGCATCTCCGCAAGTACTGTCTATCTGTCAAAACTGTCGCAAGAGAGGCCACATTGAGAGCGAGTGCAGACGTAAATTGGGATTATGCTTGATTTGTGCGTCCAACCAACACTTAGCCAAAGACTGTCCTCAGCATCGAAAGAGAGCACTGATGATAAACAGACAAGCACTACCAGCGCCGAGGCCAGCCTCTCCAGCATTGGAAGCACCGCCAATGGAAGTTGAAGGAGTTCTACCACCAGCCCCAAGAGGGAGTCAGCCGAGGCCACCCTTGGCACCACAAGCAGCACTCTTCCAGCAGTCTCAACAGCAGCCAAGGAATTATCTGCAAGGACGAGGACAAGCTCCAGCGATGACCTTGGAGAACGCACAGATTCATGGAGTAGCTATTACGAGTAAGTTTTATAGTTTCCTGCTTCTAGATTTGCTTTAGTTCGTGCCTGCTGGTTCGTAACCCTAGACTTCACCTGATAGTTTTAAATTGCTAATAATAGATAACCTAGTGTTAACCTAGTAGTTTATTTTAAACTTGCCAATAGCTTAGAATGTTTATAAATGATAACCTGATAAGTTTTTAAAAAAAAAAGGATAAAACTGGTTTTCTAAAACTGTAATTTTCTAGATTTCCTTCATTCGGAAAATTTTATAACTTTTAATGCTTAGGGAAATAAATTTTCCTAGGTGTTACTCTGAACCTTGATTCTCCTTAATTTTTGATGTGCTTCGAACAATGTTTGCAACCGTGTCATCTCTGTTGACTGGTTATTCTTTGATTGCGAGGACGCAATCCTCTTAAGGGAGGTAGATTGTAATCCCCCTGATTTTTAAAAATTGATAATTTGGAATTTTCCCTAATTTACTATAATTTTTTGATATTTTTCTGTTTTTAAAATCAAGGTATTTTTTAATTAAAAGATTTTTACATGTTATTAATTAATATTAAAATATTATAAAAATAATATTTTATGGTGTAAAATGAAAATATAGACATAAGGTAATTTTCCGAGAATTTATTGGACCCGGAAGTATTTTTTAAAACCCTAAAATCTATTTTGTAATTAAACCCTAATTAAACCGGGTTTATTTTAAAATAAACCAACCCAAATTAATTTAAACCGAACCGGACCTGCCGGTCTGCCCGACCGGCCCAAACCCTTAACGGGTCAGATCCGGGTCAGACCCGACCCGCTAGACCCGACCCGACCCGCTGAAACTTCTCCTCTCCCCTTCCCTGCGTAACCCTTCGCCTCCGCCTCCGGCCGTTACGCCGCCGGCCGTCACCCTTCCCCTTCCCCTTCCTCTTCCGGCAACCCCCGACCCTCCAGCTCTTCACCACCCCTTTATAAGCCTCTCCGGCCACCTCTGCCAACTCCCCTCTCCGCTGCCCTCCGCCGGTGACCCGCCTGTGCGACTACTCAGCCGGAACCCTCTCCTCCTCTCCTCCTCTCCTCCAGCCGCCTGGAGCACCACCCCGCAGCCCGGCTTCCCTATCGTCTCCGCCTCCCAGAACTTCCCTCCCTCGAGTTCCCCAAGCCGCCTGCCTCCACCAGCGAACCGCGACCGCCTCCCGCAGCATCCCGCGGCACAGGCCGACCTCGCGGAGCCCTCGCCGGCCTCCCCTGACCCACCGTCTCCCTCCAGCACTCGCCCCGACCTCGGTGTCTCCTCCATCTTGATGCCCTAGCCGACTCCGTCGAAGCCGTCCCCTCCGGCGAACCAGAGCCGCCCCGGCGAGCAGACGTCTACCCAGCGTTCCTCCGGCGAGTCTCCGGCAGTTGGGAAGACCGAACCCTAACCCTAGCACGGCCTGGACACGTACTGGACACAACTCAGCCGGACACAGGACACGAAAAGGTGTTGACTCGACACACGGATACGAGAATACCAGTGTTACGGAGCCCTGTTCAGGTAATCATAACTCTCTCCTCGCTGCCCCAATTTCTATTCTGTCAGTTACAACGGGTAGGCTATGTGACCCCCTCGGTGCCCGTGCAAACTGCTCGGTGCATCGCGACCTGTGGTGATCGTGAAACGCGATCCAAAAATAGGAAAATCAACGCCCTGTTTCATCCCGGAACTGAGTGCGTCCCGCCAAACGAGAAGACTTGGTCACGTACGGTCTTCACCGATACGTGCGCGTCATTGATACGGACGTGCGAGATTTTGCAGAAGCTGATTCGGATGTGCGTGCACACCGAAATCAATACGTATCCGCGAACACCGCCCCGTATCCGACCTTTTTGAATCTTGCTGTAACTTAGTGTACACACGTCGGATGAAGATGAAACTTGTGCCATCGGACTCGTAGCAATATGCTGGTCCTGTGAGCCAAGTTTGGTTCGATTCTGAGAACGTTGACAAAATCACGTGTTGTGGGCCCCACAGGCTCCACTTGACGGGCGATTTTGAGAACGGCTCATCGGAATCCAATTCTGGAAGTTCCGTTGGGTTCGTATCATCGTTCCTGACCTGTTGACACTAAGTTGGACAGATTTGGAGACCTTTGACCCTGACGCATTTTTCGGTGCAAAGCGGCCCACAATTGGACCCCGTTTTGCCCTGAAATGTCATTTTTGCCCTTGTCTCCAAATTGGACTCAAGGACAGGCATTTTTAGCTGATTAATATTTTTTGGATCTGATGGTGATATTTATTTCAGCAACCGGAGTACTCCCTGCAATTTCCACTGAAGTCAGAGAACCACAATTGGAGCCGGAACCCCAGGCAAGTGTACCTTGCCAATACTGCAGTTTTTGCTACTTATTTCCTTGACATATATAATTGTTGTACATACTTAACCTAGGACCGTGTGACTTAATTAGCGTCTGATTATAATTGGGTGCCAACACCGTACGCGGGTTGTGTAAAGTCAAATAGAAATGGATACCGAAACCCTTTGCATTCTAGTACTTGCTTTATCAAGTACATTATACCCAGGACACTTGACACTATACATTTGATAGAATCTTCCTGAGATATTTGTGGTGATTCTGTATAGGATGTAGGATGGACAAAGACATTATATTAGTTCTTATTATGACTTGCTGCATTAGTTTTGATCTTGCGTGTCATGGACATGAGACGTGTGATTATATTGGGTGGGGAGAGACACACATGATACAGGCTGATCATTTATATATAAAACCCCTATTATTGCGGTGCTCAAGACTCTAAGCCCGAGCTTGGCCCACTACTTGTTATTATTGCTACCGGCTCCCCGACACAGAGCTTGTAGTGGTTTCAGCCTGAGTTTTAATGATGCTCTCAACTTGCATATCACTTAGCTGGTTGTCTAGTTCACCCTATTATTTTATTTATTTGCTGTACTGTATTTATTTTGGCTTGTATTATCTGTACCTTGCTATGTCCCCTGAGGACCTGGATCCGGATTATGTCCCCAGGATTAGCAGAGGAGATCCACTCTGAGGTTTACATGACAGGAGCTTTAGCAGGAGCAGAAGCAGGATCAGGTGCATATACTGGAGCAGAACCAGGAACCAAGGACTAGGTGATTGTCATGGATTTCTCTGAGTATATGTTTCCTCCATACTCAGTCAGTGATGTTATTTACTTTCTTGTTTAATAAACAATTGTAACAGACTTGATTATCGGGTTGTTCCCCGATTTAATTACTTATGATTTGATGTTGATGATTTATTTCCTTTTGTTGATTTGTTATATTCATTCTGTGGATGAGATTAGTAGACCCGGATTATTGTAATACAGCTTAAGTATGCCCCGATAGATCCATTAAATTGGGTTGTCCATCGGTGTGTGCTGCTGGCCATTGACACGTGTCCAGTCCCTCGATATTTTGGGACTGGGGCGTGACATAATATTTAAATAAACAAAAGAATACAAATATCTAAAATTGAGCAAAAATTCTATCTTCAAGAAAATCATATCAAAGGTCATGAAATTATTTTTGAGAGATAAACTTTGTAGAAAGGAATAGATTGAATGATTCATTATCAATAAAGGAGTACATATATATAGGAGGCTAGCTCCTCTCTCTATTATTCTATCTGATGTAGGACTAAAGTTCACTAATACTTTAACACCCTCCCTCAAGCTGGAGCATAGATGTCAATCATGCCCAGCTTGTTACAAAAAACTGAATCCGAGGGCCAAAAATAGACTTCATAAAAATATCAACTATCTGATCGCCGGTCCTCACATGGTAAAATCTTATTAATCCCTTTTGATACTCATCACAAACAAAGTGGCAGTCAATCTCAATATGTTTTATCCTTTCATAAAATACGAGATTGGTGGCAATATGGATAGCTGACTGATTGTCACACCATATATCTGCAGTATCAGATCCTGCTTCTTCTCCCAACTCCTTCAGAAGATGTTGCAGATATAACACCTCTGATGTGCCATGTGCAATAGCTCGGTACTCCGCTTCTGAACTTGATCGCAAGACCATACTCTACTTCTTGCTCTTCCATGACACTAAATTACCGCCAATAAAAACTGAATAGCCAGATGTAGGCCGTCTATACATAGGACATGCACCCAGTCTGCATCTGTAAAACATTCTAGACGAGTATGTCCCTGATGCTCCATACAAATTTATTTTCCCGGATTCTAGGCTAGATAGCATAGGATTCTGAGAACTTCCTGCCAATACGGAACTCTTAGAGAAGCCATAAATCTACTCGTGACACTTACGACAAAAGAAATATCTAGGCGAGTCATAACCGCCAAGTAGTTGAGTTTTCCAACCAATCGACGATACTAATCCGGATTGGTCATCATTGCCCCTTCATCGGGAAGTAACTTTATCCCTGGGTCTATGGTTGAGGTTGCTCCTTTAGCTTGTATTATTCCAGCATCAGTTAGGATGTCCAGCACATATTTATCTGAGATATTATAATGTGCTTCTTACCTCGTGTGATCTCAATGCCTAAGAAGTAATTCAATACTCCCATATCCTTAGTTTGAAACTGTTCACCCAAAAACTTCTTCAGCCCTGCAATACCCTGACTGTCATCTACCGTAATCACAATGTCATCAACATAGACACCAAGTAGTATCTGTAAACCCCCTGATTTTTAAGAATTTTTAAATTTGAATTTTTCATAATTTTCTGGAATTTTTAAGGAATTTTCTGTAATTAAATTCAGGTGTTTTAATTACAAAATAATTTTTAAATGATAATAAATAATATTAAATATTATGAAAATAATATTTTATGGTGTAAAATAAAAAAACTAGACATAGGATAATTTTCCGAGAATTTATTGGACCCCGAAAGCTTTTTAAAAGCCCTAAAAACTAATTATATAATTAAACCAAAATAAACCGGGTTTATTTGAAATAAACCAAACCAAACCAATCTATTTCTGAACCGGACCGGGTTCATTGAACCAAACCCAATCCTTAGCGGGTCGGATCCGGGTCTAACCCAGACCCGACCCACTAGCCCGACCCGACCCACAAATGTTTTGGATCGGGCCGGATCCGCTTGGACCCGACCCGACCCAGCCCGCCGACGACCCCTCTCTCTTCCCCAGTCGTTTCAGCCGCGCCGCTCCGGCAGCCAGCGCCGCCTCGCCTCCGCAACGCCCGCGCCGCCTCGCCTCCCAGCGCTGCTCCGGCTCCCCTGTCCGGCCGCCTACCCCGTTCAACTGCTCCGCTCCCTCTCCCTCTCCGGTCTATAAAAACCCTCATCTGCCATTCCCTCCGCCTAGCTCCTCCTCCGCCCCTCTTCTCCGGCCGCCCGTAGCCTCCTCTCCCCTCCAGTAGCCTCGCCGGAGACCCGCATCAGCAGCCCTCGGCCAGCCTCTCCCCATCTCCTCCACCCGCCTCCAACCCAGCCGACTACCCGGCCACCGCCCAGCACAGACTCCCAGCGCCACCCCGAGCCTCGTCGACCCTAACCTCCAGCCCTTCCTCCCCTGGCCTCCTCCTCGTCGTCGAGAGCCCCTGGCCGCTCCGCCCAGTCGCCGGAGACCCGAGCTCGAGCCGACCCCGCTGCCCTATCTCTCCTCCCAGCCGCCGGTCGCCGTGCTCCGCCTGCGCCGCCTCCCAGCGCGCCGCTGCCTCCGGCCGAGTCTTCCCGCTGCCCCCAGCCTCCCTCCGGCCGGACACGTGTCGGACACGAAGAATTCGACTTCCCGGAGCCCTGTTCAGGTATCCATATCTCTCTCCTCGCTGCCCCGTTTTTAATTCTGTCAGTTGCATCACGTAGCCTGCATGACCCCCTCGGTACTCGTGTAACCCGCTCGGTGCATCGCATCCTGTGGTGATCGCAAACCGCGATCCAAAAACAGGAAAACTAATGCCCTATTTTACCCCAGAACTGAGTACGCCCCGCCAAACGGGATGACTTGGTCTCACGCGGTCTTTACCGATACATGCGCGTCGTTGATACGGACGTACGGGATTTCGCAGAAGTCGATTCAGATGTGCGTACACACCGGAATCAACGCGTATCCGTGGACACCGTCCCGTATCTGACCTTTCTGAATTTTGCTGTAACTTAGTGTACACACGTCGAATCAAAACAAAACTTGCGCCATTGGACTCGTAGAATACGCTGGTCCTGTGAGCCAAGTTTGGTTTGATTCTGAGAACGTTGACAAAATCACGTGTCGTGGGCCCCACAGGCTCCACTTGACGGGCGATTTTGTGATCGGCTCATCAGAATCCAATTCTGCAAGTTCTGTTGGGTTCGTATCATCGTTCCTGACCTGTTGACACTAAGTTGGACAGATTTGAAGACCTTTGACCCTGACGCATTTTTTGGTGCAAAGGGCCTACATGTGGACCCCGCTTTGACCCAAAATATCATTTTTGCCCTTGTCTCCAAATTGGACTCAAGGACAGGTGTTTCTAGCTGATTAATATTTTCTGAATCTGATGGTGATATCTATTTCAGCAACCGGAGTACTGCCTGCAATCCCCGCTGAATCCAGAGCTATAATTGGAGTCGAAAAACCAGGCAAGTGTACCTTGCCAACTTACAGTCTTTATTACATATTACTTGACTTAATTAACTGTTGTAAATGCTCAACCCTAGGGCCGTGTGACTTACTTAGCTTCCGATTAACAGTCGGGTGCCAACACCGTACGGGGGGTTGTGTAACGTCACCTAGAGATGGATATCGTGACATTTACATTCTCGTACTTGCCATATCAAGTACATTATACCCAGGACACTTGACACAGATCATTAGACAGAATCTTCCTGAATATTCAAGGTAATTCTGTATAGGATACAGTTTTATGACATATACAGTTTATATGCTTAGATTTTATTCTGACTTATTGCATTAGTTGATCTTGCGTGACATGAATATTATGAAACTGTGACGTGAGATTACATTGGGTGGGGAAAGATTTACCATACAAAAGGCTGAATATATATATATAATACTTAATGGATGTGCCTTAGACTCTGACACAGAGCTTTGGTACCGTACTGGCCCTTCAAAAAAATACTGCTATGGTTTCTCCGACACTGATCCTGTAGTAGTCTCATCCTGAGTATGACTAAAACTCTCACTTGCATATCACTTAGCTGATTTATTTATTTACCCTATTATTTTATTTATTGCTGCACTGTATTTATTTTGGCTTGAGCTTTCTTGTACCTTGCTATGTCCCCTGAGGACCTGGATCCGGATTATGTCCCCAGGATTAGCAGACGAGATCTACCCTGAGGTGTACGGAATATGAGCACTTCTCGGAGCAGTACCAGAACCTGAGGACGAGGTGATCGCTGAGGACTTTTTTTGAACATCTGCTACTTCCATGCTCAGTTATTATGGCCAATAAACTCTTTGTTTCCTGTTTAAATGAACTTCTATAAACAGACTTAATATCGGGTTGTTCCCCGATTTTTAATTACTTGTGACTGGATGTTGTTTATTTCTTTTGCTGATATTGCTATCTTTATTCTGTGGATGAGATTAGTAAACCCTGACAATTGTAATACAGCTTAAGTATGCCCTGATGGATCCATTAAATTGGGTTTGTACATCGGTACGTGCTGCTGGCCATTGCCACGTGTCCAGTCCTTCGGTATTTTGGGACTGGGGCGTGACATGGTTTTTGTGGTGGCCCATGAAGGTCAACGACTAAATTGTTCGATTTCAACTTAGGGACCGAACAGGCCTGCAATAAGAATAGGATAAGTTTTTAGGATCTCATCCACTTGCTTGAATCGTTTTTGATATCTATATCGTATTCGAACTAATTTTTGATTTGCATCTTGCCTTGATTCCTGTACGCCTCTTATAGTTTATTTTTGATGCAGAGTAATGGATTCACAAGTAAACGACGGAACTCCAACAAGAACACCAATAGGTGCTGAAGCCACCTACGGAGAAGATGAAGTGACGCTATTGAGTGGAGATCCCTCTACTCACCGAAGCAGCCAAGCAGATCAGCAAGCTTCTAGATTTTGGCATGATGATATTCCACCTCCGCCGCAGTTCGTTCCACCGATGCCTGTATTCCCACAAGGACAGCCTATTGACGGGCAACAAATATTCCAAATGATCTACGCAATAATGCAAGCCCAGCAACAAGTCCAACACGAGGCCTAGCGTCGCGAGGCTGATTACTTGAGGAACAGTCTAGTAAATACACTGGAGCAGGCCAACCTACCAGCTAGACGGCAACCGACGGGCTCTATCACTGATTTCCGCCAACTGAAGCCCCGTACCTTCTCAGGCAAGGAGGAGCCCACAGAAGTTCATGAGTGGCTCACTAACATACAACATCAATTAGAAGCAGCTGAGCTACCAAGGAAATGTTGGATGACTGCCGTCAGAATGTAATTGACGGGCAATGCTCATTACTGGTGGCTATCTGAAGAGAGACGGCTCGGACCAGACCGAGTTACTTGGGAAGAGTTCTCCAGACTCTTTCAAAAGATGTACATTCCGGCTATCGCTTGATCAGAACTGCGGGACAAGTTCAATCGCCTTATTCAGGATACTATGACGGTGGAAGAGTACAACGCTGAGTTCATTCGTCTAAGTCGCTTCGCCCCTACCTTGATCCCAACAGAAGAAGAAAAGGCTGAGAAGTTCTTTGATGGACTAAGATTCGAGTTACAAAGAATGATCGGATCCGTCGTACCTACTTCGTACACGGACGTCCTTACTGCAGCTCGACGTATGAAGCGTGTCATTAGACGAGAATCCAACCTGAAGAGGCCTTCCACATCAGCACCAGCCAGAGCAACGAATGGAGAAGCTGCCAAGAAACCTCATCTGCATCAAGCACCACAGGGAGCTGCATCCAAATCCCTGACTCTTCCTACTTGTTACTACTGCGGCAAGATAGGCCATGTTGAGAAGGAGTGTAGACGTAAATTCGGACTGTGCTTAGGTTGCGGATCCAGACAGCATGCAGTGAGGGATTGCCCTGAACGTAGAGAAGGAGCACCAAGGGCAAACCAACAAGCTCTACCAGCACTAGGAGGACATCAACCAAGGCCACCCTTGGCACTTCAAGCAGCACCCTACCAGCAAGCCCAGCAACAGCCGAGGGCACCACCTCAAGGACGCGGCCAAGCTTTCGCAATGACTGTGGGAGACGCGCAGAACCATGGAGTAGCTAATACGAGTAAGTTTTTGTAGTTCCGTTTCTTGCATTTCTGTAGTTCGTGCCTGCTGGTTCGTGACCCTAGACTTAACCTGATCATTGTAACTTGCTAATAATTGATAATCTAGTGATAACCTAGAATTGTTAATCTGATATGTTTTAAAAGAATAACCTGTTTTTCTAAAAACTGTAATTTTCTAAATTTCCTATATTTGGGAAATTACATAACTTCTATTGATTAGGGAAATGATTTTCCCTATGTGTTTAAACCCTCAACCTTGATTTTCTGATTCGAATAAATTTTGCAACCGTGTCATCTCTGTTGACCGGTTATTCTTTGATTGCGAGGACGCAATCCTCTTAAGGGGGTAGATTGTAAACCCCCTGATTTTCAAGAATTTTTAAATTTGGATTTTTTACAATTTTTTGTAATTAAATTCAGGTGTTTTAATTATTAAATAATTTTTAAATAATAATAAATATTATGAAAATAATATTTTATGGTGTAAAATGAAAAACTAGACATAGGGTAATTTTTCGGGAATTTATTGGAGCCCGGAAGCTTTTTAAAAGCCCTAAAAACTAATTATATAATTAAACCAAAATAAACCGGGTTTATTTGAAATAAACCAAACCAAACCAATCTATTTCTGAATCGGACCGGGTTCATTGAACCAAACCCAATCCTTAGCGGGTCAGATCCGGATCTAACCTAGACCCGACCCACTAGCCCGACCCGACCCACAAATGTTTTGGATCGGGCCGGATCCGCTTGGACCCGACCCGGCCTGCCGACGACCCCTCTCTCTTCCCCAGTAGTTTCAGCCGCGCCACTCCGGCAGCCAGCACCGCCTCGCCTCCGCAACGCTAGCGCCTCCTCGCCTCCCAGCGCTGCTCCGGCTCCCCTGTCCGGCCGCCTACCCCGTTCAACTGCCGCCGCTCCCTCTCCCTCTCCGGTCTATAAAAACTCTCCTCCGCCATTCCCTCCGCCTAGCTCCTCCTCCGCCCCGCTTCTCCGGCCGCCCGCAGCCTCCTCTCCCCTCCAGTAGCCTCGCCGGAGACCCGCATCAGCAGCCCTCGGCCAGCCTCTCCCCATCTCCTCCACCCGCCTCCAACCCAGCCGACTACCCGGCCACCGCCCAGCACCGACTCCCAGCGCCACCCTGAGCCTCGTCGACCCTAACCTCTAGCCCTTTCTCCCCTGGCCTCCTTCTCGCCGCCGAGAGCCCCTGGCCGCTCCGCCCAGTAGCCGGAGACCCGAGCTCGAGCCGACCCCGCTGCCCTATCTCTCCTCCCAGCCGCCGGTCGCCGTGCTCCGCCTGCGCCGCCTCCCAGCGCGCCGTCGCCTCCGGCCGAGTCTTCCCGCTGCCCCCAGCCTCCCTCCGGCCGGCCTCCCCCGCCTGAGCTCCGGCCAGAGCCCTAGAAACCCTAACCCTAGCTTCTGTAGACACAGTACCCTGACATGTGTCGGACACGAAGAATTCGACTTCCCGGAGCCCTGTTCAGGTATCCATATCTCTCTCCTCGCTGCCCCATTTTTAATTCTGTTAGTTGAATCACGTAGCCTGCATGACCCCCTCGGTGCCCGTGCAACCCGCTCGGTGCATCGCGTCCTGTGGTGATTGCAAATCGCGATCCAAACACAGGAAAACCAACGCCCTGTTTTACCCCGGAACTGAGTACGCCCCGGCAAACGGGACGACTTGGTCACACGCGGTCTTTACCGATACGTGCGCGTCGTTGATACGGACGTGCGGGATTTCGCAGAAGTACATTCGGATGTGCGTGCACACCGGAATCAACGCGTATCCGTAGACACCGTCCCGTATCTGACCTTTCTGAATCTTGCTGTAACTTAGTGTACACACGTCGGATCGAGATGAAACTTGCGCCATCGGACTCGTAGCAATACGCTGGTCCTGTGAGCCAAGTTTGGTTCGATTCTGAGAACGTTGACAAAATCGCGTATCGTGGGCCCCACAACTCCACTTGACGGGCGATTTTGTGATCGGATCATCGGAATCCAATTATGGAAGTTCCGTTGGGTTTGTATCATCGTTCCTGACCTGTTGACACTAAGTTGGACAGATTTGGAGACCTTTGACCCTGACGCATTTTTTGGTGCAAAGGGCCTACATGGGGACCCCGCTTTGACCCGAAATATCATTTTTGCCCTTGTCTCCAAATTGGACTCAAGGACAGGTGTTTCTAGCTGATTAATACTTTCTGGATCTGATGGTGATATCTATTTCAGCAACCGGAGTACTGCCTGCAATCCCCGCTAAAGCCAGAGCTACAATTGGAGCCGAAACACCAGGCAAGTGTACCTTGCCAACTTGCAGTCTTTATTACATATTACTTGACTTAATTAACTGTTGTAAATGCTCAATCCTAGGGCCGTGTGACTTACTTAGCTTCCAATTAACAATCGGATGCCAACATCGTATGCGGGGTTGTGTAACGTCACCTAGAGATGGATATCGTGACATTTACATTCTCGTACTTGCCATATCAAGTACATTATACCCAGGACACTTGACACAGATCATGAGACGGAATCTTCCTGAATATTCAAGGTGATTCTGTATAGGATACAGGTTTATGACATATACAGTTTACATGCTTAGATTTTATTCTGACTTATTGCATTAGTTGATCTTGCGTGACATGAACATTATGAAACTGTGACGTGAGATTACATTGGATGGGGAGAGATTTACCATACAAAAGGCTGAATATATATATATAATACTTAATGGATATGCCTTAGACTCTGACACAAAGCTTTGGTACCGTATTGGCCCTTCGAGAAAATACTGCTATGGTTTCTCCGACACTGATCCTGTAGTAGTCTCAGCCCGAGTATGACTAAAACTCTCACTTGCATATCACTTAGCTGGTTTATTTATTTACCCTATTGTTTCATTTATTGCTGCACTGTATTTATTTTGGCTTGAGATTTCTTGTACCTTACTATGTCCCCTGAGGACCTGGATCCGGATTATGTCCCCGGGATTAGCAGACGAGATCTACCCTGAGGTGTACGGAACATGAGCACTTCTCGGAGCAGTACCAGAACCTGAGGTCGAGGTGATCGCTGAGGACTTTCCCTGAACATCTTCTACTTCCATGCTAAGTTATTATGGCCAATAAACTCTTTGTTTCCTGTTTAAATGAACTTCTGTAAACAGACTTAATATCGGGTTGTTCCTCGATTTTTAATTACTTGTGACTGGATGTTGTTTATTTCTTTTGCTGATATTGCTATCTTTATTCTGTGGATGAGATTAGTAAACCCTGACTATTGTAATACAACTTAAGTATGCCCTGATGGATCCATTAAATTGGGTTTGTCCATCGGTGCGTGCTGCTGGCCATTGCCACGTGTCCAGTCCCTCGGTATTTTGGGACTGGGGCGTGACAGTATCCTTTCAGCTGATATCTGTCGGTAAAATATCGAATTATCCTTCTTCGATTGAAATATGCCAAACTGAGTAACGACATTTATAAATCGACCAAACCAAGAATGTGCTGATTGTTTGAGACCGTAGAGGGCCTTCTGCAGATAACATACTTTACCCCCCCTTGCAACAAACCTAGGAGGTTGCATCACATACACTTTTTCTTCAAGGTCCCCATAAAGAAAGTTATTCTTCACAT
Source organism: Iris macrosiphon (assembly GCA_036927795.1). NCBI lineage: Eukaryota > Viridiplantae > Streptophyta > Magnoliopsida > Asparagales > Iridaceae > Iris > Iris macrosiphon. The sequence goes on along the minus strand of JAYESA010000015.1, from coordinate 112,502,356 downwards.
CTAACTGCATGTGGGGCCAATCATAGCGGACGACTAATGCGATAAGCACTCGCACAGAAGTCATCATGGCAACTGGAGAGAATGTCTCAAAATGATCTTCACCATATGTATGAGAATATCATTTAGCCACCAATCAAGCTTTCAGATGATCAAGAGTTCCATCTGGTTTTACCTTTATTGTAAATACCCACTTGCAACCGACCATCTTCTTGTCCGTAGAAAAATCCAGCAAGTCCTACGTATGGTTCTCCCAAAGCGCTCGTATCTCCTCTTCCATAGCTGTGTGCCAACTAGGATGTTTGAGTCCTTCATATGCAGAATTGGGAATCTGAATCCTGTCAATAGTTGCCACCAAAGACTGAGTCTGACTCGCGAGCCCGTTATAGTGCCAATAACTCAAAGGATGGTCGCGACATGCACGACAAGGTCGAGCCGATATAACAGGCGGTGGTGAATCAGTAGAGCTGGAGGAGGACGATGGTACGACGACCGAGGTCACCATCGATGATGTTTTTTCTGTCAGAACTAGTGAATCAGTGGAGCTGGAGGAGGACGATGGCACGATGGCGGGGGCACCATTGGTGATTCTTGTTCTATCGGAGTTTGTGAGATTGGCGATGGTTCTGATTGGGGTGATATTTGCGGACCTTATGACTGGGAGACTGGCTCGGCAGGGGAGGGCACCCTTACGGGGGGCTAATGTGTTTGAACTAGAAACAACAGAAAATCCTCTTCTGGGTAAACCTTGGGAACATAATTTGTAGTTGTGGGAGTGGAGAAAACTCAGTTTCAACAAAAGTAACGTCCCAAGACATAAAATACCTCTTCAAAGTTGAAGAAAAAAATGATACCATTTTTGATCTTTTGGATACCGAAGAAAAATATACTTTATTGCCTTCGAATCCAACTTAGAAAGAGTAGGTCATGTATCCCGAACATAACACAAGCAACCAAAACTTTTGAGGGGTAGAGGAAACGACTCACGATTGGGATATAACCGAGAAAATGGAGTAGTACTATTGAAAAAAAAGGATGGCATTCGATTGATCAAATAACAGGACGTAAGGACTGCATCGGACCAAAATTTTCTGGGAGTACGTACTTAAAACATAAGAGCACACGTTGTTTCTAAAAGGTGGCGATTCTTGCGTTCAGCTACACTGTTCTGTTGTGGTGTGTAAGAACAGAAAGTTTGGTGGATATGCCATGTCTAGCCATATGAGAATTGAATTCACGAGATAAATTCTCACAGCCATTGTCAATCCGAAAATACTTAATAGGAACCCCAAATTGGGTTTGCACCAAATATTAAATAATTCAGAGTAATTTTTTATAAAGTAGACAAAAGTGACACGTGAGTAGTCATCAACAAAGAAAACAAAATACTTAAATCACATCACAGATTTAATAGGACAAGACCCCCATACATCAGAGTGTACTAGCTCAAAAGGAGCTGATGCAACTTTATTTAGACTCACCGAATAAGGTACCCGGTGATGTTTAGCCAAACTACATGACTCATAATAAAACAAAACAAAAAAATTCAAAGACGGATACATCTTTTGAAGTTCTTGGATATATGGGTGACCTAACCGATAGTGCAACTCAAACGGATCAAGTTTCACGCCGGCACTGGCAACAGAATAATTTATGTCAAACAAGTACAAGCCTCCAGCCACATGCCCCTACTGATAGTCCTCCCAGTCTTTAGGTCCTAAAAAATAAAACCATCAAAAAAAATGTTAAGGAACATTGTACGTCTTGAGTAATTCTATTAATGGATAACATACTGAATGGATTACCAAGTGTGTGTAAAACTGATCTGAGTGGCAGACCAGGAGAAAGATGGGTGTTTCCTTTTTCACAAACCTTCAGGGAACTGCCATTTTCAACAATAATATCTGATACACGACCGACAGATATATAATCATACAACATACCTACATCACCTGTCATGTGGTCAGATGCACCCGAGTCGACCACTCACTACTTTGACTTGATCACACACGTTGTTGAGTACCCGATTGTGAATCCAGATGTGGATGCTTTACTACGACGTTGAGCTTAAAATTTAGCAAATTCGGTATAGGCCTCTATCGTCATCTGTACGAATATCCCAACAGGATTATTTGATGCAATATTGGCAGTAGGAGCTTTAGGACACTGCCACTAAAAATAGCCCTGTTGACCACAATTGAAGCATGTGTGCGGTCTTTCGTCATCACGATCGTCGTTGCCTCGTCCACCATCACGGTCAGCATTTCGGCCACCACATCGACAACCACGACCTCTAAGGAATCCACCACGAGCAGCACCCTGGACAGACCGATTAGCAGGGGCATCACACGAAGAAGTCTCAATGACTTTTGCTTCCCTTAGGACATGAAAGTAGGCTTCCATAAAAGAAGGAACCTCAGCCCCAGCAATGATCTGAGACCGTGTAGAGTCTACATCAAGATAAATGGAGGCAAGATATACCATGACTTGGAGATGCTGGCATTGAGTTCTTGCCTCATTAATATCTGTCGTCAAGGATAGCACACGATCTACCTCATCAGTTAGTGCCTTGAAGGCACAAAATTGTCCATATGTGACTTTTCTCCTTGATCAGCTCGGTAGACACCAATGACCGTGTAAACCACCTGATTTTTAAGAATTTTTAAATTTGGATTTTTCACAATTTTCTGAATTTTTCTGTAAATTTTCTGTAATTAAATTCAGGTGTTTTAATTATTAAATGATTTTTAAATGATAATAAATAATATTAAATATTATGAAAATAATATTTTATGGTGTAAAATAAAAAATAAGACATAGGATAATTTTTCGAAAATTTATTGGACCCCGGAAGCTTTTTAAAAGCCCTAAAAACTAATTATATAATTAAACTAAAATAAACCGGATTTATTTGAAATAAACCAAACCAAACCAATCTATTTCTGAACCGGAGCGGGTTTATTAAACCAAACCCAATCCTTAGCGGGTTGGATCCGGGTCTAACCCAGACCCGACCCACTAGCCCGACCCGACCCACAAATGTTTTGGATCGGGCCGGATCCGCTTGGACCCGACCCGACCCGGCCCGCCGACGACCCCTCTCTCTTCCCCAGCCGTTTCAGCCGCGCCGCTCCGGCAGCCAGCGCCGCCTCACCTCCGCAACACCAGCGCCGCCTCGCCTCCCAGCGCTGCTCCGGCTCCCCTGTCCGGCCGCCTACCCCGTTCAACTGTCGCCGCTCCCTCTCCCTCTCCGGTCTATAAAAACCCTTCTCCGCCATTCCCTCCGCCTAGCTCCTCCTCCGCCCGACTTCTCCGGCCGCCCGCAGCCTCCTCTCCCCTCCAGTAGCCTCGCCAGTGACCCGCATCAGCAGCCCTCGGCCAGCATCTCCCCATCTCCTTCACCCGCCTCCAACCCAGCCGACTACCCGTCCACCGCCAGCACCGACTCCCAGCGCCACCCCGAGCCTCGTCGACCCTAACCTCCAGCCCTTCCTCCCCTGGCCTCCTCCTCGCCGCCGAGAGCCCCTGGCCGCTCCGCCCAGTCGCCGGAGACCCGAGCTCGAGCCGACCCCGCTGCCCTATCTCTCCTCCCAGCCGCCGGTCGCCGTGCTCCGCCTGCGCCGCCTCCCAGCGCGCCGTCGCCTCCGGCCGAGTCTTCCCGCTGCCCCCAGCCTCCCTCCGGCCGGCCTCCCCCGCCTGAGCTCCGGCCAGAGCCCTAGAAACCCTAACCCTAGCTTCTGTGGACAAAGTACCCTGACACGTGTCGGACACGTGTCGGACACGAAGAATTCGACTTCCCGGAGCCCTGTTCAGGTATCCATATCTCTTTCCTCGCTGCCCCATTTTCAAATCCGTCAGTTGCATCACGTAGCATGCATGACCCCCTAGGTGCCCGTGCAACCCGCTCGGTGCATCGAATCCTGTGGTGATCGCAAACCGCGATCCAAAAACAGAAAAACCAATGCCTTGTTTCACCCCGGAACTGAGTACGCCCCGCCAAACGGGACAACTTGGTCGTACGCGGTCTTTACCGATACGTGCGCGTCGTTGATACGGACATGCAGGATTTTGCAGAAGTCGATTCGGATGTGCGTGCAAACCGGAATCAACGCGTATCCGTGGACACCGTCCCGTATCTGACCTTTCTGAATCTTGCTGTAACTTAGTGTACACACGTTGGATCGAGACGAAACTTACGCCATCGGACTCGTAGCAATACGCTGGTCCTGTGAGCCAAGTTTGGTTCGATTCTGAGAACGTTGACAAAATCACGTGTCGTGGGCCCCACAAGCTCCATTTGACGGGAGATTTTGTGATCGGCTCATCGGAATCCAATTCTGGAAGTTCCGTTGGGTTCGTATCATGTTTCCTGACCTGTTAACACTAAGTTGGACAGATTTGGAGACCTTTGACCCTGACGCATTTTTCGGTGCAAAGGGCCTACATGTGGAGCCCGCTTTGACCCGAAATATCATTTTTTCCCTTGTCTCCAAATTGGACTCAAGGAAAGGCGTTTCTAGCTGATTAATATTTTCTGGATCTGATGGTGATATCTATTTCAGCAACCGGAGTACTGCCTGCAATCCCCGCTGAAGCCAGAGCTACAATTGGAGCCGAAATACCAGGCAAGTGTACCTTGTCAACTTGCAGTCTTTATTACATATTACTTGATTTAATTAACTATTGTAAATGCTCAACCCTAGGGCCGTGTGACTTACTTAGCTTTCGATTAACAGTCGGGTGCCAACACCGTACGCGGGGTTGTGTAACGTCACCTATAGATGGATATCGTGACATTTACATTCTCGTACTTGCCATATCAAGTACATTATACCCAGGACACTTGACACAGATCATGAGACAGAATCTTCCTGAATATTCAAGGTGATTCTATATAGGATACAGGTTTATGACATATATAGTTTACATGCTTAGATTTTATTCTGACTTATTACATTAGTTGATCTTGCGTGACATGAACATTATGAAACTGTGACGTGAGATTATATTGGGTGGGGAGAGATTTACCATACAAAAGGCTGAATATATATATATATAATACTTAATGGATGTGCCTTAGACTCTGACACAGAGCTTTGGTATCGTACTGGCCCTTCGAGAAAATACTGCTATGGTTTCTCCGACACTGATCCTGTAGTAGTCTCAGCCCGAGTACGACTAAAACTCTCACTTGCATATCACTTAGCTGGTTTATTTATTTACCCTATTATTTCATTTATTGTTGCACTGCATTTATTTTGGCTTGAGCTTTCTTGTACCTTGCTATGTCCCCTGAGGACCTGGATCCGGATTATGTCCCCAAGATTAGCAGACGAGATCTACCCTGAGGTGTACGGAACATGAGCACTTCTCGGAGCAGTACCAGAACCTGAGGACGAGGTGATCGTTGAGGACTTTTCCTGAACATCTGCTACTTCCATGCTCAGTTATTATGGCCAATAAACTCTTTGTTTCCTGTTTAAACAGACTTAATATCGGGTTGTTCCCCGATTTTTAATTACTTGTGACTGGATGTTGTTTATTTCTTTTGCTGATATTGCTATCTTTATTCTATGGATGAGATTAGTAAACCCTGACTATTGTAATACAACTTAAGTATGCCCTGATGGATCCATTAAATTGGATTTGTCCATCGGTGCGTGCTGTTGGCCATTGCCACGTGTCCAGTCCCTCAGTATTTTGGAACTGGGGCGTGACAGACCGAGTCATAGATGCGAGACAAATTGCATTTGCAATCAAAAGATATTGCAAGGACCTCCCAAAACTCCTTCATCGAGTCCGTATTTTGAACCATGCCTTCCACTGATGGTTCCATCGAATTCATCACCTGTGTGAATAGTCGACTGTCATCAGTCGACCACTGCTCGTATGTGGGATCACTCACTGCTAGAGGTTGTCAGTCAGATATTTTGATAATCGTATTCCCCTAAGCATCTTCTCAACCTTCTTGCGCCATGTCGAGTAACCATCTGGTCCATTCAACCGTCTATCGACAAGTCGAACCGATGAAACAATTGTGCCAGTGCCCAATGTCCCCACCATTGTATTTTCAGCACTAAACTTTGCCAATACGCGATCAATGTAGCCAGAAATGACTTGCGCAAAGAAAACAGAGAGTAAAGGTAGATTACACAAGTCAGGACAGAGAAGCAACCCAGGTTACTTTCTGTTAGATCCTGATGTGGATACCGGGTCAGGAACAGAGATTCACACAAACCCAGGTCTGCTCTTTGTTAACTCCTGATACCCTCGTCGAGAGTCAGAGGTTCATGCAAACAAACCATTGTCTACCCTCTGAGTATTCTCTCTAATCTCATAACCCATGTTGAGATCAAAATCAGATGATCATACAAGAGTTCCTCTCTTATTATCCACGACCCAACAAACAACTCGCCTATGCCGACGTACGACGAGGACGAGGTCGGCAGTAGGGGGGCTTCTACTAGGGCAAATGGAGGCTGGGGGGTGGTGGCTTCCACTCGAGTAGAGGGAGGCAGGCGGGGGTGGGGTGTGTCGGGTGAGAGGGGGTAGAGAAAGAAATTTTTTTTTATATGGAGAAATAATTCAGAGTTTTGGCTCTGATACCATGTAGAAATGAATAGATTGAATAATTTATTATCAATAAAGGAGTACATATATATATATATATATATATATATATATATATATATATATATATATATATATATATATATATGAGAGGCTAGCTCCTCTCTATATTATTCTATCCGATATGGGACTAAAGTCCACTAATACTTTAACAAACTTGATAAAAATAAATTGAAAATCTCAAAAGTAATAACCATTCATGAATTTTCTTTTTCTTTCTAAAATAACATTCATAATCTTATTCAATTTAAAAAAAAATTATAAACATTTGAAAAAATAAAACAATAAAAATATCTTTAAAATGAATAAAAAAATTATCTTCAAGATAACATCATATCAAATAAATACAAAATACAAAAAAATCGAAGACAAACTTAAGAAAAACAATTTATATTTACCCAAAAAATTATTTTCTTTTTCAACAAAAGAGAACAACATTCATTATCTTATTCAATTTCGAAAAAAATATAAACATTTAAAAAAAATGAAAAATATCTTATAATGAAAAAAAAAAAATTCTCTTCAAGAGAATATATATCAAAATTGATGAAATCTTAAACTAGATCAAAATAAATTGAAGATCTCAAAGTACATCCATTTTACCAAAAAAGAAATTGTTTGTACAACAAAAGAGAATAAATATTCATTATCTTATTTAATTTTGAAAAAAAAAATTATGAACATTTTTAAAATAAAACAATGGAAAATGCCTAAAAGATGAACAAACTTAAAGAGAAGATGACATCAATGTTGATAACAGAAAATTATAAACAAATTTGATAAAAATAAATTAAAGACCTCAAAAGTATATAAAAAAAATATTCGGTCACAAGGAATCAATTGTTGGTAACACTGTTTGTAGGTATGGAGAGAGAAAAAAATGGAACAAGAATGAGGTTGTGGTTAGACAATGAATGAGACGGATACATGAAAGGAAGATTAAGGTTGTCCCTAGGTTCAATATTAGGTTCAGGTGATGAAGGTTAGAACCGCCGTCTCTATAGGCCAGAGATGCTTGTGTTAGTAATATTGTTGTTTTCCTTTTTACTAAAAATTCAGAATATAAAAATAAAATAGATGTTACCGACCTCTGGGGAAGTCGTGCACGAAGCACTGCCCTAAGAGTTTATTCGGGATCTGTGTACAGATGTTCCCGAAGCTCCTAGTGGTAAAACCCCCGCACTACCGGTATCTCGTTGCCGCACACGACTCGGAGAGAACGACCAGAACTTAACTCTGCCCAGAGCTTGGAGATGATGAAGATCGAACAGAATGTTGACAGAGATTTTTCGTAAAGAATTTTTCTGAGTCATTTACAAAGAACACACAGACCAATATATAAGACTGATGTGTAACGGTCTGAATTAATTCCGATTAATTCAGCCATTACACAAGAGTATTAAAAGAATAAATCTGGACATGAAAAAATGTAACTGTTCAAAATATTTGTAACGTTCAGAAATAAATAAATGAAAGGAGCAAAAAGAATTTTAGGGTCCCAGCCCGAACCCGAAGAGGAAATCGGATCGGCATTCGGCGCCCGCAGATGTGGGCGCGTACCAGCACCCGTTACGCGCGCCGAACCGAACCGAGCCGAGTCAGGCCGGGCGGTGGCGGCGGCGTGCGCGTGTGGCCCAAGGGGTTCCCCACACAACAACTTAATAGAGCAAAGAAGAGAAAGTAATATATATGCACAAGAGGGCTTTGGTGCATCCGATGTGGGACTAAAGAAGTGAAGAGGAATTTGAACTTTTGCAAGACAAACAAAATCAAAACCAACAATCCCCCCCCCCCAAAAGGTCAAGTTCCGAAACAGAGATAAGAGTGAAGTAAATAGAGAGAGAGAGCATCTGGGCAGTAAAATACTATGCATAGATGAGATGGACTACAGCCTTGAATCTCACGTAGTGACTATTGCCTTAATCTGAAGAAGTGCTTGATGGACTATGCCTTGAATCAGACTTCTTGAACCAAATTTAGAAAAATAGCACACATAGTACGCTAGAGGTCCTTGATCTATCGGGTGACACTTTTAAATGGCCATGCGCACTTTCCACATTCATGAGAGTTGTCTGGGATTGCCCTGTCCCATAGTCGCGGCCTTCACGACCTCTCATATAGGTAAATCCTTAATGGTTGGTGATATGAATCAACCTAGCATTACAGCTTGGACCTATTAAGAGTTTAAACTCATCCTAACCATATCACACAGGAACACTGTCACCATAGGGATGGGGAGTCATTGTACACATGTACAGCCGCTTGGGCTTTATTTTAGTGAGACTTTAATCTCGAGTCAGTGTTCCATAAAGTCACCTAAGTTCAGCTTGTTTCTACCCATTGAACCGGCTTCTTGGGATCTCCAGTCAGACTCGGTTGGGTTGCCACTGCTGGTGACTAACTTATGGGCTTAACCCCATCCCCCTCGATGATTCTAGGATCAAAGTCCTAGACAGACCCTTCGTCAAGTGATCTGCAAGGTTTTTTTCTGACTTTATATAGTCAAGAACCACATATTTGCCTAGTAGGCTGTTTATTGACTTGAAGCGCAGCTGCAGGTGCCTGTTCATCTTAGTATTCATAGAATCATGCTTTAGTAGTTCAATAACAGATTTATTATCATAATTTATAGAAATTGCAGGAACAGGACTAAGAGAAACAGGTATATGCATAATAAGATTTTTAAGCCATTCAGCTTCTGTGCAAGTTGTATCTAAAGCTATCATTTCAGAGTCCATTGTATTCCTAGCTATGATAGTTTGCTTGCAAGAGCCCCAGGAGATTGCAGCTCCTCCTAGAGTAAATACATATCCAGTAGTAGATTTTATATCATGTGAGTCGGTTACCCAGTTTGCATCTGAATAACCTTCTATGATATCAGGATGCCTAGTAAAATAAAGTTTGTAGTCTAGGGTGCCCTTGAGATATCTAAATACCCTATCCAAGGCAGTCTAATGTGACTGATTTGGGTTACTGGTATACCTGCTTAGTCTTCCAATAGCAAATGCAATATCAGGTCTTGTCCTATTAGTTATATACATAAGGGAGCCTATCATCTATGAATATTTATGTTGTTCCAAAGGTGGTCCTTCATTCTTTTTCAGTACAATACTGCTGTCATAAGGAGTAAGAACAGGTTTCTTATCAAATAACTCAAACCTTTTTAGCATTTTTTCAATTGAATGTGCTAAAGATAGAGTATAACCCTCTTTGCCTTTGGTCACTTGCATTCCTAAAATTAAGTTGGCTTCTCCTAGGTCTTTCATATTAAACTGGCTAGATAAATAGTTCTTTGTAATATTTATCAATTCCAGTGATGAACCTAGGATAAGGATGTCATCTACATACAAGCATAAAATGATACAACTTTTACATGTACCTTTTGAGTATATACATTTGTCATACTCATTTGACAAGAAACCATATTCACAAATTACTTTGTCAAATTTGTTGTGCCATTGTTTGGGAGCTTGTTTCAAGCCATAGAGGGATTTTACTAGTCTGCAGACTTTCTTTTCTTGACCTTTAGCAATGAAACCTTCAGATTGGTCCATATAAAGTTCTTCCTCTAGATCTCCATTCAAAAATGCTGTCTTTACATCCATTTGATGGATTAACATATCATGAATGGATGCTAAGGCCAAAAGAGTTATAATGGATGTGATCCTAGCTACAGGAGAGTAGGTATCAAAATAATCTAACCCTTTCTTCTGGGTAAAACCCTTGGCAACTAATCTAGCTTTGTATTTCTCTATAGTACCATCGGCTCTGAGTTTCTTCTTGAAAATCCATTTACAGCCTATTGGTTTATTGCCTAAAGGTAGATCTATTAGAAACCAAGTGTTATTCTCCATGATGGAGTTGTATTCACTGGTAATGGCTTCTTTCCAGAAGGGAGCATCAGGAGACGACATTTCTTCTTCATAAGTTGAGGGATCACCCTCTATCAAAAAAGTGAAGAATCCTTCTCCTAAATTTTTCTCAATCCTATTCCTTTTACTCCGTCTTGGTTCTAAGTCTTGTTCAGATTGAGAGCTAAGTATTTGGACTTGAGAACTAGTAGATGGTATGGAGGAAGAGATTGAACTTCTATCCTTAAAAAGAAATATATTTTCAAAGTAAACTGCATCTCTTGCCTCTATAATGGTATTGTTAGAGATTTCATTTACTTCTGAGTGAGTCACTAGAAATCTATTGGCATAGCTGTCTAAGGCATATCCTATGAAAACAGCGTCTACAGTCTTGGGACCAATCTTCCTCTTTTTAGGTTCAGAAATTCTGACTTTAGCAAGGCATCCCCAAACTCTAAGGTAATTAGTCCTAGGTGCTCTACCTTTCCACAGCTCATAGGGAGTCTTATCTTTTGTCTTACTAGGAATTCTATTAAGAATATAACAGACAGTTAAAAGGGCTTCTCCCCATAAGTTATCAGGAGCACCAGAGCTGAGAAGCATGGCATTCACCATATCTAACAGAGTGCGGTTCTTGCGTTCAGCAACTCCATTAGACTGAGGTGAATATGGAGCAGTTACCTCATGAATTATTTCATATTCTTCACAAAAGTTAGTCATTTCGTTTGAGGTATATTCTCCACCACGATCAGATCTAAGGATCTTAATCTTCCTTTCTAATTGATTCTCAGCTTCAGATTTGTAGACTTTAAATCTATCTAGAACTTCATCTTTGGTTTTGAGAAGGTAGATGTAACAATACTTTGAATAATCATCTATAAATGTAACAAAGTGTTTTCTACCGCCTCTGGTCAAAATCCTATTTGAGTCACATACATCACTATGAATAAGTTCTAGAAGGTCAGAATTTCTTTCTACAGATTTGAAAGGTAATCTAGTGTGTTTGGCTTGAACACAAATCTCACATTTGTGTTTGTCATCTATTGGAGTCTTGGGAATAAGATCTAAATTCATCATTCTTTTAATAGAATCTAGGTTCACATGACCTAGTCTGCCATGCCAAACATTTGAAGATTCTATATTAGAGACAATGAGAGAACCATCAGACATTTTATTCATTGTACTTAAAATGAAAAGACCGTCTTTTACAAAGCCTTTTCCTATAAAAGAGTCATGCTTAGAAAAAACTATTTTATTAGCCTCCATTACAATTTTGTATCCTGAGGCTACAAGAAGGGATCCACTAACTAGGTTTCTCCTGACAGACGGCACATGAAGAACATCATGAAGAGTTAAGATTTTTCCTGATGTCATCTTCAGGTCAACTTTTCCTCTTCCAATAATTTGTGCCGTTGAACCATCTCCTAGGGTCACACCTCCTCCACTTGATTCCTGATAGTTTGAAAAACAGGAGCGATCAAACGAAACGTGAACATTAGCTCCAGAATCCAACCACCAATCATCAGAATGGTAAGAGAGGTTAATAAGGGGTTGAAAGCTTACAGACCTGAAGGAACTCGAAGAACCTTTGTGAAGCATGTTCGCTTCTGGTCTAATTGAGCCCTTTCCTTTGTAGGAGGTCTGGACAGCTTCCTTCTTCCTATGGTAGCAGTTGATGGACATATGGTTTGTTTTACCACACACAAAACAAAATCTCTTTTGATCCTGAGTCTGACTGAAGTTTCTAGGTTTTTGGTTTTGGTGATGATGGTTTTGGTGGTTAGGTTGAAAGTTTTTCTTCTTCTTGAAGAAATTCTTTTTGGGTTTATAAGGAAAATTAGACTTGGGTTTTCCTTGGCCTTCTACAAGGTTTACCTTAACTTTAGATTCAGTCTTAGGCTTAGACCTCAATCTAATTTGTTCTTCGGTTCTAATTTTCTTTAGGACTTGATTGTAGGTAAGATCTTCTTGTGTATGGATCAGATCCTTAGCCATATCAGACCAAGAGGGAGGTAGCTTGTCTATTAGGCATGCTATTTTATGTTCATTGGAGAAAGATGTCCCTTTGGCTTGAATATGTCTAAGGTATTCTTGGAATTCATGGAGCTGGTCATTCATTGGTTTGTTATCTACCATAAAATACCTATTAAAGGTTGAAGAATTAAACATTTCTATTCCGGCATCATCACAGCCGTATTCATCTTCCAAGGCTTTCCACAGTTCTTTAGCGCTCTTGTATTCAAAAAATATATCATACAAGGATTCAGATAATGCGCTTAGAATTCTATGAAAGCAGTGGAAGTCTATCTCTTTAGGGGTTTTTGGTTTCGAGGAGGTGGACACTCCTATGTCAGACTCGGTATCATCAGAATCATTTGTGACGGGTGTGGACCCATCAATGGCAGAAATAAGTCCTAAGGTTGTGAGCCAAAATTTCATTTGGCTCTGCCATCTCTTGAAATATGAACCATCAAACTTAGCAGGTTTTGCAGTAGAGGATTCCTCCTTTCCAGTCATGATTGCGGTCTGAAAATATAAATTTATTTAATCACAGTGTCTAAGATAATAGTTTAGGTGGTCTTTGCTAATCAATCTTAAAATCTTTAGTTTTTCAAGTGTTGATCAACTCAGGTTAGCTGTAGGGGCCGGTTCCCAGCTAGCGGTGGTCCGAAGACTCTTAAATACCGTGTCGCTTAGGGTTATTTACACCCGGTTGACAGAAGGACCCTTTCGGCTTGTGCCCGAGTTTGTCTCTACTTTGAAACTTTAGATTTGAAGATTTTATTTGCAATTTTCTTTTTACTAAACTATTTTTCTTTTGGTCCTAGATTGCTTTTAAAAATACTAAGTGAATATGTGATAAAAATTGCAATTGAGAAAATTATTAAATGTGCTAATAATTTTAAAAAATACTTTAAGCAAATTTGCAATTTGACAGAATAGTCAGCAACTTGATAAGTAAACAAATAATAAAAAATTTGCTATGGTAAATATTAAGCAAATTAAAATTTGTAGAAGTTTTCTACTGTTAACTTGAATTTGCTACAGTAACTATTGTGAACAAATACGGTAACTATTGTTAACTTGAATTTTGTAGAAAATTTGTGGAGTAACTATTAACAATTTGCTATAAGTCAAATTCTCTAGAATACAAATAAATTGCTAGAAATCAAATTCTCTATAATACAACAGTAACTATGTTACAAGTTGTGAACAAGTTGTGAATAAAAGGTTGTGAATAAATTGCTAGAAATCAAATTCTCTAGAATACAACAGTAACTATGTTACAAGTTGTGAACAAGTTGTGAACAAAAGGTTGTGAATAAAAATTGCTACAGTCTAATTCAACAGTAACTATTTTGTACATAAATCAACAGAAGCAAACATGCACAGAAGCGAACATGCAGTTGATTCCCTAAACTATTTTGTACTAAAATTGTTACAGTCTAATTCAACGTTACAAATATTTTGCGAATAAACTCTTAGATTGTTAGTAATATTGTTGTTTTTCTTTTTACTAAAAATTCAGAATATAAAAATAAAATAGATGTTACCGGCCTCTGGGGAAGCCGTGCACAAAGCACTGCCCTAAGAGTTTATTCGGGATCTGTGTGCAGATGTTCCCGAAGCTCCTAATGGTAAAACCCCCGCACTAGCGGTATCTCGTTGCCGCACACGACTCGGAGAGAACGACCAGAACTTAGCTCTGCCCAGAGCTTGGAGATGATGAAGATCGAACAGAATGTTGACAGAGATTTTTCGTAAAGAATTTTTCTGAGTCATTTACAAAGAACACGCAGACCAATATATAAGACTGATGTGTAACGGTCTGAATTAATTCCGATTAATTCAGCCGTTACACAAGAGTATTAAAAGAATGAATCTGGACATGAAAAAATGTAACTGTTCAAAATATTTGTAACGTTCAGAAATAAATAAATGAAAGGAGCAAAAAGAATTTTAGGGTCCCAGCCCGAACCCGAAGAGGAAATCGGATCGGCATTCGGCGCCCGCAGATGTGGGCGCGTACCCGCACCCGTTACGCGCGCCGAACCGAACCGAACCGAACCGAGCCGGGCCGGGCGGCGGCGCGCGCTTGTGGCCCAAGGGGTTCCCCACACAACAACTTAATAGAGCAAAGAAGAGAAAGTAATATATATGCACAAGAGGGCTTTGGTGCATCCGATGTGGGACTAAAGAAGTGAAGAGGAATTTGAACTTTTGCAAGACAAACAAAATCAAAACCAACAGCTTGTTCCATTAAAAAATGAGATAAAAAGAAACGGAAAAGAAAGACATGGAGGGGACTGTCAAACTTTGTTATTTTAGGTTTGCAGCTGTCATTATAATGAATAAAAATGAATGAGAGGGAATCCATGTAATTTAAAACTCCATCAATAATATATTTTTCATCTTTTAAAAATCCTGGCTAACAGAGTATATTTTGAATTGACTAATAGCTGGTTATAAAAACACATCTTTTAAAATTGACTTACCCCGCTAGTAGGTTTTCTAAATCCGGCCCGAACCAAACCCCGCCAAAATATAAATCGGTCCAGAAGCCATTCCATTTTTCCACATTCGATTCGCTTCCAAATAATTAAAAGAAGAATATATACACACCCCATGTATTACTTAGCACACCCCAAGTGTTAAGTATACCCCATTTTAAATGAATAAAATTAACATAAATGTTAAGTATATCCCACCACATGACCAAAATACCATTTTCTATTATAACCTAAAACCTATCATCATTCCTAAGTACACCACACACCCTTACAACCGGTCCTCTGTCTACTCTCCTCTCTCCAAACCTAACCGGTCCCCTCTCTTCTTCGTTCGACATACTATTGCCGAGGAGCTTATGGATTGTTCGGCTACCACAATGGAGAGACAATCCCAAGAGCAATCCACAGACGATCTATTGGGGGTGAGTATTTCAAATCAAACATCCTAATTAGTTCAAAATGAGTATTATTTTCGTTGATGATCACTGCTAGGGTTTCGAATCCCTTAAATTCTTGTTAAAATGAAACAAAATTTTAAAAAAATTGGGTGTATTCACGGTTCTGTTCGAGCCTGGTTTGTCGAGTGTATAGAATGGTGTTCGACCCACGACAGTCGAACATTGTTGTGCAGATTCGACCATAGTGTGTCGAATGGAAGATCACGTGTTCGGTCCCTATTGATCGAACAATAGGGATATGTTCGAACTGTGTTGGTCGAACATTAGTGATATGTTCGACCTGTGTTAGTCGAACAGTAGGGATATATTCGACATAGACTGGTCGAACAGTTCATTTTCAAGCCCAAATTGTTTATCCTCATTAATTTTTTTAATTGTTGATATTTTGAATCAATCTAGCAGGAAGGACATATACAAGGAGGAGGCGACCTACAGCTTCTTATAGGAGGCGTCGGTTGGAAGAGTTGGCAACTGCACGTACCAGTCGTCAAGAAACAGTAACAGATGCTCCGATTCAAATGAGCGAGCAACTCTATGCTTTTGTCGAGCATTGTAAATTGTAAATTATAAATCTTAACTCTATGCATTTGAGATAGGCCTCCATGCTCGACAACTTTATGCTTTTGTCGAGCATTGTAAATTATCTTCAATGTTGACTCATTCTCACTAAAAGATTCCTTCAACGTGCTCAATATATCTTTTGGCCTTGTATTGTTCTTCGACAAGTCTTTGACAAGTTGAACTTCAGCGGGTGTTAGTCGACCGGCATCCCCGCTATATGAGTGTCTAACCAAATTTTGTCCCATTGGATGATTATGTGAGCCGCATATAACCGTCAATGATGTCACGCCCCGGTCCCGTAAGGGCCGATCGTCCTCGCTTGGTCCCTACGGAACCGATCGTCCTCGCTTGGGTGCGATGTCGTACAAGCCTAAGTTGCGCTTGCACCAGGCAAAGTACCTACACAAGACACAATTCAGACAAAAATAAACATATATATATAAGCACGGAATGTAAATGCAGAGAATCAAAGTTGAACACATTTGATAGGAACACAAAATACTTTCTTTAATGAATACTTGAAGATTTGGATTACAAAGTACTTGCTTGGCTGAGTTACAAAATATGCCTTAGAAGGCTTATAACTCTTTTTACAATGCCCATATATTATATCCTTTTAGTAGGACCAAAAATTAAAACATCTAGCAGAGGAGGAGTTGCCCACAGGAGAGAAAAAGCTAAGGAAGCAGCCCGAGTACAGTCCTGCTGAAAGGATGCACTAACACTGGTTTAAAATGATCGTCATGCTCTCGCTACCAGAACCTGGAGATATGCCCACAAACGTGGGCCAGTACTACCACATGTACTGGTAAGCGACCGTGGCCAAACTCACCTAGAAATTCACACTAAGTAAGCATGTGAAGCTAGCATTATTAGGTGATCTTTCTAGTTGTCTAGTTTCTTTTTAACAATTCATGCAAGAAAACATAGACGATAGATAGACTATGCATATGATAAATCTTACCCACAGCCGAACGGTTATCCCTACAGCAGACACACAACAATTTGCATATATGTATAAAACTCATGTGTCTATCTGTATTGGCAACAAGTATTAGGAATGCAAGAAGGTAAACCTAGCATGTGACCTAACTATATGATGGTCCATGGGAAAATCCATGAATAGCAGCATCTGGGACTACAAGCCCAGGCTAACTATTAGACAGGACACCTCCTAATCGCGAGGACTACAAGCCTCAGGGTGTTTCGATTATCTCTCCCAGGATGAACGATTCTCAGTGTCCCATGAATCGTTCAAGAGATCGATACCTTGTGCACAAGTTGTCCAAGACTGATACGATGAATGCGTTCTATCAGAATAATAACATTTCTATAGCAATAGTTGAACAAAAATGCATCAATAGGGACTATCACTTTTCGATAGAGCATTAGCACTTCAATCTGTCATATTCATCATTTTAAACGATAAGGAGTCGAATATCAGTTCTCTCAAACGAGTTTAAGGCAAATTTTATATTTAAAATAGTATAGTTCTTTTAACAAGAAACAAGGAAATAACAGTTCTATAAATCAAACATGCAAATTCTATCTTTTTTTAGCATATCTTGTTAATGAGTTAACATTTACCATAGGGACATGCAATTCAAGTAAACTAGAGATTCTTTATTATGACGTGTAGACTAAAGGATTCATCGAAGGGCCTAAGCCACTCACCGATTGAATCGAATGAGAGGATGTAGAAGCCTTATACAACGGTCACTCCTTGGTTATGCATCCTAAAAATGCAACAATTACTTGGTTAGCATCCTTCGATCTCTTTTTCTTATGATTCGAAAAGAACGCGCAAGCGAGAAAAGCGAATCATGAAAATCAAGTCATCGAAAGCAAGACAAAACACAAAAAAACACAAAACTAAGAAGCAAAGCAATCAACAAAAACTCTTGGACTCATTTTAATATAAGCCGTTCCATTAATTTGAAGGGTTCATTGCATTTTGTCCGTGTTAATTTGGCGGTAAGGTTTCTCCGAGACTCGATTCTCAACCTAGTCAAAGTAACAAGTGTTCCATAAGTAACCGTTTGGAGCGGAGTATTACATAATGCCCCCACTGAGAAGAAGTTTCGTCCTCGAAACTTAAGAGAACAAGGAGTCGAAGATCAAGGCATCAAGAGGTCAAAGGAATCAGACTCACCAACATTGTGCCCGCTAGTGTCCCGTTCTATATTCAGCTGATACACTCTAGCCCTTCTTGGTTGATCAGCTTGTTCATTAGCTGAGGCTGGGGCAGGGTTCTGATTCTGTCCACGTCCGGCATTCTTGTTGCTGTCACGTGGTGCGGGCCTCTTGGTCGGATAATTTCTTAGAAGATGGGCCCTTTTGGCCGCTGTCGAAGCATTCCCCGTTAGCAACACGACAAGTTTCCACTACGAGCCCTTGATTGCCATAATAACTGCACTTAAGCCTAGGGCGTTGATCGCCCTCTGCCTTATTTTCTCCATCTTGGTATCTTTTAGTAGGAGGGTTTTAAGCAGCTGGTGCCCTCTCGGAAGCACTCCGTGGCGCATATTGCTCGTTCTGAACCGCTGCCTCAAAAGCTTTTATGTAGGAGGTACATTTTGTCATGCCCCGATCTCTCGTAGGCTAATCGGTAGTCCCCGCTAGGCGAGAATCACCGCGCCAGCACTCCCGCGGGACGATCGCTTGCATAATCTGGGCGTGATGCCGTACGAGCGTAAGCCGCGCCCGTGAAAGGCCGTGGTTCTGGTTGGCAATAAGAGATCTAGGCCACAAAGTCGCACAGATTGTCCGAGTACAGCAGAATTATAAACACATAGGTGATTAGTAACAAGTTCACTGAGTCGTCAATAGCGAAAGCATTGAATAACACAAGTAGAAGTAAAGCAAACTCTTTATTGATATTAAATAAGTATTACAGGCGGCGTATAGCCGAGATTACAGTTTGCTCAAGCCTCTTTCTCTCTCTCTGAAACAGTAAAAGCGTGCCAAGTGGCTACATTTATGGAATGATGTAGGCGATATTCCAAGCATTATGTCTTGTATATATACTTCAGTTCCGGAAGCAACACTCCAAGGCTCCAGAGTGAACTCCACGCCTTAGCACGCTCGAAGGAGGCATCCGCACCGATCTAGGTTCTCCTATACCTTGCAAGAAATCTGGTGGATTATCAGTACATGAATGCACTGGTGGGGAGGCTACTCGTCCGCTCGACAAATCCAAACACGTTCTATAGGTTCCGTGCACCAACTATTAGGTTGTCTTTCTAATCTTGCCTAGGATCAGTTTTATAGCAATGATGAATAGCCTAACTCGTGTGGCAGTGCACCGTACGATATGAGACGAAACACGATGAGACTTACCAACTTATCATTTGTCCTTCCTTGTCCAAGGCAAACCAAGTTAATTCAAGCACGAGCAGCATATATAATGAAATTCAGGGACAACAGTAAATACAAACACAAGTGTTGTGAGCGAGATTATGTTTCGGGTGCACGAGCTATATGAAATATCAGGTATTGCAGATGATGTTAAAGTATTCCATATGTACAAGTTATCCTCAAGACTCATTCAGGTATTTTCGATTTCCAAGCGTGATACAATGACTCGCACGTGGATAGCCGCTAAGCAAGGATGACTTATCTATATGAATAATAAGTCGCTGGCATAGCCATCAATGACGGATCTTTGACGAGGATGGAAAGCAATGAAAGTACATGAGGCATTACAAACCATCCCGCCAAGATACATGAGACCCTACATTCATTTCCATTTTCGGATCAGATCGGGCCCCGGTGCCCCGAAGGCCGTCTGTGGAACAGAATCCGAAGATCCCCCTCGTTTTTGAGTTATCTGCGACATACAAGTCTCTAAGGTTATCCAAGTTCATATCTTGACAAGACAATCCATCGCACGAGTACACGAGATGTTTGAATCTTGATTCTTGCTCTGAACGAGTATTACTCCACGAGCTGTGATACTTGATTTACTTGACATGATTCTCATTCAGATGTAAACTTGACATAATTTTTATTCAGTGATTCAACTTGCCTTGACACATTCCCCTGGTGCGGGGACTGCCTTAGCGACCCAACGGTCGCGGATACTTGCAAGTTTACATTCCCAGAAGAACTATTTGATAGTCTCCTGGCTCACTAGATGTATGTACAATACACGATAGTGTTACTTGATTGTGGCACAAGTTTCGTGTGGCAAATATTGAGTCGAGGCAACATTACAAGTTAACATATAAGCAGGCAAGTATGCATTTACATTGAAACTTAAGTATTTACGTCAGCTCGGGCCCGAAGGTAAGCCGAGGAGTGAAACCGTAAAGGGACTTACCGAGCGACATTATCTAGGGTCGTGCAGTGTAGCAAATGAACAGTGCACTACTGAGTATACATATATCGTTCTACTCAAGGCATAGTGGAGTCTAGTTGCACAATGCAAATGTAGCATGCGAGGGTCTGATTATAAGCAATGTTTTATTTCCATGTTCTAACACAAGCAATACAAGTTTGGATTATTCCTTTAGCTAGGTACGTTGTATTCTTATTAGCATGCAAGGGGTGATTCACCTAGCGACTAGCATAAAATATCCATATTTTAAGTGTGCTGGCTAAGCAAAGACAAATTTATCGTAGCCACCCACCTTAGCGATGATTTGCCTCGGTTGAGCGATACTCCGAGCGAGCCTCTGAAATCCTAAGCTGAAACTCCTGAAGAACCAAGTCTGGAAATCCTCTTGCCTCAAACTAGTATTCTCGCTGAGAAAAGCAGGTCAGAATGTTGCACTTTTGCTGTTTGAATCGGCAGTCCGCTTGAGCGGAACGGGTTATTACATTATACACCACTCAGAAAAAGTTTTATCCTCGAAACTTACTGAGCGCAGGCCGTAATATCGTACTATCGAATCTATCACAAGCGTAGCAATCGGTACCACTAAATCTATTTGAACACAATCTCCTACTCGATCCTTACACTGTGTCCTGTGTATGCTGAGTCAGTCTCATTTGTGCCTTAGCACGGGACATATTGCTTAATGCAGGGTCCGTTACGATCTATCTTGAAAGATGATCTAAGGCTGAGGCAAACTTATACAAATCGTTATACTTGTTCAGGCGGATATTTACTTGTACTAGCATACGAGATCAGCATATCGCGAGTCTGGATCGTTCACATATTCGAAGCGTCCTTCAAACATATGCATGTCAACCAACTTAGCGATAGCGAAGTCTTAGCACTCGAGTTTCATATATCATTGAGTCTTGGATCGTGCACACGTTCAACGCGTCCCTCAAACATATATATTCAACCAAACTTAGAGATATTGAAATCGGACAAGCTACTTGTAAAAATCTCAAGGGTTCTCATTTTATAAATCACAAGGATACTTCCGATAGGGTCAATCAAATTCCATTCCAACTCAATCAAGTATTTGCACTACCTTAAGCACGATCTATTCAGTTTATCGACTAGCGTTCATCCGTTCGGGTCAAACATAGTATACTTTATTGTTCCCAAGTCTAACCCTAAGTCTTGTTGCCCCAGTTCTATAATTTGTTCAAGCGATATGATAAAGTTGGTCACACTGGTTCTTTCACTCAGCACAGGGTCGTCTGCCTAATTACTAGGTTAGCTCACAAGGTCATGGGTACAAGTTCAAGCATATGATTCATCGTACAAATTCGTCGTACGATGCTCGCCCCAATTCCTAGGGGTCAAACCAATGTTTATTTGCATGGGATATTCTACCCAAGCTCGTTTCACTCAGATTTCTAAACATCGAGCACAGATTTTTCCTACATACAATAGCATGTTCGTTTGCACAGGGGTTCGAGTCCGTTCAATAAAATCCATAATATTCAAGATGCAGGACAAGCCTAGTGATTTGCATAGTCTATCTCTCCAAACATGTTTTGATTGAATCTCTATCCATACCAAGTCTAGTCCACCAAGCCAAGATTCAAAATTCTAACCTTTTGTTTATAACTCCAAGTCGTCCAAACTAATTCACGTATCCGTTCACGAAACCATCAAGCGTGATTTATTACAGGTTCTAAGCTAACTTATCCTCGAAATATTTTCGATCACTTGTATTATAAACTCGTCTTATCATGGCGAATCAAAAGTCAAGACGATCCATAAGTTGTCACGCTCCGGTCTCACGCAAGTTCGATCACCCTCGTTAGACGTGAGATCACCACGCCAACGCTCCCGCTGGATAATCGTCCTAATCCGGGCGTGACGCATGTACGAGCATAGAGTTATGCTCGCACAAGACAAGAACGTTTGAACATTATGATTTTCTTCGGCACGATCGAGACACCTTATATTTTACTTTGCTCCATCCAAGTTATATATATATAATCCATCCAGTCAAGTCCATTTATGCAGTGATTATAATTCGTCTAGTAAAATCATCCTGCTTCAATATTATCGTTCGATAATTCCATAGGCTTACTTATATCCTTCCTCAAGCAACCAGGTTCAAATATTCAAATCCAAGTCTATTCCATCTTTTGATGCGTTCCATTCATCGAGTTCGTTTGGAATAATTATCGAACATGTTTTCGTGAGTTTGATCATCCCCGCCGTACATGAAATCACCACACCGGCACTCCCGCAGGATAATCGTTCTCATTGGGGCAGATTACGAATATTTTCTTTTCGAACTTGATTTCAAGATCGATCTTCCAAACTCCAAGCCAAATACATTATCATTCATCTCTTTCATCAAATCAAGATATTTATTTCCGGGCTAAATTCTATTCGAGCGATATTATATCAAGTTTAATTTATTTGTTTCAATCCGAAATCGCTTGCATAATTTTCCAAGTTTCCACCAAGTTTCTTTAACCAAGATATCTATTTCTATTTTTGTGAATCCCAATTCGATATAAGCCTTATCCTTTATTCAAGACATTCTCAAATCGTTCATTCCGACTATAACGAGACCTATGAATCCATTTGGACATTTCTAAATGATCCATACACCACTCGAAATTGAGTCATCCAATTAAATCCTCAATTAATTTGCATCTTCCGACACGAAATACCTTTCGAGTTATTTTCCAAAATCAAAGTACGATTCTCTATGTTTGCATAAGCGATCATCTAATAATATTTCTATCGGTTGCCATTCTAAGTCTGACTTGTCTTATTCCTGAATGATATCCCTTTTACGCTGCAACTAGCTTGTACCAAAGGGTCTTGGCACGCGATACTTCACACAACTTAGCTGAAAGGCTGTGTACATAGATAACCATTCGTGCAATATTCGATTTCGTATACTAACCAGTTGGGTAATAACGTATAGTTATTCGGGTTCGCACATAAGTCACGATTCTAGCACGAGTCTATTCCCAAAGGGTCTAGCACAGGTTGGTATAAAGGCCATAACATCATAATTTTGTACAAGCGATCATATCATTCACATGCATTTTTTGAAAGTATTTAGACTCATTGTTGGAATATTTTGTTGGGACATTAAGAGAGAGCGTATGATAACCCACGAACGAGCTTTCAAAACTGAGCAAAATTAAAATAAAGTCCAAAGGCGTATAGCCATGCTCTGATACCAATATGTCACGTCCTAATCTCCCGCAGGCTAATCGGTCGTCCCCGCTAGGCGAGAATCACCGCGCCAGCGCTTCCGCAGGACGATCGCTTGTATAATCTGGGCGTGCTGCCGCACGAGCGTAAGCCAGTGCAAGGCCGTGGTTCTGGCTGGCGATAAGAGGTCTAAGCCATAGAGTCGCACAGATATCCAAGTGTATCAGAATTATAAACGCATAGGCGATTTGTCACACCCCGATCTCCCGCAGGCAAATTGGCCATTCCCGCTAGGCGAGAATCACCGCGCCAGCGCTCCCGCGGAACGATCGCTTTGACCCATCCGGGCGTGATGCCGCACAAGTTTGAGCCACATCTATGCAAGGCCGTGGTTCATTGGCTGGCGGTAAGAGTTCTAAGCCACATAGTCGCACAGATTGTCCGAGTGCAGCGGAATCATGAACGTATAGGCGATTTGGTAACAGGTTCACTGAGTCGACAATAGCGGAAGCATTGAATAACATAAGTTGAAGCAAAGTAACTCTTTATTGATATAAACAAGTGTTACAGGCGGCGTATAGCCAAGATTACAAGTCGCTCAAGCCTCTCTATCTGAAACAGAAAAAGCGTGCCAAGTGGCTACAATTATGGAATGATTTTACAGGCGATGTCCAGGCGATGTTCACAACATTATGTCTTGTATATGTGCTTCAGTTCCGGATGCAGAGCTGCTTCAGAGTGATCTCCACGCCTTAGCACGTACGAAGGAGCATCCGCACCGAACGAGGTTCTTCCGCACCCTGCATACAATCTGGTGGATTCAGTACATTGAATGCACTGGTGGGGAAACTACTCGCTCGCTCGACAAATCCAAACACGTAATGAAGGTTTCGTGCACCAACTATTAAGTTGTCTTTCTAGTTGCCTTAGAATCAGTTTCATGCAAAGATTGAATAGCCTAATTCGTGTGGCAGTGCGCCGTGCGACATGAGAGAAAACACGGCGAGACTTACCAACTTACCATTTGTCCTTCCCTGTCCAAGAAAAATATTATTAATTCAAGCACGGGCAAGTATAAACATTCAGGGGCATTCATAATGAAAACCAAGTTATAGCATATGCAAACACGAGAGTCATTTTATATCATGATCGTTCAGGTGTTCAGTTGTTCTTGATGCGATACAATAACTCGCACGCGGATAGCCGCTAAGCGAGGATGACTTGTATATCTTTCATTTTACAAGCAAGCATACAATAGCTAAACATACAAGGCGATCACTGGTATATGCCATAAAGGACGATATAGTCTTTGACGAGAATGGTATACAATGAAAGTACAAAAGGCGCTGCAAGCCATTCCGACAAGAGACTAAATAATAGGTCTCGCCCAGACCGGGTCGATGTCAGTGCCCCAGCATCGCCCGCGAGACCGTGACCCTGTGCACAAGTTGTCCGTGATCGTACGGCGTCTTGGTTAAGTTATCAATTTACATGGTTGGGGCAACAAGAGTACAAGACAAGAGGCATGCTGTTGACGCAACAAGAGTACAAGACAAGAGGCATGCTGTTGACGCAACAATAGTACAAGACAAGAGGCATGTTGTTGAGGAAACAATAGTACAAGACAAGAGGCATGTTGTTGAGGCAACAATAGTACAAGACAAGAGGCATTGCCTGATTCGTTTCGCATAGTCCTTCTGAACAATTTTAGCATAACAGGGTGTGGGCTAGCTTATGCCACAAGCATTGAGTCGAGGCAACGTATGAACAAGCAAGCATGCATTTATATAAACATAAGCAATCATGTTGGCTCGGGCCCAAAGGTAAGCCGAGGGGTGAAACCCTTAGGGACTTCCCGAGCAACACGTTCTAGGGTAGCATGCGAGGGTCTGAACATACATATAAGCAATGTTTCATTTTCATGTTCTAACATAAGCAATACAAGTTGGGATTATTCCCTTAGCTAGGTGCGTTGGATTCTTATTAGCATGCATGGGGTGATTTACCTAGCGACTAGCATGTATCATTCCAGATTTTATGTGTGCTGGCTAAGCAAAGACAAGTTCACCGTAGCCACCCACCTTAGAGATGATTCGCCTCGGTAGAGCGATACGTCAAGCGAGCCTCTGAAAGCCTAAGCCGGATTCCTATAGGGACAAGTCTGGATATCCTTTACCTTAAATGAGTGTTCTCGCCTGAACAAAGCGAGTCAGGACATGCACTTTTGCCATTTGAAACGGCAGTCCGCTAGAGCGAAATGGGGTGTTACATCCTACCCAACTCAGAAAAAGTCTCGTCCTCGAGACTTACTGAGGACAAGCAGTACGTTTTAATCAATTTTGATTAAACGATACAAGGCTGAGGCAAACCTATACAAGTCGTTGTACTTGTTTATCTGGATATTCACTTGCACAAGAGTTCGAGATCAGCATATCGCTAGTCTGGATCGTACGGACATTCGAAGTGCACTTCTAGCATGAGCACGCCAACCAACTTAGCGATAGCGAAGTCTTAGCACTCGAGTTTCACCTTTTCTAAGTCTTGGATCGTGCACAGGTTAAAGGCGTCCCTCAAACATATGCATTTAACCAAACTTAGAGATAGTAAAATCGGACAAGCTACTTGCGATAATCTCAAGGGTCCGTACAGGTTGGCACAAAGGCCACTCGCAGCACAAAATCATACAAGCAAGCATATCATTCAAAACACATTTTGAAAGTATTTAAACTTATTGTTGGAATATCCCATCGAGGCATTGAGAGAGAGCATGCACATAACCCACGAACGAGCTTTCGAAATTGAGATAATCAAAATGAAGTCCAAAGACGTAGAAGCCAGGCTCTGATACCATTATGTCATGCCCCGATCTCCCGCAGGCAAATCGGTCGTTCCTGCTAGGCGAGAATCACCGCGCCAGCGCTCCCGCGGAACGATCGCTTTGACCCATCCGGGAGTGATGCCGCACGAGCGTGAGCCACGCCCGTGCAAGGCCGTGGTTCATTGGCTGGCGGTAAGTGTTCTAAGCCACAGAGTCGCACAGATTGTCCGAGTGCAGTGGAATCATGAACGCATAGGCGATTTGGTAACAGGTTCACTGAGTCAACAATAGCGGAAGCATTGAATAACACAAGTTGAAGCAAAGCAACTCTTTATTGATATAAACAAGTGTTACAGGTGGCGTATAGCCGAGATTATAAGTCGCTCAAGCCTCTCTCTCTGAAACAGTAAAAGCGTGCCAAGTGGCTACAATTGTGGAATGATTTTACAGGCGATGACCATGCGATGTTCACAATATTATGTCTTGTATATGTGCTTCAGTTCCGGATGCAGCGCTGCTTTGGAGTGATCTCCACGCCTTAGCACGCACGAAGGAGCATCCGCACCGAACGAGGTTCTCCCGCACCCTGCATACAATCTGGTGGATTATCAGTACATTGAATACACTGGTGGGAAAACTACTCGCCCGCTCGACAAATCCAAACACGTAATAAAGGTTCCGTGCACCAACTATTAAGTTATCTTTCTAGTTGCCTTAGAATCAGTTTCATGCAAAGATTGAATAACCTAATTCGTGTGGCAGTGCGCCGTGCGACATGAGAGGAAACACGGCGAGACTTACCAACTTACCATTTGTCCTTTCCTGTCCAAGGCAAACATTATTAATTCAAGCACGGACAAGTATAAACATTCGGGGGCATTCATAATAAAAACCAAGTTATAGCATATGCAAACACGAGAGTCGTTTTGTATCATGATCGTTCAGGTGTTCAGTTGTTCTTGATGCGATACAATGACTCGTACGCGGATAGCCGCTAAGCGAGGATGACTTGTTTATCTTTCATTTTACAAGCAAGCATGTAATAGCTAAACATACAAGGCGATCACTGGCGTATGCCATAAAGGATGATATAGTCTTTGACGAGAATGGTATGCAACGAAAGTACAAGAAGCGCTGCAAGCCATTCCGCCAAGAACAAGAGACTAAACAATAGGTCTCGCCCGGACCGGGTCGATGCCAGTGCCCCAGCATCGCCCGCGAGACCGTAACCCTATGCACAAGTTGTCTGTGATCGTACGACATCTTGGTTAAGTTATCAATTTACATGGTTGGGGCAACATGAGTACAAGATAATAGGCATGCTATTGAGGCAACAATAGTACAAGACAAGAGGCATGCTGTTGAGGAAACAATAGTACAAGACAAGAGGCATGCTGTTGAGGCAACAATAGTACAAGACAAGAGGGATTGCCTGATTCGTTTTGCATAGTCCTTCTGAACAATATTTGCATAATAGGGTATGGGCTAGCTTATGCCACAAGCATTGAGTCGAGGCAACATATGAACAAGCAAGCATGCATTTATATAAACATAAGCAATCACGTTGGCTCGGGCCCGAAGGTAAGTCGAGGGGTGAAACCGTTAGGGACTTCCCGAGCAACACGTTCTAGGGTAGCATGCGAGGGTCTGAACATACATATAAGCAATGTTTTATTTCCATGTTCTAACATAAGCAATACAAGTTGGGATTATTCCCTTAGCTAGGTGCATTGGATTCTTATTAGCATGCAGGAGGTGATTTACCTAGCGTCTAGCATGTATCATTCCAGATTTTATATGTGCTGGCTAAGCAAAGATAAGTTCACCGTAGCCACCCACCTTAGAGATGATTCACCTCGGTAGAACGATACGTCAAGCGAGGCTCTGAAAGCCTAAGCTGGATTCCTGTAGGGACAAGTCTGGATATCCTTTGCCTTAAACGAGTGTTCTCGCCTGAACAAAGTGGGTCAGGACATGCACTTTTGCCATTTGAAATGGCAGTCCGCTAGAGCGGAACGGGGTGTTACATCCTACCCAACTCAGAAAAAGTCTCATCCTCGAGACTTACTGAGGACAAACAGTACATTTCAATCAATTTTGATTTAACGATACAAGGCTGAGGCAAACCTATACAAGTCATTGTACTTGTTTATCTGGATATTCACTTGCACAAGAGTTTGAGATCAGCATATCGCTAGTCTGGATCGTACGGACATTCGAAGTGCACTTCTAGCGTGAGCACGCCAACCAACTTAGCGATAGCGAAGTCTTAGCACTCGAGTTTCACCTTTTCTAAGTCTTGGATCGTGCACAAGTTAAAGGTGTCCCTCAAATATATGCATTCAACCAAACTTAGAGATAGTGAAATCGGACAAGCTACTTGCGATAATCTCAAGGGTCCGCACAGGTTGGCACAAAGGCCACTCGCAGCATAAAATCATACAAGCAAGCATATCATTCAAAACACATTTTGAAAGTATTTAGACTTATTTTTGGAACATCCCATCGAGGCATTGAGAGAGAGCGTGCACATAACCCACGAACGAGCTTTCGAAACTGAGATAATCAAAATGAAGTCCAAAGACGTAGAAGCCAGGCTCTGATACCATTATGTCATGCCCCGATCTCCCGCAGGCAAATCGGTCATTCCCGCTAGGCGAGAATCACCGCGCCAGCGCTCCCGCGGAACGATCGCTTTGACCCATCCGGGCGTGATGCCGCACGAGCGTGAGCCACGCCCGTGCAAGGCCGTGGTTCATTGGCTGGCGGTAAGTGTTCTAAGCCACAGAGTCGCACAGATTGTCCGAGTGCAGCGGAATCATGAATGCATAGGCGATTTGGTAACAGGTTCACTGAGTCGACAATAGCGGAAGCATTGAATAACACAAGTTGAAGCAAAGCAACTCTTTATTGATATAAACAAGTGTTACAGGTGGCGTATAGTCGAGATTACAAGTCGCTCAAGCCTCTCTCTCTGAAACAGTAAAAGCGTTCCAAGTGGCTATAATTGTGGAATAATTTTACAGACGATGTCCAGGCGATGTTCACAATATTATGTCTTGTATATGTGCTTCAGTTCCGGATGCAGCGCTGCTTCGGAGTGATCTCCACGCCTTAGCACGCACGAAGGAGCATCCGCACCGAACGAGGTTCTCCCGTACCCTGCATACAATCTGGTGGATTATCAGTACATTGAATGCACTGGTGGGAAAACTACTCGCCCGCTCGACAAATCCAAACACGTAATAAAGGTTCCGTGCACCAACTATTAAGTTATCTTTCTAGTTGCCTTAGAATCAGTTTCATGCAAAGATTGAATAGCCTAATTCGTGTGGCAGTGCGCCGTGCGACATGAGAGGAAACACGACGAGACTTACCAACTTACCATTTGTCCTTCCCTGTCCAAGACAAACATTATTAATTCAAGCACGGACAAGTATAAACATTCGGGGGCATTCATAATAAAAACCAAGTTATAGCATATGCAAACACGAGAGTCATTTTGTATCATGATCGTTCAGGTGTTCAGTTGTTCTTGATGCGATACAATGACTCGTACGCGGATAGCCGCTAAGCGAGGATGACTTGTTTATCTTTCATTTTACAAGCAAGCATGTAATAGCTAAACATACAAGGCGATCACTGGCGTATGCCATAAAGGATGATATAGTCTTTGACGAGAATGGTATGCAACAAAAGTACAAGAGGCGCTGCAAGCCATTCCGCCAAGAACAAGAGACTAAATAATAGGTCTCGCCCGGACCGGGTCGATGCCAGTAACCCAGCATCGCCCGAGAGACCATGACCCTGTGCACAAGTTATCCGTGATCGTACGGCGTCTTGGTTAAGTTATCAATTTATATGGTTGGGGCAACAAGAGTACAAGACAAGAGGCATGCTGTTGAGGCAACAATAGTAAAAGACAAGAGGCATGCTGTTAAGGCAACAATAGTATAAGACAAGAGGCATGTTATTGAGGCAACAATAGTACAAGACAAGAGGCATTGCATGATTCGTTTCGCATAGTCCTTCTGAACAATATTTGCATAACAGGGTGTGGGCTAGTGTTACGACCCGCACCCGGAAAATCGGGCATGAGTCGTGGGTACGTCCAGCCTACGCCGCAGCATCGGCGGTAGAACGCTGTCTAGGTCAACTATCTAGATAACTCACAAAAAAATCGGCCATGACCTCTCCAAAAGGAGGGCAACCACACAAATAATATATAAACCTGTCAAGATCTTAACTCCAAACGGAGGAGCAAATATCAAATGATAATCACAATATACTCAATCACGAATCTAAGCACGATAAGATGACAAAGAAGACTAACAACTCCAAAGTCTAACCAACAACAACTACTACAACAACCACAACATCAATAATAATACATCATCCAAAATAATATACAAACAAGGTCTCAATCCAAAACCGGAGACAAATCCGGTGCTAAAGCTAATAAAAACAACAAGGTCCTAGTGATCCCGGCTACCAACCCGAAAATCACTCCTAAACTAGAGGATCCCTGTCTGCACCGTCGACAGGCTCAGGTCCATAAAACGTCGGACACCAATCCTCCGGATACTCTGAAAAATATGTCCAGACAGGACTGGAGCAAGTACACCTCTAACAGCAGTTCCATTTAAATGATAAAAACTATAAAACAGTTATAGCAAGTAGCAAGAAGAATGAAGCAAGTATGAAACAAGGAAATATGTATAACTGGTGTATAAAGGTAAAGATGCATGGATATCAGAGCAAGGTAGTAATAACTGCAGATACAGGAAATCTAAGCTAAAATCAAGTCCGTGCACATGAACGTGTAGTGAGTCCAGCATGAAAAACATGTAGTGAGTCAAGTCCAGAAACATGTTAGTGAGACAAGTCAAGAAATGCATGAGAGTCCAGACTATAAAGAATAAACTCGGTGTCTTTGAAATACTTATTTCGACATGTAAACGGCTAGGGGTAAGTACGGCTCACCGCGCACTGGGTGCGCGGCTGCTATCATTCCAGATTAGACTAGAGGGAGTGATTCCTGATGATGCCAGATAGGAATGTTTACATGTCTACTCGAGTATTTCTCCGCCCCGACTAATACAAGTGGATCCAAGACCCGACACGCAAATCAAGATGAGTCCAGCCTGAACATGAATGATGCCTGTAGTGATGCCTGTAGGTGATGCCAGTAGTGATTCCAGAATAGAGGCCAGAAATATGAAATGTACGTGTCGCAAGTAAATGAATCCAGAAATATCAATCAGTGTCCCGTGTTGTGCCAGAATAATCAGATGATACTATACTAGAAGCTGAATCATAATAATCATCAAATAATGAAAACTATCAGAGAATGTACTCGCTTGACGTCCTGAGCAACTGGCGATCCGAACTGGTGTCGCAAGGACCTAATGCAAAAAGCAAGGTTAAACATGGTTCTAATGAGTTAAACAGATATAAAATAACTAAAAATAGGCTTCTAGGGTCGTTCTAGGTCAAACGGGTCAAACCGGTGAAATCTGGGTCAAAAAGTCAACTCTGGGTCCAAAAAGTCAACTCTAGGTCAAAACTAGGTCAAAAGTTGACTTTGGCAGTCAACCGAGTCAACTACGGTCAAGTCTGGGTCAAACTAGGGTGCTCCTGAAATTCTAGGTCAAACCGAGGTCATTAAGCTAGAAAACTCACAAACTCGCCTCCTTGAGATACCGGGATACCCTCGGTATCCGATACCTCAACCTAGGCTACGCACCCCGCCTATACCCTCTAAAACCTATGCTAGCACGCGTAAATATATACACATAAGCATATAAAAATAACTCCAATACTATTCCTAGGCTATTGCTCAAATACCCCGCTCGAAACTCAATACCTTGGTTATCTTAAGGTATTGAGATACCGCTCTAAACTCAACCCGACTACCCCTCTAGCTAGCTAACTATGCATAAACATACATATCTAGCTATAATTTAGGCTAAAATATATATATCTAATACATATAGACATATACCTATATATCTACACCCAATACCTTATCTTACCTTACCTTACCTTACCTTACCCTCCTCATAAATATATAAATATATCTATATCTAGATATCTAAACTATCTACCTAGCTATATATAGATATCTATATATAAATCTATCTATCTCTCTCTCTAGATATCTATAGATATATTTATATAGCTATAGGTATATATATATCTATACCTAGGTATTTACCTATCTAACTATATAACTATCTATATAGATATCCATCTATCTACCTATTTATGTATCTATCTATCTAGCTAGCTATATAACTATATATCTATCTATCTTTCTATTACCTATCTATCTATGTGTCTATCTATCAATCTAGTTATATATATATCTAGCTATCTAACTATTTATCTAAATCTATCCAATACCTATCTATCTATTTAAATAACTAGGTAATTATCTATCTAACTATCTATGTCTATCTATCTATTTATCTACTATCTACATATATATCTATTTATCAATCTAGCTATCCATGTATCTATCTATCCATATATCTATCTATCTATTTATATCTATGTATCTATCTATTTACCTAGTTATCTATTTATCTAGCTATCTAACTATCTACTAATATATATCTATCTAGACATCTAATATCCATCTACCAATCTATCTAACTATCTATCTATCAAACTACCTCCCCCACGCTCGCTGCTATGCTGTTCAACCTGCTGCTGCTGCTGATGTTCAACCTGCTGCTGCTGCTGATGTTCAACTTGCTGCTGCTGCTGCCCTGTTTGCTGCTGCTGCTGCTGTTCCCAGTTCTGCTGGGCACCCCCCCTCTCTCAAACACACACACACACACCTATATACATACACACATATATATATATCACTATATATATATATACACATACATATATATACATATATAACTCTATAGATATATATATAAACACACTAACACATCTACTAACATATATATATATATGCACACATATAAACACACACACACTCATACATATAAATACACACACACACAAAAACACATATCTATATATATATATATAAACACACATATATCCATATATATATATAAACACACATCTATATATACATATACACACTCACACACTCAAACACAAATATATATCTATATATCCTCACTCACACACACTCACTCACACTAGCACACACCCTCACACACACACTCTCACACACACTAGCACACACTCTCACAAACACATAACCACACAACCACACACATAAACACTCATACATATATATACAAATATATATACATATATATATAAACTCATATGTATATACCTATAAACACTCACACACACTCACCTACACACTCACACAAGCACTCCCTAACACGCTCACAAACACATAACCATACATATATATATAAATATATATATAAAAACACACACACAAATATATATATACATATATATATATATAAACACAACACACAACACAACGCACACAACGCCCACAACGCCCACCAACGCATGCCCAACGACCCCGACACGCCCAAACACCTAAAAATATATAAAATATAACTTGAGAACTCTAGCACACGCTTCCCGATACTAACCCAACGCGCGCACAAGCCCAAAACGAGGAACCCAAGTCGAAATGGACGTTCGGTCATTTCGACGAACACGTGATGCGCGGCTCGGAAAACCTCCTAAAACGCACACCAAACGAACTCGGAATCGGCCCAAAATTTACCCACGCGCTCTACACGATGTCTAGATCCTAGAAAATGTGCTCCCGCGTCGATTCTAGGCCCGTGGCAGAAACGCACACGCACTTAGAATCGGCGACGACGAAAAGCCCCAATTTCGCCCGAAACGCCCGTTTCTCCGCGATGCGGCTTCCCGTGTCCGAACGGAGACACGCACTCACCCTCAAGACACCCGACAACGTCTACCTAGGTCCATCTAACCTAGGGCATCACCGAAAATTGGGCCAAATTCGGATTCCACCCGAAATTGACATAAAACCTAGTGTTAAAGTCTCCAAACACTACCCAACTAGTTCCAACTTCCTCCCACGGGTAGCCTAAGGGTTTAGGAAGGTTCTACAACACTAATTACACTACACAAAAATAATTAGGAAGGGAAAAGTTAGGTTTTACCTCTTGGGAGTTGGAATCCCAAGCCAAAATCTCAAAAATGCTCCAAATCCTCCAAACCAAGCTTCCAAGCTCCCAATTCAAGCTCCAACACCAAATCTAGGCTCTACCCACCTAGGTTAGGGAAAAATGTAGGGTTAGGGTTAATCATAAAGAAGAATAGAAGAAGAAAGAAGAGAAATGGAAGCTTACTTGAGAGTGGGAAGAAGAAAAGAAGAAGGAAGAGTGGAGAATGGAGAAGAAGAAGAAGAAGAAGAATGAAGAATAAAGAAGAAGAGGAAGAAGAAGAGTGGAATGGGAAGGGGAGCTGCTGGTTCCACGGGTCTGGGAGTGAGGAGGGGCCGGCCACAACACACATAAGGGTTTACAAAGTTCCAAAATACCCAAAACGCCCCTACTCGACTTGGTTTCGGGTTCCGGGTTCTAAAAGCACTCAAACTAGCTCCAAATCTCTCCCACTAACCTTCTAAAAATATAATAAATATTCCTAAGCCCCAAAATAATTCTCACAAGGGTGAGGGCTGGGTCGAACATGGGTCCACTAGGGTCTGACATGGGTCCAGGCTAGCCAAAACCCTAAAACAATCAAAATAAAAATAATAAAAAAATAATGCAATCACTAATTAAATATAAATACAATTAATTATAAATAATGCACAATTAACCAAATTAAAAAAAAAAATATCCGGCTCTGGAAATGGGGTGGTGACAAGCCTATCCTCCTTAGAAAATTTCGTCCTCGAAATTTAAAGTCAATCACACTCCTCTAGGTCAAATCCCCAACAATCACAGTCAAGAGATTCTACCTAAACAACATACAAGATCAGGGTCCTACTGGTCGTGTTATTACAGTCTCAATCGGGGTCACTACACTATCTACCACAGCACAAAAAATTTAACAGGTACTAATGAAGCACACCACAGGAATGAAAAAGGACAGGAAGAAGAAACAAGAGACAGACCTGCTAACCCGACATCCGTAGCATCGGCCTCCTCGACCGTCAACGCATAAGCCCTGCCCTGCTGGGGTGTATCCCTCTGCTGGTACGGGGCATGATGCTGTGCCACAGATGGCCTAGGTCCAACTCTCTGATCCTGTGCTCCACCCAATGGAGGTGCAGTGGGGCAATCTCGCATCTGGTGAGCAGCGGATCCACAGAACAAACACACCTTCAGCCTCCTCCTACAAACATCCCAAGTGTGTCCTGCCTTCCTACAGTAGGCACAAGTGGGCACCCTCTGATCCTGACCCTGCTGCGCTGCCATCTACACATAGGGACGCTTAGCTGGTCCCGCACTACCACTCGCACTGCCTGAATCATCTCTGCCCCTCTTGGACTTGAGCTCCAAGTCATCCTCTGCTCTCTGAGCATCCCCTACTATCTGCTCAAAAGTCGCCTCACGGTCGCTCCTGGTCAAAGACTTGACCGCCATAACCAAGCCCTTGCGAAACTTCCTCGCCTTAGCTGCCTCACTCAAGCCATCTACAAATCTGCCCAAACGGCAGAACTCCGCTGCGTACTCATCCACCGTCATGCTCCCTTGGACGAGTGCCTCAAATTGGCTCTCCAAAGCACTGAGCGCCACATCTGGGAAAAACTTCTCCTTAAAAAATCTCTTGAAAGCCTCCCAAGTAAGCCCTGGCGCCGCAATCCTCGTATCTGTGCGATACCATGTCAAGGCGAGGTCGAACATCTGACTGCCCGCTGCCTCTATCTGCATGCTGTCTGGAATCTGCGCCAGCCTGAAGATGCCCTCAATCTGCTCTATCCAGTCATCCGCATACAGGATACCTTCTGTACCACGGAACTCCTTGGGCCGCATCCTCTGAAATCGATAATACTGCCCGGCCTCGGATGCTGAATCTGATCTGCCTGTGGCTGAACCTGTGCCACCCTATCCACTGTCGTCATGGCCACCTGGTGGGCGTTCTCAATGCCCAGCCTCATCACATCCACCTGACGGTGCTGCGCGTCCATCATCTCCCTAAAGAACACAAACAACTGCGCGGCATCTACTGGAGCAGAAAGCGGTGGAGGAACCACCGGAACGACTGGGGTAGTCCTCGGATCGACAGGTAAAGGAGGATCCCCGAAAGAAGCAGATGCTCCCTCAACCACAGGAGTAGTGAGTGGAGCGGTAGCAGCTGCCTGAATATGAGCTGGACGAGAGGTAGCAGACCTCTCAGTGGCAACTGCTGGAACGGTACGATGAGATCGTGTCTTCGGAGGCATCCTGAACACAGATCAAAAGATGTCAATACGGCGCAAGATACGATATCATCAAAGAAGGACAGTAATATTTCAAAAGAAGCAATTTCAGAATAATTAGATTGGAATTGTTCCTAGTCGTGATTGAGTACACTCTCATCCTAGATCCTAGATCCTATAGCAGGCTCGCAGCAGTACAACTAAGTTGTTGTACCACTACGATATCGCACTAATTGCGAATCGAGACCTGCATAGGGCCGCCACCAAAAACGTGTCACGACCCGCACCCGGAAAATCGGGCATGAGTCGTGGGTACGTCCAGCCTACGCCGCAGCATCGGCGGTAGAACGCTGTCTAGGTCAACTATCTAGATAACTCACAAAAAAATTGGCCATGACCTCTCCAAAAGGAGGGCAACCACACAAACAATATATAAACCTGTCAAGATCTCAACTCCAAACGGAGGAGCAAATATCAAATGATAATCACAATATACTCAATCACGAATCTAAGCACGATAAGATGACAAAGAAGACTAACAACTCCAAAGTCTAACCAACAACAACTACTACAACAACCACAACATCAATAATAATACATCATCCAAAATAATATACAAACAAGGTCTCAATCCAAAACCGGAGACAAATCCGGTGCTAAAGCTAATAAAAACAACAAGGTCCTAGTGATCCCGGCTACCAACCCGGAAATCACTCCTAAACTAGAGGATCCCTGTCTGCACCGTCGACAGGCTCAGGTCCATAAAACGTCGGACACCAATCCTCCGGATACTCTGAAAAATATATCCAGTCAGGACTGGAGCAAGTACACCTCTAACAGCAGTTCCATTTAAATGATAAAAACTATAAAACAGTTATAGCAAGTAGCAAGAAAAATGAAGCAAGTATGAAACAAGGAAATATGTATAACTAGTGTATAAAGGTAAAGATGCATGTATATCAGAGCAAGGTAGTAATAACTGCAGATACAGGAAATCTAAGCTAAAATCAAGTCCGTGCACATGAACGTGTAGTGAGTCCAGCATAAAAAATATGTAGTGAGTCAAGTCCAGAAACATGTAAGTGAGACAAGTCAAGAAATGCATGAGAGTCCAGACTATAAAGAATGAACTCGGTGTCTTTGAAATACTTGTTTCGACATGTAAACGGCTAGGGGTAAGTACGGCTCACCGCGCACTGGGTGCGCGGCTGCTATCATTCCAGATTAGACCAGAGGGAGTGATTCCTGATGATGCCAGATAGGAATGTTTACATGTCTACTCGAGTATTTTTCCGCCCCGACTAATACAAGTGGATCCAAGACCTGATACGCAAATCAAGATGAGTCCAGCCTGAACATGAATGATGCCTGTAGTGATGCCTGTAGGTGATGCCAGTAGTAATTCCAGAATAGAGGCCAGAAACATGAAATATACGTGTCGCAAGTAAATGAATCCAGAAATATCAATCAGTGTTCCGTGTTGTGCCAGAATAATCAGATGATACTATACTAGAAGCTGAATCATAATAATCATCAAATAATGAAAACTATCAGAGAATGTACTCGCCTGACGTCCTGAGCAACTGGCGATCCGAACTGGTGTCGCAAGGACCTAATGCGAAAAGCAAGGTTAAATATGGTTCTAATGAGTTAAACAGATATAAAATAACTAAAAATAGGCTTCTAGGGTCGTTCTAGGTCAAACGGGTCAAACCGGTGAAATCTGGGTCAAAAAGTCAACTCTGGGTCCAAAAAGTCAACTCTAGGTCAAAACTAGATCAAAAGTTGACTTTGGCGGTCAACCGAGTCAACTACGGTCAAGTCTGGGTCAAACTAGGGTGCTCCTGAAATTTTAGGTCAAACCGAGGTCATTAAGCTAGAAAACTCACAAACTCGCCTCCTTGAGATACCGGGATACCCTCGGTATCCGATACCTCAACCTAGGCTACGCACCCCGCCTATACCCTCTAAAACCTATGCTAGCACGCGTAAATATATACACATAAGCATATAAAAATAACTCCAATACTATTCCTAGGCTATTGCTCAAATACCCCGCTCGAAACTCAATACCTTGGTTATCTTAAGGTATTGAGATACCGCTCTAAACTCAACCCGACTACCCCTCTAGCTAGCTAACTATGCATAAACATACATATCTAGCTATAATTTAGACTAAAATATATATATCTAATACATATAGACATATACCTATATATCTACACCCAATACCTTATCTTACCTTACCTTACCTTACCTTACCCTCCTCATAAATATATAAATATATCTATATCTAGATATCTAAACTATCTACCTAGCTATATATAGATATCTATATATAAATCTATCTATCTCTCTCTCTAGATATCTATAGATATATTTATATAGCTATAGGTATATATATATCTATACCTAGGTATTTACCTATCTAACTATATAACTATCTATATAGATATCCATCTATCTACCTATTTATGTATCTATCTATCTAGCTAGCTATATAACTATCTATCTATCTATCTTTCTATTACCTATCTATCTATGTGTCTATCTATCAATCTAGTTATATATATCTAGCTATCTAACTATTTATCTAAATCTATCCAATACCTATCTATCTATTTAAATAACTAGGTAATTATCTATCTAACTATCTATGTCTATCTATCTATTTATCTACTATCTACATATATATCTATTTATCAATCTAGCTATCCATGTATCTATCTATCCATATATCTATCTATCTATTTATATCTATGTATCTATCTATTTACCTAGTTATCTATTTATCTAGCTATCTAACTATCTACTAATATATATCTATCTAGACATCTAATATCCATCTACCAATCTATCTAACTATCTATCTATCAAACTACCTCCCCCACGCTCGCTGCTATGCTGTTCAACCTGCTGCTGCTGCTGATGTTCAACCTGCTGCTGCTGCTGATGTTCAACTTGCTGCTGCTGCTGCCCTGTTTGCTGCTGCTGCTGCTGTTCCCAGTTCTGCTGGGCACCCCCCCCTTTCTCAAACACACACACACACACCTATATACATACACACATATATATATATATCACTATATATATATATACATACATATATATACATATATAACTCTATAGATATATATATACACACTAACACATCTACTAACATATATATATATATATGCACACATATAAACACACACACACTCATACATATAAATACACACACACACACAAAAACACATATCTATATATATATATAAACACACATATATCCATATATATATAAACACACATCTATATATACATATACACACTCACACACTCAAACACAAATATGTATCTATATATCCTCACTCACACACACTCACTCACACTAGCACACACCCTCACACACACACTCTCTCACACACTAGCACACACTCTCACAAACACACAACCACACAACCACATACATAAACACTCATACATATATATACAAATATATATACATATATATATAAACTCATATGTATATACCTATAAACACTCACACACACTCACCTACACACTCACACAAGCACTCACTCACACACTCACCTACACACTCACACAAGCACTCCCTAACACGCTCACAAACACATAACCACACATATATATATAAATATATATATAAAAACACACACACAAATATATATATACATATATATATAAACACAACACACAACACAACGCACACAACGCCCACCAACGCACGCCCAACGACCCCGACACGCCCAAACACCTAAAAATATATAAAATATAACTCGAGAACTCTAGCACATGCTCCCCGATACTAACCCAACGTGCGCACAAGCCCGAAACGAGAAACCCAAGTCGAAATGGACGTTCGGTCATTTCGACGAACACGTGGTGCGCGGCTCGGAAAATCTCCTGAAACCCACACCAAACGAACTCAGAATCGGCCCAAAATTTACCCACGCGCTCTACACAATGTCTAGATCCTAGAAAATGTGCTCCCGTGTCGATTCTAGGCCCGTGGCAGAAATGCACATGCACTTAGAATCGGCGACGACGAAAAGCCCTAATTTTGCCCGAAACGCCCGTTTCTCCGCGACGCGGCTTTCCGTGTCCGAACGGAGACACGCACTCACCCTCAAGACACCCGACAACGTCTACCTAGGTCCATCTAACCTAGGACATCACCCAAAATTGGGCCAAATTCGGATTCCACCCGAAATTGACACAAAACCTAGTGTTAAAGTCTCCAAACACTACCCAACTAGTTCCAACTTCCTCCCACGGGTAGCCTAAGGGTCTAGGAAGGTTCTACAACACTAATTACACTACACAAAAATAATTAGGAAGGGGAAAGTTAGGTTTTACCTCTTGGGAGTTGGAATCCCAAGCCAAAATCTCAAAAATGCTCCAAATCCTCCAAACCAAGCTTCCAAGCTCCCAATCCAAGCTCCAACACCAAATCTAGGCTCTACCCACCTAGGTTAGGGAAAAATGTAGGGTTAGGGTTAATTATAAAGAAGAATAAAAGAAGAAAGAAGAGAAATGGAAGCTTACTTGAGAGTGGGAAGAAGAAAAGAAGAAGGAAGAGTGGAGAATGGAGAAGAAGAAGAAGAAGAAGAAGAAGAAGAAGAAGAAGAATGAAGAATAAAGAAGAAGAGGAAGAAGAAGAGTGGAATGGGAAGGGGAGCTGCTGGTTCCACGGGTCTGGGAGTGAGGAGGGGCCGGCCACAACACACATAAGGGTTTACAAAGTTCCAAAATACCCAAAACGCCCCTACTCGACTTGGTTTCGGGTTCCGGGTTCCAAAAGCACTCAAACTAGCTCCAAATCTCTCCCACTAACCTTCTAAAAATATAATAAATATTCCTAAGCCCCAAAATAATTCTCATAAGGGTGTGGGCTGGGTCGGACATGGGTCCACTAGGGTCTGACATGGGTCCAGGCTAGCCAAAACCCTAAAACAATCAAAATAAAAATAATAAAAAAATAATGCAATCACTAATTAAATATAAATACAATTAATTATAAATAATGCACAATTAACCAAATTAAAAATAAAAAAAATACCCGGCTCTGGAAATGGGGTGGTGACAGCTAGCTTATGCCGCAAGCATTGAGTCGAGGCAACGTATGAACAAGCAAGCATGCATTTATATAAACATAAGCAATCATGTTGGCTCGGGTCCGAAGGTAAGCCGAGGGGTAAAACCGTTAGGGACTTCCCGAGCAACATGTTCTAGGGTAGCATGCGAGGGTCTGAACATACATATAAGCAATGTTTCATTTCCATGTTTTAGCATAAGCAATACAAGTTGGGATTATTTTCTTAGCTAGGTGCGTTAGATTCTTATTAGCATGCAGGGGGTGATTTACCTAACGACTAGCATGTATCATTCCAGATTTTATGTGTGCTGGCTAAGCAAAGACAAGTTCACCGTAGCCACCCACCTTAGCGATGATTTACCTCGGTAGAGCGATACGTCAAGCGAGCCTTTGAAAGCCTAAGCCGGATTCCTGTAGGGACAAGTCTGGATATCCTTTGCCTTAAATGAGTGTTCTTGCCTGAACAAAGTGGGTCGGGACATGCACTTTTGCCATTTAAAATGACAGTCCGCTAGAGCAGAACGGGGTGTTACACGATTGGTAACAAGTTCACTGAGTTGTCAATAGCGAAGGAATTGAATAACACAAGTAGAAGTAAAGCAAACTCTTTATTGATATTGAATAAGTGTTACAGGCGACGCATAGCCTAGATTACAGTTCACTCAAGCCTCTCTCTCTGAAACAGTAAAAGCGTGCCAAATGGCTATATTTGTAGAATAATATAGGCGATGTTCCAAGCATTATATCTTGTATATGTACTTCAGTTCCGGACGCAACGCTCTAAGGCTCCAGAGTGAACTCCACGCCTTAGCATGCACGAAGGAGGCATCCGAACCGAACGAGGTTCTCCCGCACTCTACAAGCAAT
This sequence comes from Iris macrosiphon, assembly GCA_036927795.1. Taxonomy (NCBI): domain Eukaryota; kingdom Viridiplantae; phylum Streptophyta; class Magnoliopsida; order Asparagales; family Iridaceae; genus Iris; species Iris macrosiphon. The sequence goes on along the minus strand of JAYESA010000015.1, from coordinate 112,459,692 downwards.
TTGGTGGGTTATCAGTACATGAATGCACTGATAGGGAGACTACTCGCCCGCTCGACAAATCCAAACACGATATATAGGTTCCGTGTACCAACTATTAGGTTGTCTTTCTAATCTTGCTAGGTTCAGTTTCATGGCAATGATGAATAGCCTAACTCGTGTGGCAGTACACCGTGCGATATGAGAGAAAATACGATGAGACTTACTAACTTACCATTTGTCCTTCCCTGTCCAAGGCAAACCAAGTTAATTCAAGCACAAGCAGCACATATAATGAAACTCAGGGACAAAATTATATGCAAACACAAGTATTATGAGCGAGATTATGTTTCGGGTGCACGAGCTATATAAAATATCAGGTATTGCAGACGATGTTGAAGTATTCCATATATACAAGTTATCCTCAAGACTCGTTCAGGTATTTTCGATTTCCAGGAGCGATACAATGACTCGCACGCGGATAGCCGCTAAGTAAGGATGACTTATCTATATGAACAAGAAGTCACGGGCATAGCCATCAATGACGGGTCTTTGACGAGGATGGAATATAACAAAAGTACATAAGGCACTATAAACCATCCCACTAAGATACATGAGACCCCACATTCATTTCCATTTTCGGATCGGATCGGGCCCCGGTGCCCCGGAGGCCGTCCGTGGAACATGATCCGAAAATCCCCCTCGTTTCTGAGTTGTCTGCGACATGCAAGTCTCTAAGGTTATCCAAGTTCACATCTTGACAAGACAATCCACAGCACGAGTACACGAGATATTTGAATCTTGATTCTTGCTCTGAACGATTATTGTTCCACGAGCTGTGATACTTGATTTACTTGACATGATTCTCGTTCAGATATAAACTTGACATGATTTCCATTCAGTGATTCAACTTGCCTTGACGCATTCCCCTGGTACGGGGACTGCCTTAGCGACCCAACAATCGTGGATACTTGAAGGTTTATATTGCACAGAAGAACTATTTGATAGTCTCCCGGCTCACTAGATGCATGCACGATACGCGATAGTGTTACTAGATTGTGGCACAAGTTTCATGTGGCAAATATTGAGTCGAGGCAACATTACAAGTTAACATATAAGCAGGCAAGCATGCATTTACATTGAAACTTAAGCATTTACGTCAGCTCGGGCCCGAAGGTAAGCCGAGGAGTGAAACCGTAAAGGGACTTACCGAGTGACATTATCTAGGGTCGTGCAGTGTAGCAAATGAATAGTGCACTATTGAGTATACATATATCATTCTACTCGAGGCATAGCGGAATCTAGTTGCACAATACAAAGGTAGCATACGAGGGTCTGATTATAAGCAATGTTTCATTTCCATGTTCTAACACAAGAAATACAAGTTGGGATTATTCCCTTAGCTAAGTGCGTTGTATTCTTATTAGCATGCAGGGAGTGATTCACCTAGCGACTAGCATGAAATATCCATATTTTAAGTATGTTGGCTAAGCAAAGATAAGTTTATCGTAGCCACCCACCTTAGCGATGATTCGTCTTGGTCGAGCGATACTCCGAGTGAGCCTCTAAAATCATAAGCCGATACTCCTGAAGAACCAATCTAGAAATCCGCTTGCCTCAAACGAGTATTCTCGCTGAGCAAAACGGGTCGGGACGTTGCACTTTTGCCGTTTGAATCGGCAGTCCGCTTGAGCGGAACGGGTCGTTACATATTCACGGTTCATAACATCTTTCCTGAGGCTATTATTCAAACCTTTTATAAATCTGTGTGTACGGGCCTTCTCGTCAAGAATCAACGAGCTAGCAAACTTAGTAAGTTTGTAGAACTCTAATTCATTTTCCTCGACGGACTTGATCCATTGCTTAAGTTCGGTAAACTCATCTTCTTTTCTCTGTCTGACGGTAGGTGAAAGGTGTTGCTCCTGGAATGCTTCCTTGAACATTTTCTAAGTAATTTTGTTGTCCGGGCACTTTGTGGCAAGATCCAGCTTCTTGATCTGCCACCAATCGTGTGCTCGCAACCGTAGCTGCATGACTGCACATGCCACCCTCTTGCTCACAGGTATCCCAGCAAATTCGAACAAGTCCTCCAGCTTGGCAACCCAGTCCATCACCTTATTCGGCGCGGCCCTGTCTTCGAACTCAGGAGGGTTCAACTTCAGTAACTCAGCACCTTTAAAGATAGATTTTACGATCGCCTGTGGAGGACACATATCCTTGTGCCATGCCGTAAGGATCCATCATCCGCAATAGTGAAGTCATCTGTCAATTCTGTCCAAACTTGTGTCCTGATATTCCTCAGAGTCTCATCATCATACTGTGCAGCTCTAATTCTATCCATCAGCTCCGATTGTATCTGTAATCCCCACATCTGAATCTCAACACCTGGAACTAGTACTTCAATTCTCAAGCTCTCAAGATCAGCTAATAAATGTCTATCTGTAGTTAAGCACATAGCCATCGGATACCTGCTCAAGGCATCGGCGACTACGTTGGCCTTTCCTGCATGGTACTTTAATGAAATATCAAAGTCTTTCATCAATTCTAACCACCTTCTCTGCCTCATGTTCAGCTCCTTCTATGTAAACACGTACTTCAGGCTCTTGTGGTCTGTGAAGATCTCTACACGCTCTCCGTACAGATAGTGTTTCCACAGCTTTAGAGCGAAGATAACTGCTGCTAACTCTAAATCGTGAGTAGGGTAGTTCTTTTCATGAGGACGTAATTATCTTGAAGCATAGGCAATTACTTTTTCATGTTGTTGAAGAACGCATCCCAAACCTTTTCCTGAAGCATCACTGTAGATAGTGAATCCACATGTCCCTGATGGCAATGTCAAAACTGGTGCTATCGTCAATCTCTTCTACAGCTCATCAAATACGGCTTAACATTCTTCTGTCCAGACAAATTTCATATCTTTTTTGGTCAGCCTAGTCATTGGTTCTACAATCTTGGAGAAATCTTGTACAAATCTTCTGTAGTATCCTGCTAGTCCGAGAAAGCTCCTGATCTCAGCTACCGAACTGGGGGTAGCCCATGACTCTACTGCTTCTATCTTTCTTGGGTTAACTGAAGGGGTGCTCGGTTCAGTCGAGCGGTTGGCAGCGTCTCCGGTCCAGGCATCGTGCAGGCGGGTTGTTCCGGTCGATTCAGCATATTTTGGCCGGTCGAGCAGCGTCGGGCAGCGGTCTTCGGTCGAGCACAGTGGTCGTCGACGGCTTGGCGAGTTCCGGTGGGTTGGCGAGTCCTCCGGCGAGGTTCGATGCAGGCGTTCAGGTGGGTTCAAAGTCGACGGGATGGCAGCGGGCTTCTCCGGTCATGACGAGGGGAGATGAAGGGGCGTCGTGTAGTCAGCGGGATGGCGATGTCCGGTATCGTGGAGGGAGGTCGTCGGGTTGTCGACTGATGCGAGGAGGGCCATTCGGGTTTTACAGGTTGCTGCAATGGGATGGAGGCGGTGTTTGCTCAGCGTGGAGAAGAACGGCGAGGTGGTAGAGTTCGTCCGGTCGAGGGGGTGCTGGGCAGCGGGTTGGTCGACGGAGTTCGGCGTCGTGGAGGCGGGTGGAGTCGACAGGGAAGATGACTAGGGAAGGGGTGGTCGACTGTAGCTTTAGGTCTTAGGAAAAAGAAAAGAAAAAGTAAAAGGAAGGATGTTTATATATAGGTAGTATTTGGGTTAACCTAAAATTAGGTTTGGTCAAACCCTCATAGGATTGGGCCTTGACATGGATATTTTTAAGGGCTAGGATTCAAATAGATTTAAAAATGGAAGGCTAGGATACATTGGTTCAAGGTTTTGAGGGCCATGGTTCAAGAAGACTGATGTTGCATTGCATACTCCCAAAAATTATAAAAAAATACACATGAAGGAGAAATAGGTTTATTTACGTGTCGTGTTTAATGGGATGAACACCTTAATGCACTTTGCACAAAAGTGCCCAACAATTGGAAAATTACACAAATGAAGGTTTATGGTTTAATTAATTAAAATAATGCAATTGATGTTCTAAAATTACTTAGAAGTACAAGGGACTAAATTTAAGTGGGACACAAGTATCATGAATGAAGTAGACTCAGAATAGAATATTACCCTAATTTGGGTTGCTCAAAATGGGTCGAGATTGTGTCTCCAATTTTGATTGGAACACACAAGGATACAAAGTTGAATTTATATAGAATTAAATATAGTCGTTTGCGACGAATGTTGTGCACCTAAAATGAAGCACAACAAGACATAATTATAAGTTGCACAAGGATCAAAATAACAGTCTGGCACGTCTAGGACAAGGGTGTAAAATTGGTTGGAAGGCAATGGCTAGTGTAGTGCTCTAATTATCGAAGCAACGGTAAAGTACAACAATCAAATAAAATCACAACAATTTAAATATAATTAATTATCATGCAAATTATTTACACATTAATTACGAAAAGACGAAAATACCCATAATCTGAAATGTGGGGGTGACAAGTCTACCCTTCTTAAAAGAATTTCGTCCTCGAAATTAAAATAAACTAGCACAAGAACAAACAATCAAACAATGAATTATACATCAAGTCTCGAAGAGATATGGATACTGCTCGCGCATTTCGTCCTCTCTCTCCCAGGTTGACTCGCCTGGATAGTGATGTCTCCATGCAACACGAACAACCGAAATAGTCTGGTTTTGCAATACCTTCTCTCTACGATCCAAGATCTCAATGAGTTATTCAGGATAGCTGAGTGTCGGTCCAACCTCGATCTCCGAGTGATCTAGTACGTGACTAGGATCTGCCATGTATCATCTCAGCTGCGACACGTGGAACACGTCATGCACTCCATCTAGAGCAGGCGGCAAGTCAAGTCTATAGTCCACTGTACCGACCCTTGCAAGGATACTGAAGGGCCCGATGTATCGTGGACTAAGCTTTCTGCCTCTACCAAAATGAATCGTGCCCCGCGTCGGAGAAATCCGTACAAACACCAAATCGCCAACCTAGAACAAATAATCTTAATACGCAATCTAAAATAAAATAATCACAAACCAATAAAACAAAACCTATACCTGAAACTCTAGGGGTCTACGGTGGCTATCGGCCCAATGCCGCTGTCTGTCCTGCACCACTCGCAGTCTGTCTTTGATAAGTTTCACATTTTATGCTGCATCCACGACCATTTCTGGTCCTAACAAAGCTCTCTCTCCAACATCATCCTAAGATAACGGTGTACAATACCTTCTTCCATATAACGTCTCGAGTGGTGACATCTCAATGCTGGCCTGGTAGCTGTTGTTATAAGCAAACTCCACTAGGTGTAGATGATCCTCCCAAGAACCTACGAGATCCAAAACGCAAGTGCGTTGCATATCTTTAAGAGTCTAAATAGTCCTTTCAGACTTTCCGTCTGTCTGGGGGTGATACGCGATACTGAACTTGAGCTGAGTGCCCAAGCTAGCCTGCAGACTCCTCCAGAAATAGGAAGTGAAACGACTATCCCGATCTGAGACAATAATTACAGAAACTCCATGTAATCTGACAATCTGTTGTACGTATATCTCTACTAGCTTCTCTGTCGATGTACCCACTTTGAAAGGTAAGAAGTGGGCTGATTTGGTCAACCTATCTACTATGACCAAAATCGCGTCCTTTCCTCCTGGAGAACGTGAAAGTCCTGAAACGAAGTCCATAGTCACGTGCTCCCACTTCCATTCTGGAATGGGTAAAGGTTAAATCCTCCTGGCCTCTATCGATCTGCTTTTACCTGCTGGCACACTAAATACCGGGATACAAAGCATGCTACCTCGCGCTTCATACCATACCACCATACATGTTTCCTCAAATCTCGATACATCTTGTTGGCTCCAGGGTGCATCGAGTACTGAGAGCGATGTGCCTCATGCAACTCGCGCAGCTCTCCACTTGGCACACACATCCTTATGCCATGCCGTAAGGATCCATCATCCGCAATAGTGAAGTCATCCATCAATCATGTCCGAACTTGTGCCTTGATATTCCTCAGAGTCTCATCATCATACCGTGCAGCTCTAATTCAATCCACCAGCTCTGATTGTATCTGCAATCCCCACATCTGAATCTTAACACCTGGAACTAGTACTTCAATTCCCAAGCTCTCAAGATCAGCTAATAAATGTCTATCTATAGTTAAGCACATAGCCATCGGATACCTGCTCAAGGCATCGGCGACTACGTTGGCCTTTCTTGGATGGTACTGTAATGAGATATCAAAGTCTTTCATTAATTCTAACCACCTTCTCTGCCTCATGGTCAGCTCCTTCTGTGTAAATACGTACTTCAGGCTCTTTTGGTCTGTGAAGATCTCCACACGCTCTCCGTATAGATAGTATTTCTACAGCTTTAGAGCGAAGATAACTGCTGCTAACTCCAAATCGTGAGTGGGGTAGTTCTTTTCATGAGGGCGTAATTGTCTTGAAGCATAGGCAATTACTTTCCCGTGTTGTTGAAGAACGCATCCAAACCTTTTCCTGAAGCATCACTGTAGATAGTGAATCCACCTATCCCTGATGGCAATGTCATCACTGTAGAAACTGTGAATGGGTCATTGAATCAGAATCTAGGATCAATGTATTATCAAGAGATTAGGGTATTCTCTGTGAAACTAAGTTCAGTGAGGGAGAGGTGCTAGTGAACTGTAGGGCTTTGCAATAGGTCCTGTGCACAGCAATGTGTCAGTTTGGTGTAGACTTTGGGTTGATTAGACAACTATTCACTTTTAGCTAAGTGTAAATAGTTAGTAGTGTACTGGTTATATATATGTATACATATATGGTTTATGTGTAATGGGTAGTTAGTATAACCTAGATATCAAGGCCAGAACTAAAATAGCTAGGGTTAAGAGTCATGTCTATCTAGTACCTACAGGGACCAGTGTTTACACATCTAATGAGTTTTGGGATACCTAGTATCATGGGCCTAGTGACACCAAGGTATGGTTAGTGCTTAATAGTGAGATAGTAGTAGGTGGGTACTGGAAGTGTTAAGTTTGGCAAAGTATTAACCAGTTAACCTAGTATTGACCAGTAAACCTCAGAATTGACCTAGAAGCCTCGCATTTAATTAGTTAAACATGTTTATTCCCTTAATTCAGTATTTTGACATTGATATTCCATAATTAGGTCATTGTGATTTATCTTAGATATCGATCCTCGCACCTTCCTCGGGACCACAGGCGAGTACATTCTCTGACAGTTTTTGCTTTGTTGATTAATTCTATAATTCTAGTTGTATTATATACTTGATTCTGACACATTGGATACACGGGTTAGCACCCTAGATACCTGTCATGAGGAGTCGTGATTGGAATCCATCGTGCTAGCTGGGGATGGGGAAATATTAACAGATTATGTGATCATATCCCACCTTACATGCTTCATAGCTCACCCCACACATCACATCGGGTGTAGCCTGACCATTTACATGCTTTATAGCCTAATATATATGATTAGCCTGACTATTGCTCGCATCATAGCTAACCAGATGGTTAGCCTGACCTCACATGTATCATAGCTAATCATATATATCAAGCCTGATCTCGTCCCAAGCCGATCACATAATAAACTGATATTTCAAACACTTAGCCAGAAGTTTATTCTTTATTTCAGATTCACTTGTTCTAGCATTCACTTGTATATTTGTTCATTGCTAGATATTCCATTATTCATTTCATATTCTCTAGTACTCTATATTTCCAGTATTTATATCATCTTGTATTCCTTACACTGTTTTATAGTTTTTGTCAACATAAATGAAACTGTTGTTTAGTGTTTGTGCTTCGCTCCAATCCTGATTGGATAACATTTTTAGAGGACTTGGAGGATTTCTGCCCTACCCACTATGGCCCAAGAGCAGAGGGAGATTTCATACCAGAAATCCCAGAGGAGTTACCCATCTTAGAGGAGATTCTACCTACATGCACTTAGACTATCCTATTTCATGTATTATTGTACTAGACTGAGATTTGAGTTATATTATTGTTGTGACTTTTGAGAACATTTAGACACTGGACTTATGATGTATTTATATTTGTGTTGACTTATGATAGAACTCTTTATACTCATTTCTTATCGTGCCAATTACTTTCATATAGCCTTGTGATTGAGTATATTATAAACTGTGGATTCATATATTATCATTGTCCTCCTTATGGAGTTGAGACCATTGACAGGATGAGTTATGTTTGAGATCTAGACAACATTCTACCGCCGATGCTGCGACGTAGGCTGGACGTACCCACGGCTCATGCCCAATTTCCGGGTGTGGGTCGTGACACGTTTTTAGTGGTGGCCCATGCAGGTCTAGATTCGCATTTAGAGCGATATCGTAGTGGTGCTCGCTTAGAATATTGCTACGAGCCTATTTTAGAAAATAGGATTAGGCCGAGAATATGCTCAATCATAATTAGGAAATTTTTGATTCTTATAATGCTACTCTTGATGATTATTTCCTTTAGAATTTTTTCTGTCCTTCCTTGATGATATCGTGTTTATTGCCTTAATTGATTCTTTCAATCTGTCTTCAGGATGCCGCCGAAGACCAGGTCCTTGAGACTCGGAGCAGCAGCTTAAGAGAGGTCTGCCACCTCTCTCCCTGTTGGACAGACATCCGCAGTATCTCCTACATCTCCTGTGCATGTGAAAGTGTCTGCACTATTCGGGGGTCCTCCTCCCCCACCTGTTCAGAGGGTTCCCACAGCTGTGACAGAGCCTCTTCCACCACCACCGACTCCGTTCCCAGGAGGTGTGCCCGTTGACGGGGCACAGATGTTCACGCTGATCCAGGGCATGGTTGATGCCCAGAGGACGTCAGCAGAGGCTCAGAGGATGCAGGTGGAGGCGCACCAGGCCCAGACCGAGATGATGAGGGTGAGCATGGAGAATGCTCATCAGGTGGCTCTCCAGGCTGTGGAGAGAGTCGCTCAGCAGCATCATCCTGGCCAGCACCACCAGAGGCCGGGCACTATTATGGACTTCAAGAGGATGATGCCTCGGGAGTTCAAGGGTACTGAGGGGATACTCTACACCGACGATTGACTAGAGGATATAGAGAGAAACTTATGCTTGGCGCAGCTTCCGGAGGCTCTTCAGATCGAGGCCGCCGGCAGCCAGATGTTCGACATCGTCCTGACGTGGTTTCGTACTGAGCCGAGTCTTATTGGGGGACTCACTTGGGAGGCCTTCAGGAAGCTCTTCAAGGAGAAGTTCTTTCCTGATGTTGCCCTGGGAGCCTTGGAGAGTCAGTTCCATGACTTGGTCCAAGGGAGCATATCCGTCGATGAGTACGCCGCAGAGTTTTGCCGCCTGAGCCATTTCGTGCCATCGATGATTAGAGATCCAGGAGACAGGGCCCGGAAGTTCAGAAAGGGGCTGACAAGGGAGATCAAGTCTCGCACGTCGGGACATCGTACTACTACCTTCGAGGGCATATTGATGGATGCCCAGATAGCTAAGGATGACTTGGACCTCAGGCCCAAGAGGGGACGCGACACTTCAGGAGAAGCAAACAGTGGTGCGGGACCGGGCAAGCGTCCACGCTTCCAGCAGCAGCAGAGGCCATATCAGCAGCAGCATCAGCAGCACCAGGCACCAGCCCGAGGACAGGCCCAGCACCATCAGTAGAGACAGACTCAGCCCGCCATCCAGTATGCGTACTGCGGGAAGGCAGGACACACTAAAGAGATTTGCAGGAAGAGGTTGGGCACATGTTTGTCTTGCGGATCGACAGCACATCAGTTGAGGGATTGCCCTACCGTACAGACTCGTCTAGGCCAGGGTGGAGCAGCCGCCCAGAGGGGACCAGTCAGGGTACCTACCGTACCAGGAGGCCAGCAGAGGGGACCTCCACTTCCACCGCAGCAGCAGAGGTTTGCTCAGCACCAGCAGCAGAGAGGTGCACCCCAGGGGCGAGCATATGCCATGGCAGTCGAGGAGGTCGAGCCAGCAGGAGACTTGATTACAGGTTCAGTTCTTCTCGATTGTATTCCAGTATTTACATTATTCGACTCTGGCGCTTCCCATAGTTTCGTGTCTGTATCTTATGCTCTTCAATATCATTTAGAGACAGAACCATTAGCTAGGACTTGCAAGATCACGACTAGCGGAGATATTATCCTAGTTCGTGATTATTGCAATGACCGGAGGGTGTCAGTAGAAGGCCAAGAGTTGAGCGTGTGCTTACTCGTCATGCCACTTCCGGGATACGATATTATACTCAGAATTGACTGGTTGAGTAGGCATCATGCTACTATAGATTGTCATGGAGGCGGTGTATTATTTCGACCACCAGGAGAGCCGGAGTTCGAGGTCGCCAGATGAGCAGCGGAGCAGAGCATGAGCACATTTTGCGGAGCCAGGATGGAAGAAGAGGAGTTGCCACATCCTCTGATAGCGGAGTTCCTGGATGTATTTCCAGAGGAGTTGCCAGGCTTGCCGCTAGACAGAGATGTTGAATTCTCTATAGACTTGGTGCCAGGAGTGGAGCCCATTTCACAACATGTCTATAGAGTCAACAACAGCGAGCTGGCAAAACTGAAGAAGCAAGTGGAGGAGCTGCAGGACAAAGGCTTCATCAAATCCAGTTCATCACCATAGGGAGCTCCGTTTTTGTTCGTACCGAAGAAGGACGGCACGGTACGCATGTGCATCGATTATAGAGCTTTGAATAACCTCACTATCAAGAACAAATACCCGCTGCCGAGGATAGATGATCTTTTCGATCAGTTGAGCGGGGCGAAGGTATTTTCGAAGATAGATTTGAGGTCAGGCTATCACCAGGTGAAGGTGAAGAGAGAAGATACGCCGAAGACAGCCTTTCGGACCAGATATGGCTAGTTTGAGTTCATGGTAATGCCATTTGGTTTAACCAATGCACCGGCAGTATTCATGAACTTGATGAACAATGTGTTCTACCAGTACCTTGACAAGTTCGTGGTGGTGTTCATCGATGATATTCTTGTGTATTCTAAGACCCCGGAGGAGCACGAAGAGCACCTGAGGTTGGTCTTAGAGACTCTCAGGAAGGAGGAGCTGTACGGGAAACTCTCAAAGTACGAATTCTTCCTTGACAAGGTTGAATTTCTTGGGTATGTGGTGACGGGTGACGGAATCTCGGTTAACCCAAAGAAGATCGAGGCAGTGGAGTCGTAGGCTACCCCCAGTTCGGTAGCTGAGATCAGGAGTTTTCTCGGGCTAGCAGGATACTACAGGAGGTTTATACAAGACTTCTCCAGGATTGCAGCGCCGATGACCAGGCTGACCAGGAAAGATGTGGATTTTGTCTGGACGGAGGATTGCCAGGCCGCATTTGATGAGCTGAAGAACAGATTGACGACAGCTCCAATTTTGATGTTGCCAGCAGGGACAGGTGGATTCACTATCTACAGTGATGCTTCAGGGAAGGGTTTTGGTTGCGTTCTTCAGCAGCACGGGAAGGTAATTGCCTATGCTTCCAGGCAGTTACGTCCTCATAAAAAGAACTACCCCACCCACGATTTGGAGTTGGCAGCGGTTATCTTCGCTCTAAAGCTGTAGAAATATTACCTGTACGGAGAGCGTGTGGAGATCTTCACAGACCATAAGAGCTTGAAGTACGTATTCACACAGAAGGAGCTGAACATGAGGCAGAGGAGGTGGTTAAAGTTGATGAAGGACTTCGATATCTCATTGCAGTACCACCCAGGGAAGGCCAACGTAGTCGCCGATGCCTTGAGCAGGTATCCGATGGCTATGTACTTGACGACGGATAGACATTTGTTGGCTAATCTGGAAGGCTTGGGAATTAAGGTGCTAGTCCCCGGTGTTGAGATTCAGATGTGGGGATTGCAGATACAGTCCGAGCTGATGGACAGAATTAGAGCTGCGCAGTATGATAACAAGGCTCTGAGGAGTATCAGGGCACAGGTTCGGACAGGATTGTCAGACGACTTTACTATTGCGGATGATGGGTCTTTACGGCACGACACGAGGATGTGTGTGCCGAGCGGGGAGCTGTGCAAGGAGGTTTTACAGGAGGCACACCGCTCTCAGTACTCGATGCATCCCGGTGCCAACAAGATGTATCGAGACTTGAGGGAGCACGTATGGTGGTATGGAATGAAGCACGAGGTAGCACGCTTCGTATCCCGGTGTCTAGTGTGCCAGCAGGTAAAGGCGGACCGGCATAGGCCAGGTGGATTGCTTCAACCTTTACCTATCCCAGAGTGGAAGTGGGAGCACGTGACCATGTATTTCGTTTCAGGGCTTCCGCGTTCTCCAGGAGGGAAGGACGCGATTTGGGTCATCGTGGATAGGTTGACCAAATCAGCTCACTTCTTACCTTTCAAGGTGGGCACGTCGACAGAGAGGCTAGCAGAGATGTACGTGCGACAGATTGTCAGACTTTATGGAGTTTCTGTGAGCATCGTCTCGGATCGGGATAGTCATTTCACTTTCCACTTCTGGAGGAGTCTGCAGGCTAGCTTGGGCACTCAACTCAAGTTCAGTACCGCATACCACCCCCAGACAGACGGGCAGTCTGAAAGGACTATTCAGACTCTCGAGGATATGCTACGCACTTGCGTTCTAGATCTCGGAGATTCTTGGGAGGATCATCTACACCTGGTAGAGTTTGCTTACAACAACAACTACCAGGCCAGCATCGAGATGTCGCCATTCGAGGCTCTATATGAACGAAGGTGTCGTACACCGTTATCTTGGGATGACGTCGGAGAGAGAGCCTTGCTAGGACCAGAAATGGTCGTGGATGCAGCAGAAAAAGTAAAACTCATCAGAGACAGACTGCGAGTGGCGCAGGACAGACAACGGCATTGGGCCGACAGCCACCGTAGACCCCTTGAGTTTCAGGTATATATTATTATTTTCTGGCTTGTGATTATTTTGTTTAGACTGTGTGTTGAGACTGTTTTGTTCTAGGTTGGCGATCTAGTGTTCCTACGAATTTCTCCGACGCGGAGCATAATTCATTTTGGTGGAGGCGGTCCATGCTACATCGGACCTTTCGGTATTCTTGCGAGGGTCGGTGCAGTGGCGTATAGACTAGACTTGCCACTTGCACTAGAGAGAGTGCATGACGTGTTCCACGTGTTACAGCTGAGGCGGTACGTGGCAGACCCTAGTCACATACTAGATCACTCGGAGATCGAGGTTGGTCCGACTCTCAGCTACCCTGAGCAGCCCGTAGAGATCTTGGATCGCAGAGAGAAGGTATTGTGGAACCAGACTATTACTTTGGTTCGTGTGGCATAGAGACATCACTCTCCAGGGGAGTCGACCTGGGAGAGAGAGGACGAAATACGCGAGCAATACCTGTATCTCTTCGAGACTTGTGGTATGATTCCTTATCTAATTTCGTTCTTGTTCTAGTTCAATCCAATTTCGAGGACGGAATTTTTTTTAGGAGGGTAGACTTGTCACTACCATATTTCCAGATTAGGACATTATTGTAATTTCTCTGTTTAATTTATTATGTAATAAATATGTGTGATGAGTTTTATTAAATAATTATAAGGTGTTCTTAATGCATTAGATTTTAGGTTAAACCCTAAAAACCCATTAGGTTTAACCCTTATGACTAAAACCCTAGCTAGCATTTTAGTTTTAGATTATAAACCCTAGAAATGACTAAACCCTAATTAAACTTAGTTCTATATGACTAAACATGAAGGTTAATTAATCATTGGCATTTGAAACCCTAACCCTAGCTCTATATAATGAAGGGAAGCCTCCCTCAAGCTTCTTCATTCATGAAGAAAGCCCTAAACCTAGCCTCCATTAGAAAAACCATTCCTTCCCCATAAATTTCAGAATTTAAAATCCTAGAAACCCATTTTTCTCCTCCATCAAGAGAAGTCTAGGAGCTTGGACCAAGAAGGCTTGAAGAAGAGGACCTACATTGGGAAACCATCTCCCAATAGGTGAGAATTCAAATTTAAACCCATTTGATTCTGTTTTTCATTTGTTGTTTGGCCATAGGAGCCCACCATTGTTTCGATTTCGTATTTTTGGGGTGTCTCCATGAAGACCTAGGTGGATCTAGGGATTGGTGTTCATACGGTTGTTTTTCTCTAATTTCAGGAACCCTAATCCTAGGGGTATGCATGTAGACATGGTTACACCTCCAACGTGTAGGTTTGATCTCGATTTTTAGGGTTTTGGTTGAGGATTCATGGGTTCTCATGTGAAATCCATTTTCTGCACCACATGTGTTCGATGGAATGCCCCTTAGTAGGGGTTTACCTAAATAACTGCATGTTTTGATATACATATCTATATACATAGATATACTTTCATTGTGTATAGATAGGTTGTGTGTTTTGGAGAAGGATGCATTGGGAAGGTTACTGTACAGTCGGGATTTGAAACTGTGATGTGTGTATGTGTGCATTGGGGGTTTCTATGCATAGTCGGGTTTTGGGCTGTGTTAGGGTTCTGTATCAGTAGCAGTAATTGGGGGAGAGGGTATTCTGTGTAGAGTCGGGTTTTGGCAGTAAGTTAGGGTTCTGTATTCAGTGAGTGTGTATCACTGTGTTCAGTGCCAGTGGTGAGTTAAGGTATCCATAGGGTTGTTGGGTTTCTCTAGTGTATTAGCATCAGGGATTTTGTGAACTGTGAGTACTTGGTTTCAGTGTAATTGTCTATGTGAGCTTAGTTTTCTCAGGGAGCAGTTGGACATACTGGAGTATTAATGTCCAAGTGAGGCTCGAGTTCTGTGTGTTAGTTTTTGTGAGCAGTTGGCATCACAGTCTGCCAGTGTATCATGCTGTGGAACTGTATTAGTAGCACAGTGTCTGTGCATTGAACCCGAGTATGTGTGAACTGTGTGTGGTAATTAGTGCATCAGTGAGTGTGTGTGTATGTATGATTCATGAGGTAGGGTGACTAATACTCTTGTATCAGTAATAGATCTGTGTGCCTGTTTTTGAGCTCGAGTGAGTGAGTTCTGTGTGTTTTTAGGCCAGTTGTGAGAATGCCAGTGTGAGAGTATCTTGTGTTGTGCTGTGTCAGTAACCAATGCGTGTGATAGTGTATGAATGGGGAAATTTGGCGGGCTATGCATCAGATAAGAGGGAGTGTAGTTGTGAGTTCTCTGTAACAGTTCAGTGAGTGCAGTGTAGGAATTATGTTTGTGTAGTGTTATGTATCAGTAGCTAGTTTAAGCCATGCCTGTGTAAGTCTGAACATTTTCAAACTATGTGTCTGTGTATCCGTGAGGGTAGGGTGTACACAGATTACTTTTTCAGTGTCCCAGTGTCTGTGCTGGTGCACACAGTGTCAGTTGAGTCTTATAGAGTTATGTATGAGTAAATAGGGATTTAGCCATTTAAGTGTGTATTGGGTTGAGTTTAGTGAGGGAGTTTTGGTTGGATTGCAGTTCCTGATACTGAGTATCAGTGTGCAGTGAGGTTAAGTTCAGTGAGAAGTTTCAATTCAATGTGCTTGTGTGTGTGTGCCTGTGAGGCATGTGTGTGTGTATCAGTAAGTAGGGATTTTTGGCCATGCATGTGTAAGAATGAACAATTGTTCAAGACCTACCTATTGACCCTGCCAGTAGCTATATACTTGTCTTAGAACTTAGCAAATACCTGTGTAAATCTGAACCAATTCTAGACTAAGAAACTGTGAATGGGTCATTGAATCAGAATCTAGGATCAATGTATTATCAAGAGATTAGGGTATTCTCTGTGAAACTAAGTTCAGTGAGGGAGAGGTGCTAGTGAACTGTAGGGCTTTGCAATAGGTCCTGTGCACAGCAATATGTCAGTTTGGTGTAGACTTTGGGTTGATTAGACAACTATTCACTTTTAGCTAAGTGTAAATAGTTAGTAGTGTACTGGTTATATATATGTATACATATATGGTTTATGTGTAATGGGTAGTTAGTATAACCTAGATATCAAGGCCAGAACTAAAATAGCTAGGGTTAAGAGTCATGTCTATCTAGTACCTACAGGGACCAGTGTTTACACATCTAATGAGTTTTGGGATACCTAGTATCATGGGCCTAGTGACACCAAGGTATGGTTAGTGCTTAATAGTGAGGTAGTAGTAAGTGGGTATTAGAAGTGTTAAGTTTGGCAAAGTATTAACCAGTTAACCTAGTATTGACCAGTAAACCTCAGAATTGACCTAGAAGCCTCGCATTTAATTAGTTAAACATGTTTATTCCCTTAATTCAGTATTTTGACATTGATATTCCACAATTAGGTCATTGTGATTTCATCTTGGACATCGATCCTCGCACCTTCCTCGGGACCACAGGCGAGTACATTCTCTGACAGTTTTTGCTTTGTTGATTAATTCTATAATTCTAGTTGTATTATATACTTGATTCTGACACATTGGATACACGGGTTAGCACCCTAGATACCTGTCATGAGGAGTCGTGATTGGAATCCATCGTGCTAGCTGGGGATGGGGAAATATTAGCAGATTATGTGATCATACCCCACCTTACATGCATCATAGCTCACCCCACACATCACGTCGGGTGTAGCCTGACCATTTACATGCTTCATAGCCTGATATATATGATTAGCCTGACTATTGCTCGCATCATAGCTAACCAGATGGTTAGCCTGACCTCACATGTATCATAGCCAATCATATATATCAAGCCTGATCTCGTCCCAAGCCGATCACATAATAAACTGATATTTCAAACACTTAGCCAGAAGTTTATTCTTTATTTTAGATTCACTTGTTCTAGCATTCACTTATATATTTGTTCATTGCTAGATATTCCATTATTCATTTCATATTCTCTAGTACTCTATATTTTTAGTATTTATATTATCTTGTATTCCTTACACTGTTTTATAGTTTTTGTCAACATAAATAAAACTGCTGTTTAGTGTTTGTGCTTCGCTCCAATCCTGATTGGATAACATTTTCTGAGGACTTGGAGGATTTCTGCCCTACCCACTACGGCCCAAGAGCAGAGGGAGATTTCATACCAGAAATCCCAGAGGAGTTACCCATCTTAGATGAGATTCTACCTACATGCACTTAGACTATCCTATTTCATGTATTATTGTACTAGACTGAGATTTGAGTTATATTATTGTTGCGATTTTTGAGGACATCTAGACACTGGACTTATGATGTATTTATATTTGTGTTGACTTATGATAGAACTCTTTATCCTCATTTCTCATCGTGCCAATTACTTTCATATAGCCTTGTGATTGAGTATATTATAAACTGTGGATTCATATATTATCATTATCCTCCTTATGGAGTTGAGACCATTGATAGGATGAGTTATGCTTGAGATCTAGACAGCGTTCTACCATCGATGCTGCGGCGTAGGCTGGACGTACCCATGGCTCATGCCCAATTTTCGGGTGTGGGTCATGACAAGACCCGCCCGACTTCTACTTCAACCCGCACCTCGCCTGACCGATCGACCGTTGTTCCAGCCTGCGTCATTCCCGCTGCACCCGGTCGACTGAAGCAACTGCCAACCGATGCCAGAGAACCCGTCATCTTCGCCTGAACTGACGTCCAGCTCGCTGAATGCGGTGCTTGCCACCTGCCGTTCAGATCACCGACTTCGACCGGATCCCTCTCGTCTGAACCACCGTGAACACCGTCGAGAACGCGACCGACGACCCGCTGAACTGAAGCCGACCAACCCGCTGTCCACGACTGCCCTCAACCGAACACTCCGCGACAACCTCGACGCACACGACTCGTCCCACATAGCCAGGTTCGAGTCCCCTCTCACATACATGTACACGTACACACATACGCGTATTCTTCATTATGTGCATACATATTTAGCCATGGTTTAGTATACGTGTATTATGGGTATATGGATATATATATAGTTGGTATATACGTATTGGCATACGTATTAGTATATATCTAAATGTATATTAATGTATATGTATATAAATAGTATAATTCTCAACTAGTATAAAACATACGTATATGTATTGTACGTGCATCCTTAGTACCTGTTTAATATATGTATATATGTACATAGTATAAATTCTATTAAGTATGTATATACATGTATCTTTTATAATTGTAATTAATTAGTATTAATGTATATGATAGATAATATATATATATATATATATATATATATATATATTATAAGTCTATGTACTAGATGCCCGAGTGTAACCACGGATACCCCATAGTTACATTGACCTGTGACCACATAGCATGATAGCAGACTGCCATATGTACACTAACGTACTGGCAAGACCATACCATTGACTGTCTGTTATGCGCAGCAACTACAGACGTGACCCCTAGCGTAGTCTCTGAGATTATTGTATTTGATTGTGTCTTAGTGTAATGTCTGATGCAGTATTGTGTTATATCATATGTCTATAGGACTGTTGGATCACTCAGACGATACCTTGGAACCCGGACATTGGTATTGCCAGCTAAGGACCACAGGCGAGTACATTCTCTGACAGTTTCTATTATGTTGATTATCTCTATAATTCTTGTTGTATAGCATACATGACTCTGACACTATTGTTCACACGAGTTGGCATTATCGAGACCTGTCACGAGGAGTCGTAATTGGAATCCATCGTACTAGCAGGGAAAACGGGGAAATATTAGTAGATTGTGTGATCATATCCAAACTTTACATGCATCATAGCTCACCCACACCTCACGTCGGTAAAGCCTGACCATTACATGCCTCATAGTTGTTACATGTGGTTAGCCTGACTATTACTCGCATCATAGCTATCCGGATGGTTAGCCTGACCTTACAAGAATGATAGCTAATCATATGTAATGAGCCTGATCAGTCCCAAGCCGATCACATGATATGCTAATGTTTCACACACTTAGTTAGATGTTCTTGACATGTATCTCTAGTATATTGACATAGTATTCCTTATGTTCTAGTCATGATTCTAGCATTCACATATATACCAGCTCATGGTTCTAGCGTGTACTTGTATTCTATTTTATTGCTAGATAGACATTGATGATGATATTCCAGCATTCCTTTATTCCAGTACTTCATTATTCCAGTATTGCTTATTGCTAGTATTCATATCTGTCTTGTATTTCTTTACATTGTGTTATAGTTTTTGTCAATATATGTGGAACTGCTGTTAGTGCTTGTACTTCGTTCCAATCTTGACTGAATATTTTTTCCAGAGGACCTTGAGGATTTCTATACCACACACTATGGACCGGGTATAGATGCAGATTACACACCAGAGATCTTAGAGGAGACTATTCCTTTAGATGAGACATCACCTGCAGCTACCTAGATAGTATTTATATTATGCACCTGAGACTTATTGAGGTTTATTTCAGTTTATGTTTAGACTTATGTCAAGTTTAATTTAAGACTTGTGGAGACTTTATGTTGGACAACTAGACTTTGGATTATCTTATTTTGAGACATGGTGTTTGACTATGTCATTCTTCTTATCTTTTATCGTGCCTTACTCTTATAGTGGTTGTGATTGAGTTTACATTATGAGATAGACAGAGATGTATATTGTCCTCCTTATGGAGGTGATATCATTGACAGGTTGTGAGTTATATTAGTATTTATTGTGACCTAGACAGCGTTCTACCGCTGATGCTGCGGCGTAGGCTAGACGTACCCACGCTCTCGTGCCTCTATACCGGGTGTGGGTCGTGACAGTATGTCCTATCTTTCCGTAATACGCGCACTGGGCAACGGGCTGATTCTATCTATGCGGTTGCTGATGCTGGATGTGTCCTCGAACTGGTGCCTGTTGCTGGTGCTGCTGCTGGTACGGCCTCTGTTGTTGTTGTTGAAAGTGTGGGCGCTTGGCATATCCTGTGTTACCACTTGTTCCTCCAGAAGTGTCGCATCATCTCTTGGGCCTGAGGTCCAAGTCATCTTCAGCAATCTGGGCATCCATCAGAATACCCTCAAATGTAGCAGTGTGTCATCCCGAAGTATGAGACTTGATCTCTCTATTCAATCCCTTTCTGAATTTTCGTGCTCTGTCTCCTGGGTCTCGAATCATCGATGGCGCGAATCGACTCAAACGACAAAACTTCGCGGCGTATTCGTTGACTAACATGCTTTCTTGGACTAAGTCATGGAGCTGACTTTCCAATGCTCCCAAAGTTACGTCAGGAAAGAATTTCTCTTTGAAGAGCTCCTTAAAATCCTCCCAAGTAAGTCCTTAAACGGCGAGTCTCGGCTCTGTACGATACCACGTTAGCGCGATATCAAACATCTAACTGCCAGCAGCCTCTATTTGAAGAATCTCCCGGATCTGTGCTAAGCGCAAGTTTTTCTCTATGTCCTTTAACCAGTCGTCAGCATAGAGTATTCCTTCTGTGCCTTTGAAATCTCGAGGCATCATCCTCTTAAAGTCCACTATGGTACCTGGCCTCTGTTGTTGCTGGCCAGGATGCTGCAGTTGTCGTGCTACTCTCTCCACTGCCTGGAGAGCCACCTGATAAGCATTCTCCATGCTCTCTCTCATCAGCTTTGTCTGCACCTGGTGTGCCTCTGCTTGCACTCTCTGAGCCTCAGCTTGAACACGCTGAGCTTCTGCTGTTACTCTCTGAGCCTCTAGCTTACCCTGGATCAGGGCGAACATCTGTGCTCCGTCAGTAGGCACTCCTCCGGGAATCGGTGTCGGTGGTGGTGGAAGGTTGTCTGTTATAGCTGGGGCAATCCTCTGAACAGGTGGAAGAGGAATCCCATTAGCTGCAGATACTCCCACATGAACAGGAGATGTAGGAGGAACTCCAAGTGTCTATTCGTCAGGTCGAGAGGTGGCAGACCCCTCTGAAGTTGATGCTCCCACTCTCATAGATCTAGTATTCAGCGACATCCTGAAGACAGATAAAAAAGAATCAATTTAGGTGATAGATACGCTATCATCAAGGAAGAACAGAAAAATTCTAAAGGAAGCAATCAACTAGAATATCATTGTGAAGATCAGAATTTTCCTATTGTGATTGAGCATACTCTCATCCTAAATCCTATTTCCTATATCCTATCGCAGGCTCGTAGCAGTACAACTAAGTTGTCGCACTACCACGATATCGCACAATTTGCTAAACTAGACCTGCATGGACCACCACTAAAAATGTATCTCTACCCGCACCCGGAATGGGGGCATGAGTCGTGGGTACGTCCAGCCTACGCTGCAGCATCGGCGGTAAAACGCTGTCTAGGTCACAATAAATACTAACATAACTAAATACCTGTCAATGGTATCAATCTCCATAAGGAGGAAAATATACATCTCATAATATCTCATAATGTAAACTCAATCACAACAACTATAAGAGTATAAAGCACGATAAAAGATAAGGAGAAAGACATAGTCAAACACAATGTCTCAAAATAAGATAAACCACAGTCTAGCTGTCCAACATAAAGCCTCCACAAGTCTCAACATAAACTAAGAATAGTCTAAGCATAAACTCAATAAACCTCAAATAAGTCTCAGTGCATAAGATAAATACTGCCTATATAGCTGCAGGTAATGTCTCCTCTAAAGGAATAGTCTCATCTAAGATCTCTGGTATGTAGTCTTCATCTAAACCCGGTCCATACTATGTAGTACAGAAATCCTCAAGATCCTTTGGAAAAAATATCCAGTCAGGATTGGAACGAAGTACAAGCACTAACAACGGTTTCACATATATTGACAAAAACTATAACACAGTGTAAAGAAATATAAGGCAGATATGAATACTGGAAAATAAGAAATACTGGAATAAGAAATACTAGAGCATATGTCATCATCAATGTACATCTAGCAATAAACAAGAATACAAGTGCACGCTAGAATAATGAACTGGTATATATAAGTGAATGCTAGAACCATGACTAGAACATAAGGAATGCGAGATCAATATACTAGAGATACATGTCAAGAACATCTAGCTAAGTGTGTGAAACATCAGCATATCATGTGATCGGCTTGGGACTGATCATGCTTGCTATGTATGACAAGCTATGATTCATGTAAGGTCAGGCTAACCATCCGGATAGCTATGATGCAAGCAATAGTCAGGCTAATCATACATAACAGGATATGAGGCATATAATGGTTAGGCTGCACCGACGTGGGGTGTGGGTGAGCTATGATTCATGTAAAGTTTGGATATGATCACATAAGCTACTAATATTTCTCCGTTTTTCCAGCTAGCACGATGGATTCCAATCACGACTCCTCGTGACAGGTCTTGATGATGCCAACTCGTGTAAACAACAGTGTCGGAATCATGTACGCTATACAACTAAAATTATATAGATAATCAACATAATGAAAACTGTCAGAGAATATACTCGTCTGTGGTCCTTAGCTGGCAATACCAATGTCCTGGTTCCAAAGTATCGTCTGAATGATCCAACAGTCCTATAGACATATCATATAATACAATACTGCATCAGACATTACACTAATACACACAATCAAAACACAATAATCTCAGAGACTACGCTAGGGTGTCACGTCCGTAGTTGTTGTGCATAACAGACAGTCAATATTACGGGTCTTGCCAGTACGTCGGTGTACATATGGCAGTCTGCTATCATGCTACGTGGTCACAGGTCAATGTAACTACGGGGTATCCATGGTTACACTCGGGTCATCTAGTACACATATATACATATTATTAACTAACATATACATTAGTACTAATTAATTACATATATAATAGATATATGTATATATATACTTAATAGAATTTATACTATATGTATAAATATTAAACATATACTAGGGAATTCATATACAATACATATACATGTGTATATATATATACTAATTGAGAAATATACTATATATATATATATATGTATATATATACCAATATATATTTAAACATATACTAATACGTATGCCAAGACGTACATACCAATTATATATATATATCCATATACCATCATATACTAAATACACAATACACACATATTAAACATGGCTAAATACGTATGCATACAATGATAAAATACGCGTATGCGCATACGTATACATGTACGCAAGGGGGAACTCGAACCTATGTATGTGGGATGAGACGCGCGTGTCGAAGGGGTGCTCGGTTCAGTCGAGCGGTTGGCAGCGTCTCCGGTCTAGGTGTCGTGCAGGCGGGTTGTTCCGGTCGGTTCAGCGTGTTCTAGCCGGTCGATCAGCGTCGGGCAGCGGTCTCCGGTCGAGCACAGTGGTCGTCGACAGCTCGGCGAGTTCAGGTGGGTTGGCGAGTCCTCCGGCGAGGTTCGATGCAGGCGTTCAGGTGGGTTCAAAGTCGACGGGATGGCAGCGGGCTTCTCCGGTCGTGACGAGGGGAGATGAAGGGGCATCGTGTAGTAAGTGGGATGGCGAGGTCCGGTGTCGTGGAGGGAGGTCGTCGGGTTGTCGACTGATGCAAGGAGGGCCGGTCGAGTTTCGCGGATTGCTGCGACGGGATGGAGGCGGTGTTTGCTCGGCGTGGAGGAGAACGGCGAGGTAGTGGAGTTCGTCCGGTCAAGGGGGTGCTGGGCAGCGGGTTGGTCGACAAAGTTCGGCGTCGTGGAGGTGGGTGGAGTCGACAGGGAAGATGAATAGGGAAGGGGGTGGTCGGCTGTAGCTTTAGGTCTTAGGAAAAAGAAAAGAAAAAGTAAAAGGAAGGATGTTTATATATAGGTAGTATTTGGGTTGACCTAAAATTAGGTTTGGTCAAACCCTCATAGGATTGGGCCTTGACATGGATATTTTCAAAGGTTAGGATTCAAATGGATTTAAAAATGGAAGGCTAGGATGCATTGGTTCAAGGTTTTGAGGGCCATGGTTCAAGAAGATTGATGTTGCATTGCACACTCCCAAAAATTATAGAAAAATACACATGAAGGAGAAATGGGTTTATTTATGTGTCGTGTCTAACGGGGTGGACATCTTAATGCACTTTTGCACAAAAGTGCCCAACAATTAGAAAATTACACAAAGGAAGGTTTATGGTTTAATTAATTAAAATAATGCAAGTGATGTTCTAAAATTACTTAGAAGTACAAGGGACTAAAATTAAGTGGGACACAAGTGTCATGAATGAAGTAGACTCAGAATAGAATATTACCCTAATTTGGGTTGCTCAAAATGGGTCGAGATTGTGTCTCCAATTTCGATTGAAACACACAAGGATACAAAGTTAAATTTATATGGAATTAAATATAGTCGTTTGCGACGAATGTTGTGCGCCTAAAATAAAGCAGAACAAGACATAATTATAAGTTGCACAAGGATCAAAATAACAGTCTGGCACGTCTAGGACAAGAGTGTGAAATTGGTTAGAAGACAATGGCTAGTGTAGTGCTCTAATTATCGAAGCAACGGTAAAGTACAACAATCAAATAAAATCACAACAATTTAAATATAATTAATTATCATGCAAATCATTTACACATTAATTACGAAAAGACGAAAATACCCCTAATCTGAAATGTGGGGGTGACACTAACTATTAGAAATGACACCCCCCTAATCGCGAGGACTACAAGCCTCAGGGTGTTTCGATTATCTCCCCCAGGACAAATGATTCCCAGTGCCCCAGAAATCGTTCGAGAGATCGGTACCTTGTGCACAAGTTGTCCAAGACCGATGCGATGAATGAGTTCTATCAGAATAATAATATTTCTATAGCAATAGTTGAACAAAAATGCATCAATAGGGACTATCTCTTTTCGATAGAGCCTTAGCTCTTCAATCTGTCATATCCATCATTTCAAACGATAAGGAGTCGAATATCAGTTCTCTCAAACGAGTTCAAGGCAAATTCTATGTTTAAAACAATATAGTTCTTTTAAGAAGAAACAAGAAAATAACAGTTCTATAAATCAAATATGCAAATTCTGTCTTTTTAGCATATCTTGTTTATGAGTTAACATTTACCATAGGGACATGCAATTCAAGTGAACTAGAGATTCTTTATTAAGACGTGCAGACTAAAGGATTCATCGAAGGGCCTAAACCACTCACCGATTGAATCGAACGATAGGATGGGGAAGCCTTATGCAACGGTCACTCCTTGGTTATGCATCCTAAAAATGCAACAATTCTTGGTTAACATCCTTCGATCTCTTTCCCTTACGATTCGAAAAGAACGCGCAAGCGAGAAAAGCGAATCATGAAAACTAAGTCATCGAAAGCAAGATAAAACACAAAACAACACAAAACCAAGAAGCAAAGCAACAAACAAAAACTCTTGGACTCATTTCAATAGAAGTCGTTCCATCAATTTGAAAGTTTTATTGTATTTTGTCCGTGTTGATTCGGTGGTAAGGTTTCCTCGAGACTCGATTCTCAAATGAGTCAAAGTAACAAGTGTTCCATAAGTAACCGTTTGGAGCGGGACATTACAAATGACCATTGTCCTAGGTCATTGAATTACACTTCCTTCAATTGAAACGAATATTCACATTTCTTCGTGCCCGTAAGCCTTTCGTGTCTTGGCTTCTTGTCAATGTTCGTCGAATTTGCTTGAGCAACTTTTGTCGTAGGAGGCCGATATTTACCACCGCGCTCACAACCCAAAATTACCCGAGCTCGCCTTCCACCATCCCCGCTATCCGATCATTTTACCAAAACGACCATATTATGACGGTTTGCTACCGTATATGCCCAACTCACAAACGATTCACGATTGTCAAATATCTCATCTGTCCAAAATTCTTCTGAGAAATCAAGTTGTTCATACATGAGATGGTTAATAATGTTCATTTCAGTGTCATTTGGACGTTTTCCTGTAAAGAAAAAGACTTACAACTTAATAAGTTGAACAAAAAAATAAAATAAAAAATACAATGTTCGACCAACATTATTCGGACATAGCTCTTATGTTCGACAAATACAGGTCGGACACTAACCGACATATTCGACAATCATTGTTCGAACTATGCATGTCTTGTTCGACCTCTGCCAGTCGAACTATGACTGGAATGTTCGGCCAATACAGGTAGAACAGACAGTGGCCCATTCTACTAGTATTGGTCGTGCTCATCGGAATTTTTTTTGTTTTTTTTGGGTCCAACACTTCTCATACACTACTTCAAACAGAGAAATTACGTAAAGAGAGAACGTACATTGTGTCTTTGAAGTGAACTTTCTTCCTCTATGATGCCTTCTTCACAATTTCAACGTATGGTTTTAAGGTTTTTGGGTTGGATTAGAGAATGTGGAAATTAAAGAACGAAGAAGAAGATCACTAGTGTGTGGGAGGGAGGCTGATGGGGTATACTTAGTAGGTCATATGGGTATATTGATCTTTAAACAAGAATCTATTTTTCAACTTAAGTTATATGGGATGTTCTTAGTAGATCTTCGTATGTGGATAGCCGGGCCTATAATTAAAAATTATAACAATTCCACCACCACCACCACCACTCTCTCTCTCTCTCTCTCTCTAGCGATGGCGAAGCCGAGCTCGTGGTCCCGAACCCTAACCCGCCATTTCCATGGCGAGACCCTCTTCCTCCTCCTCGCCGTCGTCTCCGTGTTCTCCCTCCTCGCCCGCGAGATCTCCTGCTACTCCGCCATGCCCGCCGCCGACTTCGAGGGCTTTGACGCGGACGAGCTCGACCTCGATCCCGAGGAAATAGAGCTCCAAACCATAATCCACACCGTCCCCAATCCCACCACCACCATCGACACCGCCGGAGAAGAAGCAGAAGAAGCAGAACCAGAAACTCCATCCGATCCCGTTGAGAAACCCGCCTCCACCGCCGTCGCCGATCTCTGGGACGAGGACGAGTTCGAAGGAATCCCATCCGTCGATCCCTCCCCCTTCCCCGATCCGACGGCCGAGAATATCCCTCCTCCTGCTCCAGCTACTACTACTACTCCTACGGCCCCCCTCTCCCTCAAGTCCTTCTCGATCGAGATAGCCTGCGTCTCCTTCCTCCTCGCCTTCGCCTTCAACTTCTTCGCCGGGAGGCGGCAGAACGAGCGGATCGCGCTCGCGTGGGTGTCCCGCTTCGCGGCCCCCGGCTCCGTCTTCGACAAGAACTTCAGCCTCCTCGGTGCCGGCGACGGCGGGAACGACGCCCCGCTGCTGCTCAAGGAAGGGCAGGACGTGTTCAAGTTCTACGCCAGCGGCAGGAGGTTCTGCCAGGGGCTCCTCGGGGTCATCGAGCTCAAGAGCCGGCACGACCTGATAGCGAGGGCCGTCGATTTGATTTTCCCCAATAAGGATACGATCACTTTCGAGGTGTTGATGAACGAGGAGGCGATGGACCACGTTGTGGTGGCGCTGGCGAGGAGGAAGCTTGCGAAAGCGATGCACAAGGAGTGCAGGGATCTGGCGAGGTTTGGGAACCTGGTGGCGAGCGCGCCAGCCGGGAGGAAGTGGGTGGCCGAGGAGCTGATGGTGGTTACAGAGTCAAAGGAGGTCGCCGGGGATATGATCACCGAGGCCATGCTCGATCAGGTGCTGTATCCTTTTTGTGTTAGTTTGCATTCGACAAATGGATTTATGCTATATCATTTCTTCACACATTGTTTGGTAATTTGCTAAGTTGTACTTCTAAGAATATTTGACACTGCGATGCAACACTGATTTTCCTGTGCCGTAGAGTATTTTTCAAGTACCCGTATCCTGGGGCGGACACAGGAATATGAAAGAGGGATGTCAACCTCAAATGTAAAGAAATTCCAAAATTTTGTTAAATAAATATTCCTACATCAAAATTTTGTTAAAAATGAAAATTATAAGGGAAAAAGTAAAACCTGATGTAAATGTGTATATAGAAATTGAAAATTATAAATTTCGGAGGTGACAAACCCTAAAATTGATGAGATAAATTAAAAAGAACATAAATATTTATCTTGGAAGCAAAATTTCAGTGGGGGCTACTGCCTCCACTCGCTCCCATGTAGGTCCGCCCCTGCCGTGTCAATTTTGGCATGATATGACTCGAACATGACACCCGTTTTCAGAGTCTGTGCTTAGGTAATTTGGTTTAATCGTATACTGGTACTCTCAAACTAATTATAGTTTTGTTACATGTGTTGGCTAAGGAAATGTTAGCATATTGAGCATTGATAATAGTGCATGTAATATGATGCTATGTTTTCTTCAATTTTGTAGTGATGGTACCTGTGTTAACTGCTTGGCTTGATACACATAGTGTGCATGACCGGAAAGGTAGGTCTACATATCCTCAACTAGTCTTCTAATAAGCAACTCAAAATCGTCCTCAAACTTTTTTTCTTCTTCTCTTCTTCCCTTCGTCGCTATTTTTTCTCAATCAAGTTCAAAATATATGATTGGTTTAGGGTTGAGAAAAAAAAATCTTATCAGGTTTTAAATTTTAAAGTTTTAAACCTGCAAATAAGAAAAAAGAGAGGATAATATCCTATTGGATTTGGACTCACAAACTTGTATACACAAACTTAACTTTTATACTCGTCAAATGAGATAGTATACTGGTCAAATATCAGCCGAACGGTCGATATATTTTTGGATCAGTTTTTATGTCTCAGTCACCCAAACAACATCACTTTCGCCTCAAAACCGGTATACCAATCATACTAGCCGATATTTGAAACACGTTATATAGGGTTGAAATTAGGTTGAGAGGCGTTGTAATAACTTTTTCCAACTTTGGAGGATTTTGCCATAGTAGACCTCACTGTCATAGGAGATGGAGATGGTTTGGATGGTTATGATGATACTGGAGAGAAATTAGAAGAGTTGTCAAACCTATTGTTACGTCCTGATTCTACCAAATTGATAAGTCGTCACTGGACGTGATGTCGTGCAAGTCTAAATTGCATTTGTATAAGGCATATTCGTGCTCATTTTATAAAATATCTCTTTTCATAGAATTTGCAACAGATAACAGAGATATTGAATAACACAGGATATAAATAAAATAGATCTTTATTGATAACTTTTGCAGCAAACATATTAGGCTCTTAAACAATCGAGTAGAAAATGCCAAAATTTGCTTAAAACTCTTAGAATAGCAAAATGAGATACAATCGTTCCATACATCATATCCCTTATTAACAAAAGTAAAACACCTTCAGTGGAAGTCTTCTCCTAGAAAATGGAAGCTTCAAATGAATACAAAGCTTCTATAGAGTCGGACGAGCTTTCAAGGTTGTTAGAGTTATTTTATTTTGTTATTTATCATATGAGGGTATAATAGTAATTGTGGGTGTATTGCATATCAATATAAATAGACATGAGATGCAATATAGGGTTTAAGGTCCTTGCAATCTTCTTTCTCATATTCTCTTTTCTCCTACTTTCCCTTCTCCTCTCTATCTCCAAACTTAACTTGGTATCAGAGCAACCACATTGGGAGGCTATCTCTCGCATTCTTTGATACTTGAAGGGTGCACCTGGAAAGGGTTTGTTGTACAAACCTTCCCAGTTGCTTACGGTGACTGGGTTCAGTGATGCTGATTGGACAGGCAGTCGGAGTGATAGGAGGTCTATTTCTGGCTATTGTACGTTTGTGGGTGGCAATCTTGTCACGTGGCGCAGTAAGAAGCAGAATGTTGTGGCTCGTTCTAGTGCAGAGGTCGAGTACCGTGCGATGGCTCATACAGCTTCTGAGATGATGTGGGTGCAGTCTCTTCTTCATGAAATGGGAATTATGATTCCTATTCCGATGGAGATGTATTGTGATAATCAGTCGGCAATGTTTATCGCAAGTAATCCGGTGTTTCATGAGCGCACGAAGCATATCGAGGTGGATTGTCATTTTGTTCATGATTTGTTGCTGAAGAAACAGATAGTCACTCCTTATGTTTGGTCAGAGGATCAATTAGGTGATATCCTCACCAAACCACTTGCTCGTGGTCCATTTTCTGATTTATGTAGCAAGCTGGGCATGTCTGATCTATATGCTCCTGCTTGAGGGAGGATATTAGAGTTATTTTATTTTGTTATTTATCATATGAGGGTATAATAGTAATTGTGGGTGTATTGTATATCAATATAAATAGACATGAGATGCAATCTAGGGTTTAAGGCCCTTGCAATCTCCTTTCTCATATTCTCTCTTCTCCTACTTTCCCTTCTCCTCTCTATCTCCAAACTTAACTAAGGTCTTCGATTGTCTACTAGGTTCCTAACACAAGTGGACGCGTGGGTAAGTATATTGGGGAATACACTGGTGAGTTGTCACACCCGATTCCATATTTGGTATTTCTTGAATTTATATAATTTAATTTTTCTAATTATGTATTCCTGTTATTGAGAGAGGCTACCCGAGACCAGTAGAATATACATTGGCATTGCCATAGACCCGATTTAGGATCCGCATGTAGAATGGACACTTGGTTCGGTTCATTTGATTGAACCCATGACTAAACTATCTTCCTCTTCTCTTAGTATATATATGCGTATTTTCTCTCTCCTCACTCATTTTTTCATTTCACTCTTCTTGCTTCCTTCAAGTTTCCTCTAGCCAACTCTAGCCCTAGGGAGAAGTTGTGACTTTGACCGTGAGAGGTAGAGACTAGGAGCCACCCAAGGCAAGTACATCTTGCTCAATGGTGAAGCCTTGATTTTTGGATTTTCATATATATGTTGTTTTAAAAATGTATTTGATGAAAAATGTTCTCATTGAATTGCTGATCATATTTAGTTCTTGGAGTTTTGTATTTTTATGAGTATATTTGAGTAGATCTGAATTTGAAGTTCAGGGTTTTCATGGGTTACATGTATTTTTCGTGGTTTTGATATACTAAAATATGGTATTTTAGAAAAACAGTTTTTGTGGTGGATGGAGCACTTCATTTCGAGCATTTTGGCTTTTGATTCACTTGATTCGGAGTTAAAATGAAGTTTTTATGAAAATAATTTTTGGGTTTTTTGGAGTTTCCGTCATGGCTGAACCTGTTGTTTCGAAAAGACAAAATTCTCATGCGGTCAGCATCATATGCGGCTAAGAGTTCCATGCGACCTGACCTCTATGCTGTCTGGACTCTTTACCGCATAGCCAACCAGCATGCGTTCATCTTGTTGGATGCATGACTGTTTATTACACAAAGAACTAAGTCCTTGAACTCCTTGTGTATCCACTCGCTGAACGAATGAGAAATTCACTAAGTCCAAAGAAAACACCCATGCGGCCGAGAGAGCATGCGGCAAGCGGACTTATGCGGCAGTTCCCCTATGCGCCTATTTTTCTTGTGGACGCATACCTCTGCTTCGTCCTTGCACATTTTTTTATGATTCTCGTCTTATTCTCCCCGACACATTTTTATGGCATGTCACATCAATCATCTTTAGTCAATTCTCTCTAACACGCATTTATGACCCATCACTCAGCACTTGGGTGCATGCGTCCAATGAGTCCTTACGTCCAGTGGGCACATGCGGCCAGGAATTCATGTGCGTCTTTTGTGTTCGTTTTAATTATGTCCATTTAATAACTCATTTTAGTGATTATTGTTGTGTGCTTTCTTATGTTGATACAAGTTTATGTTACTAGACAGGTTTTGCTTGTAGTTCACGAGACAAGTTTATGTACAAGTTCACAATCCTTACGACACCGTAGGAATGTTTGTGTATGAAAATCCATTGCATTTTGCAACGGACAATCGAGTGTGAGTATTGCCCAATGTATCACGTATCGCGAATACGATAACTCGTGAGAAGCTCGTACTCGTGACTCGTCATTCTAGGGAAGTTCTCAAGTGTCCACGACTCGAGAACTTGAAATAATTTAGTAATGATTTAAACAAGATAAGATTTACCTAGATCATTGGGAGGAAAAAATATTGCGTTACCGGCTACCCCGATCTCTAAGGGCCCCATGCAATATGGAACAACCCTGCTAGGCAAGGGCTTCATGTCTGACCGAGTTTACCCGTGCTGCGGCACTTACAAGACAAGTTTATATACAAGTTTATGTTACAAGACAAGTTTATGTTTATAAAGCAAGTTCATGATCACAAGTTTAAGTTTATGCTTACAAGTTCAAATTTCTGTTTATGACAAAGTAACAAGTTATGTTGTAGTGATGTTAATGTGTATTTAAGTTTACTCGATAAGCGTACCCTTGGCCATCCGGGTTGACTGCAGTGCCGGTGGTAGCAATATTCTTCAAAGCATGCATTTGTTAATAACTAGATTTGTGATAACCCTAGTTAGTTAATTATATCAAGTCGTAGGCATGGGTAGCACAAGAAATGGCGATTTCGAAGTCCATTGACTGGAGGACGTTCAAGGAGCGTTTTCAGGAGAAGTATTTTCTCTCCAAGTTCCAGCTCCAGCAGCAGTTCATCAACCTTCGCAAGAACACAAGATTAGTCGAGCAGTATGCGGCCGAGTTTTGCTGACTCAGCTGATTTGCTTCCCATATAGTAGCTTTCGAAGAGGACCGAGCTAAGAGATTTGAGCAAGGGTTACATCTTGAGCTTCAGCAGTTTATGGTGGGCCATAATTATACCATATATGATGCGGTTCTCAGGACAACTAGGTCCCAAGAACTTGCCGGCCAGAGATTAGTAGCAAGGACCGGAGGCCAGAAGAGGTCACTCTCATCCATGATAGGCATCAGTATTCAGTCATCACCTCCAACACTAGCAGTTAGAACTCCTCGTCCGCTAGCACCTTCAGTCTCCACAGTAACCTCAGTGCAATCCACCAGACAGTCTGTATCAGTAGGATGCAGCCACTGCGGCAAGTCAGGGCACACCAGAGATCAGTGTAGGAGGAGGGCCAACGGCCAGTGTCAGATGTGGGGCGTCTGACCACATTATTGGTTCATGCCCGCTTCTGTACCCTGAGGCTTCTTCAGTCCGACAGTTGCTGGCTCCGCCTCGGGCAGCGATTGAAAGCCCACGAGGACCATCATTAGCAGTTCGGCCACTAGCCCAACGTCTTCTCCCGACGCAGACCCAGCAATTCCAACAGCAACGTCCGGTGCAGTATGTGCAGGTCCAGCAAGCCCAACAAGCAAGACAGAACCAGCAGCAAGTTAGAGCCACAGCCCCTAGACGTTGGCCTGACGAAAGGTTTGACAATCTAGAGCAGTTGTTAGCCGAAGGTGCTACGATCGTGGGTGAGATTTTCGATCTCTCTTTAGCTTGTGTTATTCTTGGGTTCTTATCGAACGATCTTGTGTTCCGACATGTTCGAAATACGATAGTCGTTTTGATCCTTTTGTTGAGCAAAGGCGAGTTCCTCCACTCTTTCGCCTCCGTATCTCGTGGTACGTGATGTCTATTATGCGACCCGACTGCGAAGGAACGTTCTGGATCAGAGTTATGTCCTTGATAAGATCGTTGGTACCTACTTACCCAAGGTTTGGCTCTTGTCCATTTTTGTGAGTCAGTATAAGGCAAGCGAGGACGAATTCCTAATTGACTGACTCAGGGGTATATGCCTCCATTTTTTCTATGTGCTGCTTTTGTGCATTTATTCATTAGTTATTTTGTAGTATCTTTTATTTTAGTTACTTGCTTAATATAATCCTTTGATTAGTGACATGTGATTTCTTGAACTTTCTCGTATGTTCCAGCTCGACTAGCCTTGGTGAAATTTCGATGACGAAATTTTTCTAAGGAGGGTAGAGATGTTACACTCGATTCCAGATTTGATATTTCTTGAATTTCTAGAATTTAATTTTCTTGATTATGTATTCATGTTATTGAAAGAGACTATGCGAGACCGGTAGAATATCCATTGGCATTGCCATAGACCCAGTTTAGGACCCACATGTAGAATGAATACTTGGTTCGGTTCATTTGATTGAACCCATGACTAAACTATCTTTCTCTCTTAGTATATATATGTGTATTTTCTCTCTTCTCACTAATTTTCTCATTTCACTCTTTTTGCTTCCTTCTTCCTCCTCTCATTCAAGCTTCCTCTAGCCAACCCTAGCCCTAGGGAGAAGTTATTGTGACTTGGACCGTGAGAGGTAGAGGCTAGGAGCCACCCAAGGCAAGTTCATCTTGCTCGATGGTGAAGCCTTGATTTTCGGATTTTTATATATATGTTGTTTTAAATATGTATTTGATGGAAAATGTTCTCATTGAGTTGCTGTTCATATTTAGTTCTTGGAGTTTTTGATTTTGATGAGTATATTTAAGCATATCTGAATTTGAAGTTTAGAATTTTAACGAGTTCCATGTGTTTTTCGTGGTTTTGATCTACTAAAACATGGTATTTTAGAAAAAAATAGTTTTTTTGGTGGATGGAGCACTTCATTTCGAGCAATTTTGGCTTTTGATTCACTTGATTCGGAGTTAAAATGAAGTTTTTATGAAGAAAATATTTTTTGGGTTTTTTGGAGTTTCTGCCATGGCTTAACATGTTGTTTGGAGAAGACGAAATTCTCATGCGGCCAACATCATATGCGGCCGAGAGTTCCATGCGGCCTGACCTCTTTGCGGCTTGGACTCTTTGCCGCATAGCCAACCAACATGCGTCCATCTTGTTGGATGCATGATTGTTTATTACACAAAGTATTTTGGAACTAAGTCCTTAAACTCCTTGTGTATTTACTTGCTGAACGAATGAGAAATTCGCTAAGTCCAAAGAAAACACCCATGCGGCCGAGAGAGCATGCGGCAAGCGGACTTATTCGGCAGTTCCCCTATGCGCCTTTTTTTTTGTGGACGCATAACTCTGCTTCGCCCTTGCATATCTTTTTATGATTCTTGTCTTATTCTTCCTGACACATTTTTATGGCATGTCACATCAATCATCTTTAGTCAATTCTCTCTGACACGCATTTATGACCCATCACTCAGCACTCAGGTGCATGCAGCCAGTGGGTGCATGCGACCAGGAATTCTTGTACGCATTTTGTGTTCCCTTTAATTATGTGCATTTAATAACTCATTTTAGTAATTATTGTTGTGTGCTTTCTTCTGTTGATACAAGTTTATGTTACTAGATAAGTTTTGCTTGTAGTTCAAGAGACAAGTTTATGTACAAGTTCACAATTCTCACGACATCGTGGGAATGTTTGTATATGAAAATCCATTGCATTTGGCATCGGACAATCGAGTGTGAGTATTGTCCAATGTATCGCGTGTCGCGAATACGATAACTCGTGAGAAGCTCGTACTCGTCATTCTCGGAAAGTTCTCAAGTGTCCTCGACTCGAGAACTTAAAATAATTTAGTAATGATTTAAACAAGATAAGATTTACATAGATCATTGGGAGGGAAGAATATTGCGTTACCGGCTACCCCGATCTCTAAGGGCCCCATGCAGCATGGAACAATCCTGCTAGATAAGAGCTCCATGACTGGCCGAGTTTACGCGTGCTACGGCACTTACAAGACAAGTTTATATACAAGTTTATGTTACAAGATAAGTTCATGTTTATAAAGCAAGTTTATGATCACAAGTTTAAGTTTATGCTTACAAGTTCAAATTTCTGTTTATGACAAAGTAACAAGTTATGTTGTAGTGATGTTAATGTGCATTTAAGTTTACTCGACAAGCGTACCCTTGGCCATCCGGGTTGACTGCAGTGCCGGTGGTAGCAATATTCTTTAAAGCATGCATTTGTTAGTAACTAGGTTTGTGATAACCCTAGTTGTTAATTATAGCAAGTCGTAGGCATGGTTGGCCGTGCAATGAATGTTTGTCTATTCGTTAAGCTCGTCCTTTTAATTCATTCTTTCAGCACGTGGTTAGGGTGCTAAGTTATGCTCGGGTGCAGGTCTGCAATTCCGGTCCTTGTTTGGTTTAAGGGTTATGGTCCCGATCAAGAGTAGTTCCTATGCCCTCTTGGCGCTCGTCACCTTACTTTCCTTTATAGCGCTTGTTATCAGTTCTTCCAGTTATATTCTTGAGACAAGTACATTGGTACCGTACAAGTCTCGATCCGCATTTATTTTTCTCTTTTCTGCTGTATGTTGTGATGTGTTTGGTCTATCATCTTGAGCTTCTTTGTGGTACTTATTGTTTGGGGTTCTGACCCCACTGGTTTTGTATGGCAAGATTTTCCCGAAGAGAACCAAGGTCCACCGCACTTCCAGCAAGATGGCTCGCACTCGTAGGACTGCGGCCGAAGCTCGCGAGCCTCGTAGTGTTATTTCTTTTCTGTGGTATTTTAACAAGAGGCAGTGTTAGTCCCTTATTTTGATATCACTTCTCTGACTTCAGTCAAAATGATGTATGTATTAGACCATGGCTGGTATATTTGATCATGTATAATTATACTCTGCTAGTGCAACATTTTGTTTTCACTAGCTTCATGATTATATGTGATATGTAATTTGGGACGCCTTTTTACTTTCATATATGATATACTCTTGTACTTGATGTTGATTGATTGAGATACTAGGATTTGTCGGCCTTAGGACTGACGCCATAGCATGCTAGAGTCCACACATGTCTTCTATACAACTTTAGCACATTGCGGCTTACTTCGGTATTATGCAAGGTGTGGTTGGCCATGGCAGTCCTCGTATTTATCCAGTATTCTGGGAGCGGGGCTTGACAAGGTTTTAGTGGTGGCCCATGCAGGTCTGATTTTCAGACTTGTGGGAGGACTCGTCTTGTTAGAATCTCAATCCTCTATTTTACTTCAATTGAACTCCACTTGTAACATGTACTTCTCGCTCTCCTTGAACTGCAAGCTTGCTTGACATGATTGTTCCATTCTCATCCCTTGTTGATATCCTTGTGTCATTATCCTTCAGGGACACCCCACATGCTCCTCCTTCTGACGGTTCTGTTGCACCAATAATTCCAACAAATCCAGAAGTAGGCCAGGGCCAGATTCCGTTATTGAACCAAGGACAAGCGCCAGTAGCTTTTCATCAACAGGCTCCGCAAGTCACGCATACCCGACCAGCACAATCAGCTCCACCAGTCTTGCCGGGACGGCCAATTCAACCCGCTCCGCCGTTCATGTCAGCCCAACCAACCAAGACAATACCACCAGTTCTTCCAGTACAACCAGGACAAGCAGGCTCGCAGGCCATGTTAGAGATGTTCCAAGCCATGATGATGGTACAACAACACCAACAACTCCGGCTTCAGCAACAAGTGGTCCAACTCTGCCAGCAATTTCAACAATGACAAGAACAAACAAACACTACTCTTTGCCAGGGAGTTAAGAGTAGCACTCGAGAACAGTGGGTGTTATACTCACAACTCGGCGACCAATGTTAGTCGCATGCGCCCAACCTAGTTCCTCGGCACGGAAGATGCAGTTTCAACATATTCTTGGTTCCAGGACTTTGAGGCCATCCTGGATGCAACTAAGACCCCAGAAGATGAGAAGGTAGCAGCCGTAAAGCTACAACTGTCAGATCTTGTCCGAGATTGGTGGGTAGCACAAGAAATAGCGCTTTCGAAGCCCATTGACTGGAGGACTTTC
Organism: Iris macrosiphon; assembly: GCA_036927795.1. NCBI lineage: Eukaryota > Viridiplantae > Streptophyta > Magnoliopsida > Asparagales > Iridaceae > Iris > Iris macrosiphon. The sequence goes on along the minus strand of JAYESA010000015.1, from coordinate 112,422,438 downwards.
ATGGAGCGTTTTTAGGCGAAGTATTTCCACATCACCGCTAAGTTCCAGCTCCAGCAGCAGTTTATCAACCTCCGCCAGAACACAAGATTAGTCAAGCAGTATGCGACCGAGTTTTGCCGACTCAGCCGATTTGCTCCCCATATGGTAGCTTCTGAAGAGGACCGAGCTAAGAGATTTGAGTAAGGGTTACATCTTGAGCTTCAGCAGTTTACGGTGGGCCATAATTATACCACCTATGATGCGGTTCTCAGGGCAGCTAGGTCCAAGAATTTGCCGGCCAGAGATTAGTAGCAAGGACCGAAGGCCAGAAGAGGTCACACTCATCCATAAGAGACATCGGTATTCAGTCATCACCTCTAGTACCAGCAGTCAGAACTCCTCACCCGCTAGTACCTCCAGCCTCCACAGTAACCTCAATACAATCCACCAGACAGTCTGTATTAGTAGGATGCAGCCACTACGGCAAGTGAGGGCACACCAGAGATCAGTGTAGAAGGACCAACGACCAGTGTCTCAGATGTGGGACGTCTGACTACATAATTAGTTCATGCCCGCTTATGTACCCTGAGGCTTCTTCGGTCCGACATATGCCAGCTCCGCCTCGGACAACGATTGAAGGTCCACGAGGACCAACATTAGCAGTTCGATCACTAGTCCAACATCTTCTCCCGACGCAGACCCAGCAGTTCCAGCAGCAATGTCCGGCTCATTATGCGCAAGTCCAGCAAGCCCAACAAGCAAGGCAGAACCAGCAGCAAGTTAGAGCCACAACCCCTAGACGTTGGCCTGACGAAAGGTTTGGCAACCTAGAGCAGTTGTTAGCCGAAGGCGCTACGATCGTGGGTGAGATTTTCGAGCTCTCTTTAGCTTGTGTTATTCTTGGGTTCTTGTCGAACGATCTTTTGTTCCGACACGTTCGAAATACGATAGTCGTTTTGATCCTTTCGTTGAGCAAAGGCGAGTTCCTCGCTCCGCTTTTTCGCCTCCGTATCTCGTGGTACGCGATGTCTATTATGCGACCCGACTGCGAAGGAACGTCCTCGATCAGAGTTATGTCCTTGATAAGATCGTTGGTACCGACTTACCCAAGGTTTGGCTCTTGTCCATTTTTGTGAGTCAATATTAGGCAAGCGAGGGCGAATTCCTAATTGACTGACTCAGGGTATATGTATATATATGCCTCCATTTGTTCTATGTGCTGCTTTTGTGCATTTATTTATTAGTTTTGTAGTATCTTTTATTTTAGTTACTTGCTTAATATAATCCTTTGATTAGTGACGTGATTTCTTGAGCTTTTTCGTGTGTTCCAGCTCGACTAGCCTTGGTGAAATTCCGAGGAAAGAATTTTTCTAAGGAGGGTAGAGATGTCACACCCAATTCCAGATTTGATATTTCTTGAATTTCTAGAATTTAATTTTTCTGATTATGTATTCCTGTTATTGAGAGACTACCCGAGACCAGTAGAATATCCATTGGCATTGTCATAACCCGGTTTAGGACCAGCATGTAGAATGGACACTTGGTTCGGTTCATTTGATTGAACCCATGACTAAACCATCTTCCTCTCCTTTTAGTATATATACGAGTATTTTCTCTCCTCACTCATTTTCTCATTTCACTCTTCTTGCTTCCTTCTTCCTCCACTCCTTCAAGCTCCCTCTAGCAACCCTAACCCTAGGGAGAAGTTGTTGTGACTTGGACCGTGAGAGGTAGAGGTTAGGAGACACCCAAGGCAAGTTCATCTTGCTCGATGGTGAAGCCTTGATTTTCGGATTTTTATATATATGTTGTTTTATAAATGTATTTGATGAAAAATATTCTCATTGAGTTGCTGATCATATTTAGTTCTTGGAGTTTTTTATTTTGATGAGTATATTTAAGTAGATCTGAATTTGAAGTTTAGGATTTTTATGGATTCTATGTGTTTTTCGTGGTTTTGATCTACTAAAACATGGTATTTTAGAAAAACAGTTTTTTAGTGGATGGGGCACTTCATTTCAAGCAATTTTGACTTTTGATTCACTTGATTCGGAGTTAAAATGAAATTTTTATGAAGAAAGTATTTTTTGGAGTTTCCGTCATGGTTGAACCTACTATTTGGAGATGACGAAGTTCTCATGCGGCCAACATCATATGCGGCCGAGAGTTCCATGCGGCCTGGACTCTTTGCCGCATAGCCAACCAGCATGCGTCCATCTTGTTGGATGCATGACTGTTTATTACACAAAGTGTTCTGGAACTAAGTCCTTGAACTTTTTGTGTATTTACTCGCTGAACGAATGAGAAATTCGCTAAGTCCAAAGAAAACACACATGCGACCGAGAGAGCATGCGGCAAGTGGACTTATGCGACAGTTCCCTTATGTGCCTATTTTTCTTGTGGACGCATAACTCTGCTTCGTCCTTGCACATCTTTTTATGATTCTTGTCTTATTCTTCCTGACACATTTTTATGGCATGTCACATCAATCATCTTTAGTCAATTCTCTTTGACACACATGACCCATCACTCAGCACTTGGGTGCATGCGGACAGTGGGTGCATGTGGCCAGTGAGTCTATGCGGCCACTGGGCGCATGCGACTAGAAATTTTTGTGCGCATTTTGTGTTCTTTTTAATTATGTCCATTTAATAACTCTTTTTATTGATTATTGTTGTGTGCTTTCTTATGTTGATACAAGTATGTTACCAGACAAGTTTTGTTAATAGTTCAAAAGACAAGTTTATGTACAAGTTCACAATCCTCATGACACTGTGGGAATGTTTGTGTATGAAAATCTATTGCATTTGGCATCGGGCAATGGAGTGTGAGTATTGCCCAATGTATTGCGTGTTGCGAATACGATAACTCACGAGAAGCTCGTACTCGTGACTCGTCATTCTAGGAAAGTTCTCAAGTGTCCGTGACTCGAGAACTTAAAATAATTTAGAAATAATTTAAACAAGATAAGATTTACCTAGATCATTGGGAGGGAAGAATATTGCGCTACCGGCTACCTCGATCTCTAAGGGCCCCATGCAGCATGGAACAACCCTGCTAGGCAAGGGCTCCATGACTGACCGAGTTTATGCATGTTGCAGCACTTACAAGACAAGTTTATATAAAAGTTTATGTTACAAGACAAGTTTTTGTTTATAAAGCAAGTTTATGATCACAAGTTTAAGTTTATGCTTACAAGTTCAAATTTATGTTTATGACAAAGTAACAAGTTATGTTATAGTGATGTTAATGTGCATTAAAGTTTACTCGACAAGCGTACCCTTGGCCATCCGTGTTGACTGCAATCTCGGTGGTAGCAATATTCTTCAAAGCATGCATTTGTTAGTAACTAGGTTTGTGATAACCCTAGTTAGTTAATTATAGCAAGCCGTAGGCATTGTTGGCCGTGCAATAAATGTTTGTTTATTCATTAAGCTCGTCCTTTTAATTCATTCTTTCGGCACGCGGTTAGGGTGCTAAGTTCTGCTCGGGTGAAGGTTTGCAATCCCGGTCCTTGTTTGGTTTAAGGGTTGTGGTCCCGATCCAGAGTAGTTCCTATGCCCTCTTACCGCTCGTCGTCATACTTTCCTTTATGGCACTTGTTATCAGTTCTTCCTGTTATATTCTTGAGACAAGTACATTGGTATCGTACAAGTCTTGATCCATATTTATTTTTGTCTATTTTTTGCTATATGTTGTGATGTGTTTGGTCTATCACCTTGAGCTACTTTGTGGTACTTGTTGCTTGGGGTTCTGACCCCACTGGTTTTGTATGGCCATATTTTTTCTAGCAGAATCAGGGTCCACCGCACTTCCAGCAAGATGGCTCGCACTCGTAGGACTGCGGCCAAAGCTCGCGAGTGGGTTTCCTTCCTCCACCCCTCGTAGTGTTATTTCTTTTCTTTGGTTGTTTAGCAAGAGGCAGTGTTAGCCCCTTATTTTGAGATCACTTCTTTGACTTCGGTCAACATGATGTATGTATTAGACCATGGCTGGTATATTTGATCATGTATAATTATACTCTGCTAGTGCAGCATTTTGTATTCACTAGCTTCATGATCATATGTGATATGTAATTTGGGACACATTTTTACTTTCATATATGATATACTCTTGTACTTGATGTTGATAGATTGAGATACTAGGATTTGTCGGTCTTAGGACTGACGTCGTAGCATGCTAGAGTCCACCCATATGTCTTCTAGACAACCTTAGCACATTCCGGCTTACTTCGGTATTCTGCAAGGTGTGGTTGGCCATGTCAGTCCTCGTATTTATCCAGTATTCTGGGAGCGGGACGGGACATGAGCGGTCGTAATCCGACTCACCTAAAATCAACACAACAATCATGTGACAACAAACAATATTAATAGTGATCTTTTTATATCTCGTCTTAGGGTCAATTAACAATTGATATATGATAGGAATGTAAAAATATAATAACTTTCACCGTACTGTGATTCTTACTTACGGTCGATTTTTCTTCCCTGTAAATAAGGATTTACTTACTCTTTCTTACACAAGACATAATTAGCGACGTGACCTGTCTATATAAAGGTCTCTGGTGACATACTATCTTGGACTATATATGAATTACGACGTCCCTTACAATGCAGGTAGCTAGCCTCACTGAAGATTTCGTAATTCCTATGTTTGTACTTCAGCACTAGTTATCAATATTTCTCTTAGGCCGAATCGATTCCGTGGACGCGGATACCGTTCGAGGAAACCAAATCTTGTGCACAAGTTCATGACCATGCATGTATATGCAACTTAGCTATAACAAGAACATATCATGCATGATAACATAAAACTTGAATAAATATTGCTACATATTCTCATCTGTATTACCATATTTCCTCGAGCCATCGTTCGTAACTCTTACTGCCCAATCCAAGGACTTTACCTCCGGATCCAGGGACTTACCATAAATGACGACTCAACGATCCCATACCTTTTTTCACAATTCTATTACTTTGTTACAACACTACAACAATGTGCTTACTTATTTTAATCTTTTGAATCTCTTGCTAAGATAACATTGATCGAATAACGCAACATAGTAATGAAAGAAGTTTTTTTTGTTAAGCGTGAAGATAAATGTACGAAGGATCAAAGCCACTTACCGGTGGTAAATTGCCGAAAGAAAGATTTTCCACGGTTTTTCAAACTGTGCCTACTCGTTCACCTACATTTGTACCAACAAAGGTTTCAATACTTTTCTTTCTCTTAGAATTCGATATGAATACGAAAGTCGATGGAGACAAGCAATGAAAACATCCATCGAAAATATCCAAGAAAACGCATCTACAAAACAAACGACGAAAGCATTTTGAAAATGAACAATAAAAAAGTTTTGAGGAAGAGCTTATACAGAGTTCATTCTTCAAGACACGATTCATTGCATATATGACTCAATTCCAAAGAAGCTAATCCATAGATGGAAAATGGTCTTAATTCAGTTTGTCCCGATCAATCGATACTGACAAAAAAAATTCATATAATTTGATTCCAACTTGGTCATTCCAGCCACTAGCCCACGCCGTGCTCCGTAACATGAGCGGGACATTACACCTATGTCTCATGATATGCTCACTTGGTCATTAAGTTGTGCCCCTCGCTAAAGTCATGGTTACCTAGAACATGAACATTAAGGTGTAACACCCCGTTCCGCTCAAGCGGACTGCCGTCTCAAACGACAATAGTGCAGCTGTCCCGACCTGCTTTGCCTCGATCAAGAAGTAAAGGATATCCAGACTTGCCCCTGCAGGAATTAAACTTCGGCTTTCAGAGGCTCGCTCGACGTATCGCTCTACCGAGGCGAATCATCGCTAAGGTGGGTGGCTACGGTGAACTTGTCTTTGCTTAGCCAACACACATAAAATCTGGAATGTTTATGCTAGTCGCTAGGTGAATCACCCCCTGCATGCTAATAAATCCAACGCACCTAGCTAAGGGAATAATCCCAACTTGTATTGCTTGCTAGAACATGGAAATTGAAATACTGCTTATATTCAGACCCTCGCATGCTAAGTCCCTTAACGGTTTCAACTCTCGGCTTACCTTCGGGTCCGAGCAACGTGCCTGCTTATGTTCCTTAGAAACGCATGCTTGTCTGCTTGAATGTTGCCATGTTTTCATCCAAACCCCGGGAGACTACTAAGTAGTCGTTCCGCATATGGAAGAACCTGAAAGTGTTCGGGACCGTTAGGTCACCAAGGCAATTCCCGAACCAGGGAATTTGCACCCTGAATGAATAAATCACTGAATCAGAGCTCGTGGAGCAAACTACTGAATCAACTGGCCTGGCAATCGATATACTACTGTGAACAATCATGCCTGTACATTGAACATGATATGTCCTATCCTGAACTTGATCCTGTGCCTAGCCAGACCTGAATATAGACCTGCATGTCGCGGACAACTCGGAAACGAGGCACCGTTCCACGGGCGGTTACCGGGGCACTGGAGCCGACCCGATCCGGATGGAACTCTCCTGTTTAGTCATCCTGTGCAAAGACGGAATGATGTGGAGCGCATCCTGTACTCTCGCTGCACCCCATTCTCGTTAGTGACTAAAATTGGTAACCCTCCTGTTTAGTCATCCTGTGCAAAGACGAAATGGTGTGGAGCGCATCCTGTATTCTCGCTGCACCCCATTCTCGTTAGAGACTAAAATTGGTCCTTTATGGCTATGCCAGCGACAACTGTTCATATAGATAAGTCATCCTCGCTTAGCGGCTATCCGCGTGCGAGTTACTGCATCGCATCAATGAACAACTGAACATCTGAACGATCATGTTAAAAAGACCCTCGTGTTTGCATATGCTCTGCCCCTGAATGTTTATACTTGCCCGTGCGTGAATTAACATGTCTGCTTCAATGTTTGCCTTGGACAGGGAAGGAGAAATGGTAAGTTGGTAAGTCTCGCCGTGTTTCCTCAAACATCGCACGGCGCACTGCCGACACGTTAGGCTATTCAATGTTTGCATGAAACTGATCCTAAGGCAACTAGAAAGACAACTTAATAGTTGTGCACGGAACCTGTATTACGTGTTTGGATTTGCCGAGCGGGCGAGTAGCTTCCCCACCAGTGCATTCAATGTACTGATAATCCACCAGTTTGTATGCAGGGTGCGGGAGAACCTCGTTCGGTGCGGATGCCTCCTTCGTACGTGCTAAGGCGTGGAGATCACTCCGAAGCAACGGTGCGTCCGGGACTGAAGCACATATACAAGACATAATGTTGGAGCGTCGCCTGAACCATCGCCAGTACAATCATTCCACAGTTGTAGCCACTTGGCACGTTTTTACTGTTTCAGAGAGGCTTGAGCGACTTGTAATCTCGGCTATACGCCGCCTGTAACACAAGTTTATATCAATAAAAGAGCTTGCTTTACTTCAACTTGTGTTTCTATGCTTCTGCTATATTGTCAACTCAGTGAACCTGTTACCGATCGCCTATGCGTTCATGACTCCGCTGTACTCGGACAATCTGTGCGACTCTGTGGCTTAGAACTCTAACCGCCAGCCAATGAACCATGGCCTTGCACGGACGTGGATCACGCTCGTGCGGCATCACGCCCGGATGGGTCAAGCGATCGTTCCGCGGGAGCGCTGGCGAGGGTGATTCCCGCCTAGCGGGAACGGCCGATTAGCCTGCGGGAGATCGGGGCGTGACATGTTGGTATCAGAGCGGAATTGATTCTCTGGCCCAAATCCATTGCTATGACTCTGAGATATTGTCGATATGGTTTTGCAAAGAGCGTTCCATACAATAAGTCCATAGATATTCTCAAAGTGCAAAATATTTCCTGAACTTGAATTGCTTGATTGTTTCGATTGAGTACGGCGAGGGACGGCGCTATCGCTACTCGGAATATCGAGAAGTTATCCTTGAAGTTTCGAGGACGAAACTTTTTGTTGGTTGGTAAGTATGTAACGCCCCGCTCCGCGCCGGCGTTATGTATCAAGGTGAGTGGACAGAACTTCGTTCTCTGATTCTTGCACGCCTTAATAATAACCTGTGTTTTTGCTTGCAATGTTTTCTTAAGAGAATGATAGAACCTGCCTTGCATGTTAATGAACGAACTCACCTAGCTTGTCTTTGAAACAAAGTCTGCTTAACGAGAATCCTGAATCGTCTGCTTAGAGTGCATGAACATGTTCACTATCGTCTATGTTTCGAGAGAACCATACTGTGCCTGAACGTGTTCAAGTGATAAGTCGGATTGCCCCGCAACAACGAGTGTATTCTGATGGTTCGTCTCGTCTGCATACTAGAGTTTATTTGATAGTGTTCCATGCATTCGCACGCGGTCGGACAATGGCTTTTGGTGAAGAGCTGAACTGCATGCGTCATAGCCACCATGGGTCACAGCTGCCATTAGCATCAGAGAATGAGTCATTGGTATGTTGTTCCACCAGCTGCCGATCCTGAGATACTCGGGGACCGTCCTGCATATAGCTAAGTCATTGTGTTGGCTTGGATAGTGACTGCCCCTAAGAATGTGCATTGTGTGTCTAGCTTTGCATCTGACCTTGGAGTCGCACGAGACACGCTGCGCACACCCTGAAACATGAACGGTTTGCTTGCTTGCATATTCAATATGAAACTCTGTTTCCAAACATGTTTCCAAATAATGTAATATGACTCTGCTAGCGAACTGCATGAAACGAACCTAGGTAAAACTAGAAAGATCACTAGTAATGTAATGTTTTATAACATGATTACTTAGTGCCTGTTTGAGTGAATGTATGTTTCTGTTCAGTTGTTTTATCTCACCAGTACTTGTATAAAGTGCTGACCCACCAACAGTTTACTTGCTTGCAGGTACTGGATCGTCCGAGGGAGCGATAGGCGTGCCACTGTCCCCAAGACCCGAAATCCTGGTTTCGATTGTTGCCCCGAGAATGCTATCGTATAAGGGGGCATAATGTATGGAACAAACGTGTGCCTTTGCTAAAGGAAACCTAAGTTGCCTCGATTGTCCCGAACACTCAGTTGGCTAAATGCATTGCATTGCAACAAGTCCCTTTCCGCTGCTTACTCGATTGATGCGATGATAGCCAACTATCAACTTAAACGATTGGCCTTGCACGGGCGCAACCCCAGGCCCGTGCGGCATCACGTCCCCCGAAAGCTCGAACGGGCCATTCGTATAGCTCCCTTCCTCCCTCGCACCTGCGGGACGGGCGCGGTGATTCGCGTCCGGCGCTCCGAGGCACGGTGATTCGTGCCCGGTTCGTTAATCCCGGCCGTAAGGGGCGGGGCAGGGCGGAGCGGCGGCCCGGGCGGGTCCGGGGCGTGACATGAGGCACACGAGGGGTCTTGTTACGTGGTAAGTTGAAGTAATGATTCATTAAAAGGCAATATGTTTATCCATATCGTAGCAAGTTTTAGGTTCTAAATTTTTTTAAAGAAAAATAACAAGAATAACTACATATTCTTTCCTTTAGAGACTTAGCTAGAAACCCAAGGACATGGTGTATTTGCTTGTCAGAATGTACAATTTGTCGGAGTTCTACGTTTTGTAACATGCGTTCCTGGATGGCGCCTTCCTAGATCTCGGAAAGTTTGGTGAATTCTGGCAGCCATGATCAAGATTGTTTGCATAAGAAAAGTAGGCGTGCATATCTTTTTCACTAGTTTGACCGAACCGTATTTTTTGAAAATGTACTTTTGCAAACTGCATAGCACCCCTTTTTAAGGAAGAGAGTAATCACTACGATATCCTTCCTTTTTCAGGGTAAGGAGTAGAGAAAATGCCTCGAGCCAATGTCCTACTACTAGGCGCTATGACGCTGATGTAAGGCCTTTTGGCTAAGATCAAGTGTATTATGTGTTCTTATCAGTTTAATATCTGATACGTGAACTGTATGCCCACTATAATATTATTGTTTTTCAGGGGAAGGGCCCACCAACAGTGGCTTGCCACTGTGGGCCTTTGAACGTCACCCTTGTGTTGCATTAATGCATGGGCCTTGCTTGTCCCAACCATTAGTAAAAGAAATTGAAGTGCCAATAAGAGATGATTTTGCTCTATGATAGGAGGAAGATAGGTTGAACTTGTTTGGTGATCCCTACGGCACACGCACTAATATACTTAGGTCATAGTTGCGCCCCAATTAACCAATCTGTTCCTAATTAGGCGTCCTTGATCTTTACATTAACTTTACTCATAAGAAAGGCTACGTTTTCTAGAATTATTTTAGAGATTACCATTTTATGCTGTTCCTCAAAGATCCTATTATTTTTTCCCTCCAGATACTCCAAACTGCAAAAGATAGTACCACCCTAATCAGAGTAGAAAGTTCTGATGGTATATTGCTATGCCAAGCTCACCTGTTTATCCTGCAAGTCCTGCTTTCAATCCCCAACTTCAGTGAGTTTCCAGATGTAAGCAGCGTAGCCGCATTTGAATAATAGGTGGTCTATACTCTGTGTGTTTGAGTCATAGTTTGCAGCATCGGCCGATACTGATCCGAAACGGCCGATACCGATACAGTTTGACATGTCCCGATCCGACACCGACCGATATCCGATACTGACCGATACCGACATTAGAGGTCTCTTTTCTGGTCAATTCGACAAAGAAAATTGAATGAAAAAGACCAATTAGTAAGGGTGTAAAAGCATAGTAAGGTTGTAAAAGCATATAAAAGAGGAAAACTTATCTATCACATGTAAATCAATCAACAAGGGTGACTACTATTTCATTCAATTTCAAAAATACTAAGAAACAACACTGAAAATACTTAAAACTATGCATAAATGTATAAAATATATTTTCTAAAATGTTAATAATTTACTAATTGTTATTTGCTTTCCGATACCAAAAAATCCGATACTCTGATCCGAAACCACCGATACTCATAGGAATGGTCCGATACCGATTCCGATACTTTGAACGTTGGTTTGAGTGACATAGAAAGCATTGTTGGTGAACTTGTACTCCCCATCTGGTGATCCTGTCCTTAATAAGTAGTCTATTCTTTATAGCCTTATAAAGTCGTAAAACATGCACTGGCCTTATAAAGTCTTAAAACATGCACTCATCTTAAGACAATTGCCTGCAAACCAAACAACATTGTGCCATTCAACTCCAGGATAATAGCAAAATGAATTGTGAATCGACCTGTGTTATCCCTCGTCATTCTCAAGCATCTTTCTTTTCATGGCAGTTTATGGACACTTGAGATATTTCAGCCTCCAGTTGATTTGTGACCTGCAGCTTCATTCATGTCTAATCTTCAATGTAACAATAGTATTGTAGTCCTCTCTAATATCCCATAACAGTCTACATTTAAGGTATCTAGTTCTCATCCAATACACCCATAGGGAGTCTTCAGTGACCAGTTTCCAAAGCAGTTTTAACTCAACCCTCTTTGTTATTAGTCAGTCTTCTGATACCCTTAACACCAACTTCCTCAATCCTATACAGATTCTTCCCAATTTATAGTTTGTATGCCCTCCTTCCATAAGAAATTGGCACACATTCTTTCCATAGGAAGTTTTAAGGCGCAACTAAGTCACTGTTGGCAATCCTTCTTATAGTTGGTAAGCCTTGAGTCTTTCCCCCAAAATGGTCTTGTAAGTAACAAAATCATTGTTGTCCTTCTTGGTATCCCATTACACTCTACCTTTAAGGTATCTAGCTGACTAGATCTCATCCACGATGTCGTATGTTGCATGAATATGGACAAACATACTGATAAGGACATGATATGGAAATATGATACATATATTTTCAAATAGGTACAAAATAGTCCCCTATATTGCATGAATACGAACACATATACAGGTACAAACACAAACAATATCTTTTGTGGATGATGCCCATATGGAGTCTTCAGTAACTGGTTTCCAAGTCAGTTTTAGGGCACAACCCTCTTTGATACGAGTCATGCTTCTGATACCCATACCACCCTCTTCCTTAGTCCTGCAGATTAAAGTTTGTATGCACTAATTCCATAGGAAGTTGGCATAGATTCTTTCCACTTCATAGAAAAAAGAGTTGAGGACTTGGAAAGTTTGCAATCAATAGCAATTGATGGCAGCAATGACAGTCTTGACCTATGTTGTATTAAGCATGAGGCGAGGAGAGGCGACGAGACGAGGTTGTCACCTCGCTTAAGGGCGCTTAAGTGGCGTTTATTTAGCACCTCACTTTTTTCTTTTCTTTTTTTGCTCCTGCATGTAAAATACTATATATACACATAAATTTCAATAATTTTTCATACAATCCTACTAGTATATGCATGAATAACAATACTAATTAGCAATCAAGCAAATTAACAATATAAATACTAGAATCAAAATGCAAACTACAAGCCACACAATGAATACATATTACATAGTCATCAATATAACATTAAACATAAAAGCTGTCTCTAAAGTTCCTACTTAAAGTTTTCCAACTATCCAACTATGTAAATGACAAAAGGTTCGGTTCGGTTAAAAAAACGTTAAGCGCGGCACTACTAAGCGATGCCTAAGCGTTGATCGCTTTTCTGGGGCAAAAATTCATTAATCGAGGCGCCCAAATACTAAAACTCACTTAAGCGGCGCTTAAGCGCGCTTTTCACAACATATGTTGACCAACTCTATCCTACCTGTGAAAGATAACCAGTGACTGCCAACCCTCCGACTTCTACAATATTCATCAAGAGCATGATGACTGTCTTTGAACTTCAGATACTTGACTAATAGTGGAAGTCCCCCAAGTATTTGACAAGGAGACTACCATTCTCAAGGCGAAGCGTCTCATGATTCCTCTATCCTTATAGTGGTTATTGAAATGTACCTTACTTTTTCCATTGTTGATAGTAAGGCATGCATTAGGTAAGAATGTCTAAGTATGGTTCTAAGCTAACAACAAACTGTGGAATCCGAGCAGGTAGTGGGTTTTATCTTATGTTTAGAGTACTATCCCCCCCCCCCCCCCCCCCCCCACCCCTCCCACCCACTCCCCATCCCCCCCACCCCCTCTTCTCTTTCTCTCTTCCGTGTTACTATTGATGTATCCCCCTTCACCAACTTTACCCATCTCAATTGAAATTAAATCGATCTTTAAAGCTCATGTTATATAGAAATCCTATCAGCACATGAGCAAATAAACAATTACCAGAGACGCTTCTACCCAATGTTGCACGGATACATATGCAATATGACATGTTTCAGAGACAGAGACATGGATTCGGCACCTAATTTGGTGCCAGTGTATTTTGAGTATTCATGGCATGTCTGATATATGGACAAAGCATGGATTTTGGGAGTGTCCGTGCTTCCTAGCTTCTACCTTTAATGTAGGCTGTCTGGTTTTGGAAGATTAGACCAGGCACTATACCTCCATTCTTCTGCACATGACCTTGATAACAATCTTACAGGGAAAGTTACAACATGCAATGGGTCTGAAGTCATGCATTCTTCGGGCTCCTTCATTCTTGGGCACAAGTTTGATGAATGTGATTGAGTTGCTTTGGGAATTTTGCCATTTTGAACTCCTTTATAGCTTCAGTATCACCCCCTTCAATAGATCCCAGTGAGACTTGAAGGAAAAACTGTAATACGACCAACACTTCCAATAGTCAAAAATATTTTTTTTCCCCCGCCAATATTTTGAATTTTTTTCTTTCAATCTATGGCCTTGAGTTTTGATTGATCCTCGGCTCTAATTTGATTCGAGAATGGACTTGACTCTAGGTTGATATCATTCTACATTGCTAGAAGGGTAGTTGCACGAGATCAAATTTGCTTAGCAAATTGCTTGTTCTGGCAGCAATAAGATAATTATGCATAATGGAAAGTATATATGTTCCTATCATCCAGTTATTAAGTTTTGTGATGCTAGGAAGTAGACTAAATTAAGATTGATATCATCTTTCTATGCATGTCATGTTAAGTATGTTACTTTATGCCTATTATCATTTGATTGTTTCTTTATCAATAAAACTATTGGTTTTTTTTTTATAGAAGTCGGTGACCACTTGTCTATGCTGGGAACGAACATGGAAATACCGTTCCCTAAACAGGAAGAAACTTGTTGAGGACCGAAGCACAACCGAGACACGATTCCTAAATCTACAATCACACAAAAGCACAATGCAAATAAAGTCGATTTTTACGTGGAAAATCTTGACGGAAAAAACGACGGGACGATCAGAGTCCAACCTGGAAAAGTCTCTACTAAAGCATAAGAAACTACACCAACTCCTTTACAAACTCCTCCACCGATCCACATGGATCACTACAATACTTCACATCTCAATGGAAATATATTTCAAAGCAAATAAGGAATTACTAAAAACGAGAGGACAAGAAATAACTTGATGTAGAACTCCTCAAGACGATCTGTCTACAAATCAATCACAAACCCTTCAAATCTCGCCTTCCTTTTGGTTGACGAATTGCACCATTGAGAAAACTCTCCTTAGATTGTAATGCATTGGGATTAGGGTTAGAAAAGTCCTATTTAAACCACCCCAATCCCAATAAGATCTGGACCATTGATTTAGATCTAACGATGTTCATAAAACACCAAAAATTTACCTTAAGCCCCGACACCGGTATACTGACGGTATACCGAAAAATGGACACTTTGTACCATAAGTGTTCTGGAATAAAATGTTGTATTACCAGTGTACCGGTGGTATACAGGTGGTGGTATGTCGGCGGTGTACCGCTGACACTGATACAACTATGTCTCGAGTCCGACGCGCGCTCAAATTGCGTCACATTCGTCCCCTTCGACTCCCCGAACTTGTCCGACACACGGATGGTGCTTGTCGCACTCCAAGGAGTTCTCCACGTAGGTTGGAAATCCCACCCAACACCAACCGTTTATTGATCTTAACCTGATTATTTGTTTGTGAAGACTTGCAGTAACGATTTTAGACTTTATTTTGAGTCCCCTCCATTTGTTAATGATCTATTACTTGATTGCAATTTAAATTGGCCTTTTATTGCAATGCATTATCCTTGCAGGTTTTTGGCGAGAAGGCATTCAAGAAACTCGGGAAGTGGTTCATCTCCCTGCATTTATCTGACCAACAGCCAGGATCTCATAAGAAGATTCTTACGTTCAAGTTCGCATTGCCAAGTGTTAATAACATGGATGACATGGCAAGATTGGTTGCACTTGTACCTTACTATATCGATCTTATTGGACGCTACAAACTGAGTTCTCAGGTCAGTAAACTCTTCCCTTAGATTCTTGTTCCTGAGCTGAAGAGAATACTAATTATTTGTCACATATATTCCTGACACTTCACTAGACAACAACTACGACAACATCAACAACAAAGTCTGTATCCCAAATTTTTGAGTTGGTTGTTTGAATCCTCTTCTTCCCTTCGCCTCTGTTAAGGACCAAGTCCTGTAACACTAACCGTTGCTAGTGAGGAACGTCCCAACGTGTAAATACCTGATACTTTACTAAACGTTTCTCAAAATTATTATAACTTGCATGATTGTTGGTTGGTGATGTTATCTAGTATGGATACTAGTAAACATTGCTGCTGCTTTTTTATTATGTTCTTATGACCTTGAAACACTAAAACCTGGTAGTTTCTAAACCAAATGCAGAACTATTCGCTGCAAATTATGCGTCATATAATACTTTATATACTCTGGGCAATGATGATGATGATGATGATGAGTGTTCTTCTTCTTCTTTTTCTCTGAACGAGTGGCAGGCCCGTTCCAAAACTGAAGCAGCTAGATCGAAGGCGGCACAAGAGGCCTATAAAGAAGTACAGAATGCTAGACAAGAAGAGCTCCAGAGGAGGAAGGCAGAGAAGAAGAAGATGATGGAAGAGGCTGAAGCCAAGCTCAGTGCCGATGTACTTCGCAAAAGAGAAGAGAAAGACCGTGCACGACAGTTGAAGAAGTCTGGCCCAAGGGTTAAGATGCTCAGATAGAAACCACAGAAGCACTTTCATCTTCTCCTGGATTGGTCAGAAAAGCTTAACAAACACATGTTTTTTTTATTCCTTTGTAAGCTTTTTTTATTCCTTTGAGAAGGGATGTTAGTACGCCAAATATTATATAGTCAAAAATTCTACTTTACCGAAAAACAAAATTTTTGTAATTAAATTTTCTGTAAGGTTATTTTCTCATTTTTCTGTGAATATATAAATATTTTTGGAAATATATAGTTCATATTAAAAATTATAATATTTTTGATTGATGATTAAATGTTTGATAGTTGTTATTCTTTGTTTGTGATATTTTATAACGTAGTTGATTAAGGGGATATTGTTGTAAAATTGGAAGAGAGAGAAAAAAATGTAGCCGAATGAATTATTTAGGGTTTTCTCATTGATGATATATATAGAGGGATAGATAGAGGTGGTTGTAGATAGGGATAAGGGCATCCATATTTGGTATTATTCTAAATCATAATACTTTCTTGGATGTCCACTTTAATTATTGTCTCATTAAAAAAAATTCTAAGAAAAAAATCTACCTTTGGGAAAAAAATTTGTAGAAAAAAATTTGTAGAAAAGAAAAGTGTAAAATAATATTCTTCAGAAATATGATTCTTCAGGAATCCAAGTGGGTGTGACTTACGCGGTCTCGAATAAAAAAATTCAGTGGAAAAAAAACATCTCACCGAAGGAAAATAATACAATGTGTAGAGAGACATCGAGATGTCTCTATTAGCATCTTCAGGATGTTTTTCCTCAAAATTATAAAATTTATATTTAGTTCTTACATCACTATAAATAAAAAGTCAAACCCCCAATACATTTGAATGTTACATCTCACCCTAATTTGCCTATACGTTCATATTTAGAATTCCCATATCTTTATAAAGATGTGTAGGTTTATTTCTTATTCGCTAAAACTTGCAACTCCTCCTTGATTGTTGAACTGTTGAAATCATCGTCATGCACACTCTCTTTGCTTCATTGGAAGCAAGGATGATTTGATGAGGTTGCTGTAGTGATTTGCTTTATTTATCTCCGAAAATACCAGCAACAATGTTTATAAAATATACATTGGTTGTGATATCCCCTTAATAGGGATTAGATAGATACCATGCATCTGCATATCTTATAAGATCATAACATTCATATGAAATAAATCAAGAATAATTTCTGTCTTATGTCATTCTAGTGTCTAGTTGTAGGCGCATATCAGCAAGTTCAAATAAATTATGCTAAGTGAATAAAGAATTAATATTATTTAAATATGGTATTTCAGGATCCAGAACATGTTCTTTTATTATTTCGGTCATAACGGATCCTATTGTCCTGGCCATTATAGGTATACTGAGTAATGATAATTACTTATATTAAATCTCTTGCGGATATCTTCTCTTCGGGAGATCTCTTCTGGAGATTATATCTCTACAGGAGATTATCTCTTCAGGAGATTTATCTATTCTAGCGATTATTTCTTCAGGAGATTATATGAGATCTCTTCTGGAGATTTATCTCTTCAAGAGATATTTTCAATTTCTTCGAGAGATTGTACGATATCTCTTCTGGAGTTTTATTTTTTCACGAGATATTTCCAATTTCTTCGGGAGATACTGCCATTTTTTTTTATCTCTTCAGAAGATCTTCTTTTCAGGAGGTACTTCCAATCTCCTCTTTGGAAGATATTTTCAATTTCTTCGGAAGATATTGTCATGTTTCTATCTCTTTAGGAGATCTTCTCTTCAGTAGGTACTTCCAATCTCCTCTTCGGGAGATATCTTCTGGAGATTACATCTCTACAGGAGATTATCTCTTCAGAAGATTAATATTGTCTCTTCTAGAGATTTATCTATTCAGTAGATTATATGAGATCTCTTCTGGAGATTTATCTCTTCAAGAGATATTTTTAATTTCTTCGAGAGATTATACATGAGATCTTCTCTTCAGGAGATACTTCCAATCTCTTTAAGAGATATTATATAGACGACCGTTTTGATAAATCAATTCAGGAATTTCTTCACAAATATGACAAGACATTTTTAGGTTTATTATTATATCCTTTCCTAGACATATATTCAATGAGTCTCACATCCTTCTGGCATATACGACTCATTTTGCAAATCCTTCGGAGGTAGCATTATAATTTTAAATCCTTCAAGGATATACCTGGAGATTTAAATCCTTCTGGAATTTCATGTATATCTCATCGTTTAGGTTATCATGACTGGTGAATATTTTTTCTTATTCTACTCATGGTCATTTCGAGAATCCTTGAGCTAACGTTGCTCTATTCATTTGGATATCTTTATTATTATTATTTTTCTTTATAATCACCCATTTAAACCTACGTGATTTTTTTCTTTTTGGATTTTGTACTATAATATCGAATACTCCACGTTGTGCGAGAGAATCCTTCTTGATTCCAAATTTCTCTTTTAACATATATTTCTTGGGTATCAGTACCTATTGTCACGCCCCGATTTTACTAAATCGATAATCGTCCCCCGGACATGCTGCCGTGCACGCGTAAGTCGCGCGTGCACAAGGCCTAGGCATAATGATATACTTTTTAGAACACATGCAACAGAGTACGCAAATAAGATAACACACATTTGAGGCATAGAAAAGTTTTTTTTTTATTGATAATGAACATCTGGTTACAGACTCTGGAACTAAAAGCGATAAAGATGCCACACGGGCTTACAACTTGGATACAAAATGAGATAGCCGTTCTATATATCACATCCTTTACTAAAACTTCAAAATATTATAGGCACCTACTGGTGAAGCTATCGTCTTGCCTCGGAGCTGCATAAAAGGGTTGCGCGGGCTCCAGGTGCTTTGTACAAGTTCCAAAAGTCACGAACGGATGCGTCTGGACTGGTTGGGGGAAGAAAGCTTCAGCTCCTCGCCACGTCGCTTAGGATCGGGGAACCTGCTGCAACGAGGGTCAGTACTTTGAAAAGTACCGGTGAGGACGAGCTAACCCAACTAACCAAATCCAAAGTTTGTTTATAAGAAGCATGCAAATTATTTATGGTCTTTCTATCTTGCCTTAGTTCATTTTACAAGCAAGCATTGAGTATGCAACTTTATAGAAATAAATATACCACCGTTTGGTGACTTTTACCTTCCCGTCTGAACTGCCGGCATAATACTTACCAGGTCCTTTCCTGCCACGAAGACATCATTAGCTTGAGCAAACAATGCAGAAATATATAAATGTTGGGTCATGGCACATCATTGCCACCGTGGACAATAGCTACAGTAAGACGGTGACCCTTGCAGCGCGGGTAGCAAGCCCCGCTACAAGACCCCGCATTACCCGTGCTAGGCTTGCTAGCGTAGCTATCCGAGTTTCGCCCAGAACAAAACGGCCCAAGTGCCCTGGGCACTGTTCACAGGAACTAAACCTTGTGCGCAAGTTGTCCGACCGAACCATGCATTAACACTAAGTTAATAAATAAAGCATTTCAAGCCAACAAAATGTACATATCTACTTTAGCACAGTGCAATTAGTATAGTCTACCTGTCCAAGTGATCGCATTCCAATTATTTGCACGATACATTTGTACAGTTACATAGAATAAGTTCTAACTATAACTGAAACATGAATATATATATATGCATAACGGACAAGCACGCATCAATGTAGTCGTCGAGAATTCTAGGTGACAAGCATTATAAGTGTTTCAAGTCTAACTCTTCTTTCATTTTACTCAATTTATTTTTTATTTTGCTATCGTTGGAGTGGGATGCACAGATGAGTCAATTTATTAAGAACGAAGACTTGGAAGAAGGGCGCTAATCGAAGTAAAGCCACTCACAAGTTGGTGAACTAGGAAAGAAAATGGAAGATCTTCAAGCCTCCGCTTGCGCGTCGTCTACCCGATCACCTGCACGCACCAACAGATGATCAATATCTCCTGCTTCGGTCTCCAAAGGTTCGATACGAAATGCGAAATCCTAAGAACGAAGGCAATAAAATCCATCAAAATCGTTCAAAAAAATGTAAGTCATAAAACCAACAAGAAAACAACCAAGCGACATCGAAAACAGGCAAGAAAACCAATCCAACGGAAAGGCCCCTCTTGACTCTACCGCGAGTCCTTCCTTGAGGCACGATCCGTTGAATATGGGACATGATTCTGAAGAAACTAATCCATAACAAGGAAATGATCTTGATTCAATTTGTCCCGATCGAACGATAACAAGTATTTCTTAGCCACGCTCCCCGAATAGGGGGAACGGGACATTACATCATAACCATCTAACAAAAAAATTCATCCTCGAAACTTAGGAATAGAACCTACCCCTAAGGAATAATGAGGAAAACTTTTTCCTCATGTCAGATTAGAGTTCCCAGGTTGATTCTTCGACCGACTGGTTTCGCCAAAGAACGCGCACTAGCGAGACTGCCCGATTCCGTAACAGCTTTTCTTTACAATCCAAAATATGAACGGGCTCTTCGACGTATGATAAGTCCGCCTGCAGATCCAGCTGACCGAAGTCTACTACGTGGTTAGGGTCATGCACGTACTTTCTAAGCTGTGAAACATGGAAAATATCATGCACTTCTGACAGGGCTTGTGGCAATACAATTTGATAGGCAACTGAAGTGACTCGCCTAAAAATTTTGAACGGGCCAATAAATCTCGGACTTAACTTTCCTTTTATCCCGAATCTTGTAAATCCTCGCATGGGCGAGACCTTTAAAAACACGTGGTCACCCTCTTGGAAATCAAGGGGTCGACGACGAATATTGGCATAGCTCTTCTGCCGACTCTGTGCTATCTTTAATCGCTCTCGGATCAACCGAACCTTTTGGACTGTTTGTTCAACCAGTTCCGACCCAAGAATTTGTCGCTCCCCAACTTTATCCCAGCAAATCGGTGACCTACACTTCCGCCCATATAGAGCCTCGTACGGAGCCATTTGGATGCTGGATTGATAACTGTTGTTGTATGCAAATTCGGCCAACGGTAGGTAGACGTCCCAACTTGACTTCGAATCGATTACGCAGAGGCGCAGTATGTCTTCTAGTACCTGATTCACCCATTCTGTTTGGCCATCTGTTTGAGGATAGTAGGTTGAGCTGAACATCAACTTGGTCACTATCGCTGACTGAAGGCTTTTCCAGAAATGTGATAGGAACCGTCCGTCCCGATCTGATACTATAAAAACTGGCACTCCGTGCAGCTGGACTATCTCATCAAGGTAGGTCTGGGCGAGGCGATCGGTGCTCCAAGTACTTTTGATGGCAATGAAGTGTGCTGACTTGGTTAACCGGTCGACGATGACCCAGATTGCGTCGTTCCCCCGTTGCGTCCTTGGCAGACCAACAATGAAGTCCATACTTATGTGCTCCCACTTCCATTCCGGGATAGCAAGATTATGCATTTTTCCACCCGGCCTCTGATGCTCTGCTTTCACCCTCTAACAGGTTATGCATTGCGCCACAAAGAGCGCCACATCTTTCTTCATGCCGTGCCACCAGAAGATAGTGCGAAGGTCTTTATACATTTTCGTGCTCCCGGGATGGATCGTATAGGCTGCATAGTGAGCTTCCATAAGGATCTCCTTTCTGAGTTCTGAGTCATTGGGGACGCATAGCCTTCCCTTAACTAGCAACACTCCATTCTCATCTACTGCAAAGTCTTTCGCC
This sequence comes from Iris macrosiphon, assembly GCA_036927795.1. Taxonomy (NCBI): domain Eukaryota; kingdom Viridiplantae; phylum Streptophyta; class Magnoliopsida; order Asparagales; family Iridaceae; genus Iris; species Iris macrosiphon. The sequence goes on along the minus strand of JAYESA010000015.1, from coordinate 112,400,867 downwards.
TTTCCCGCTAGAATCTGCTCGCACATTTTCCTTAGGAATGGGTCGTCCTTCTGAGTAGATGTGACCCTCTCTAACAGGTTGGGTACGAATCGCATCTGAGCAACCCGCGCGCCGCGATATCGAATTCGGAGTTTGATGCCCATCTCTTCTAAGTCCCTTTGTAACCTGCCATTAACGGACAGGGATCCGCAAAGACCCGACTCAACGCATCTGCTACCACATTTCTCTTACCAGGTGTGTAGTCTATCGTCAAGTCGTAATCCTTTATTAATTCTAGCCAACGCCGCTGTCGTAGGTTAAGATCCGCTTGGATGAATAAGTACTTCAAACTTTTATGATCGGTATAAATTCGGCAAGCCACTCCATAAAGGTAGTGTCGTCACAATTTTAGCCCAAACACAATTGCCGCTAGCTCCAGATCATGCGTAGGATAATTCTTCTCGTGCTTTTTCATTTGCCTAGATGCATAGGCTATCATCCTATCATGTTGCATAAGTACACACCCTAAGCCCTGTCATAATGCGTCGTTGAATATTTGGAATCTCAAGGTCTCGTCTGGTAGTACAAGTAATGGGGCAGAGGTGAGGCGATGCTTTAACTCTTCAAACGAGGCTTCGCAGTCGACAGACCACTCAAACACGACTCCCTTCTGTGTGAGGCGAGTCAGAGGTGATGCTAATTTGAAAAAATTCTTCACGAAATGCCTGTAGTAGCCCGCTAGCCCGAGGAAGCTTTGAATCTCACTAACGGAGGTAGGCCGCTTCCACTCGACGATGGCTTCAATTTTCTTCAGATCGACTGTAATGCCTCCCGCAGAAATGATGTGCCAGAGAAAAGATACACTGCTCAGCCAGAATTCACACTTACTCAGTTTCGCATATAGCTTGTTGTCCCGAAGAGTCTGTAGCACGGTCCGCAGGTGCTCTGCATGATCTTCTCTATTCTTCGAGTACACCAAGATATCATCAATGAACACTACTACAAATTTATCGAGATACGGCCAAAACACACGGTTCTTTAAGTCCATAAATGCGGCAGGGGCATTGGTCAATCCGAATGGCATTACCAAAAACTCATAGTGGCCGTAGCGAGTGCGAAAGGCTGACTTCGGCACGTCGTCCGGCTTAATCTTCCATTGATTGTAACCCGAGCGAAGATCGATTTTCGAGAACACCGTTGCAGCTTGTAACTGATCGAAGAGATCATTGATCCTGGGAAGGGGGTACTTATTTCGAACAGTAGCTTTATTCAATTTTTGATAGTCGATGCAGAGCCGCAACGAGCCATCTTTTTTTTACAAATAACACAGGCGCGCCCCACGGAGATACACTAGGACGGATATACCCACGATCTAATAATTCTTACAACTGAATCTTTAACTCCTTTAGTTCTGCAGGGGCCATTCGATAAGGAGTCTTGGAAATTGGTCGAGTTTCTGGAAATGTGTCTAGAGTGAACTCTATCTCTCGATCAGGCGGCATGCCGGGCAACTCGTCTGGAAACACATTAAAAAAATCTTCCACAACGGGAATAGACTCAACGTTTGCGCAATCTTGCTGAGTGTCTCGAACGGACGCCAAGTACCCTACACAGCCGGAGTGAATCATCCGTCGAGCAGACATTGCAGAGATCACCATGCAGGCATTCGACGCTCTCGACTATTGACTGCACGTATAGCAAAATTCGATCTCGCCAGGTAGACGAAACACGACTTTCTTTTTCGCACAATCAATGGTAGCCGAGCAAGCGCCGAGCCAATCCATTCCCAGAATAAGATCGTAGTCCCTTATGTCTAGAATTATCGCATCAAGTGACAATTTTCTTCCTCCGATGCAAATGCAGCCGTCTCGACAAACTGAATCGGCAGGCAAATTTATGCCCGACGGGGTACTGACGCTAAGCCTTAGGCCTAAAGGTGTCAGAATAAATTCGTGCTCCCTAGCAAAGTTTGTTGATACAAACTATGTGTGGCACCAGAATCAAATAGCACTCGTGCAGGCACATTATTGAATATCAACATACCTGACACTACGGTGTTTGAGGCGAGCGCCTCGTCCCTCGTTAATGCATAAGCCAGGTCCCTAGTGTTCGGACGGCGCTCATGTTGTTGCGCAGGCCGATTAGCTTGGGGTCCCTGAACGGAATTTTGCTGCTCTGCTCGATGCGGAGGGACTCGGTTTGGGCAATCAAGTCAGTCTCGAACATAATGGCCCAACCGACCATAGTTGAAGCATCCATGATTTCGATATTCGCTAGCCTAGTGTCCTATACGGTTGTATTTTGCACAACACTGCCCCTGATTTTCCTTCGTTTGATTGCCCTGGTTACCGCCATTATTTGGACGCTTATTAGTGTTGTTTTCTCCTGTATTACTAGAGCGCTTGTGATAAGAATGCTACACAGCGCCGGCAGTAGTAGAAGGATATTGCGGTTCCAGGACTAGGGCATGATTAAGGACTTCCCTCATCGTCTCGTACTGTAGAGTGACTAAGTGCGCGTGAATGGAAGGTCGCAGACCGCCTTCAAATCGTCTGGCTCGGCTTGCTGCATTGGGAAGATAAGAACTAACAAACTTGGCCAACTGGTTGAATTGTGTGGCATATTGCTTCACTGTCATGCTCCCTTGTTGCAGACGCACAAAATTATTCTCTTTCTGACGACGAATGGGTGGGGGGATAAAATCCTCTTCAAATGCACCACGGAAGGTGGAACAAGGGATCATCTCGCCATTACCACCTGCGGAGAGAGATCTACAATTCACATCCCACCAATTGTGTGCGTTCATACGAAGCTGGAGCTGGGCACAGGCGACTTGCTTGTCATCGGGTACTTCTAGGAGTTTAAAGTGATCCTCAAGCTCGGCCAACCAATCTAGAGCCACAATGGGGTCCTTAGTCCCTCGGAAGGACGTATTGCAAACCTTTTTGAAGTCAGCAAAGTCGAAGGCAGTCACATCCTTCTTCTTTGCGGTTTGAGGTACTTCGACTTCGTCTGTTGGTGGCTCCACCAGTGACGCTATTGTCGTTGCATAATGGTTGGAAGCTAAGGTCTGAACAATTTGTTGCTGGGCGTCCACTTGCTTCTGCTAGACCTCAAATCGGGCTTCTAAATTTTTCTCGAACTTGTCCTGTCGGACCTCATCCCTCTTTTGTTGTGCCTCTAGCATTTGCATCATTCGTTCGACCGGATCGACGGAGGGCGCAGGTCGTTGGCTCTCAGAACTAGCCAAAGTGCTTGAAGTACTTGTATCAACTTGCCCTGTTGCTTGTGTTTGAGCCATTCCTGCTAAAATAAGAAACTTACATCAGTCTCATAGAGTATTACAGACTCACTGTATGGAACGCATCTCATTTTGCCCAAACAATTTCAAGAGTTCAACTCGGAAGGGACAGAGTCATCTTAAGAAAACTTTCTGACATGAGATCAAAGGATCTGAAGCTTTTGCTCTGATACCAATATGTCACGCCCCAATTTTGCTAAATCGATAATCGTCCCCCGGACGTGCTGCCATGCATGCGAAAGGCACGCATGCACAAGGCCTAGGCATAATGAAAATCTTTTTAGAACACATGCAACAGAGTACGCAAATAAGATAACACACATTTGAGGCATAGAAAAGTTTTTTTTTATTGATAATGAACATCTGGTTACAGACTCTGGACCCAAAAGCGATAAGGATGCCACACGGGCTTACAACTTGGATACAAAATAAGATAGTCGTTCCATACATCACATCATTTACTAAAACTTCAAAATATTATAGATACCTGTTGGCGAAGTTATCGTCTTGCCTCGGAGCTGCATAAAAGGGTTGCGCGGGCTCCGGGTGCTTTGTATAAGTTCCAAAAGTCACGAACGGATGCGTCGAGTACTGGACTGATTGTGGGAAGAAAGCTTCAGCTCCTCGTCGCGTCGCTTGGGCTCGAGAAACCTGCTACAACGAGGGTCGCTACTTTGAAAAGTACCGGTGAGGGCGAGCTAACCCAACTAACCAAATACAAAATTTATTTATAAGAAGCATGCAAATTATTTGTGGTCTTTCTATCTTACTTTAGCTTATTTTACAAGCAAGCATTGAGTATGCAACTTTACAGAAATAAATATGCCACAGTTTGGTGACTTTTACCTTCCCGTATGAACTGCCTGCACAATACTTACCATGTCCTTTCCTACCACGAAGAGATCATTAGCTTGAGCAAACAATGCAGAAATATATATATATATATAAATATTGGGTCATGGCACATCATTGCCACCGTGGACAATAGCTACAGTAAGACGGTGACCCTTGCAGAGCGGGTAGCAAGCCTCGCTACAAGGCCCTGCATTACCCGTACTAGGCTTGCTAGCGTAGCTATCCTAGTTTCGCCCGAAATGAAACGGCCCCAGTGCCCCGGGCACCGTTCGCAGGAACTAAACCTTGTGCACAAGTTGTCCGACCGAACCATGCATTGACACTAAGTTAATAAATAAAATATTTCAAGCCAACAGAATATACATATCTACTTTAGCACAATACAATTGGTATAGTCTACCTGTCCAAGTGATCGCATTCCAATTATTTGCACGATACATTTGTACAGTTACATAGAATATGTTCTAACTATAACTGAAACATGAATATATATATATGCATAACGGACAAGCACGCATCAATGTAGTCGTTGAGAATTCTAGGTGACAAGCACTATAAGTGTTTCAAGTCTAACTCTTCTTTCATTTGACTCAATTTATTCTTTATTTTGGTATCGTTGGAGCGGGATGCACAGATGAGTCAATTTATTAAGAACGAAGACTTGGAAGAAGGGCGCTAATCGAAGTAAAGCCACTCACAAGTTGGTGAACTATGAGGAAAAAGGGGAGATCTTCAAGACTCCGATTGTGCGTCGCCTACCCGATCACCTACACATACCAACAGATGATCAATATCTCCTGCTTCGGTCTTCAAAGGTTTGATACGAAATACAAAATTCTTAGAACGAAGGCAATGAAATCTATCAAAATCGTTCAAGAAAACGTAAGTGATAAAACCAACAAGAAAGCAACCAAGCGTCATCAAAAACGGGCAAGGAAACCAGCCCAACGGAAAGGTCCCTCTTGACTCTGTCGCTGAGTCCTTCCTTGAGGCACGATCCGTTGAATATGGGACCTGATTCCGAAGAAATCAATCCATAACGAGGAAATGATCTTGATTCAATCTGTCCCGATTGAACGATACCAAGTATTTCTTAGCCGCGCTCCCCGAATAAGGGGAACGGAGCACTACACCTATCTTCTAAGATCTAAGGTATATCCTTGACCAGAGCAATATATTTTGAGAAATTGAATCATTGCTTCATGACATCTTTCGGACCGTTATATACTTTTCTCTTCAGGAGATGCTACTTCATAAGGTGCTTCTTCAAGAGCATTATGGTGTGTTATATCATTCGTTCTCTTCTTCTGGAGAGCTGAATCTTTATTTACTTAAGGTCTTACACGTTCTTAATATAGAACTTATTCATTTGTTTCCTTTATTTGGTTCTTTTGTATTTACTTATATTTAGAAGGTATATTTATAGTTGGTATAGCTATTTATGCATCATTATTAAATTCATCAAGTAAGCATCTAATAATTCATTCTCAATGAATTCATCAAGTAAGCATCTAATAATTCATTCTCAATGAAATACATGGGATCATTTCTCATAATTTAGTCATGACTAGATAGAGTGGAGGTATGCTACGACGATTCATGATGTTCTTCTGAAACGATAATTCACGACGTTATTTTTGAATAAGGCATTTATCTTCCTCCTATCTCCCCCTAATGTCGGGAATTCAATTTTACTAAAGTAAAATATCACAAAATTTATGTTAAACATATCTCATGTCTCTAAAAAAAATTTAATAATAAGAGAAGATTTCAAAAGTTTGAACATAAATACCCAAACGACGTTGGATGTCCATTATTAATAAATTTATTATTCAAAACATAAATGCAAAGACTACCATTCCAAATAAATACTAACATAATCCAGGAAAAAGATCACAAGTATTTCTACTCTTAATCAATAAAATTAAGTTACTAATCATCCCCCAAAAATCTGCAGATGTCAAGTTGGTGTTCTCTTGTGCCTCAAGTTCTTCACTAAGAAGGTCATCATTGTTCATATCAAGAATGGCATTTGTCCCAACCTTCTGGGTTTTCTGATATTTAGCTACCACTTCTTTGGATGCACGACAAGTACGGGACCAATGACCTTCACGCCCACACTTGAATCATGTATCTCTTGGTACTATAACTATATTATCCTCATTTTCTCGATCTTTGGTTGTAGGATATTTTTCTGTCTTTTCCATTGTTCATTATGTCTACCACTACTGGGGTGACCATGCTTCCCTCTTCCTCTATAACCACCTCTGCTGGAGTTTTAAGAACATCCTCTGCCTCTGCCACCTTTGCTAGAGTTTCTAGAATGTCCTATACCTCTGCCTTTTTCTCTGGAATATCCATAGTTGGCATTCGTTTCAGGGAATGCTAGTGTTCCAATACGCCTATTATTATGATTTTGCATTAGGACCTTGTTATTTTTCTCAGCAACAAGGAGCACTGAAATGAGTTCTGAAATCTTAGAATAATTTTGTTGTTTGTTGCAACAATATATTTGTGGCATGGAAGGTTGAGAGGGTTTTGTCTATCATTTTCTCCTGTGTAACCGGTTCTTCACATCAAGACTTGATGTTATGTTGAACATAGCTGAGTTGTATTCGGATACTGGCTTAAAATCTTGGAACCGAAGATTGATCCATTCATTCATCGCTGCTAGGAGGATAACTGCTTTATAGTGGTCATATCGATCCTTCAGGGATTTCCATAGAATTTTTGGATCTTCTTAGTGAGATACTCATTTTTCAAGTCCGCATGAATATGTCGACGCAAAAAAAGATCGTCGCTTTAGCCTTGTCTCCAGGACTAACTGACTTCTTTGTCTCCAGGACTAATTGACTTCTCTTTTGTAGGAGTACTCAATGTGTGTGAGATGAAGCTTAGCATCTAACTTCCAAAGGTTTGACATCTGGGGAAAGAAAATTTTGTATCATTTTTATGTCCTAAATTTCATAAATAGGTTTGTAAGCTATTTAGACAGAACTTAAGGTCTATGATCGTTTTTAGGAAAATTAGAAATCAACTTTCTTTTCTTACTAGAAATTCAAAATTATTATCAATATATGATTGCCAATCTTTTGGGGTCCAGAAAACCGCTGCGACCTGCAAAATTAATTCACGGGTGACTGGTTTCCCCCGTACATGCAGCGCAATACTTGTCATGCATGCACTCATTTGGGTGGTATAAAACTCAAGCAAGCAATCAAGTTTAATCATGTTGGCGCACGGAAGCGTTTGCCAAACCACCTGAGATAACCAACCCCGTCTAACGAACACTAAGCATAGATAAAGACAAGTATATGGTGGTGAATACGTCACCTGGACAAATCTCAACCCTTATAACTCAGGTGAAATTACAAGATTGACAAAACCAATTTTGAAACCTTTGCCCTAATAGATTCAACTCCCTCACCACACTCAAGAAGAAAAGAAATAGATTATAATTGAAATCACTCAAGAAGAAAAGAAATAGATTACAATTGAAATCACTCACCAACCCGTAGAAATTTTCTTAGCCGAAGTTGATGACTCCTCGATTAGATCTCTTCTTACTTCCGTCTTGGATAGTGAAGAACTGTAAGAGCAAATCACAAGCGTTCTCTTAGATTTTCTGTGGACGAGCACCCCGAATCTCTAACTTTGTGCTATATTCCTTGTGCCTCCACCTTCAACCCATATATATAGGATAAAAAAAATCATATTCTAGGTCATAATAGGATGTCCTAAATAGGAAACCCTATAATAGAAATATTATTATACCTAAAATAGCTATTCCAATTTCTAATTGGACTCCAACAATAGGTCATAATATAATTTCCTAAATAGAAGCCCTATAATAGAAATCCTATTATACCTAAAACAACTACTAGTAATCCAGACTGGACTCCAACAATCTTCTCCTCCAGTCTGACGATAGGGTGTTGATCCCATGGCTCCTAAACTAGACTCCATATCTGTCGCCCCACGACAGAGTTTCTGCTCCCCCATGCCACCGATCTACGATCCTCCGAGTTGCTTTGCATCTTTCTTCGTCTCCAGCTCATCGACCGTCACGTCGACACTAGCTGCCATGCGTAGCACCTCCTGTACCACTGGGATCCTGTCGATATCGATGACACGACCAAGACCGAAGTCCTTGACGATCAGCCTCACCGTGAGTCTTGGCTGCATGCCCATGACTTTCATCTTCCATCGGAGTGTAATACTGTTTTGACGAGCTTCTTCACCCTTGGTTGGCCCAACCAAGCGGACGGTGCGGTTCCTTCGAGACTCGAACTCATGAACCTGCCAACCTTCGTATCCGACACTGAAGCTCCCCCGTACATATGCATCCTCGAGCAGAACATCATGCACTGTGCACGCTCGATGACCAACGGCTCCTCCAGAACTGTGTGAATGGAGATGCACCCGCCTCTGATTGAGTTTGCTGCATACCTTGATCTCCTCCCTGGCTTCGAACTACCGAAACTAATGTCACTCCGTGAAGCTTTGGCAAACCACCTGTCGCTAAAATTGGATCAGTGGAACAACCCCCACCTAGAGACCAACCAGCTGTCATGGGACCGACAGACCGACCCTTAATCTTTGGCTCATCTGTAATACCCCGCTCCTAGCGGGTTACTTATGGAACACTTGTTAATTTGGCTCGGTTAAGAATCGAGTCTCGAAAAAACCTTACCGCCAAATCAACACTGGCGAAATGCAATGAACCCTTCAATTGATGGAATGGCTTCTATTGAAATAAGTCCAAGAGTTTTCGTTAGTTGTTTTGCTTCTTGGTTTTGTGTTGTTTTGTATTTTGTCTTGCTTTCGATGACTTTGTTTTAATGATTAGCTTTTCTCGCTTGCGCGTTCTTTTTGAATCGTAAGGGAAAGAGATCGAATGATGCTAACCAAAAAATTATTACAATTTCAGGACGCATAACCAAGGAGTGACCGTTGCATAAGGCTTCCCCATCCTCTCGTTCAATTCAATCGGTGAGTGGCTTAGGCCCTTCAATGAATCTTTCAGTCCATATGCCTTAACAAATGATCTCAAATGATCTCTAGTTCACTTATAATTGTTGCCTCACTAACAAGATAAGCTAAAAAGAAGAATCATTATTGCATGCTTCAAGTATAGAACTGTTATCTTACTAGTTACATATTGAATTCTTATTTGTCCCTCGTATGCTGCACATTGAGTAATACTGTTGGAAACCTCTTTACTTGATCTAGAAAAATGAGAAGAAGAGATAGACTTGCTTGTTCATTGCTCATCAGTTGCATGATAGCATATTTTCTGATAGGAACTTGCATACATGCATTTGGTTAGGACAACTTGTGCAAAAGGTTTATCTCTCGAGCGGCTCATGGGGCACTGGGGATCGTTCGGCCTGGGAGAGACCTAGATACCTTGAGGCTTGAAGTCCTTACTTACGGGAGGGCATAGGTCTATTAGTGAGATGGTCTTGTACGTCCCAACTGCTAATCCCGTGAAGGGGACCATCATGTAGTTTGGCGCATGGTAGGTTTACCTTCTTGCATACCTAACACCTGATGCCAAGATTGATTCATAAAAAGAACATGCAAGCGAGAAAAGCGAATCATGAAAATCAAGTCATCAAAAGCAAGACAAAACAAAAAACAACACAAAACCAAGAAGCAAAACAACCAACGAAAATACTTGGACTTATTTCAATAGAAGTTATTCCATCAATTGAAGGGTTCATTGTATTTCGTCCGTGTTGATTTGGCGGTAAGGTTTTCCCGAGACTCGATTCTCAACCGAGTCAAAGTAACAAGTGTTTCGGGCATTACATCATCATCATTCGTTATTTTGTCATGACGAACCAATCCTCCGTTATCCTCAAAGTATCTCGAAGACCCTCCTCAGCAAGTTCCCGATGATCCACTAACTTCTACCGATTATCCCTCAAGCCTCCATCCGGTCGTGTCTGTGGCCTGCCTGTATGACTCAACGGTTTGAACCTGTACATGCCATAACATAAATCTCCTCGAGCTAGCTGTTGGGAAGTATCCAATCTTTGTCCCCAAATGCGCTACGACAACCATCATCCGTCAGCCTCCCTACCGAAACCAACTTGTAGCGCAAACTCGGAACATATCGCACATCCTAGAGAACGAGCTTCTCACCAAGCTTCATTGTCAAGTGCACATCACCGATGCCTACAACTGCAGTTGTCCCCTTGTTGCCCATCTTTCTACGTCCAAACTTGCTGCTGTGGTATGACGTGAAGGTCCTCCTATATGGAGTGGCATGATACGATGCCCCCATGTCCATGACCCAATCGCCATCATAACACATGCCACAAAGTTTCTCTGTGTCGGTTGCTGCAATGATGAGATCTCACATAGCCATGAGATCCTCCTGATCGTCCTTGCCTTTGGCCTTCTCAGCTTTGAGCTTCATGTAGTTCCTCTTGATATGACCCCTTTTGCCATAGTGATAGAAGTTCTCATTACGGTCCAAAGTCACAAGATCCCGATAACTTCACATATCCTCGCTTGTGACTTGGGTCTTCCCTTCCCGTAGGAAGCCATCAGAGCGGACTCCTGCGACGATTCCACTTGCTTACGCCGAACCTCCTCATTCAACAAGCTACTTTTGACTGCCTCCATCATGACAACTCCATCCGGTGCGAAGTTGCTCACCGACACTACCAATGTCTTCCAACTTTTCGGTAGAGAACTCAAAAGCAGAAGGGCCTGAAGCTCATCATCAATCACCATCCTTATCGCAGATAACTGATTGATGATACCCTGAACCTCGTTCAGATGTTGTACCGTCGAGGCACCCTCGATGTACTTTGAGTTGACGAGTTGGCGAATCAAATATGCCTTGTTGCTAGCCGTCTTTCTTTCGTACAACGAATGCAGCTTCTCCTACAAGGCTTTTTGCAGAACTCACCATGGACACGTGGTGAAACACTGAGTCATCCAGCTATTGGTGGATGAATCCAATGACCTTCCAATCCAGTCATTTTTAGTCTTCAACAGCTTTGTCCGATGGCTTTGCGCTGCCGTCCTCCAATGGACCATGCAAATCCTTGCACGAGAGTAGATCCTCCATCCTTGGCTTCCAAATCGCCCAATTTTCTCCTGTGAGGGTGATCATACGAGTGTTCATCTGCTCCATAGACATAGTTGCCAGAACCAAAACCAGTAGCTCTGATACCACTTTTTGGGTGCGCGAAAGCGTTTGCCAACCCTCATGAGATAACCAACATCGTCTAACGAACACCAAGCACAGATAAAGACAAGTATATGGCGGTGACTACGTCACTTGGACAAATCTCAACCTTTATAACTCAGGTGAAATTACAAGATTGACAAAACCAATGTTGAACCCTTTGTCCTAATAGATTCAACTCACTCACCACACTCAAGAAGAAAAGAAAGATATTACAATTGAAATAACTCACCAACCCGAGCAAAGCACGGGAATTCTCTTAGATTTTCTTTGGACGAGCACCACGAATCTCCACCTTTTTGCTATATTCTTTGTTCTTCCACCCTCTACCCATATATATATATAGGATGAGAAAATCATATTCTAGCTCATAATAGGATTTTCTAAATAGGAAACCCTATAATAGTAATCCTATTATACCTAAAATAGCTACTCCAATTTCAAATTGGACTCAAACAATAGGTCATAATAAGATTTTCTAAATATGAAGCCCTATAATAGAAATCATATTATACCTAAAACAACTACTTCTAATACAGATTGGACTCCAACAAATGATATATAAACATACAATTTGTATCATTTTATAAATAAAACAAAAAATGGATATACATGTAGACACATGTAGACATACAACACTAATTTATGGTTTGATATGTCATATACGTGTACCAGCAGAATGGTTTGATAGGTCACAGTAAACATACAACATGATAATGATAAGTTTTGTCAACTAACTAATCATTTAATATGTAGAAGTTGTATTTTAAAAAAAAAAGAGGATCAAGCCATATCCATCCAAGCTTATATAATATTCTAAAGAGATAAAAACATTATTATTTTGCAAAGCTTATCCAAGTTCACACCAAGATATACAAGTTCCTACAGTTTCTGTAAATAGTTTGAATTCATGAGTAAACAAGTATGGAACATAAGGCATATATGCATATATTTTTAACTGATAACATCATCTCCAAGAAACCATTTTGTAAAGAACATATAATTTACTTGAAAATTGAATCATTTTGTTTGAATTGAAAACTTGATTTAAGAATTGTAACAAGTGCTCATAGACTGGTTTGAGTAATTTGACGTTCCATGTGACATGGGATCTTTTTTGTTGGGAACTCGTATATGAATATATGGGAGTTTAAGTAAAGATTTCAAATGTTATGCGTCAAATGAAGAAACCTTACAATGATAAGTCAATAAAACTCTTCAGCATGACAATTATTCTATTTGATTGCACATAACCTATTCTCGAATTTAAGCAAGTCCAAACATAAATTGAAGCAATAGATGAAACATATAAACTATACTAGAAATATGCATCAAAAGTAAGTACACATCAGAACTGAGGACAAACTTGGCAAGAAAAACTAAAATTTAAGCAATAGAATATATGGTGAAGGAGACATAAGAAAGATACATTTGATTGATGTACATAGATTTGAGTAAAGGTCATCAACATAATTTGCAGTTCTGATAATATCAGATATGATCATTCGAACAAGATTAAAAGAGAATAATCAAATAGGATTAAGAAAGTAAACTGCAACATGAATAGTGAACATGTGTATAAACATGTATATATGTAATATTTTCCTATGTCTCATTCACCATATATTCTATTAAATAGTCTATATGTAAACTGCAACATGTATTCTACATGTCTCTATAATAGATACCTGCAGTTATGAATAGCCTAATGGATAACATTAAGAAAACTGAATAGGGTATTTACATAACACGAATAGGATTAAACATTAACCTATTAAGTAGGATACTTTGATTAACGTGAACAAAAAGTGAACAACTGTAGTCTAATAATCAAATTTTCATTAACATAAGTGATAAGTAATACTGAGAACCTCTAATATGATCCTATCTCACTATTACGAATACACAGGTGAAGAATCAAATGCTACCACAGAGTGTTTGTCATACATGAATATTATACAAATATTATATTGCCAATATTTTCTTGAATCATAAAGTTTTATTATGAATATATGAATATATGAATATAACAAGTTTATTAGATCTCTATATTTATTCATCCAATAATATATGTAGGAGAATGAACAAGAAGTTTTGACCTTGCTTGGAGGATAAATGATGAGTATAAACTTAATTCTTGTGGCCGATTATGCCTCTTCATGGTTAAAGATTGTAAAAGTGGAAGAAAGAAAGAGAAGAAATAGTCGAATGAATTATTTAGAACTTTCTCATTGATAATATATACTAGTAAATGAACGTGTGTTGCAAGTAAAATATTTTTTTCTAATATTATTAAAAATAGTTTAAATATTTGTAAATAAGATTTGTTATATATATATATATATATATATATATATATATATATATATATATATATACACACACACACACACACATATTGCAAAAATTAGATTTATAAAATTCATTGATATTATTAAAAAATTAATAAAAATTTAAATTATGTTAAAATAGTTTAAATTTGATTTGAATATATATATATATATATATATATATATATATATATATATATATATATATATATATATATATATATATTTATTTATTTATTTATTTATTTATTTATTTGTGTGTGTGTAAAACTGTGGATATATGTTTAGATATACAAAATTAGTTTAAATATATTTTTATTTTGATTTGTTATATATATCTTTATATACATTTGAATATATGTTTAGGTAATTATAATGATTTTAAGATGTTTCTATGCAAGGGAAATACGTACCCGGGTAGTTAAATTTATTTTGAATTTTTTAATTATGTGTTGATTAATAATTATTAATTACGTGAAGAAAAAAGTGGGGTACGAATGATAAAAGAGTGGGTTTCGAATGATGAGAAGGAAGTTGGTTTTAGATTTTTTTTTAATCTCTCGTTAGTTTTTTTGTTAATTAAATTGGTTGAGTATTTATTAACGGTTTGGACGGATAAGATGAAAGTTGGTTTAAGATTTTATTTATCTTTCATAGATATTTTTTAAATTAATTTGTTGAATATTTACGTACGACTTAGACAGCTCACTTTTGAGCCGTCTAGGCGCTTTATAATATGGAAGATGGAAGATAGAGAGGGAATAGATATATGATCTTAATATTCAAGAGAACATTGACTCGAGTAACCCTTATGATTACCGTGGAGAGGTATAAAACCCCGGTTAAGTGGCGGAAGGTCAGTGGATTGAGCGTGGCCGTGTTATTCTTTTCATTTATTAATGGTGGGAAGTGGGCCCCACAAGACGTGCAATGCAGCATGCGCAAAAAGTCCCGTATGAAATGTCGGGCTCATAAAAAAAATATTATTATTTTTTTTTACATATAAATTAATTTTTACGAACCTAATCCAAACTTTGACGTTAAACCGACCTAACTAAAAAAATATTTTTTTGTCTAAAAAGAAAAAAAGATGAAAAAGGGGGAAAACAAAAAAATGATTTTTTTTAATGTAAAAGATCTTTAAAAAATAAAAATAAAAAAATTCCAAAAGAAAAAACAATAAAACAAAAATAAAAAACGAGAATAAAAAAATAAAAATATATACAAAAAATGAGTAAAGAAGGAAAAAAATGAAAAACCACAAAAATGAATTCTTTTTTAGAAAGCAAAAAATAATTTAAAAGAAATGAAAATAATGAAAAATAAAACAAAAAAGTTTCTTAAAAAAATTGAAAAAAGATTTTAAAAAATACAAAATACATAATAAAAAATAAAAAATAAAAAAAATCTAGAGAAAAAAATAAAAAGTATAAAAAATAACAGAAAATTTACTGTAGCAAAATAAAATTATATTAAATTAATGCAAACGAAACAAGTTTGCTAAAATTTAAATTAAAGACAGAGGCAGCCAAATGAGTTGGCGAAAAATACTGCAAACCGAACACGTAGGCAAAAAAACCCAAAGTACACAATTTCAGCCAACTATGTTGGCGGAAATTGGTTGTGGGGGCCCACGGGTTGGTTTGGGTGGTTTTGTTTGGTTTAGTTTGGTTTGGTTTGGTTTTGTTGGTTTGGTTTGATTTGGTTTGGTTTGTTTTATTAGTTTTTTAATTAGTTATGTTTTTTTTTTTTTTTAGTTTAGTTTTGGAATTTGGTTTAATTAAATTTATTTTAACGAAATAAAATTAAAATAAATTAATTGTAAAGAAAAATTTAGAAAATTTTTTAAAAAAACAACGGTTTGGTATTTTAGAAAATTGTAAAGAAAAATATTCCTTAAAGAAAAAAAAAACGGCTATTGCAATGTTTGATAAGAGAAAAAAAACTAAATAAAAAAAATTAAAAAAAATTAAAACTAGTATTTATTTGTGTCCTTTAATTTTCTATTTATTTTAATGGTTTAGTATTTTTTTTATATAAAAAAAATACTAAGTAAAGAAGAAAGACAAATAATAGGTTGGGGAATGATTTGGTTTTTATTTCGATTTAAAATTGGGTCTGGGTCTATGGATTGTTGGTTTAGTAGTTGGTTTATGTCCAACAGCTATTTCACAACGGCTCTTTCAACGGCTCTTATTTTTTCAACGTTCATATCCAACGTTCGTCTAACGATCGGTTCAAAGTTACCTATATAAACGTAGTATTTGTTTGATATCAGCATATCAAACATTTCAATCAAAATTTTTATTTATTTCCATACGAAGTTTCTTTCTTTCCACACAAGAGAAGCTCAGTTCAATATACAATCTTTGAAGTCCATTTTCTTGTTGCCATGGATCGAAGTATAACAATACTATGCTCGCTTGATGGTGTACTAAATGGGTTAGCTTATGAAGGAGGTTTAGTTGAAGTTCTTTTAATTGATCGAAATATTTTGTTTGATAATTTACGTAATCTAATAATTAAAAAAATTTCTATTGACTATGAATTTTTATTGGTACATATTTATCTATCTAATTTTATAAGTTTAGTTAGTGAGGGAGCATGAAAATTTATTCTTGAAGTTAATATACAATCAACGTATATTAATATTTTTGTGACTCCACCACCACCACCAAGAATTAGTAGTGCTCCTAGTTCTTCTCACCAAGTTATTTCATTTACTGAAGAAGAACATAGAGTAGATGATGGTAATACCGACGATAAAAATAGTGATAATTTAATAGAAAATATAGATGATGTACTTGATGATAATGTTGATAGTTTAAACAATTTATTCATTGGAAGAGAATTTATGAATCGTCATGCATTTAGAAGTTAGCAATTACAAAAAAAAATTATTGCAGGGCTACTAGAAACAATTCCAGTAGAATTGTATATAAATGTAACGTTTCTAGTTGTAATTGGAGAGTGTACGCTAAAGCCATTGGCAACAGCGAAACATTCGTCATTAGTACGCTAGAAAATGTACATTCTTGTTTAGGTGGACTTACAACGGAAAATCATCCATTAGCGACAACTATATGGGTTAAGAATAAGATTATTGATAAAATTCGTGATAATCAGTCGTATAGTCCATCGCATGTTATAAATGATATCTATAGGGAACACCGAATACATATTAAATATTGTAAAGCTTGGAAAGCTAGAGAAATTGCTCTATCAGAAATAACTGGTAGTTATATTGATGCATATAGTAGTCTTGAAGAGTATGCTTTTACAATCATTAAGACAAATCTAGGTAGCAGATGTTATATAAAGACTACAGAAAATAATAAGTTTCAAAGAATTTTTATTTGTTTCAAGGCATGCATTGATGGATTTTTAAGGGGATGTTTACATGTGATTAGTACTGATGCTACATTTCTTTCCTCTAAATTTTAAGGTATTTTATTTATTGCGTGTGCTCATGATCCTAACTATCAATTATATTCAATTGCTTATGTTGTTGCTGAGAGCGAAAACACGGATTCTTGGACTTGGTTTTTAAACGGTTTGAAAATATCTTTTGAAGGTAGTTTTAATGCGTGTGATACAATTTTTTTTATATCAGATAAACAGAAAGGATTAATAAATGCCATGCGTGCTACTTTTCCAGAATTACCTCATTTTTATTGTATTTAATATTTTAAACAAAATTTAAACAAGTATGTAGACTGCCTTATTTTTAACGTAAATTAGACTACCTTGCAAGATGTTAT
The DNA here is from genome assembly GCA_036927795.1 of Iris macrosiphon. NCBI lineage: Eukaryota > Viridiplantae > Streptophyta > Magnoliopsida > Asparagales > Iridaceae > Iris > Iris macrosiphon. The sequence goes on along the minus strand of JAYESA010000015.1, from coordinate 112,383,434 downwards.
AATGAGACAAATACGAATATTTGCTTTGAAACAATTAAGGCTGAAAACATCGATGTTTACAATTGGCTTGTTGGAGTAAATGATGAAACTCGTATTTTATTACACTGGATAACAACTTATTCTCCTTGTCCTAGACTAGATATTAACACGTCGAACCTTGTTGAATGCTTCAATAACTGGGTTAAAAACTTACGCGATAAACCAATAACAACACTACTAGGACACAAATCGACAAAAAGCTAAAAATTTTGCAACTGCTTATTGTCCGAAGATGTTAAATACTATGGCCAGTATCACAAGAAAAAGACACCAGCTGCAAATATTGAGTATAGTTGGTTATTTGTTTGAAATACTAGATCGTAAAACAAACAAAACATATGTTGTTAACTTAGATGAAAAATATTGTACATGTTTTAAATGGTATCATACTTGTCTGCCATGTGTACATGTATGTTATGCTTGTAATTCTAAAAATATTAGCATCGAGAGTTTTTATCCAGGTATTTTTTTAAAGAAGCATTAAAAAGCGTATATGAGCCGCACCTGAAGCCAATTTCAGTCCCTTACAATATTCAAAGTACATTGGTTATAAGCGACATTGGAGTACAAGATGTACGACGGAAAGCGGAAAGACCAAAGAAGAACCGCATCATGACGAAGGATCAAACATCAAGAGATCTCCGATGTAGCAACTGTAATGGTTTAGGATACAATCGAAGAAGATGTACCAACCAACCAAGAGAATAAATGCATTGGTATAGATTTTCTTAAAAAAGTTATAAGTTCATTGATGTAATTTTATTTCTAATACATAAATTTCTAATAAAACCTAGCAGTACAAGAATTTTATTCTCTGCCTCTTGCCATCCTGTCATAATTCCTACGAGGCCTTAGCCTAAGACCAAGTATATTTTTTCTTGCTACTGTATCCTCGGGTCTCTCCCCTGGCAATGGTGCCAATGGGTCAAATTCATCAGTCTCTTGTGTCTGCACCGGCGCTGTTGGAGTCACAAATAACTGAGTAGCTGTATCAAATTGGGGTGCATCAAATATAGAAGTGGCCATCTGCATGTAATAATTCCAATAGTCACCACCAGGCTGTGACGTCCCCTCGCCCGCCTCTCGGTCCATCTGTGGGGTACGTGCCTGTGACGTCCCCTCGCCCGCCTAATGATAAGTGCCCTGACCAGCCCACTGGGAAGTGCCCTGGCCAGCCCACTGGGAAGTGTGCTGACCCCCTGGCCAGCCCACTGGGAAGTGCCCTGGTCAGCCCACTAGAAAGTGCCCTGGTCATCCTGTTGGGAAGTGCCCTGGTCAGCCTATTGGAAACTGCCCTGCTCAGCCTGCTGAGGGACCTCGTCATCTTGTTGAGGCGGGCTATCCATATGCCAAACATGAGGATACTTCCTACGCAGACGTGCTTGCCGTCGGCTAACCAAGCCTTGAGGATAATCCGGTGGAATATGTAACAGAGGGTTCGGTGGAGTCGGAATTGCTTTCACATCATCTAAAAATGATCTTACTGTTGTGCTCAACGAGTCTCTCACTGGATGATTTTCACATGCTATATTCAAATTTGGAAGCTAAAATATTAAGTAGAATCCAATTAATTCATAGAAAAAATACTATGGAGACAAACATTTTTATCAATAAAATACGTACCTTCTCAATTACACGTTGATATCATTCACGATAACTAGCATCATCAACGGCCCGATGTTGGAATCGTAAATCCTCATATCGGTAGGTTCGATTACTGATAAGAGGAGCTCCCCACCAAGATCTATAGGCAATATCACCTAATGCTACACCATGTTAACAAATATAAGAGTATGATTTCATATAATTTTAAAAAATTTATTTTGTACAACTTTTTAAATAACTTACCCGCATCTATAAAGTCTATTAGTTGAGACGACTGTACTGCGGGCTGTGTCTCCAATCTAGAATTCCACTGTGGAATCATTTTGCTTGCTCTTTTAGTTGCACTCCCTCTACTACGATTTAAATATGGTGGCTCATCGAAAATCTTTTGTTTCACCTAGAATTGTCGTATAACGCGATCAGCTGGATGATACATGATTTCACCGTCCAATATTAGGAAACAACTATGGACACTAAGGTCATAGGTTGTTGTTTGTATTTCAGTAGGATTATGCTCAAGCCGGTACGGACAGTATGTCACCTATTTTATGACAAAAATTATAAGATAATGGTCATAATGGCTTTATAAAATAATAATACAGATATTTTACCTCGTTATACTTTAGTGTATCAAATTCGACCCGGTATAAAGAGATAACCGCATGTTCACAGTGTACTGGATCTGCTGCATCCGCAGTCCACCGTAAAGCTGACGGGAAGACACCAACGTCGGTATTAATACGGGAGACTGGCCTACCAATATAAAAGTGCTCGTAGGACCAAACCTAGAAAATACGAGCATATGATATAAGTGCATATATTTTCAATGTAAATGGAATTAAATAAAACTTTTCATATGATATAAGTGCACATATTTTCATACATGTATTAATGTCGCGCAACCACTAAAATTTACCTTCGTTGCATTCATGTCTTCAAATTGTACAAAATATGTCATAGAACTATATAAATATGCCAACACTGACGCTCCCCAAGCGTGACGCATAGGTGCAGCCAGGTCTACCAAAAAAGGTAGAAAACGTAAATCAACTAAATCTGATGAGTCTGGAAACAACATTTCGCTTAATAAACCTAGCAAGTAGGCTCTGGTACAAGAAATGACCTGAAGAAATGATGAAAAAATTATATGCGTTAAATTAAATTAAAAATATATTACGTAAATAATAACACAAGTTGCAAAAAAAAGCATACTTACCTGATCCTCATCCACTGAGATAACTTGATCACCAATACGATCTAGGTGCAAAAAGTTGTAACGGAGCCACGTAAACGTCACAAGATTTTTACTACGTTTTATTACGCGGCGCCTCCACACCTAGTGTCACTACCATATTTTCTAAGAAAGGGTATTTTAGTCATTTGGTAATTTATTAAATATTATGCATGTTAAATATTTATTTATTACATTATTTATTTATTGTTAGCATGTTAGATTTATTTTTGGACTTGTGTTAGTGGACCTAACTAGTTTAGTTTAGACTCATGGACCAACATTTAATTCTAGTTAGAATTAAGTCCAATAATTATGAGGAGGATTAATTATGTTAAACCCATTAGACTAAAAGCTTTTCTCCTTAATTAATTTCTTCATGAGAGGCCCCAAGAGGTATTTTAGACTTTATATAGTAGCTTGAGGGAGGGGACAAGTGAGGCCTATATAAAGGGGATGAAAACTCTCTCTCTCTCTCTTCATTTTTTTATTCCAAATCTAGATCTAGAATTTTTCTCAACCAAATCCCATCAAATCTCTACCAAATTTTCACTCAATTTCTTCCCAAATCACCATTGGATACTAGTAGAGCAAGGATCTAGAAGGAGAAAGCATGGATCTACAAAGAGGAGCAAGGATCTACAAGTTGAAGGCCAATTTCACCAATTTTGGAGGTTTCATTAGGAATCCATCTCCTAATTGGTACAATTCAGTTTTTTCTCTTAATTTAGGTTCTAAATCTAAGATTTAACCATGAGAAATTAACCCATATGCATAGGCTACCCATAGGATTTGGTTTTGTATTCATAGGAGGACTATTGAGAAAGTTATTGTGCTTTTTGTGTCAATTTTGGAGAAATTCCGAGATTAACATTTGTTGTGTGTCAATTGGTCCTATAAACTATTTTGACATGTTCTTGTGTGTTTGGGGCTAGTATTGTGTCCATAATTGGGTACGTGTAGGTCGTATCCCAACAATTTGGTGATACGTGTTATTTTGGGAGTTTTCCCTCCGACACGGGACTTTGAGCATGTCACATTTTGACACGGACACATAGATTTGTATTTGACTCTTCGTATTGTTCATAAATAATATTAGACTTGTTCGTGTCCTTCGGGGTACGTTTGAATGTGTGGTGGACTCGTGTCACAAGCATATCCTAGATATAGTGGGATACGGGGTGATACGTTCCATGTGTTTGTGCATTTTGATTGTAGATCTATTTCTCTGGTATTCTTGGTCTTGGTATTATATATATATATATATATATATATATATATATATATATATATATATATATATATATATATATATATATATATATATATATATATATATATATATTGTTGTTATATATATTTATGTATTAAATATCATAGATCTACGTATCTATTATATATGTTGTATATTTATGTAGCTATTATTCTACATATGTAAGATCTACTAATTATTGTATGTATATGTGGTTGTTATGTATATATATGTATATGGTGGTGAATATATATATATTTATGTAATATTGTGTCTTAGATCTATGTACCTATGTATATGCTATATGTGTATATTTGTTATGTAGCTATTTTTCTACATGTAGATATATTTATAGATTGTAGTATATGTATATATATATATATTATAGTAGATATATTTATATGTTGTTATATATATATATATATATATATATATATATATATATATATATATATATATATATACTTGTATGTTATATGTAATTATGTTGTGTATGTGTTTATATATACGTATATGTATGGGTGTTGTTATAAATAAGTTACTATGTATGTGTGTATATTACTATGTAGATATTAAGTACATATATATGTATGTGAGGAATGTGTGTATGTATAGTTATTTATTTGTAATTATATACATATGTTTAGTATAAATATTATATATATATATATATATATATATATATATATATATATATATAAGGGGAGAACAGAGCTACAGCGACAGATTATGGCAACAGCGACAGCAGCAAACAGCACAGCAACAGCAGTGGAGGCAATAGCGACAGCAGCAGCAGCGTCGCAAAAGCAACATCAGCAATAGCATACAGCAGCAGCAGCGACAATAGTTAGCGACAGCAGCAGAAGTCGTCGCTAAAAACAACAGAGTATCGGCAGTATCAGTAGCTTCTGCGACGGTAGACAGGGACTTTTAGTGACAGTTTGGCAGTTTTCTTAATATTAGATATTTATATATATATATATATATATAGATATATATGTATATATATATGATAATTAATATATATGTAAATATGTTCCTAATTGCTATTTGTATTTTAGTATGCTATATGTAAAATAATTAGTGTAGCATATATTATAATTACGGGTAGTTAGTATAAGCAAGGTATTGGGTATTACCTTGAGTTACCAAGGTAAGTACCAAGGTAATTGGGGATTGTTTGATAATAAACAGAAGAAATAACAATAGGTTTATACGAAACCCTTTCTTAGGTTTACAAACAAGAAGTACTATTAATCCTATACAAGGATGTTAAGTACAAAATTTAATCTGGGTAAATATTGCTATAGGAGTCTGATCTGTGGTCGATCACTTTGTCCCTTCGACCACACGATGATGAAGAAGTGCTGTAGAAGAAGAAGCTTCAAGGATTGCAAAGGGGAGTGGATGCTCGATGCCAAAATCGTTGATCACTGCTCTCTGTCTCTGCTCTGGATTCTTCTCTCTCAATTCTCTGACTTTTTGACCCTTTTAAAATTCGACCTTGACCTCTGTCCATAGAGGTCTCTTTTTATAGGGTTTTAGTGACAGTAACCATCTCGTTGGCGTAGAAGCCGGACAGTGGAGAGTATGGCACTTTTTACGCGGCGGTTATAATAACTGCCACTCACGTATAGATGATCTTAAGAATGAGCGTGTGACGCGTGTCCCATGATGAGAAAATGCGTATAACTGCTACGAAGATCACGGCATGAAAGCCACGTAGGTAACTGCCCCTTGCGTAGAAAAGGTTGGCGTAGAAGCCAATAACCGTCACCATGGCGTAGAAGCCAAATGGTTGTCATGTTGGCGTAGAAGCCAAGTGGTTGTCGAATTGGCGTAGAAGCCAAATAGGCGTAGAAGCCTGATGCTGCATGGATAGGTATCTGGCGTAGAGATAGCCAGTTGTCTTTCTTTGACTGAGACCTTGAGCGTATTCTGGACTGTATAGTCTTGTCACTCACCAACGCAAAATATATAGCCTGAATTGGCGTATTCCGAGGAGATAGCGTACAGCGTGCTCCTAAAGCTGAAAATAGCCTGATGGCGTAGTATGTAGAAGAGATGATGTGGACGTATTAGCCGTAATCATGGCTCACCCAGTCCTTGGAAATAGAATCAAATCTTCGTGCATTAAATGCAGAGATCTGTCCCCATTCTGAGCATTAATTGCAGAGACGTGCCTCGAGCTCTGTACGAAGAGCAGCTTTTGACGTGGCAGTTTATTTTGTCTTCTGCGGAGCGAAAAAGCTCATATCTGCCTGTATAAAACTAAGCAGCGTATTTCCTTGACTGCGTAAAAGCAACCTTTATCAAGAAAAATGTCACTAGACGACAGTTTGGGTCTCTGTGCAGACTCATCATTACAGCCGTCGTCTGGATAGTCGTGCTGTACTCGTTGTCAGGAGTCAGGTTCATTGTACTGTCTGACAGGTTCATTCGCAGAATTCGAAGTGTTCCTCGTACAGCTTTGTTTGAGGGATATGAGACGTTCCTCGTATAATCTTCCTACTGCATTAAAAAAATAAGTAGGGTTTTACGCCGTAAAGGCGAGGTAGCAACCTTTGTACGCGGGTTGTCTCCGGGGATAATATTTTACGCTATACCAGCGATGAAGCTTTGTTGTACGCCGATGGCTCTGAAGACATGTCTTACGCAGTCTAGTGCTGAAACACTGTTTTACGCGTGCCTTGATGCATTTTACGTATAATTTTTCCAGCGTATTTTCCATGCTTCTACAAGACCCCCTTCAAAGTTTTAAATTCCTCGTAATTTGAAACGCTTTGAACGAAGCATGAAACGGTCAAGTCTGGCTCATTCCCCGAGGTTGATTTCTTGGCGAATTTTGGGGATTTTGTTGGGATTCGGTGTGTTCTCTTTTGCCTATAAAAAGGCTGATGAGTTAACCTGTTCTTCCCACATTTTCTTTACCACACAGAGATGATTGCCGGAGTTTCGTCGGGTTGACTTGAGGAAGAAGAAGATCATGTTCTTCCAGCATGTAAGGAGCTGAAAAAGAAGGCGTCTTCGAGAAAATGTCCTCTGCAACGATGGATCATGGAAGGATATCATAGATTCCTTTGCTCGGGATAATCAGCATCTTCATATGGCAATTCGTCCAGGAGAGAGGAAGGGTCAAATTTGACCACACAGCTTGCAAGCTGTATTTTCTCCTGTCGTTCGTGGACGAGGGCAGACAAACTAGCCCTGTCGTCCAGTATTGAGTTAGGTCTAAAACCTCAACTCAATCTATCATGGCGTATGGAGGATGGGCACTTGATACCGACCCAGTTCTGTATCCTCCCGCCATTAATCATTTTCTTGTTCATCGACTGTGGAAGTCGATGAACTGCTGTAGAAGATAGACAATGAGGATGAGAAACCCTTTGTAGACGAGATTTCCTTCATATGTAATCATGAAGATGAAAAACCCTTTGTAACTGGATTTCCCTCATATGTAATCATGATTAATAAAACTGTCTTCTTTTACGCATCTGATGATTATTCGCCATTTTTGCTGTGATGAAGTCTGAATAATGTGTAGCTTCGACACGTCTGAATAACTTTACGATGACTTTGATATCTGAACTCGTTCCGTCTTTTACGCGTAGCTGAAGACGCGTAGAAAGCTCCTTAGCATTTAAGTCGAATATCCGAACTGTCATGCTGTTTTGAACGAAGAGCAACGTAGAATCCTGAACTGTCACTTCTCAAATACGACAAACTTGCTGTTCAGACCGTCATCTTCAAGAAATTTCCCGAAAATCCCTTAAGAAAGAGCGAGAAATCACTACTAGAATAAGCGGGATTAGCGACGTATTTTAGCGACTCCAAGTAAAAACGTCGCTAAATTAGCGACTCCGTAAATATCGTCGCTAGACGTCGCTAAATGGCGACATTTAGCGACGTTTAGCGACTTTTATTAAGATTTTAAATTAATCGTCGCTATAAGTTCAATTAAGGTCGCTAAACGTCGCTAATATATCTTATTTAGCGACGTTTAGCGTCGTAATTAGCGACGTATCTTTCAAAAATATTTAGCAACGTATTTAGCGACGACTTTGGAGTCGCTAGTTTTTTATTTTAGCGACGTTTTTACCATGACGTCGCTAAACGTCGCTAAATTTTGATTAATTAGGGCTCAGTTTTCTTTTCTCCATCTCTCGAAAATTTCGAAACGCTTCGATTTCCCCCGCCCCCCCCCCCTCTCCGGCGACCGGGTCTGCGACCGCTGCGGCTACTCCGGCATCTCCCTCCTCCTCCTCGAGCTCTAGGTAATCTCTCTCTCTCTCTCTCTCTCTCTCTCTCTCTCTCATGTGACACAGACACGACACACGCACACAGACACTGAGGAGTGGTACACGAGACACACGACACACACACACAGACGCAGACACACACACACGACACACATACACGACACACACACAGACACACAGACGCAGACACACACACGACACACACACACACACGCAGACACACACACACACAGACGCATATTAGGGTTAGGGTTAGGTTTAGGGTTAGGGTTAGGGTTAGGTTTTTTGACCTGGGTTAGGGTTAGGGTTAAATTTATGGTTAGGGTTAGGGTTAGGGTTAGGTTTTTTGACCTGGGATTAGGGTTAGGTTTAGGGTTAGGGTCAGATTCATCTTCTCAAAAGCAAGTGGTCCACGAGACACATGACACACACACACAGACGCAGACACACGACATACATACACGGCACACACACAGACACACAGACGCAGACACACACACGACACACACACACACGCAGACACACACACACAGACGCATATTAGGGTTAGGGTTAGGTTTAGGGTTAGGGTTAGGTTTTTTGACTGGGGTTAGGGTTAGGTTTTTTGACCTGGGGTTAGGGTTAGGGTTAGGGTTAGGGTTAGGGTTAGGGTTAGGGTCAGATTCATCTTCTCAAAAGCAAGTGGTCCACGAGACACACGACACACACACACAGACGCAGACACACGACACACATACACGACACACACACAGACACACAGACGCAGACACACACACGACACACACACACACGCAGACACACACACACAGACGCATATTAGGGTTAGGGTTAGGTTTAGGGTTAGGGTTAGGTTTTTTGACTGGGGTTAGGGTTAGGTTTTTTGACCTGAGGTTAGGGTTAGGGTTAGGGTTAGGGTCAGATTCATCTTCTCAAAAGCAAGTGGTCCACGAGACACACGACACACACACACAGACGCAGACACACGACACACATACACGACACACACACAGACACACAGACGCAGACACACACACGACACACACACACACACACGCAGACACACACACACACAGACGCATATTAGGGTTAGGGTTAGGTTTAGGGTTAGGGTTAGGTTTTTTGACCTGGGGTTAGGGTTAGGGTTAGACCTGGTCAAGAGAGAACATATATTTTCTAAAGAGACACACACACACACACACACACACACACAATCAGAGAGTAGCATTCCTTTTCTTTCTCAAGAGAGAACATATATTTTCTAAAAATATATTGTTAATGTTATGAATCAGAGAGTAGCATTCCTTTTCTTTCTCAATCCTACTGTGCCTTATATTCCTTCGTTTGACTCAACGTGGAATTTAGAGGAAGTTAGTGTTATTTTGGCTTGCAACCTGCTAATTAATGATATGCACACAACCTGCTAGTTAATGATATGAATATGAGTTTGGAACCTTATTGTTATATTCTAAATATGTTAAGGGTGGAGTTAAGTAATACAAAATCATTTTATTTTGTGACACGTAGGATATAAATAAGATATTATGGTATCATTATTATACTGCAACAAACAGCTAATTTTTTGTGAGTCATCTAATTATTCCGTTCCGGTCCAATAGCTAATTCTTTGCTAATTCTTTGTTTTCATCTATCTTACCAGATGGCACCCAAGAGAGCGACACCTACTGTTAAGGAGGAAGTGATGCCTCCTACTGTTAAGGAGGAAGAGATACCACCTGCGGGGAGTTCCAGTCACCCAGCACCTATCGCGGCTGTATCTCAGACAGGGAGTTCCAGTCACCTAGCACCCATAGCGGAGCTTGATAACATAAACGCTGTTTATGCGCAGTATTTGAGGGACTGGTATCTGCCCCGTTTTGGAAATCCTCGAGATTGATACTATGATGTTTCATATACTTATATATTATGAATTTTGTGTTACTGTGATACTCTGATACTTATATATTATGTATTTTGTGATGTTGTTTATGCCCATTTTGTGTGACTGTGATACTGTGATACTTTTATGACTGTGATACTTTTATTGTCTGTCTATAATATTTGTGTGTATTAATTGTATGACTGTATACTTGTATTCATATTAAATATTGTTAATCCGGTGTTGAGTGTTCCACCGAAGGGGTCGGCAAACCCATTGAATTCAACGGAGGGTTGCTCCGGGTCTATTTTTAATTAGAAATTTTAAAATTACAGGAACAATAGCTTGGAACAATTAAGGTTTTTTTTTTTACTTTTTTTGTAAATTTGGCGACGTATTTAGCGACGTTTAGCGACGTCTAGCGACGTTTTAATAAGTCGCTAAAAAAGTCGCTACTTAGCGACGTGTCATTAAACGTCGCTAACGACGTCGCCAAACGTCGCTAAATATGTCGCTGTACGTCGCAAATTGGTGACCTGGCAGTACTGCCAGGTCATTAAATATGTCGCTGTTACGTCGCAATATAAGTCGCTCATTAGCGACGTTTAGCGACTTTATAGAACGTCGCTATTTAGTGACGCGGCGTCGCTAAACGTCGCTAATTTTAGCGACTCATGGAAGTCGCTAAAAAACGTCGGTATAGCGACGTTTAGCGACGTATTTCGGTTCAGCGACTTGGTTTCTTCCGACTACTTTAAAACGTCGCTAATGACGTCGCTAAACGATTTTAGCGACATTTTTTTGTCATTTAGCGACGTTTTTGGGCGTCGCTAATTTGACTTTTTTTGGTAGTGAATGGCTGTCGATACTGCGTCGCGTTCTTGAACTGTAGAGAAAAGATTTTGACGGGATTTCAGATGAGTTTCCAATCGACCCAAGAAGAAGAGTCATCTTCAATGTTGAACTCCGTATGCTTTGAGTACTTAGGATATTTTGAGGCCAGAAAGGAGCATCTTCTGAGTGAACCCTTGTAATTGGCCATCTTGAAAAAATTTCAGATATACGCATATTCTGACTTGCGTATTTTAAGGTATGCGGACAGTCATAGATCCGTAAATGTTGATGAGCGTAAGATCATAAGTTTGTGGCCTCTCGAGCGTAAAAGCTACCGAGCATAAAAGCATCCGGGCATAAAACTGTAGATCTGTAGCCTCTGGGAAAAGAACTTCCGAGCGTGAAGTTTTAGATTTGTAGCCTCTGAGCATAGAAAGCTTCTGAGCGTGAAATCATAGATTTGTAGCTGCTGAGCGTGAAGTCGTAGGTTTGTAGCCTCTCGAGCGTAAAAGCTACCGAGCGTAAAAGCATCCGAGTGTAAAACCGTAGACTTATAGCCTCTGAGCGTAAAACCATAGATTTGTGGCTTCTCGAGCGTAAAAGCTCCTTAGCGTAAAACCGTTGATTTGCTCTGCGTGAAAATTTTGAATCCGCTGACCGTCCGTCTTCCCTTTTCAAATGATAGGCTGACGTATTCCCCAAATCATAACCGAATATTAAATATTGGATTTGGTTAGGGGTTCGAGGAGTCTATCTGAACTCTATAAATACCCCAAGGCCTTCAAATAAGAAACTCTTCACCTATCTTTTTGCAAGAAACCCTAGCTTTTCAAGAACTTTTTCTCTTCATCTCTTTCTCGAGAAGTCTGAGTTCTTTAGCAATGGCACCAAAGCAATCTTCCACCACCAAAGGAAAGAAGGTTGACTCCTCTTCTCATTCCTCCGCTCAAGCACGAGCGACTCCCGTCGGGCAGGGTGAACCTCGTTCAGAACAAAATATCCCACCGTCGAGCTGTGCGCCGGGTGTTATAGGTAAAGATTTTGGGATGACAAAAACGAAGAAACCCTTCGCACACGTTGTACGTGAACGCGCTAGGTCATCTTCTGTGCTGAGAACCTCTTCGAGGAAGATGATGCACAGAGATGCTTTCTCTTTTACGCCCACATTCCTAATGTGTCAGCGTAAAAACTCCATATTTTCGCAGTCTGGCGTAAAAGCTCTGACTGTCGAAATTTGGCGTATACTACAAACTTTGAGTGTTACGCTCTGGATGAAAATTCCTGCGTAATAACTCAAAATTTGGCAGTCTGACGTAAAACACAGACTGTATACAACCATCCTGGAATTTTACGCTTAGGAAATGGATTCCAGCGTAAAAGACTCAAGTTTTCACAGTCTTGGCGTACAAGCACAGACTGTTTGATCTTTGGCATAAATTGCAAGACTGTAATGTCTAGTATAGAAACTGACATGTTCTTCTTGCACTTTGTAGTTAACTTGCAGATATCTCCATTGGCTGAGGTGATGGGTTCTGCTGCTGGGATGCTACACTCTAATTACTTGGAGGATTTGTCCCACGTGACGTTCCCTATTTCCGGACCCCAGTATCCTGAAGGAAGGGGGATCCTGATATCGTCTCAGGGAGAGCTAATGCTGTTGAGCATGATCAACGGAGAGCCCCTGATGTATATAGACGGGGACAAGTATATAAAACCAGCCTTCTTGTTCGGGGATATGATTGACAAACAGTCCCAGACGAAGCCCAAGAAGGAAGACTTGGTTTTTTCTGCTGGGAGCATGGTCATGTACCTGCCTAAGATGCTGAGGGATTACCCTATCTCGGCATTCTTCCATGCTACGCATCCGAGGAAGATGTCGTGGACTCTGACCCCTAATCTTCACGGCCAGCCGGGAAAGATTTTTTATCAGAAAGGATCTGACCAAGGGTCATTTGTGAGCCGACCTGCAGGCCCTGTGGTGCCTTTCAGGGGATTATTTTCGGGCAGTGTCCCGAGTGAAGATACTTCATTGCTCCAACCAGTCCAATTACCGACTTTCTATAATGAATTTATGGGGCATGGAGGAGTGTACCCCAAAGTTAGTCCTCGAACCGGTGGGTGGGTTACCCCTACAAATCTTCGATGGGTTCGTTTAGCTGCTTGGGCCCTGAAGAACTTTCAGACGGAGTTGGAGAACATTGGTCTGTACTAGGCCGTGAGTGCTACCAGTGTTGGGTTGCCTCTCAACCCCAACCTATTTGTAGCTTTGATGGAGCGATATATCTCGCTCACTGGGACTTTCGCCACTCCATTGGGGGAGTTGGGATTGGCCCTTCACGAAATAGCAGAGATTTCAAGACTGCCCATGGGGGATACTGTCACTACCACATTCCGAAAACAGGGGTAATTTCGGCTTTTTACAATATTTAATATTATTGTAGTTATAATTAATTAATTGCATGAATAGTATATATTTAAATTAAATAACTGTGTGATGTGTACTTTAATATATTATATTATAGACAGTGTTCATTGTGTTTGTGATGGTAGACTTGACCTAGAAGCCAGTAGATGAGCACCTGTCGGAATTATGGAATTTTGAGGTTAATTGTTTTATTTTAGAATTAGTTTATTGGAGGTGTAATTAATTACCGTATTTTATTTAATATTTTTGCGTATTGCCTTTGCTTCGATGTTTGGAGCACTGCCCTAGCTTTTGTCTTCCAACAAATTTCACAATCTTGCCCTAGACATGCCCGCCTTCCATTCTGCTATTTTTGTAACTCATAATTGTGCTCTTTGTACATTATTTCTGGCCGCACAAAAATCGTCGCGGACGTTTATTTTAAATCACTGTTTTTGTATCGTTGTGCGTTCCAATCGAAAATTGGAGGCCATCTTGACCTATTTTTCGTGCGGCCTAAATTAGGGTAATATTCTGTTCTGAGTCTTCTTCATTATTGGTATTGATGACTTGACCTGATTTTGGCCCCATGTACTCCTAATTAATTGTTGAACACAACTTGCATTTATTTCTATTTAAATTGAGGATACCATTTTATCTGATTCTAAAATCCCAATTTAATTCCAGTGCCCTGCTGATTGAGCCCATACCGATCATACAGTGCCCCCTGACCCTACAAAACACCGGACCCCGAATCGCCCGCCAAATTTTTGTCATTTCATGTGTTTGTGCAATTTCCAAATTTAAGGGGGTTAAATTGCAAATTGGCATTTTTGGTGTCAACACCCATTGATTAAACCAATGAGGGAGCCTAATATTTTTAATTAAACTCTCACCCTTATTTCCCACATGAATTAATTCCCCATGTTCAATCTGGACCACTCAATTTAGAGGGTCAATCACAACCCTCCATCAAAATCCCCTCATCCTATATAATGACATGCCTACCTCAACCCTAATCCCCAAGCAACCTCCACCTCCCCTCTCTCCAACGTAGGAGAACTCTTTCCTTCTTCCTTCCTCTTCTCATTTCTTCTCTTCTCCTTCCTTTTTCTTCTTCTCCTTCTTCTTCTCCCTTCATTAATTTGAAATTTCAAATTTAAAAAAGGGGAGGGGGGAAACCTCCTCTGTGCAAACCCTCTGAGCTCCGGCCCGAGCCTCCGCACTCCGGCGCCGGCGGAGGCTGCTGCTCCTCTCTGCGGTGAGACCCCGGCTCTCTGCTGCTCCCCCTCGCGCCACCGACGGCCGGCGGCTGCTTCCCCGATCTCCCTTCAGTCCATCCGACCGGCGTTCCGGCCGAACTCCGCTGCTCCAGCGGCCTCCTCCGATCCCCCTCTGCATCGCCGGACAGCCGACCCCCTTACTCGCGCCCGGCGGCTGCTCCAGGCCGACAAACCCGGCGGCTGTGCTCCCCATCCTCGACGAGTCCGGCGAGCGGCCGACTACCCCTCGCACCCGGCGGCGCTTCAACCTCCTCCTCCCACTGCTTCTCCCCGTGTACCCCGCTCCGGCTGTTCTCCGGCTGTATTCCGGCCACCCAACTCTACACAGTAAGTTTTCTTCTCCTTCCCTCTTTCCCTTTCCCTGTGATTGTGTGTATGTATATGGTTTAATCAGCATGTACAAGTATGATTTAATATATATGTATATGTATATATGTCTAATAAATGTGTATAAAATTAATATGTTAATGTATATGTATACACTAGTATATGTATTTGTATTAATGTAAGGTATTTGTATGTATTTAAATAAATGGTATAAATATGTATTTAATTTAATGTTTAATAGTATATATAATATCGGTATACGTATAAAAAATATATTTCGTATATACTTAATAGAGTTTAATATAAAATGGGAATACATATATATATGTATATATATTTTGTAAATGTATGTATTAATGAGTATGTAAAGTATAGTATTTTAATTAATGTTTTAAATATTTGAATGTGTATAGTATATAAATACAAGGGTAATGTATAAATGTGAATGTATATTGTCTATTTAATTTAATGATGGTAAATATGTACATATATTTGTATAAGTAATTAGTATATGTATTTAATTTAATTGTATATATATAATTAATGTAAAGTATTTATATATTTAATTAATGTGAAATTAGCATATGTATATTATTTATTTTATTAATATTTAATTGTATGAGTATAGTATGTATTTAAATAAATTCTATAATTAAGTTTGGGATATAAATATATATATTTTGTATATATATATATATACTTGATATAATTTCAAATATATATTTTGTACATGTATATTATTCATAAATAAAATGTTTAAATACATGTATTAGCATAGTATATATATTTTAGTATAATTAGTATAAATGTATAAATGTATATATATTTTGCGTGTACGTATTAAATAATAAATATTAATATGTAAATTGGTATGTATGTATATCGGTATTTCAGTATATGTTGGTAATTGTAATTTAGTATATATATAATTAGTATACATATATATATTCTTTTGTATATATATATAACTTTGGTAGTTGTACATATAAATGTATATGTGTTATGAATATTTTTACCTATGTATATATACTACATCTTCTGTTATGAGTATACACTTATACATATTTTGTATAGAATTTGGTATAACCCTATATATATGTATTATATTTGATTATTAATAATACTACGGTTAATTGGTGAATGTACTAGATGACCCTAGTGGACTAGTGCCCTGCCTGGCATAGCCCTGAGGCCAGTATATTTCTTCTGTGTGTTAGGATAGCATCTGATACAAGTGTTGTAATTGTGATGTGTTTATAGGACTGTTGGTTTACCCAGGGGATACTCTGGAACAGGACATCCATAAATACCAGCTAAGGACCCAAGGCAAGTACATTCTCTGATAATTTCCAATTCTTGATAATTTCTATAAATTCAACAATCATGAAATGTTACAACTGAATCCTTGACACTGTGCTACACGGACTAGTATAGCTTGGATCTGTAGTCATGAGATGTTATCTTGATTATCGTATTGACATTGTACACGACATGTATATTTAGACATCGTACATGATAGACTTGACTTGCTCGTGTATCGTGACGTGTCATGGTTGGATCCACAGTACTAGTTGGGGGCGGGGAAGTAGTTAGTAAGAAATGTGATCAAAAACCTCTTATTGTAGTATATAAATTGTAAGTGTTAATCATGCTCTTCACCCATGATTAGCCAGGCCCTGTAGCTATCGTACATGTTCCCAAGCCGATCACATTTTGAAACTACTATTTCAAACACTTAGAATAGATTACAGTTCCCTATTTTGAATCATATACTACATCACCCGTATATGATATTGTTCCTTGTTCTTTTCATTTTCATACATGCACTGACTGTATCATATTGCCTGTTGCCTGTCTCTTTACATTGCCTGTTTCTATTAAATTGTCATTGCATTTATTTCACTATCTTCTCAGTAGCTAGCATGACATGTTTTATTGTATTATAGACATTATCAATTAATGGAACTGTTATTTGAGAGTGTTGCTTTGCTCCTTCCTGACTGGAAATATTTTTCCAGACTATGCCTTAGAGGACCGCTGTCCGACACTTTATGGACCATATGGTGAGTAGCTACAGACTTGGTAGTAGTTGTGATTCTGGAAGGTCTAGCCGGAATTATTAATTATTGTTAGTTCTTTAAGTAGACTATTTTGGTACCGGATTTGTCTCCGGCATTTTGATGATTCTTGGATATTGTTGAGTTAGAATATTACTTGTGGACTTGTGTTGTGTTTAATTTTAATTTCTGTTTCGAAATCTTATCGTGCTGTAATCCTGTGATTGAGTATATGTTCATCTTATTTGTGTCATCCGTGCCTCCTAATGGAGATTGGATGCTTGCGTGACATTAGTTAGATAGTATCAAGACCTTGACAGCGTTCTACCGCCGATGCTGCGGCGTAGGCTGGACGTACCCACGCACTCGTGCCCCTAAACCGGGTGCGGGTCGTGACACGTTTTTAGTGGTGGCCCATGCAGGTCAGACTTCGCGAGTTGTGCGATGTCGTAGTAGTGTGACATCCTTGTTATACTACTGCGTGCCTGCTATAGAATCTAGGACATAGGATACTAGGACGAGAACAAATACTCAATCACAATTTCTTGAGAGATTCCTGGGATGACCCCTGAGAATCTTGTTAAAATTTCCAATTTAAATCATCCCCTTGTTCCGTCCATTCTCACTTGTGATATTGATTGATTATTATTGATTAGTTATTTAATTAGGATTTTTGCTTCATTATAGAGTTGATTTCATATTAAGAGGAAGTTATAGACTGATTTATGGTATTATTTGATGATGCCCGTCAATGAGGACAGTGAAAGTGATTAACATTAGAGCTATTGGACTACAGAAGGTGGATTTAAAATTTTTAATCGAAGATTGAAAAATGAATTCCAAATTTTTGAATTTTGAGAAGTGAAATGTTGTCATTAAAACTTTTTGAGGAATTCAGATTCAATTCAATAAACCTAGACAAGTCTGTAAGGAATTTTTGTGATTAAGTTTTTCAGTATTTAGATAATTGATCTTGAGGAAAGTGTATGCATTTTTACTGTAAATTTATTTCGAGGAGTTATTTTGAGGAATTTTATTTGAGGAAAGGATTTTATAGTGGGAGAAATATATTATAATATAAGTAGATAAGATGCATATGTAAGGATCTGTTGGCTTGAGTATAATTGAGATCTCACTGCCCACTGACTTGGGTATCCATCTAAGATTGTATTAGAGAGAGCAGTATTTAGTAAAGAGTGTTGCATTTGATATGCACTTGAGTGATAAGAATAACTAGTATCAGCGATTGCAGTAGGTAAGGAAGCTAGCAGTGAGTGTGTTTGTGATAGAACTGTGATACCTAGGGGATAGAGGTATCAGACCTTAGATGCACCTTGACCTGTGCAATCACAACTAGGATTTTTATTTCCAATCTATTTATCTTGAATGTTGCTTCTTTAGAACTGTACTGTCCTTCCTTGATGATATCGTATTTTTGCCTAAATTGATTCTTTGGGATCTGTCTTCAGGATATCGCCGCAGACACGGTCTATGAGAGCGGGAACATCAGCTTTAGAGGGGTCTCCCACCTCTCCACCTGATGGACAGACATCCGTAGTTCCTCCTACATCTCCGATGCACGTAGGTGATCCTCCTCCTCCACCTGTTAAGAAGATTGCCGCAGCTGTGACGGACAACCTTCCTCCTCCACCGACTCCGCTTCCCGGAGGTTTGCCCATTGACGGAACGCAGATGTTTACGTTGATCCAAGGCATGGTAGATGCCCAGAGAGTGACGGCAGACGCTCAGCGAGTTCAAGCTGAGGCTCAGAGGGTGCAAGCAGAAGCGCACCAGGCACAAACCGAGCTGATGAAAGAAAACATGGAGAATGCTCATCAAGTGACTCTCCAAGCTTTGGAGAAAGTAGCACAATACCAGCAGTTTCCTGGCCAGCAACAGAGATCAGGCACTATAGTGGATTTCAAAAGGATGATGCCTCGAGAGTTCAAAGGCACCGAAGGGATACTCTACGCTGACGACTGGTTAGAGGATATAGAGAGAAGTCTGCGATTGACCCAGATTCCGGAGAACTTGCAAATAGAAGCCGCTGGCAGTCAGATGTTCGATATCGCACTCACGTGGTATCGCACTGAGCCGAGAATTACTGCGCAAGGACTTACTTGGGAGACCTTCAAGGAACTCTTCAAGGAGAAGTTCTTTCCCGACGTGGCATTGGGAACCTTGGAAAGTCAGTTTCATGACTTAGTTCAAGGAAACATGTCGGTCGACGAGTACGCTGCAGAATTCTGTAGATTGAGCCGTTTTGCATCGTCCATGATTCGAGACCCAGGATATCGAGCTCGGAAATTTAGAAAGGGACTGACGAGAGAGATTAGGTCACGCACTTCTGGTCGTCGTACCGCTACCTATGAGGCTATCTTAATGGATGCTCAGATCGCAGAAGAGGATCTGGATCTCAGGCCTAAGAGGAGTCACGACACGTTTGGAGATACGAATGGTAGCCCAAGCATCCCCATATTCAGCACCAACAGCAATACCAAGTACCATTTCATATTCAGCAACAACCATGGACATTTCAGCATCCACCGCAGTACCTAGCACCAGTTCCTATCCAGCAACATCCATGGGCGTATCAGCATCAACAACAGTACCAGGCACCAGTCCGTGTTGAGCAGAATCAGCAACAGCCTCCAAGAGAGACACAGCAGACTTGTCATTTCTGTAAGAAGCCAGGTCACCTTTGGGAGAGCTGTAGAACGAGGCTAGGACTTTGTTTGCACTGCGGCGCTGCGGGACATCGAGTAAGGGATTGTCTTATAGCCCCTTATCTCCCCGGCCAGCGTGCAGCTTCAGACTATAGAGATCCAGTTAGGCTACCTGTGGAACCGTATATTGCTCAGCACCCGCAAAGGGAACCACCCCAGCAGGGCGGGCATTTGCGATGACGGTCGAGGAGACCGATACTGCAGGTAATGTGTTAGCAGTTTCTGTTCTTTCCTTTATTCTGTTCCTACCTATTTGATTGATTGATTGCTTAGTACAATAGTTGTATGCATGATTTTCTTGTTAGAATGTAGTTAGTAGTACCCCTGATGCATAGACTGCAACACCATAACAAATGAGACCATAACCATGTATGTTCCCCCTAGATGGTATGTGGTATGACTATAGATAGAATTTTCTTAGACCGTGATTATTGGTGTTGACTGTAGTGAAGATTCATGAAGGAGCTATGACTTGACAAGAGGAACAAGATGATTAAAATTCGAGGATGAATATTGATTTAAATAAATGGTTAAGAAATTAACATGGCATAATTGGTGGTTTATTAATTCCAGGAAATATTATGACATGATTAAATGGATTATTAAAATTTGAAAATTTTGGGAGACTATCATCATATTTATTTAATTGCAAGTTATGAATTTTAGAACTTTATATTTAGATGTGACATTTGGAGAATCCTTAAATATCATATTGTTGAGTTCTTGAGGAGTGGATATTAAATTCCGGGTATTGAATTATCAACTCAAAACTTTTAAGGAAATTTTAATAAAAAGGGACTTTGATTCTATTTTGAGGATTTTTCAGGAATGAAATAATTACAGAAATTTTATTTGTGAAAAGACATTGCGGATTATAACCTGATTTCCTGGTTAATGGATTTAAATTTTGAGGGAAATATAATGTGTATGAATAAACTCTACTTTGAGGATTTTAATTTCGAGGACGAAATTCTCTTAAGGTGGGTAGACTTGTCACTACCACATTCCGAAAACAGGGGTAATTTCGGCTTTTTACAATATTTAATATTATTGTAGTTATAATTAATTAATTGCATGAATAGTATATATTTAAATTAAATAACTGTGTGATGTGTACTTTAATATATTATATTATAGACAGTGTTCATTGTGTTTGTGATGGTAGACTTGACCTAGAAGCCAGTAGATGAGCACCTGTCGGAATTATGGAATTTTGAGGTTAATTGTTTTATTTTAGAATTAGTTTATTGGAGGTGTAATTAATTACCGTATTTTATTTAATATTTTTGCGCATTGCCTTTGCTTCGATGTTTGGAGCACTGTCCTAGCTTTTGTCTTCCAACAAATTTCACAATCTTGCCCCAGACATGCCCGCCTTCCATTCTGCTATTTTTGTAACTCATAATTGTGCTCTTTGTACATTATTTCTGGCCGCACAAAAATCGTCGCGGACGTTTATTTTAAATCACTGTTTTTGTATCGTTGTGCGTTCCAATCGAAAATTGGAGGCCATCTTGACCTATTTTTCGTGCGGCCCAAATTAGGGTAATATTCTGTTCTGAGTCTTCTTCATTATTGGTATTGATGACTTGACCTGATTTTGGCCCCATGTACTCCTAATTAATTGTTGAACACAACTTGCATTTATTTCTATTTAAATTGAGGATACCATTTTATCTGATTCTAAAATCCCAATTTAATTTCAGTGCCCTGCTGATTGAGCCCATACCGATCATACAGTGCCCCCTGACCCTACAAAACACCGGACCCCGAATCGCCCGCCAAATTTTCGTCATTTCATGTGTTTGTGCAATTTCCAAATTTAAGGGGGTTAAATTGCAAATTGGCATTTTTGGTGTCAACACCCATTGATTAAACCAATGAGGGAGCCTAATATTTTTAATTAAACTCTCACCCTTATTTTCCACATGAATTAATTCCCCATGTTCAATCTGGACCACTCAATTTAGAGGGTCAATCACAACTCTCCATCAAAATCCCCTCATCCTATATAATGACATGCCTACCTCAACCCTAATCCCCAAGCAACCTCCACCTCCCCTCTCTCCAACGTAGGAGAACTCTTTCCTTCTTCCTTCCTCTTCTCATTTCTTCTCTTCTCCTTCCTTTTTCTTCTTCTCCTTCTTCTTCTCCCTCGTTAATTTGAAATTTCAAATTTAAAAAAGGGGAGGGGGGGAAACCTCCTCTGTGCAAACCCTCTGAGCTCCGGCCCGAGCCTCCGCACTCCGGCGCCGGCGGAGGCTGCTGCTCCTCTCTGCGGTGAGACCCCGGCTCTCTGCTGCTCCCCCTCGCGCCACCGACGGCCGGCGGCTGCTTCCCCGATCTCCCTTCAGTCCATCCGACCGGCGTTCCGGTCGAACCCCGCTGCTCCAGCGGCCTCCTCCGATCCCCCTCTGCATCGCCGGACAGCCGACCCCCTTACTCGCGCCCGACGGCTGCTCCAGGCCGACAAACCCGGCGGCTGTGCTCCCCATCCTCGACGAGTCCGGCGAGCGGCCGACTACCCCTCGCACCCGGCGGCGCTTCAACCTCCTCCTCCCACTGCTTCTCCCCGTGTACCCCGCTCCGGCTGTTCTCCGGCCGTATTCCGGCCACCCAACTCTACACAGTAAGTTTTCTTCTCCTTCCCTCTTTCCCTTTCCCTGTGATTGTGTGTATGTATATGGTTTAATCAGCATGTACAAGTATGATTTAATATATATGTATATGTATATATGTCTAATAAATGTGTATAAAATTAATATGTTAATGTATATGTATACACTAGTATATGTATTTGTATTAATGTAAGGTATTTGTATGTATTTAAATAAATAGTATAAATATGTATTTAATTTAATGTTTAATAGTATATATAATATCGGTATACGTATAAAAAATATATTTCGTATATACTTAATAGAGTTTAATATAAAATGGGAATACATATATATATGTATATATATTTTGTAAATGTATGTATTAATGAGTATGTAAAGTATAGTATTTTAATTAATGTTTTAAATATTTGAATGTGTATAGTATATAAATACAAGGGTAATGTAAAAATGTGAATGTATATTGTCTATTTAATTTAATGATGGTAAATATGTACATATATTTGTATAAGTAATTAGTATATGTATTTAATTTAATTGTATATATATAATTAATGTAAAGTATTTATATATTTAATTAATGTGAAATTAGCATATGTATATTATTTATTTTATTAATATTTAATTGTATGAGTATAGTATGTATTTAAATAAATTCTATAATTAAGTTTGGCATATAAATATATATATTTTGTATATATATATATATACTTGATATAATTTCAAATATATATTTTGTACATGTATATTATTCATAAATAAAATATTTAAATACATGTATTAGCATAGTATATATATTTTAGTATAATTAGTATAAATGTATAAATGTATATATATTTTGCGTGTACGTATTAAATAATAAATATTAATATGTAAATTGGTATGTATGTATATCGGTATTTCAGTATATGTTGGTAATTGTAATTTAGTATATATATAATTAGTATACATATATATATTCTTTTGTATATATATATAACTTTGGTAGTTGTACATATAAATGTATATGTGTTATGAATATTTTTACCTATGTATATATACTACATCTTCTGTTATGAGTATACACTTATACATATTTTGTATAGAATTTGGTATAACCCTATATATATGTATTATATTTGATTATTAATAATACTACGGTTAATTGGTGAATGTACTAGATGACCCTAGTGGACTAGTGCCCTGCCTGGCATAGCCCTGAGGCCAGTATATTTCTTCTGTGTGTTAGGATAGCATCTGATACAAGTGTTGTAATTGTGATGTGTTTATAGGACTGTTGGTTTACCCAGGGGATACTCTGGAACAGGACATCCATAAATACCAGCTAAGGACCCAAGGCAAGTACATTCTCTGATAATTTCCAATTCTTGATAATTTCTATAAATTCAACAATCATGAAATGTTACAACTGAATCCTTGACACTGTGCTACACGGACTAGTATAGCTTGGATCTGTAGTCATGAGATGTTATCTTGATTATCGTATTGACATTGTACACGACATGTATATTTAGACATCGTACATGATAGACTTGACTTGCTCGTGTATCGTGACGTGTCATGGTTGGATCCACAGTACTAGTTGGGGGCGGGGAAGTAGTTAGTAAGAAATGTGATCAAAAACCTCTTATTGTAGTATAGAAATTGTAAGTGTTAATCATGCTCTTCACCCATGATTAGCCAGGCCCTGTAGCTATCGTACATGTTCCCAAGCCGATCACATTTTGAAACTACTATTTCAAACACTTAGAATATATTACAGTTCCCTATTTTGAATCATATACTACATCACCCGTATATGATACTGTTCCTTGTTCTTTTCATTTTCATACATGCACTGACTGTATCATATTGCCTGTTGCCTGTCTCTTTACATTGCCTGTTTCTATTAAATTGTCATTGCATTTATTTCACTGTCTTCTCAATAGCTAGCATGACATGTTTTATTGTATTATAGACATTATCAATTAATGGAACTGTTATTTGAGAGTGTTGCTTTGCTCCTTCCTGACTGGAAATATTTTTCCAGACTATGCCTTAGAGGACCGTTGTCCGACACTTTATGGACCATATGGTGAGTAGCTGCAGACTTGGTAGTAGTTGTGATTCTGGAAGGTCTAGCCGAAATTATTAATTATTGTTAGTTCTTTAAGTAGACTATTTTGGTACCGGATTTGTCTCCAGCATTTTGATGATTCTTGGATATTGTTGAGTTAGAATATTACTTGTGGACTTGTGTTGTGTTTAATTTTAATTTCTGTTTCAAAATCTTATCGTGCTGTAATCCTGTGATTGAGTATATGTTCATCTTATTTGTGTCATCCGTGCCTCCTAATGGAGATTGGATGCTTGCGTGACATTAGTTAGATAGTATCAAGACCTTGACAGCGTTCTACCGCCGATGCTGCGGCGTAGGCTGGACGTACCCACGTACTCGTGCCCCTAAACCGGGTGCGGGTCGTGACAGATACTCCTTATGAAGAGTATGTTCCCATAAACCGGGAGCTGGAGGATACAAACCCTCGGGTAGTGGCAGTGTATCAGGAGCTGATGAGCCATTACCTTGCGTGCACCGCCTTTTATAATGAGCCTTCTGATTTGGCTCATACCAACAAATGGGCATCCTACCTCTTCTTCCATCATGCCCGAAGTGCTAAGCCAGACAAGGTGGTAGATAGCCGAGATAAGCCTTTGAACCTTCTGAGCGTGCTTAACGCTCAAGTAGTCGATGACCTTATTGAAGACTTTGGTGCTTCAGATCGAATTCTCAACGAAGGGATAGGGAAATATCCTGCGGACACTAAAGCCTACAGTTATTTGAGGCATTGCCGTAAGCCTCTGTCAAGGGAAGCTCAACTGGCTGGCTTCCTCTCTGTATGGCTGTGCCGATTGGTCGTACCAGGCATTGCATCTTCGGATCGCATTCACCGCAACATCCTATGGCCTGCCGTGCGTCTGGTGTTCGGGGCAAGACTGGGCCTTCTCCCTGCCATGGTATGCCGCATACAAGCTGGCTTGAGGGCCATTACTGAAGGGCTGCTTGCCGATGAAACACGGCGTGACAGCTTTCCCAGGGTAGAATTACCGTTCCTGTATTTGATGGGATGGTTAATTCTCCATAACCCCAAAGTGATGTCTCCCGGCTCTGGCAGTAGTTCGGGGAATAATTTCTTGTTGAATTACAAGAATTTCACCTGGAATGTGACCACAGTTTTAGACTGTCGGCGAGCGTTAAACTTTGCTCACAGCTGGAAGCTCTTCTGCACCATCCCCACTGTACATGTCAATCAACAGGGGAGTAGACTTCAGGACTTAGGTGAAGGGCAGACCGTTCTTTCTCCTGAAGCTTTTAATTGGTTGGTCTGCATTAGACCTTCCCATTTAATGTACCAAAGTGAAGACCAATGCTTCTTGGAACCCTACCTGCCTAGTCGGTTTGCCAAACAGTTTGGGTATGATCAATTGCACGTAGGCAATGCCCTCACCAGCTTCAAGTCCAGGGATGGACTTATCGATGGAGCGAGAGGATGGCGATACTTCATAATGGGCTGTACTGGAGCGGCTTTTACTGTGCCCGCGACTTCTCTCTCTATGGAGTTGCGCATTCTCCATTCGTACGCCCAGTTTTACGTGGTCGTCAATACCTTCCATCGCGACTTTGATATGCGTGGAAGTTTTAGAATGCCCTCTTCTAAGTCTGCGGGAAGAGAGAAAATCCCATAAGTTTCCTCTGACGAGGGTGAAGACTCTGTCAATCCATATGAGCCTTTGTTGGCAGTACCGAGAGGTGAAATACCTCCCCCTGCAGGGCCTCTGGTTATCCCTGGTAAGCGAAGAGCTCCTGTTCTGAAGGAGAATTTCCCTCGCAAGAAGAAGAAGGTTACTGGTGGTCCTATCAGGATTTCCAGCCCTGAGGCTCCTCGGAGTGAGCCTGCTGTTTCCCCTGTTGGGGATGATTCTTTGACTAGAGGTCCTTCGCCTATTAGAGAGAGAACCTCCACAATTCCGGTTGGCAGTGCCGGAGAATCTTTGCTCGAGGCTGCTGTCGCTGCTACCGCTTCAAGTAGTGGTGCGAGATCGCCTTCGGGACCGAGCAAAATAAGGATATCTTTATCCAGACAAGCAATGGGAGAAACCCCTGCAGTGTCTGTAAGTATACCCAGCGAGATTCCACCAAATGAGCCTCGATTGGATCTTGGTGAAGACTTGGAAGAACACCTACCAGTATCAGTTGACACACCCCCTTCTCCAGGTATGACAGCTCGCTTAGCATCATTAAGAAATAATTTAGCTGTACTGGCTGCAGACGTGCCATATGTACCATCGGCCATGGGTAAATGTCGTCTTTATACCTCTTTTAGAAAAATTAATATCATGTTGATATTAATTTTCTCGTGTCTTCTTTTCAGGGGAAGACATCTACGGGGAGGGTAGCATCGATGCAACGTTTGGCTTCATTTCAGCTCCTATTGCTGACACGGAGGTGCCCGACTTTGATGAGAAAACATTTTCGGGTGCTGGCTCTCCCGAAACAGTTCTGACATCTCAAGAGGAGGAGGAGCCTGTCATTACGACTATGCCTCCTTTGAGTACGCCAGTCACTTCGACTGTTGTCGGTGCTTCTTCTTTTGTCGCGCCATCTGTGGAGGCGACGACTGTGGCAACATCGAATGCAATCATTCCTGGAAGGGGATTCTCCGATATTGCAGCCACTCCCAGCGTCGTGTCTGGTTTCGCCAAGCTGATTGAGCAGTATACTAGTATTTTCTACACCACTTTGGAGACGCTGATATCCCTGGTGCTGGAGAAGAATCTAGGTTTTGAGGCTCTGAAGAGGTCTTCCCTGTTTTTGATATTGTCGATCAGAGATTTCAACGACGCTGGGAGAGCTGACACACTGGAGCAAATAGTTAATGGTTTAGAGCAACCCATTAACGATTATTTGCAGCTATCTCGAGGTAACATTGACGGTCTTGTTCAAGCTAGGTACGACTCCTTAACCGCAGAGCTTGCTGGGCAATTGGAATCTATGAACAAATCCCTCCAGGAACAGCAGCAGGCGATGGATCAAAATCATGCCGAATTGGGGTATGTCATTCCCGAGCTGGCTCAGTGTGAGGCCGAATCTGAGGAAGTGGCAGCGAGGGTCCGCTAATTGAAAGATGAACTAGCTAAGGCAGAGGAGAGGGCTCGCTCTTTATCCACAGCTCACGACGTGTTGAAGGCTCGAAGGGAGACGGCTCAGCAGGACCTGACGCATATGAGTGTCACCCACGCAGGTCTTGTGCATGCTCGGTCCGAACTATCTGCCTTGAATTATGATGCGACAAGATGGGAGCGGGCTCGCGCCGACGTTTTGAACTCCAGGGATGAGAGAATGGCTTCTCTGGCACGACAACTCCGCGACTTAACTGATCCTCCCAAATGATGTACCTTTTGCTTCTATGTAATTTGCCCTTTCAGGAAATAATAAAGAGACTTTATCTGACTTTGGTGGACCTATCATTTTGGAATATAAATGTCAGCTTGTGGTGAAAGAAATATCAGAGGTATCATTAACATGACATACTTCCGTTAAGGTTTTACTGAAAGTAAATCTATTCAGAGTTAACATGAACCTGAAAGAATATAATCCAACTAAATTTGTATACTAAACACTATCAGAGGTAATATGAACATGATAGGCTTACAAATTAGTTAAGGATATCTATTCGGAGGTCACATGAACCTGATAGAATATGATCCCGCTAACCTTTGTTCATGGTATCGTCAGAATAAGATCTTCGTCATACTCCATTAAACGAAGGATATCAAGTATAGTACTTCTTCGGGAATTTGCCGTTGATAGGAGCCATTTATCAGATTTTTAATAGATTCTGCTCATCTGTTAGCGCCATTTGAGAATGTTGTTTCAATCACATAAGAATCATCCATTTTTTTGCGATTGTTTGTATGGACTTTGGATATCGTACCAGAGGTAATATGGACGTAGTACAATACCATATTTGTTGAGGAGATCCCACTGAGGGATTTTTTGTGGACCTATTATTTGTTGCGCACATAGAGTGCAAATAATATGTTCGAAACAAACCCTATCAGAGGTAATATAGACATGATAGGTTTCGTGGACTTAACACCACTAGCGTACTTAGAGTTAAGTACGGGTGCTAAGTTGAGATGACAACCGAGATCAGAGGTAATATGGACATGATAAACGATAGCCAAAGTTCGAAAAGTTTGTTCAGAGGTAATATGAACATGTCAAACTTAAACGGAGAGGAATATTATGACAGCAGTCCAGAGGTAATATGGACGTGAACTGATGTCTATTATAGACCTATTACTTGTTGTGCACAATAGTGCAAGTAATAAGTTTAAGACAAGCTCTGCCAGAGGTAATATGAACGTGGTACTTTTTGTAGACTTAACACCGCTGGAGTTCTTAGAGTTTAAGTACGGATGTTAAGTTGAGATGACAACCGATATCAGAGGTAATATGGATATGACAATCGATAATCAAAACTCGGAAGGTTTGTTCAGAGGTAATATGAACATGACAAACTTAGCCGAAGAGGACTTATTATCCATGGCGTACTTTAAGTACAAATAATAAGCTGAAACAACTAACACTATCAGGGGTTATGCGAACGTGATAGTGGAAAGTCGAATAGAAAAACTTTACTCAGAGGTGATATGGACATGGAGAAGTTCTGAAAATATCTTACTCAGAGGTAATGTGGACATGGTAATCGATAGTGGACTTAACCCCACTGGCGTACTTAGAGTTAAGTACCGGTGCTAAGTTGAGATGACAACCGATATCAGAGGTAATATGGACATGATAATCGTTTAGCCAAGTTTGGAAAGTTTGTTCAGAGGTAATATGAACATGACAAACTCAGCCGGGGGAGATCATCAGGCATTGGAGTGAGGAAGCAGATTGTCACGTTGGAGTGAGATCAATTTGCAGCCGTCTTTTTCTTGTTTATACATGCAAAGTGATGACTTTGGCGTCGATCAGCTCCTGGATTCTCCTCTTCAGTACATAGCATGCCCTTGTGGGGTGATGAATGTATCGATGAAAGAGACAATAGTCTGGGTCATTGACATTGCCAGCCCTTTCAGGGTGTCTGATGTTGGGTAGCCGAAGCTTGTTTTCTTTCATCAGTATATTGAAGATTTCAATGATGTCATCATCATTGAAAGAGAAAGTCCCCTTTGGCCTTCGGACGGCTAATACCTGAGTCGTACAGTCTTCAGGGGAGACAGTCATGGTTGCATCATCTTCGGATTCAGAGGGAATTCTACCCCCAGCTTTGGATGCTGCTCTGTTTTGTCGAAAAAGACTACCCCCAGACATGTCATTGTCCACAGAAGTAGATTTAGAAGGTCCTGCCTCCGGGGTTTTGGAGTTCGCATAAGATGAGACATACCCTAACCCGAAATGAGTTCGTTGATAGTAGTGGTCACCATGCAATGGCATTCGCCTGCCTTTTCCAAAATTGAGGCCTGGCTTCAACTTCAAATCATAACCCATATTTTGCATAATTTTTAATGCTTGTGGGCTATATCGGTGGACTTGCATTCTCCCAGCATCAGACACGTGAACATCCTCTTGTACAATCGGTCTACTCTGTATGCGACCAAAGACTATTTGATGTTGTTCGTCTCGAGTAGATGGAACGATAAAGATAGAATCTTCACGTGGCCCATATGTCGTGATGACATTAGCTGTTGACGCTATTCCCTCATGATTTCTCCACGTTTAGTAGTTAAGGGTACTAAGTCATGATTTTGACCTCTGGCTCTTCGTTTCTGGATCAGGAAATTACGCAAATCAGGGGGATTAACAAAAGAAGAAGAGGAAGACTTATTCTGCTTTTTTCCATCATTCGGAAAGCGGATATTAGGAATCCCAAGTCTCTTACTGCCGTATGTATATAACAGTTCAGCCATGTGCGTAGCAGCTGATCCATAAGGAGCGAATTTATCCATCGACTGGACTTTCTTTACGCCGATGGGCTTCTCCTGGCGTAATTTGGAATTCTGCACAGGTTGGCGTAAAACACAGGAAGTCCTCAATCAGCCATCAGCTTCACGCGTAATCTGGAGCGCGGGCAGCTTCTTTTCTGCGTGGCGTAAAAGCCGAGAGGTCAAAAATTTTGCCACTTGTTTTTCCTTGCGGAGACTGCAGGGACCATCTGCCTTTCCACGGAAGACAGATGCATTTTTACGCGCAAGGTGCTTTTGAAATTTCTGACTTGGCGCTGAGGCATTGTCAGAAATTATGTCTGCGCCGTCAGCGACGGGCGACTGAATTTTACGCGCAGAGCGCGAAGTAGGCTTCTGGACTAGCACCGAGGCATTGCCCGAAGTTTTGTCTATTCCGCCAGTGACGGGAGACTGAGTTTTACGCGCAAAGCGCGGAATGGACTTCTGGACTAGCACTGAGGCATTGCCCGAAGTTTTGTCTATTCCGCCAGCGACGGAAGACTGAATTTTACGCGCAAGGCGCGGAGGGAGCGATGCTACAACCTCGTTGGTCGGAGAAGCCAAAGAGTCGGCAGGAATGGTAGGGGATGTCCGGGGCATCCAGACCTTACGCAATTTTCTGTTGTCTTGGACAGAGAGAGAGTGAGAGCTACCCCCTGCGTGAAGCATATCTTCATAAGCAGATTGGTCGAACTGAACGACCAAAGTCTTCTTCGCTGCTCTTACTGATACAGTATCGTGTTGAGCAATTGTTTTCTCGTCAGATGAGAAAGAGGTCCCCAGCAGAGTCGCCATTTTGTGTTTGATAATAAACGAACGAAATAACAATAGGTTTATACGAAACCCTTTCTTAGGTTTACAAACAAGAAGTACTATTAATCCTATACAAGGATGTTAAGTACAAAATTTAATCTGGGTAAATATTGCTATAGGAGTCTGATCTGCGGTCGATCACTTTGTCCCTTGGACCATACGATGATGAAGAAGTGCTGTAGAAGAAGAAGCTTCAAGGATTGCAAAGGGGAGTGGATGCTCGATGCCAAAATCATTGATCACTGCTCTCTGTCTCTGCTCTGGATTCTTCTCTCTCAATTCTCTGACTTTTTGACCCTTTTAAAATTCGACCTTGAACTCTGTCCATAGAGGTCTCTTTTTATAGGGTTTTAGTGACAGTAACCATCCCGTCGGCGTAGAAGCCGGACAGTGGAGAGTATGGCACTTTTTATGCGGCGATTATAATAACTGCCACTCACGTATAGATGATCTTAAGAATGAGCGTGTGACGCGTATCCCATGATGAGAAAATGCGTATAACTGCTACGAAGATCACGGCATGAAAGCCACGTAGGTAACTGCCCCTTGCGTAGAAAAGGTTGGCGTAGAAGCCAATAACCATCACCATGGCGTAGAAGCCAAATGGTTGTCATATTGGCGTAGAAGCCAAGTGGTTGTCGAATTAGCGTAGAAGCCAAATAGGCGTAGAAGCCTGATACTGCATGGATAGGTATCTGGCGTAGAGATAGCCAGTTGTCTTTCTTTGACTGAGACCTTGAGCGTATTCTGGACTGAATAGTCTTGTCACTCACCAACGCAAAATATATAGCCTGAATTGGCATATTCCGAGGAGATAGCGTACAACGTTCTCCTAAAGCTGAAAATAGCCTGATGGCATAGTATGTAGAAGAGATGATGTGGACGTATTAGCCGTAATCATGGCTCACCCAGTCCTTGGAAATAGAATCAAATCTTCGTGCATTAAATGCAGAGATCTGCCCCCATTCTGAGCATTAATTGCAGAGATGTGCCTCGAGCTCTGTACGAAGAGCAGCTTTTGACGTGGCAGTTTATTTTATCTTCTGCGGAGCAAAAAAGCTCATATCTGCCTGTACAAAACTAAGCAGCATATTTTCTTGACTGCGTAAAAGCAACCTGTATCAAGGAAAATGTCACTAGACGACAGTTTGGGTCTCTGTGTAGACTCATCATTACAGCCGTCGTCTGGATAGTCGTGTTGTACTCGTTGTCAGGAGTCAGGTTCATTGTACTATCTGACAGGTTCATTCGCAGAATTCGAAGTGTTCCTCGTACAGCTTTGTTTGAGGGATACGAGGCGTTCCTCGTATAATCTTCCCACTGCATTAAAAAAACAAGTAGGGTTTTACGCCGTAAAGGCGAGGTAGCAACCTTTGTACGCGGGTTGTCTCCGGGGATGATATTTTATGCTGTACCAGCGATGAAGCTTTGTTTTACGCCGATGGCTCTGAAGACATGTCTTACGCTGTCTAGTGCTGAAATACTGTTTTACGCGTGCCTTGATGCATTTTGCGTATAATTTCTCCAGCGTATTTTTTATGCTTCTACAGGGATGCCCAAGGTATTTGGTGTGGGTAACAAGTTTATGGTTTAGTGTTGTAATACCAAGTGGGTTCAAAACCAAGGCATCTATTTTAAATGTTTGTAATTAGAATTTTATGTAATTAATACTTGTTTGATATTTATATGTAATGTTTTACCTATTGATTTACGTATCCGGAGATACGGTATCCTAGTATCCTAAGTTGTAGTTTTATGACCTAGACTTTAATATTTGAACTCAATATCTTTGTGTTAGACTTATGCAACCTAGAAATAGATAGTTGACCATAGTTTGACTATAGTTGACCATAGTTGACTTAGAGTTGACCTAGTTTGACTATTTTGACTTAGAAATGGCTTGTTGACCTAGATGTTGACTAGTTTAACTTAATTTCTTTTCAAAATCTTGTATTAATGCAATATTCCATATATAGGTCTGTGTGACACCAGTTCGGACAGTTTGACATTCATTGCTCTGGACTACAGGAGAGTACATTTCTCTGATTATTTCTAATTCATAATATTGTATATATGCATGTTCTAGAATTGTATACATTGATTTCTGACACAGTAATTTCACGGACTAGTGCTATATGGATCCCATCAGGAGGTGTTATCCCCTACCGTGTTCAACGGGTACCCAATCACATGTATTTCATCGTGTGCATCCGGTATTGACTTTCATGTGCTTCTTGTGCATCCACTATTTCGTGTGCTAGTGTGACTATATCGTGATCATGTACGTAACGTGTCGTGATTGGATCCATGAGTATTGGTTGGGGAGGGGAAGTAGGAGTTGGTTATGTGATCAAAGCCCTCTTGATCTCATGTGCATGTCGATTATACACCTCACGTATAATGGAGTTACCTTTATACCTCATGTGCAACCTAAACCGATCACATAACGAACTTATACTCTAAACCACATAGATAGTATTTTTGTTCTCTACTTGCAGATATTTCTCGTATTTACTTTCTAGTTCTTATTGTGCTTATTGCTTGTTCTCCCTGTATTGTACATTCTTATTACTTGTGCATCTTGTATCCTTTTTCTATTGCTTGTTATATATGCTCGATTATGTTATTGGAACTGCTTTCAGAGGTATGTACTTTGCTCCATTCCTGACTGAAAAATATTTTTCAGAGGATTTGAGAGATTGGTGTCCGACATACTATGGACTTCGACTTATAGATAGTGTAGACTTGGACCCACTAGTTCTGGAGTGATTGTCGGGAGGTTTATCCGGATCACTAGTTTTCATAAATAGTTTCTTTAACATTTTGGTACCAGATTTGTTTCCGACATATAGTATGAGATTGGATATTATTTCTAATATTTTTTATATATATTGAATGGATAGTTATGTTAGACTTTCTTGATATCTTCTCGTGCTTTAGAATGTGATTGAGTTTGTGTTGAGATATTGTTGGCAGATTTTATATTATTGTGAGATATTTAGATAGTATAGTTAACCAAGACAGCGTTCTACCGTCGATGCTGCGGCGTAGGCTGGATGTTGTTCCCGACTTGCATCCCTACACCGGGTGCGGGTCGTGACACCTAGGTACTTCGTAATCATAGTGTCGGCGGAAATTGATTTATCAAATATTATAGGTTCACCCGTAATAGGTAAACCTAAAATATTTGCTACATCTGCTAGAATAATACTCATCTCTCCGAATGGTAGCTGGAAGGTATTTCGTCCGGGCCACCAACGCTCAACTAAACTGAAGATTAAGTCTCTATCGTGTTGCATAAAATGTATCTTGTCAACATAAAAAAAGCCAAATATTTTCAATAGTGCCACCTGGTGGTCGCTCAACCTCCAATACCCAAGTCTGCTATCGTGACACCACGAGGCATGCTCTCGGCACCGTTCATCATTAGTATAATAGTATTGTTATATATGAAAAACATAGACGATGTTATTAGTAGACATGTACAAAATATCATTCATATTGATTTACACAATTAAATTGTATTGTACCTTCCCATAAAATACCAAACTAGATATATGTTTCACACGTTGCTGGATTATTAAATTCGTAGTAGGCCCTCCAGGAATACGTCCGTCATTTTGGCTGCCCATCTGTACAATTATGGTTGTCAAAACACATATTTTGGTTGTCCGTCGTTTTGCACATTACATAACTTAAATTCACTAAATAAACACTAGTATCCTAGCATTTAAAAAATAAAAACTATTATAAAATTATTGCATATACAAATAAGAGTATAAATGAAGAAGAATAGAATAAAGACCTTCAACAATAAGGATTGTGTGTGCTCACAAAGACTGCTATGTCCACTTGCAAAGGAGAGAAAATGAATGCTGCTCGAATTGCTGCTATGTGCTCACAAGGAATGTTGTAAATGATCTTAGTGCACTCTGTTCTTCTTCCTCCTTCTCTTCTTATAGCTCACACCTCCCACCAACTTCTCCTATATTTTTCGTTACTCCTCTCCTTTACTTCCTCCCTCCCCGAGACATGTCTCTTCTTCTTTTTTCTTGTCAAGTCTTTTCTTCATTTTTTCTGTCAAGTCTCTTGTCTCTCAGTATTTTTGTTGTGTAGTCTTTCTTGTCTCTTCCTCGTTAAACCAAACCGAAGTACATTACCCCCTTCCACGTTAAACCAAACCGAAACAATAGCCAGTCGACATAAACCAAAACCAACTCCTGAACCAACATCAATCCATAAACCCAGATCAAATTTCAAACCCAAATAAAAAATCAAACCAAAATTCAAAACTAAACTAAATTAAAAAAAAAAATCCAAAACTAAACTAAAAAAAAAAAACCAAAACATAACTAATTAAAAATAATAATAAAATAAACCAAACCAACAAAACCAAACAAAACCAAACTACCCAAACCAACCCGTTGGCCCCCACAGCCAATTTCCGTCAACATAGTTGGCTGAAATTGTGCTTGAACTACCCAAACCAACCCGTGGCCCCCCACAACCAATTTTTGCCAACATAGTTGGCCAACAGTGTCGGCGAAAATTGGGCTTGTGGGGTCTACGTGTTCGGTTTGTTGTGTTTTCCGCCAACTCAGTTGACTGACTCTGTCTTTAGTTTAAATTTTAGCAAACTTGTTTCGTTTGCATTAATTTAATATAATTTTATTTCGCTACAGTAAATTTTCTGAAAAAAGAATAAGAAAATTTAAAAAAGAAAAATTTAAAAGAAACAAGAAACAAAATAAAAATGTAATAAACAATAAAAAAATATTAAAAAAGGGAAAAATAAAATAAATAAATAATAAAAAGTGTACAGAAAAAAAAGGAAAAATCAAAAAATTTTACCCGGGCAAAATAAATATCCACCTATTTGAAGCTCATGTTTTGTGAAAAAATTGTTTAAAACAAAAAAGAGGAAAAGCAAAAAAAAACTGATTTTTTATTTTTAAAAAAAAGGAAAAACAATAAAAAAATTAGAAAGGAAAAAAAAATTCAAAAGAAAAAACAAAAAACAAAAAATATGGAATAAAGCAGGAAAAAAAATGAAAAACCACAAAAAGATTCTTTTTTAAAAAGCATTTTTTTAAAAGAAATAAAAAAACAAAATAATGAAAAATATAACAACAAAGTTTCTTAAAAACAAATACAAAAATCTATCAGAAAAAGTACATAAAAGGAAAAAAAAGATTTTTTAAAAATAAATAATAATTTAAAAGAAACAAAAAAAACTGTAAAAATCAATGAAAAAAGATTAAAAAACGGGAAAAACCAAGGAAAAAAGAAAGGGAAAAGAGTATAGGAAAAAAAACGAATTTTTTACCCAAACAAAAAATAAGTATCCACCGATCTGAAGCTCATGTTTGGTAATTAGTTCCTAGAAATAAATTTTTATTGGAATAGATTTTCACCCTAAATTTGTCCAAAATCCAAATAAAAAAATAAAAAAATTGCGTAGCTAACGGCCCACTGTAGTTTCTTCAGGTTACAAATTTTCTAGTCATCACTAGTTATATTTGGTCCATTAGATGTGACAGGAGATGTTAGATTTATTTACCATATGATTCAACAAAAGCAACTTTTTTCTTTTAGTCCCACATGGAAAAAGAGAAGTCATTCTCCTTTCCATATATTGCTTTACCCCTCTTAGTGGTTAAGTGGGCTTTGTAGGGGATGGGCTAGATCTCATCCAACCCGCGAGCGGGTGCGCGATTTAATTCGCGTTTTTACGCGTTCAGTTAGCACTTTGCAAGCGCCGCAGAACGGACATGGGTACAAAGGTAATTTCTTAACTTATTTTATTTTTTATTTTTGTTTGGTCTGCTGGTTGCTGGTCTTCCGCGGAACCGTTCTCACGTAATCCCGTTACGGAAAGAGTGAGATAGATTACGTGAGAGATATATCCAAGACACGATCTTGAGATCTGCAGAACAGAAATCAGTTTTTCCTTCTCTCTCTCTCGCTCTTTGTTCGGAACGAAAGAACGATCATACAGAGACGAAAAAGAAAAGGAAAACACCAGAACTTATATTCTTCCAAAAACTCTCCGTCTAATTTGTCACGCCCCAATCTCCCGCAAGCTCAATAGTCCCCGCTGAACGTGAATCACCACGTTGCAGCTCTCCCGCAGGACAATCGTTCTCATCGGGACGTGATGCCGTACGAGCCTGGAATTGCGCTCGTACAAGGCGATGTTGTCAAACACCAAAGTTATCATCGAAACGACCAAGTTGCAACGAAAGTCAAGTATTGTGTACCAAGCACACATCAGAGTATAGGCAACGAAGCTCTCGATAGGGTCCAAATGAAATGCCACAAAGGCGATTGCCTCAAGGCAAATACAATACTCTTGCTCTTTTCTCTATCCCACAAAGGTACTTACAGTTCATACATCATTTCTCGTATATCCAAGCAGCGCCACTACACCTGCGTACCTGAAATAATGCCCACAAACGTGGGTCAGTACACAGCCGTACTGGTGAGCGGGGTAACCCACTCGTCTAAGCCGACACTAAGTAAAAATAGTGAATGCAAACAGTTATATAGTGATCTTTCTAGTTGAATCCTATATTCATTTCATGGCATAGGGATGACATCTTAAGGAAAGCAGTTTAAGCATGCAAACATTCAACTCAATCCAATCGACAAGCAATATAACCCAACCGAAGGAAACTAGCATGCAACCCGTCCTACTCAAGCCCAAGCAACACGATAATGTATTGAACCATCAACCAAGCCTCAACATCCATCCTCAACCAAAACTTACAATCAAAATCTCAAAGTGCACACTCTTGCCGAGGCAAGGTGGCCGCCTACACGAAAGCCAAACCAACAAAAGAAAAGCAAGCCAACACTTATCTATATGAAGTCACTGGCCAAGCCATAAAGGACATTGATCGGACTAATCAATAGGCAGTCCTACCCGATCCAGGGCTGGGCAGCTACTCCCTCCTGGTGGTATCGGACTACCGGCACCGCGCCCAAGACGTGATGCCCGTGTCTCCTCCATGGCCGAACGGTCCCGATGCCCCGGAGTCCATCCCGTTCGAGGAAACGAAACCCTGTGCAACACAGGTTGTCCGTGACATGCAGACACCAAGTAGGTATGACGAGAGGATCGGACATTCTCGCCCCACCAAGCGATCCTAGACTCGTTCCACCAAATATCCAACCAAAATATCCATAACCATTCATCAACATATTGCCCAAGGCACCAAATCTCAAGTTATTCCCATAGGCACAATGCCTCTTCTCAACACAGTATTTTCAAATGGTGCAACACCCCACGCTCAGGACAATCTCGTGGCACAATGCCGCAACAGTGGCACAATGCCCTCGCCGATGCAGTTGTTCGGTTTCGAACCACAACTGCACGCTTTGCTTGACAAAGCGCCCAAATGATACTCGTGCACGGATGCACGCTCGCTCGCCCAAATTCCCGATATTCCCAATGCCTCAATGTATCATTCCAACTGTCCAAGCATAATCCCAATCATTCAACCAACTGCCCCAAGTGATAACCAACCAACTAGCCGACACAAATCCATACGCGCAAACCAATCAAGCCATAAACCTATCCAAGCAAACGACGTACACTCTATGCACGCCTCAGTGTAGTGATTCCCAAGTTCCAGTCCAAGTGTTCAAGCCTTTACGTATTTTCCATATTATTAGGCATGAAGGAGTAGAGGAGAAGGGAAAGAGCCCACTCACTTAGTTTGATTCTGTTAAGCATATTGTCCTACCGATACGGTCGATCCCTTGAACCCGTGGTCCGATGCAAAGCACGATCTACTCAACTGGTATGACCGTGCGAGCAGGTCGTACTCTCTAAATCATCCGACTGATTGGACTAAGAAAGACGACATTATTGTTCTAATCCATCTATCTCAGTACTGCTCTGAACGAACACCTGAATCCCATCGAACTCCGCTAGCCATCTGCACATAAAACCAACTCAATCAATACTTCTTCCCAAAATCCAACAAATCAAATGTAACCAGCATTTATTTCATTCAATCCGACTCAGCGTAACGCACCATGCGGTTGCGGGCGTTACATAATATACCACTTAGAATCAGGTTCGTCCACGAACCGTGCTGGTACTCATTCCTATCACATGTCGTTTATCCAATTCATAACTCTGCTCTATGCAACTCTCATACTCACGATCCTGACCCAGCATCTCGTCCTGCTGAACGCTCGTACAAATTTTATATTCCCACATCCTCCTTGCAGCTCAATACGAATTCCTCATATCGTTTAGTTTTGGATCGTACACATATTTAAGGCGTCCCTAAAATACATGCATTTCAGCCGAGCCTTGCGATAGCGAATTTGGACAAGTTACAAGGGTATCTTTATGTCCGAGGCATCGATTTGCTTTACTCCCAATTGAACCAAATCCTGATTTCCATTCCAACATATTCGCTTAAGGGTCATTCTCAAATATGATAATTTTCTACCGACTCAATCAGTTCAAGTTCCAACTCAATCCATCCAACTATTTCGGAATCCGCACTAGCAACATCTCCAAATATATCTCATGCACCGAACGATCATCTCAACTGATACTACCCCAACTAGGTGACTTACCCAAATATCAAACTTTGCTCTTATCAGCTCAACCAAACACCTTTTTCTACCATCTCAATATCTCACTGGGTGAACATCTATATTGAGGTTCGTGTGATCCACGAAGATTTCGCTGCCACACCAAAGGGATAGTGTCGCCACGATTTCAACGTGGACACACTAGCCACAATTCCTAGGTTGCGCATGGAATAGTTCTTCGCGCTGCTTCTACTGCCTCAAAGCATAGGATATCACCTTTGCCTTCCGAACGAGCACTCTTCCCAGACTAAGTTCCGATGCATCTTGTAAATCTGAGGCACATCTGTCCCTTCCAGTATTCGCAAAGATTTGATCTGAACGAGCTGCTGCTTTAACTTCACGAGCTAGTTTCACAGTCGTCAATTCATATGAATGTTATTCCCTTCCAGGGCACGATGAGTCAGAGGCGATGCCATCTACAAAATCTGCGACTCCGAATCTCATCAGTTGACTTAGGCCAATCCCACCATCGCTTCAGTCTTCCGGCTGCTTCTTCAGCTCAAGGCTATCCCAAGGGTCTCTCAAATCCAACACTCAGACCTATCTTCAAATATTATCGCTCACATATGCCCTCGACGCGTCCCCAAATACGCCGCCGCTAGGGTCGTTCTATGGGTCTACCATATTCATCTCTGAACTGGTGGGCAAGTCGCTAGGGTCAGCTGTCCCGAAGCTACGCTCGATAATTATAAGTCATCAAGATGGACAGTTACTATAAACCATGCTATATCTCATCTGAAAATCCGAGCCATAATTCCAACCATTCCAT
The DNA here is from genome assembly GCA_036927795.1 of Iris macrosiphon. NCBI lineage: Eukaryota > Viridiplantae > Streptophyta > Magnoliopsida > Asparagales > Iridaceae > Iris > Iris macrosiphon. Next base: position 112,342,733 of record JAYESA010000015.1, on the reverse strand, counting down.
CCGAACGAACTTTCGAATCCGAGCACTTCATGCACTACCTTTTACGATCTGTCAACCGATGTCGCTTAACCACCTAGAGTCTTGCTATCTATCCAAGCCGAAATTCGAGAACTTCGCTCGTTGAAACCGTCTTCCATCAATCCGTCGTTCTGCCCTGAATCCATCAAATTTCTGAATTGCCATATTCGTCTACTCGCACTACCAATTGCAATGATTCCCGAAGCCAAAGACTTGCTCAAATTCTTATCCGTTTGCGGACTTCCACAACGCACGTCCAACTTGCTCAAACAACACAGTGATTTTCTCCGACGTTGCTCCCACGTTTAGCTATCTTCAAAAGTATGTCCGCCACAATCTTTGCCTTCAGTTGTTGCCTCAATCCGTTCACGTCTTCCGGAGAATCCGTCTACCATCGTTGCACCATTTTGCCCAAAATTTTACTTTCGCTAAACCTGAGTCGACTTCTCGAGCAGCAATATCCAAAATCTTTCAAGCCCGTTCGAATCCATCGCATTGTCCCTCCAAGTCGAATCGTGTTCCATTGCTCAACCAACAGCTCAAATGTGTTACCCAAAAATCGTAGTCCGTGCTCGCTATCCTTCAATTAACCCATTGCTCCGCTCAAGCGTATCCCAACTGTTCATTCCCTATGCTCAACTCTCTCTTAAGTCCAACGATACTTCCAATTGCACAAGTCCGTTCTCGATTGTTCAACTCAATATTCGCTTGCTCTATTTTTATTCTTCCCAACTCAGCCGATATGCACCAACCAACTTATATTCCTGTTACCCGAGTCCGTTCAGGCAATTTCTATTGATGTCTATCCAAAATACTTCAATGCCTTGCTCACTATGTGGTATCCTATATACCACTCTGAATCAAGTCGCTACTCGCATTATGATTCCTTGCACTGATCCAAGATCCGCTCGAACCATCCCTTATGCGTGATCCTACCATTCCCAACTCAAGTCTGACACGAAACTCAGTCAATGCTTTAATTATCCAACTATTTCCATCAATCTCGCGAAGCAACTCGTGCTATGTTCCATTCTCAATGCTTCCAGCTATTCTCAAAACGTCTGATACTTTCGCAACATGAGCAATCCCGTGCAACGAGCTCTCTTCCAAGTAATCCAACCCAATACCCAACTGTTCCCCACATTTGCTGTACGAGCAACTCGTGCAAAATAATCCTGATATTCCCAAGCCAAATTCAAACATGCTCAACCGATGCTCTATGCGATATACCCAGCCAAAAATTAAACTCCGTTCAACAATTTTGCTACACGAGCAAATCGTGCAACGATCCATTCTCATCCGATGCTTCTACTCACAACATGCCGCATAACCAATCTCGTCAGCCAACCAACTGATCCACTGATGTAATCAGAAACTCCCCGAACGACAAGCCAAGCCAACACAACGACAACTCTCAACTTGTTGCACAAATGCAACAACGCCACCCAACTTGCTGCACGAATGCAACAACGCCTAAGGATGCTAAGTGAACAAACGAAAACCAATAAAAGCAACACAACGAAGAACAACATGCAGCCACAACCAGCAATATATAGATTTATTGCATGAAACATCCAATGCGGCACTGAGTAGAGTCAAGAGCTAGACGACACACGGAAGCTATTTAGAGTTTGTGATGAAGCGAAGGACCAAGTCCGAGAAAATAAACCAGGCGCTCTGATACCAATTTGTCATGCCCCAATCTCCCGCAAGCTCAATAGTCCCCGCTGAACGTGAATCACCACGTTGCAGCTCTCCCGCAGGACAATCGTTCTCATCGGGACGTGATGCCGTACGAGCCTGGAATTGCGCTCGTACAAGGAGATATTGTCAAACACCAAAGTTATCATCGAAACGACCAAGTTGCAACGAAAGTCAAGTATTGTGTACCAAGCACACATCAGAGTATAAGCAGCGAAGCTCTCGATAGGGTCCAAATAAAATGCCACAAAGGCGATTGCCTCAAGAAAAATTCAATACTCTTGCTCTTTTCTCTATCCCACAAAGGTACTTACAGTTCATACATCATGTCTCGTATATCCAAGCAGCGCCACTACACCTGCGTACCTGAAATAACGTCCACAAACGTGGGTCAGTACACAGCCGTACTGGTGAGCGGGATAACCCACTCGTCTAAGCCGACACTAAGTAAAAATAGTGAATGCAAACAGTTATATAGTGATCTTTCTAGTTGAATCCTAGATTCATTTCATGGCATAGGGATGACATGTTAAGGAAAGCTGTAAAGCAGTTTAAGCATGCAAACATTCAACTCAATCCAATCGACAAGCAATATAACCCAACTGAAGGAAGCTAGCATGCAACCCGTCCTACTCAAGCCCAAGCAACACGATAACGTATCGAACCATCAACCAAGCCTCAATATCCATCCTCAACCAAAACTTACAATCCAAATCTCAAAGTGCACACTCTTGCCGAGGCAAGGTGGCCGCGCCTACACGAAAGCCAAACCAACAAAAGAAAAGCAAGCCAACACTTATCTATATGAAGTCACTGGCCAAGCCATAAAGGACATTGATCGGACTAATCAATAGGCAGTCCTACCCGATCCAGGGCTGGGCAGCTACTCCCTCCTGGTGGTATCGGACTACCGGCACCGCGCCCAAGACGTGATGCCCGTGTCTCCTCTATGGCCGAACGGTCCCGGTGCCCCGGAGTCCATCCCGTTCGAGGAAACGAAACCCTGTGCAACACAGGTTGTCCGTGACATGCAGACACCAAGTAGGTATGATGAGAGGATCGAACATTCTCGCCCCACCAAGCGATCCTAGACTCGTTCTACCAAATATCCAACCAAAATATCCATAACCATTCATCAACATATTGCCCAAGGCACCAAATCTCAAGTTATTCCCATAGGCACAATGCCTCTTCTCAACACAGTGTTTCCAAATGGTGCAACACCCCACGCTCAGGACAATCCCGTGGCACAATGCCGCAACAGTGGCACAATGCCCTCGCCGATGCAGTTGTTCGGTTTCGAACCACAACTGCACGCTTTGCTTGACAAAGCGCCCAAATGATACTCGTGCACGGATGCACGCTCGCTCGTCCGAATTTTCGATGTTCCCAATGCCTCAATGTATCATTCCAACTGTCCAAGCATAATCCCAATCATTCAACCAACTGCCCCAAGTGATAACCAACAAACTAGCCGACACAAATCCATACGCGTAAACCAATCAAGCCACAAACCTATCCAAGCAAACGACGTACACTCTATGCACGCCTCAGTGTAGTGATTCCCAAGTTCCAGTCCAAGTGTTCAAGCCTTTACGTGTTTTCCATATTATTAGGCATGAAGGAGTAGAGGAGAAGGGAAAGAGCCCACTCACTTAGTTTGATTCCGTTAAGCATCATGTCCTGCCGATACGGACGATCCCTTGAACCTGTGGTCCGATACAAAGCACGATCTACTCAACTGGTATGACCGTGCGAGCAGGCCGTGCTCTCCATATCATCCGACCGATCGGACTAAGGAAGACGGCATTATCGTTCCAATCCAGCTATCTCAGTACTACTCTGAACGAACACCAGAATCCCATCGAACTCCGCTAGCCATCTGCACATGAAACCAACTCAATCAATACTTCTTCCCAAAATCCAACAAATCAAATGTAACCAGCATTTGTTTCATTCAATCCGACTCAGCGTAACGCACCATGCGGTTGCGGGCGTTACATAATCTCTATTCTTCGGGCAAGGTTGTGATTGTTCGTGGGATTCACCGCCGGGTGCACGGTGAAGTGAATCGAATGATTCGTTGTATCTCGGGGATAGATCGCCAGGAACCCACTGCACTGTTCGTGGGGCAAAATTCTATTCTAAGGACAGCGTGTAACGTGCCTCAAATCCTATACTATTTCTTGTCTTTAATTTTTTATCTTCCAATTTGCATTTTTATCTTCCAAAATTATACAACAATCTTAGAATAGAAATTTTCGTAGCTTCTGTCTACTTTCTATTTTCTGGTTGAAAAAATTCCTATCTATATGATGAACACCGTAGAAGAACTGACCACCAACATTCATAACTCCTCCAAACCGGAGAAGTTTGATGGCCTGAACTTTAAGAGATGGTAGCGTAGGATGACCTACTGGCTGACTTGCTTGAAACTGGTTAAGGTTCTCAAAGAACCGAAAATCTAACCTGACTTACACGAACCTGCCAGGACCTACGAATTAGAGTCCTACAATGAGACAGACTTTATCTGTCACGGTAAAATTCTTAGTTGTCTTTCTGACACCCTCTATGATATATATTGCACTACCTCTACGTCCAGAGAGCTTTGGGAAGCTCTCGATAAAAAATACTCCAATGAAGGAGCGGGTTCTGAGATTTACATTGTTGACAGATTTTTAGAGTTTAAAATGGTAGATGAGAAGTCTGTTGTTGAACAGACTAATACCCTTCAAACTATCATACACGAGATGTCTCAGAAAGACATTCCATTTGCTGATAAGTTTCTAATTGGTGCCTTCATTAATAAACTTTCCCCATCCTGGAAGGAATTTGGTTTAAAACTAAAACATAATAAGGAACCCATGTCTTTAGACGACCTGTTTGTATCCTTCCGCATTGAGGAAGAAGGTAGAACTAGAGACAAGGAACCTCTAAGTACTGAATTCGAGGCAAAGTTACACATTGTTGAAACCAAGGGAAAGCCTAAGGGCCAACCCTATCAACAGAGGTACAACCCCCAGAACAGGAACCCTGCAAAGAAACAGTTTTTTAAGCCAAGAGCTGTGATTGGGAAAGACAACAGACCTAAGCGGGAATGTTACAACTGTAGTAAGCCTGGTCACTTTGCTAGGCAATGCCGCCACAGGAAGAAGGGTAAGGGATTTCAGAATCCTGATCGTCGAACTCCTGCAGACGCTACTGTTGTTCCACAGGCTCATGTTATCATAGCCGGGACCGAATCTATCGGTACCGATGATCAGAGGTTTGTAACCGTATGTTCTGTTTTTGAGTCCTCGTATCAGCCTACTGACTGGTGGGTTGATACAGGGGCAAATGTCCATGTATGCCCTAATATTGATTCTTTTTCCTCCTACCGACAAGTTGAGGAAGGCGAATCAGTAGCTATGGGAAACTCGAGTGCTGCCAGATTGCATAGAAAGGGAAGATTGAACCTCAAGTTGTCTTCGGGCAAGATTCTTCCTTTGCATAATGTGCAGCACGTACCAGACGTAAACAAGAACTTAATTTCTGGTTATTTGCTAAATAAACATGGTTACAAACTGGTATTTGAGTCTGATCGAGTTGTAATCTCCCTGAACGGTAACTTTATTGGGAAAGGCTATGTATGTGGGGGTCTGTTTAAACTTTCTGTGGACATGCCTTGCAGTACATTAAATTCATGTTTAAATAATATTGCATCTACTTCTACTTCTGATTCAAATGCTCTCTTTTATAATACTGATAGTTGTAATGTTTGGCATGGTCGTTTGGGACATGTCAATTTTAACTCTTTAAAGAGAATGTCTAAGTTACAATTGATTCCTAAGATTAACATGAGCAGGAATGGAAAATGTGAGATATGTACACAAGCCAAACAGCCCAGAAAATCTTTTTATTCTGTTGAAAGGAGTTCTCAGCTATTGGAGCTTATTCACAGCGATATTTGTGAATTGAATGGTATTCTTACTCGTAGTGGTAAACGGTATTTTATTACATTTATAGATGATTATTCAAAATTCTTCCATGTTTACTTGCTTAGAGCTAAAGATGAAGCTTTCAGTAAGTTTGTATCTTTTAAAGCTGAAGTTGAAAACAAACTTGAGAAGAAAATTAAAATTCTTAGGTCTGATCGTGGGGGTGAATACACCTCTGTCGAGTTTGACTCCTTTTATGAATTGCATGGCATTATACATGAGGTAACTGCTCCTTATGCTCCTCAACAGAATGGGGTAGCAGAAAGAAAAATTAGAATATTTCTTGATATGATTAATGCTATGTTAGGTAGCTCTGGTTTATCTAATTATTTATGGGGGGAAGCCCTTCTTTCTGCATGTCATATTTTAAATAAAGTTCCTTTCAAAAAGACTGATAAGACACCTTATGAACTTTGGAGAGGTAGAAAGCCATCTTTGAAATATTTTAAAGTGTGGGGGTGCCTTGCTAAAGTTTTTGTCCCTCCTACCAAGAAAAGAAAATTGGGACCAAAGACCGTAGATTGTGTATTTTTTGGATATGCCAAAAATAGTACTGCTTATAGATTTCTTGTAATTAAGAGTGAGGTAAATGGTATTGATGCTAACACAGTTATGGAATCTAGGGATGCTACATTTTTTGAAAATATTTTTCCATTAAAAAATAGAATTTTTAGTTCTTCTATTTCTACACAAGTCCATGTTGTAACCTCTAGTTCACAACCAAAGGAGATTATCCCAGTAGAACCCAAGAGAAGTAAAAGAACAAGACGAGAACCAAACCTAGGTGAAGGTTTTTTCACCTACCTCGTTGAAGAGGATCCTATATCTTATCAAGGGGCTATGTCCTCAGTTAATTCCTTATTTTGGAAAGAGGCCATAAATAGTGAAATGGATTCTATTATATCAAATAGAACTTGGAATTTGGTTAACCTTCCTGCAGGTTGCAAACCAATAGGTTGCAAATGGATCTTCAGAAAGAAGTTAAGACCTAATGGGTTTATTGAGAAATTCAAAGTCAGGTTAGTGACTAAAGGGTTCAAACAAAGAGAAGGGGTAGACTTTTTTGACACTTACTCTCCTGTTACAAGAATTGCTACAATTAGAATGTTGATAGCTATTGCATCTGTTCATAAACTGTTTATTCATCAAATGGATGTAAAAACTGCATTTCTGAATGGAGATTTACAGGAAGAGATTTACATGGAATAACCTGAAGGGTTTGTTGTTCCAGGACAAGAACGCAAGGTATACAAATTAATTAAATCTCTCTATGGACTGAAACAAGCGCCAAAGCAATGGCATGATAAATTTGATAAGGTAATTCTATCATATGGTTTTGCTATTAATGATTCTGATAAATGTGTATATAGCAAAACTGTTGGTAGCTCTTGTGTAATATTATGCCTGTATGTTGATGACATTCTTATTTTTGGTACTGACATGGATATTATTTATGATATCAAATCATTTCTGTCTTAAAATTTTGATATGAAAAATTTAGGACCTGCTGATGTAATTTTAGGACTTAAACTAAGTCGCACTTCTGAGGGAATTGGTATCTCCCAATCTCACTATATAGAAAAGGTTCTAAAAAGATTTAACTATTTTGATTCTAAACCTGTAAGTACTCCATATGATGCAAGTATCAGGTTGAAGAAGAATAAAGGAGACAGTGTGGCTCAGTTGAAGTATTCTCAGCAAATCGGATGCCTGAACTATATTGTTAATCGTACCAGACCTGATATTTCCTACGCAGTAGGAAAGCTTAGTCGGTATACTAGCAATCCGAATAGTTCACATTAGACTGCCTTGGAACGGGTAATGAGATACCTAAAGGGCACGATATCCCATGGATTATTCTATGGAGGATACCCATCTGTATTAGAAGGGTATACTGATGCGAACTGGATCTCCGATACAGATGAGACCAAAGCCACAAGTGGATATGTATTCACATTGGGTGGAGCTGCTGTTGCGTAGAACTCTACCAGGCAGACCTGTATTTCTAGATCTATTATGGAGGCAGAATTTATAGCTCTTGACCTCACCAGTGAGAAAGCAGACTGACTTAGGAACCTGGTAACAGATATTCCTCTGTGGAGCAAACCAGTTCATGCTATCCCTGTACACTGTGACAGCCAAGCTGCAATAGCAAAGGCTCAAAGGACAAGTTATAATGAAAAATCCAGACATATACGTCTGAGGTACAATCGGGTGAAGCAATTGCGATCCAGTGGAGTAATTGCAATTGACTTCGTCAGATCAAAGAACAATCTAGCAGATCCTCTAACTAAAGGGCTCTCAAGGAGACTTGTGTTGGAGACGGCAAGAGGAATGGGGTTAAAGCCCATAGATTGAGTCACCTCATAGGCAACCCAACCTTCGATTGGAAGCACCAAGAAAAGGTTCAATGGGTAATAACAAAATTGATGTGTGACTGGAAACACTATATGATAGTAATTGTAAAGAACCATTCCTCTAATGTACAGTGTTGATCTGTAATAAATAAAAGGGTGATTGTAAAATCTCAATGAATCTCTGGCTTGTAAAGCAGGGTATATAAATTGCAGTATACCTAGAAAGATTCACATATTTAAGAGTGAAAGTGGGGCCGCTTTCTATGGAAACTCGGGCTGTTCTCTAGAGCTCTTAAGAAATCGAGATAGCACATGGCCGAAAAGTGCACAACTGTTGATACGATCAAATGCCTACAATGTGTTTGTGTGTATGTTGAGTCTGTACAAGTAAGATCCTAAGTTCAAGACTTAAGTCACTTTGGGTCTGTATAGATGAGATGTATAACACTAAGGGGAGGTTCAAGTCCGGAAGACACCTTCCTCTGATACACAGTGAGATTGTCCATATCTTGTTTTCCTTCCTATATGTCCTATCGTGCTATACCTTCATTTTTCTCTTATTGAATCATGTGGGGGATTGTTAGATTTATTTACCATATGATTCAACAAAAGCAACTCTTTTCTTTTAGTCCCACATGAGAAAGGAGAAGTCATTCTCCTTTACATATATTGCTTTACCCCTCTTAGTGGGTAAGTGGGCTTTGTAGGGGATGGGCTAGATCTCATCCAACCCGCGAGCGGGTGTGCGATTTAATGCGCGTTTTTACGTGTTTATTATTCGCGCACTTAGCACTTTGCAAGCGCCGCGGAACGGACATGGGTACAAAGGTAATTTCTTAACTTTTTTTATTTTTTATTTTTGTTTGGTCTGGTGGTTACTGGTCTTTTGCGGAACCATTCTCACGTAATCCCGTTATGGAAATAGTGGGATATGTTACGTGAGAGATATATCCAGGACACGATCCTGAGATCTGCAGAACAGAAATCAGTTTTTCCTTCTCTCTCTCTCTCTCTCTCTCGCTCTCTGTTCGGAACGAAAGAACGATCGTACAGAGACGAAAAAAGAAAAGGAAAACACCAGAACCTATATTCTTCCAAAAACTCCTCCGTCCAATCTCTATTCTTCGGACAAGGTTATGATCGTTCGTGGGATTCGCCACCGGGTGCACGGTGAAGTGAATCGAAGGATTCGTTGTATCTCGGAGATAGATCGTCAGGAACCAACTGCATTGTTCGTGGGGCGAAATTCTATTCTAAGGACAGCGTGTAACGTGCCTCAAATCCTATACTATTTCTTGTCTTTAATTTTATATCTTCCAATTTGCATTTTTAGGAGTTTATACAACAGGAGATCCCCTGATGCTTGAGCTTCCAGCTGGATTTCAGAGATTATTTTTCTAAAATAACAATGTTGTCATTCCAGTGTACCGGAAAATGAGCTTTGTAGACGTAAAAAAATACTTAGAGAGGCTGCCAATTGATTTAGGCAAAGCACATTTAAAGAGTATGTGCGCCAAATTTAAAGTTTTGAACAAAATACTAGACAGTAAATGTTTCTGGTCATTGAACATATAATCATTTAAATGACGAACTAATATTATCTGTAAATTGGATGGCAAATTGATCTCTGCTGTCTTAAATGTCGCTTCTCTTTGAGAAAAGCAAAAAAACTACACCATGTATGTATGTATGTGTATGTATTTATATATCTCTGAGTGAATGAAGAAGACCTAAGCAATTATTTTGGATTTGAAAAGATTATTTATGCAATTGTGATTGGTATCATCCTTCTAAAGGTTTGCTAAAGTAGAGTATGTTGCATAGTACTCTTGAACTATTATTTTGCTGCAACCACTTAAAATCCCTACATTTGCTCAAGTGACTTCCACATACCCAAGTTGGTAGGTACCCAAGAGAATACACAAGTTCATTGGTTCAGGTAGTAAACAAATGGAATCATGCATAAAGACCAAGAACCACAGTTCTTGGGTTTGAGTCTTCCCACAATTGTACCGTACAAAAATACTTAAAACACGCTGATCTTGCATATGCACTCCAAATCAAGAACGTAAACAAATTCAAATTATCTCAACAAGAACAAGAATTTTTTGCTACAGGTAAGAGATCCGGAAAAATCAGGCAAACGGAGCTCACTTTTTTTTTAATTTCTTGATGTCCTTTTTGATGATATTTGTACAAACCAACCTTCTTCTGAGAAAAATGTGCAATTAGCGTGAAAGAATGGTATAAGAACTGTAAGAAAACTTCTTCAATGCCTGGGTTTCGCTCTCTCAGCAAGTCCAGGAAGATGATCGCTTCATCAGAGGCTTCATTGCCTTGTCCTCTTCCAAGGAGATCATTCCTAGATGTGATGGATCTTCGAGCAACATCTTGGCGACCAAATAGCCCGCAATGGACCATGTCTGGAACTTCCTGGCCTGTTTGCCGACATATCTTCCGAGCTTTCCGTCATAATATTCTGGCCAGCTGTCCTTCAGAAGCCGGCTCTCGGCTAGCTCGATCGCTCGTCTGGCAATCTGTGGTCGACCTGTCTTGATGCAGGCCGCAGTGAGCAGCCATAGAAGCACTGCAGAGAATAGCAGAAATATAAGATGGCAGTGCAGAAGAAATTAGCAGGTAGAACACGACACTTCCTAAAAGGCTACAGCTGAGACAATGGAGGTTTAAGAGTATGAAACCCATCTTAAATGTCTATAGACCAGAGCTCAATGTCCTGATTACCTGCCTATTCATTAAACATTCACTAAGTGTGAGGAAATCTCTGTTGGGAACGAAACGCGAAAACCATTTCCCAAATCAGAGAGTACCTGCGAGAGAAGCTAGCAAAACGTACAAACCAAAAAAGTCAAACACAAATCGCAGACAGATTTTTAGGTGAAAAATCCAGATAGAAAAAACCACGGGACGATCGGAGTTCAACCCTGAAGAACCTCCACTAATGGAATAAAGAGAATACACCCTCTACAAACTCCTCCCGATCCAACACGGATCTCCACAACACTTAGAAATAGAAAATAGATTACACCACAAAAATAGAAAACAATAAAAAATTAAAATACCCAAAATTGATCTCCTCCTCCGAAACGGCCTCCAATCCTTCTTTCTCCTTTCCAAAGTTGCAATGACACTCTTGCCTCCTTTTTCTCTCCTTGTTGCATATGTTAGGGCTAGGAAAAACCTAACTTATACTCCCTAATCCCGCAACCAACCTGAACCGAATGATACGATCCAACGGTGTATAAAATACCCAAAATTGATCTCCTCCTCCGAAACGGCCTCCAATCCTTCTTTCTCCTTTCCAAAGTTGCAATGACACTCTTACCTCCTTTTTCTCTCCTTGTTGCATATGTTAGGGCTAGGAAAAACCTAACTTATACTCCCTAATCCCGCAACCAACCTGAACCGAATGATATGATCCAAGGTGTATAAAATACCTTAAAATTTTCGTTTAGCCCGCCGACCGAACTCAGACCGAATTCGAGAGAGCTTCTGGAGCACCCAGACCGAGTTAGGCCCGAACTCGGCCTGGGAAACCGAGTTCGGACCCCTGTTTCCAACAGCCCCCCCCCCCCCCCCCCCCCCCCCACCACCACTCCCATGTTTGCTGCTTCCGAGCTCCTCCGACTTCTTGAATGCCCTCGTCGCCTCCCCGAGCTTCTCTGACACACAGACAGCACTCGTCGCACTCCGGGGTGTTCTCCACAGGTTGGGAACCCCACTCACTCCAACAAATCTCCCCCTTCACAACTATGTGGAGAGAGTCGTCATCCCGACGATCCGCCTACAGTACTCAAACTTTTTCCTTGGAAGAATCTTTGTGAACATATCTGCTCCATTGTCATCTGTATGAACCTTCTCAAGCGCAGCTTCCTTCTAATCAACCTCATCCCGTATTCAATGATATCGAGTATCAATGTGCTTGGACCGACTATGAAATGTCTCGTTCTTCACAAGGTGAAATGCACTCTGGCTATCACAAAGCAAATGATACTACTCTTGCTTTAGTCTCATTTCCTGCAACAACTTCTTCATCCACAACAACTCCTTCCAAGCCTTCGTCGCCGCAATGTACTCTGCCTCTGTCGTCGACAAAGCAACACACTTCTACAACCGCGACTGCCACGACACCGCTCCACCAGCGAACATCATCACATAGTCCGAAGTCGACCGCTTTGCGTTTACATCTCCAGCCATATCAGCGTCGGTATACCCAACCAGCTTCGGCTCGTCACCACCAAAAGAAGTCTCCAATCGGCAGTGCCCTGAAGGTATCGTAGGATCCACTTGACCGCACTCAAATGTACCCTTTCAGGATTAAAAAAATACCTGCTAACTGTGCCATCTGCGTGAGCGATGTCTAGCCTCGTACACACCATATAACATACATAAGACTTCCCACAGTTGAGGCATATGGAACCCGCTCCATATTTTCCTTCTCGTCCTCGGAAGATGGAGACTGCTCCTCAGTGAACTTAAATTGAGCCGCAAGGGGGTGTCTTACTTTCTTCGACCCGTCCATCCCGAAACGATAAAGTACCTGGTGAATGTACTTCTTTTGGGACAAGTGTAACAGCTTGGACTCTCTCTCTCTCTCGGCTGATCTCCATCCCAAGAGTAGTTTTCGTTGCGCCAAAATCCTTCATAGAGAAGGCCGCGCCCAGTTGGAACTTCAACTCTGCTATCCTATTGGGATTCTGACCCACCAGTAGCATATCATCAACATAAAGCAGTAAAATAATGAAGTCATCATCGGCAAAGTACCTTACAAATACACAGTGGTCCGACGTCGTCCGTGCATAACCATGCTCCCCCATAAACGACACGAACTTCCTGTACCACTGTCTCGGAGCCTGCTTTAGACCATACAAGCTCTTCCTCAACCGACAGACCAAGTGTGACTTGCCCTTCTCATAGAATTCCTCTGGCTGCTCCATGTATAACTCCGCAAGATCACCGTGAAGGTATGTCGTCTTCACGTCCATCTGCTCGACCTCCAAGTCGAAATCGGCTGCCAATGCTAGCACCACCCGAATAAACGACTGCTTGACGACTGGCGAAAAGATCTCATCACAATATACGCCTTTTCGCTGACCGTAGCCTTTAACTACCAGCCTCGCTTTGTATCGAGTGCGAGTAGCATCATCTGTCTACTTTACTCTGAACACTAATCGGTTTTTCAAAACCTTCGTCCTTTGGCAACCGCACAAGATCACAAGTAGAGTTGGCCAGTAAGGAACTCATCTCCTCGTGCATAGCCTCCATCCACTCCTGCCTGTGTTCGTCTTCCATAGCCTCTGCAAAACTTTTGGACTCTCCCCCGTCAGTTAGTAGCACATACTCATCCGATGAGTATCCAGTAGATGGTCGATGCTCTCTGTCGCTTCTCCTCAACGGAACCACTGGTGCTAACTGTATATCAACAGTCTCCTCCCCTTCAGGAACTGCCTCCTCGGCATATTCATCCTCCTGAGGGTCACCCTGACCACCATTAGCAGGATGATGATCAAGGTTGGGAGCAACTCCATGTACTAGCTCCCCCATAACTGGATCCTCTGCGATGTCCTCTGGAAAGTGCTCGAAGCGAAATGACTCTTAACTCAGGCAATTCCTCAGCTTCAGAAGCATCTCAGAATCCTGAGTGTTGGTCATGATCTGATCTTCGACGAATACCACGTCTCTGCTTTTGTAAAGCTTTCTTCCCACTGGTTCGTAGAGTTTATAGCCAAACTCATCCCGACCGAAGCCGACAAAGATGCACCGCCTCGTCTTCGGCTCAAGTTTGGATCTCTCGTCCTTCGGTATATGCACGAAAGCCTTACAACCAAACACTCGCAGGTGATTGTATGACAGCTCTTTGTCGTACCATACTTCGTCAGGCACATCACCCTACAAAGAAGCACTAGGAGATAAATTAATAACATAAGCAGCTATGTAAAGTGTCTCACCCCAATAGATGTCCGACAAGTTTGCTTCTGATAGCAAGCATCGTATATTCTCCATTAGCGTCCTATTGTGAGATATGTGCGCTGAAGCACCTGAGTCCACCAGCCAAGAGTTGTTATCGCAGGCGAGGTTCATAATTACCTCATCACCTACAATGATCACGTCGCATCCATGTGCTGAGGCCGCCGCTGTAGTGTTCGCACTTTGCTAACCCTTGTCGCCCTTCTTTCTCTTCCAAACAAAACAGTTTCGCTTGATGTGGCCCTTCTTGCCGCAATGGTAACACTCCGAGTCATCGTACCAACCCTTGGACCTTCTCCTGCTTTTGTCTCTGCCACCGCCTGGACCCCTGCTTTTATCCCTTCCGCGGCTCTCTAAAACTAGCACCTCTGAGTGAAATTTGGATGAAGTGCCCTGAGAACGTCTCCGCATCTCTTCATTCAGTACCCCGCTCTTGGCAAACTCCAGACTGACCACACCTTCTAGAGCAGAAACAATCATAGACACTCGTACGGTCTCCCATGAGTCTGGCAATGTACACAACAACCAGTCCCTGAACCTCGTCATCGAACTTGACTCCCATCGAGGATAGCTGGTTTACCACGCCCTGAAACTCACTCGAATGATCCGTAATGGACGCCCCATCTTTGTACCGCAGACCCATTATCATCCGGATCAGAAATAATTTATTTACTTCGATCTTCTTCGCATACAATGATTCCAGCTTATCTCATAGTGTCTTCGTGTGCTCAATATTGGCAAAGTGATTGTACACATTCTCGTCAACGAACTGCCTGATATATCCGCACACATGTATATGCTTGAACTTCCAGTCCTCTTCGGATTTGTCACTAGGCCTCTCGGAAGCAAATACCGGTAGATGCAACTTCTTGACAAACAACAAATCATTTATCTTACTCCGCCAGTAATAATAGTTGGTACCGTTCAGGTTTACCATGCGCACCGGCTTCGCGTTCATCTCTCCTCCCTGATTTGCCTGTCAACTCTTGACACCCTTATGAAATTCCAGAACTTGGCTCTGATACCACTTTGTTGGGAACGAAACGCGAAAATCATTTCCCAAACCAGAGAGTACCTGGGAGAGAAGCAAAACGCACAAACCAAAAATGCCAAACACAAATCGCAGACAAATTTTTACGTGAAAAACCCAGATGGAAAAAACCACAGAACGATCGGAGTCCAACCCTGAAGAACCTCCATTAATGGAATAAAGAGAATATACCCTCTACAAGCTCCTCCCGATCCAACACGAATCTCCACAAAACTTACGAATAGAAAATAGATTACACCACAAAGATATATAAGACAATGAAAAATTACCCAAAATTGATCTCCTCCTCCGAAACGACTCTTCAATCCTTCTTTCTCCTTCCCAAAGTTGCAATGACACTCTTGCCTCATTTTTCTCTCCTTGTTGCATATGTTAGGGTTAGGAAAAACCTAACTTATACTCCCTAATCCCGTAACCAACCTAAACCGTAGGATACGATCCAACGGTGTATAAAACACTTCAAAATTTTCGTTTATCCCGCCGACCGAACTCGGCCCGAGTCGATGATTTGCGAGTAAACGAAACATCTCTATGGAGCTTCTGGAGCACCCAGACCGAGTTCGGGCCGAACTCGGTAGGCCTGATTCCAGCAGCCCCCTCACTCCCCTGTTTGCTGCTCCCGAGCTCCTTCGACTTCTCGAATGGCCCTCGTCGCCTCCCCGAGCTTCTCTGACACACAGACGGCGCTCGTCGCACTCCGGGGCATTCTCCACATAGGTTGAGAACCCTACCCACTCCAACAATCTCAATGGTCGAGAGTTTGAAAATATCAAAATTCACTAATTTTTTTCCTCTGCCCATTCACCTGAATCATATGTTATTAGTATATATAACAATTCGTACTGGATGGTAACACCGATACCAGTCACCAACGGGTATTTTTCCGGTATATCGGCCTACAATCACAAAAAATTGTGGACTCAACCGGTCTTTATGTGCATTTACATAATGTTGCCACTAAGAAGCTTACTCGAAGACTGGGGGATAAAAATGTCTAAACACTATATTGGTATATTTCATTTTGTAATCTACGACAGTTATTCAAAAAAATCTTCAAGTCGATTTGATTCTCTAGTTTGAAACATGTCAAATGCCTATATATTAGAAAGAAGAAAAAAATTCAAATGTTCAAAATTTTCCAAGGGACAATCGGAGTCTAACCTAGAAAAACTTTACTGAATAAAAAAAATACACCGACTCCTCTCAAGCTTCTCCTATCGATCCAAACCGGATCGCCACAACTACTCAAAATAAGGAATTGATTACAATGGAGAAAATAAGGTTTACCGAAAGCGAGAACACGAGAAACGAACCGACATAACTCCTCGAATGATCTCCTTCGAATCAAAACAAGAACTCTCCCAAATCATTCTCCTTTGAAAGTTGAATCCTCTGAGAAATCTCTCCTGTGACTAATTTCAGTCATCTTACCTTCAGATATTAGATTAGGGTTAATTGATATACCCCCTCACTAAATATGAACAAATCATAGCCTTGGATACGATCCAACAACCAAATTTAACTTCTTTTCTGCTCAGCACCAACGCGGTGGTATACTGGGTAGTACATTGTGGGAACAAAATTTAACCCCCAAATAGCTACCGAAAATTTGAGGCTAATTCCATTATAGTGCTAGTGTACTCTTAGCCTGATATTGCACAGATACCTCATGTACTCTGACACTGACAGTAAACTTGATGAAGAAGCATCCATTCTCACGAGAAAATACATCTACTCTACAGACTGGCTTCCAAACACGGCGGACAAAAGATGAGATGCCATATAGGACGGCCGCTCGCCAAGCACGTACAAGATTGCAGTGTTGGCCCATTCCTATGACCACTGCCCTAAGCCCTTCTACCATCCTAGGCTCTTCTGCCTCCGACAACAGCTCTCCGTAAACAACATACTGAGAGGAAGTCGATGACTTGCACAATGAAGCCGATGAAGTTGGTTTCATTGTTGTAAACGACTGCTTACTTCTATTTATAACAGCGTTCGCCTACCCTCCAAGCCTCATCCCTGCTGTTTCATGTATATATATATATAGCCAAGGACCTCTAGCTCAAGTGGTTAGAGTGAGGCATATCCCCCCAAGAGATTGCGGGTTCGAGCAACAGGAAAGCACATTTAATTCCTTGTGGAGGAATTAATGTGAGTAGTGGTGCGGCGCAGGTACGGGCCTTCGGGCCAGGATGTGTGGTGCCTTCGGGCCGAGTTTGTAGGCCTTCGAACCAAGAGTCTGTAACACAATTACCTCTTCCATATATATATATATATATATATATATATATATGAGTAAATGGGATATATCCCATGTGCACTAGTAGACTTTTTTTCTATTGATCCACATGCATGACTCATGTAGGAATATGAGCACTATGGCTCATATCCCGTTATCCCGTTTTTCATATATATATATATATATATATATATATATATATATATATATATATATATATTCCTACATGAGCTAATGCACATGTTGACCAATAGAAATGGAGTGAACTAGTGCACATGCATGCACATGGGATGTAGAAATCCATTCATATTGGTCCACATGTGCATGACTCATATAGAAATATGAGCCATATATATATATATATATATATATATATATATATATATATATATATAAACAACATACTGAGAGGAAGTCGATGACTTGCACAATGAAGCCCAAGAAGTTGGTTTCATTGTTGTAAACGACTGCATAATATATATATATATATATATATATATATATATATATATATATATGAAGTGAAGAAGATAATTGTTTGGAACAACTCGCACCCGGCCCCGAAGAGCTCGTAGGCCCTGCATCACTTGATTCAAGGTAACTCCTTGTGGGCGGAATGGACGAAAAGCCGATATCTTCAGGGGAGAAACTTCTTGGACTATGATTCTAATAACAATGAATATGTCTTTCAAACATATTCTCAGGCATCGGAGTTTCGTTCAGCCAGTCATCTCGAGGGTATTTGGGGACAGGGCGGATACAGACGTGGATGGATCCATGGATTCAACACAAGAGTCTGGTGCAGAGATCTGGGTATCCCATGGCAGGGGAAGCTTTCAGGAGGGATGCGGTCAGCAACATTATTCAAGGGGGTGCCTAGCAGGTGGAGACACATGCACACGTCAATTCCTTTGGAGGTGTTATCCGGCTGTCCAGGATCGATGGCTCTCTTGCTCGGGATGTGTGGGTGTGGGGTTATTCTCCCAAAGATAGCTTTATATTCTCTATTGCATATAATCAGATTCGATGAGTGCATGAGGACCTAAATAATGGGGACAGTGTGGATGAAGGGAATCGCGCGCAAGATGCAACTTTGTATTTACAAATTGGCTACGGGAAGGTTGCTGACGAGGGATCGACTAGCTCGGTTAGGTATATGGATTGAGGATCAAACTTGTGTTTTGTGTAGGCAGGAAGCCAAGACTATGACGCATTTGTTCTTAGGATGTTCGGTGTCTGGACTAGTTTAGAACATGCAATTGGAGGTGACGAGTCTGCGGAGTGGAGGGAAGTTAGATTTTGTTGGTGCAATTGAGATGATAAGGGCGGCTAGAAGTAGGGGGTCGACTTGGTTTCGTGAAGCTTGGATTAGGTTCGCTTGGTTCGCTTCGACAGTCTGGCACATCTGGAAGGAGAGGAACAACCGTATATTTGAGGGTCTCAATACGGTCCCTATTGGTATTTTGCACTATATAGTTTGATATAAAGGGGTTGGGAGTATAGGGGACATTGTTTGAGTTGTATTTGTTGTAAGTTTGCATCATTAATGGAATTACATTTTTCCAATATATATATATATATATATATATATATATATATATATATATATATATGGAAAGGGGCACACAGGCCCTTGGTAATTAATCCCTTCCACTAACCACTAGGCTAGAGGGTCATTGGCTCATATATATATATAACCTTTGAAAGACAAACACCTCTAGCTCAAGTGGCTAAGGTGGGAGTCATCCTCCCAAGTGGTTGTGGGTTCAAGACTTGGAGGAAGCAATTTAATTCCAAGTGGTGGGAATTTAATTGGAACAATCGACAGCGTGGGCCGACTGTGGGGCAAGGTGGGCCGGGCGGAGCAGGGTCAGCGGACCTAACAGTGCAGGTTAGTGGTGAGGAGCAGTCAGGCGGGTTAGGCGGAGCCGATGAGCAGACCGGACGGAGCAAGGCAGTGGTGCGGGCTGCAAGGAGCAGGCCAGGAGCATGGCCTTCGGGCCGGATTTGGACCTACGTGCCGGGTTGTAGCCTTCAGGCTGAGTTGAATGAGTTTGTACGTCCTTCGGAACTGAGTTTAGTTGTAAGCCCTTCGGGGCCGAGTTGAGGATCATTCAGTAGCCAAAATTGTAACATTAATTACCCAATTTCAAAAAAATATCTATATATATAACCTTTGAAAGGGTGAAGGATGACTGATCATTAGTTAACAGCAGGGTTCAAAGTGGTAAAGCATTAAGGGGCTTCTTGTTTTCCAAGCAAACCTTAGGGAACTCTTCATCATTTTTCATAACTAGGAGCAGATGGTTGTCTCAAAGTATTTGCATGCACAATAAGCAGGAAGGTTATGAAAAAACTAACCTGGCCAAGATCCTCCATTGTGGTAACTCCATCTGGTATTTTTGGGATCACAACCTGTAACAATTCGCCATTCATGGCTGTCAAAAGCAGGATAAGTTATCTTTAAAGGCATCTCTGCAACAAGTTCTTCCCATCGAGCTTCAATAAGATCCATTATAGCCATGGACTGTTCTGGGGTGGCAAGTGATGATAATATTGCAACACAGTTTCCTAGAGCAAACCAACGAAAGTCCATCCTTGCAGGACTGACATTCCCAATGAAGTAACCACCTCGTGTAGGCATGAAATCAAAGACCCAATCTGGTATTGAATCAGGAATAACATTGAACTTGTTGACTGCTGTGTGAGAATACTCCTCTGTTTTATATCGATAAATATCATTGAGCTGCTGGAAATCAAGCCAGAAGTAGCTTCGCATGTGAAAGCTTAGAGCGTGTAAACGTTTAACTATCCGCTCTACAAACTCCTTCCCTTCAGCATCATGTTTAAGCATTGGCAATGCACATCTCAATGCCATAAAGAAAAGAGATTGAATTTCGATAGGATAACCATAAACACCCTGTCAAATGAATTTAATTTCAATAGGATAACCATAAACACCCTGTCAAATGAATTCAATAGGAATAACTCTGGAAGCAAATCAATATTGTAATAATTTGGACAGAGCAATCTATGTGCTACAAAAACAGCAACAACAGAGCCTTTCTCCTCATCTTAACTGAACGAAATAGCACAACTCTAAATCATACAAAATAATAATCAAATAATAATCAAAACTGTTGTTTTCAAGAGTCAACTTTCAAATATTCCTAGAAATGATCCATCCTGTTTTCAAGAGTATCTCAAGCAAGAATTCAGATTAGGACACTATTTCAAAATCTTAAGCGAATAAAACTAATCATAAACCTGTTGCATGATTATCTAACATACAGATACTATATGGTAATATCCTCCAGCAATCTTTAATGACGATCAAGAAACACATTATGTTGAATTTGGTCATTCAAATGACAAGTTTGTAAGCTCAACTTCAAGTAATTGAAAACTCTGAAGTCACTCTCCATTTTACAAGTCACAATACTTAATATATATGTGCTTTTTAAGCTCTTCATTTGTTTCCAAAGACCAAATTGCACTAGATGGTTATCACAAAGGTCTGAGACAACTGATTTAATCTTTTCTTTTCAAAAAGAACAGTATAAAATCAAACCTCTCTAAATAGAGATGTGAATAAAGGTAAACTGAATCTGAATACTTAAGGAGCACAGACATTCCAAAATGGTGGTGTACGAGTTGAACACGTCGACATAGACTTTCAAATACACCATAACATGCTAAAATACATGTCGTGTCAGTTTTGCAGGGAAGAGGTATGCAATTCAACTCCATAAACCTTTATTGTTTCTACACTTCAATTCTCTCCACTTAACCTAATTTTTATATTCAATTGGAATGGACCGAAGAAGTTAGCACTCTCTAAGCACAAGATTAATTGGCATCATAGTTCTTGTTCGTACACTTCAAAGAGAGGCCTAGCATCTAAGTAACAACCTTCCCTGACTAGGAATGATCAGGGATCACAACTGCAATGGGATTATGAGCCATCATAAATCTTCAAGAAAGGATGAACAATGAAAATAACATTACAAAATAAGCAGCTTGACTCAGAAAAAAGTTCCATGGTGACAGCGTGTTGGCACAATTGAATTTGTCTTAGTCCAAGCGCGATGCCTGACCAACTCAAGTTGAAAGTTCGAGTATGGAGGGTTCAGAAAGAGAAAACATGGCAGAAGAAGAGAGAAAATTGGCAAAAACCAACTTCCAAAGGTAAGAATCTCGTGCAATCCTTCAATACGATGGTACAATTGATGAAGAGAAGTTAGATATTCGGATTAAGCAACTACATATATTTGGATATATTTTTATTCTAAAGCTCAAAAGACAATTGTATGCCTAAAATTAACAAGCCATGCCCTTACTCGGTGGAGCTTGTGAATAATTGTAGTACCAAGAAAATGACGTAGAAGACTTTCAGTCCTTATAAAAAAAAGCAATTATATGGTAAGATCAATGGTTAAAGAGAATATTTCAGACAAAAGTATGAGTACTTCATACAAGAGAAGAATTTAGAGTATCACAAGCAAGCAATACTCCCGGGGACCTCTATTGATGGCCACCAAATTGATTATGCCAAAGGATTACAAGAGTCAATTTCGTGCTAAGCTGGAGTTAGCTGTAAGTGATTGTAGAAGTATAATATCTATCAAAGAAACAACCAAAAGCCAAGAAGAAACCGAAAAAGAAAAAAATCTAAAAGAAGTCTAATGGACCAAAAGGTAAAAGAGGGGAAAACAACAATCCATGAGATTTTATCCCAAATTTCTCGTGATGACTACATGAATCCTTCTATTTCACTAAGCTCGGCTAAGGAAAAAATGATAATAAAGGAGCAAAATAACATGTTTTTAAAAAGTGCGTCTCGGTCATGTTAGCGCCCAGGTAACAAGGATTTAGGCAAATTGGTCATGAAGCACCCGGCTAGCTATATGAGGCAGCCTCCTAGTGCCTCATGCCACCTAATTCCGTCTTGGCCGCTTCATTCCGCCTAGAATTTGAACTCATCTCATCCTAGATATTAACCGAAATGCTCAGACCCAAGTCCAAGGCCAGGCCCAACCACATGAAATAAAATAGGAAAGGAAAAAAAAATCAAAAATTCCTATTCTTACTTACTCTCCCTCTCTTACTCTCCAAATCGACAACTTTCACTTACAACAACAACCATCATCTCCTCTATCCCAAATTTTTGGGGTCGACTCTTTAAATCATTTTCTTCCATTCAGCTCTTTTAAGGGTCATATCCTCCGTAACAGTTCTCCCTTATTTTGCCGACGTGAGAGAGAGAGCGCTCCAACGGTAATTCAGCTTCTACGTCTAGGTATTAATACGAATATCATTAAACAACATGAGGCAACACCCAATGAACAAGGCCAAAGATTACATAAAGTAGAAAATTAGAAAGAACCAAAAAAAAAAAAAAAAAAAAAATTAGAACCCCACACACTCACCCAACAACAAAGTCCCAATTATAAACATTTGTCGTAACTTACTTATTGCACACCCTATAATTTAAGGGTCGAAGCTCCCACCTCACCGACTTGAAGCCTCACCTAGGTATTTTGGGGCTTTACCGTCCTGCATCGTGCTGCCTTAACAAGCTTGAAAAAGAAAACAAACTTGCAAGGATAGATGCACTGAACTTTGCACCCGAGTTCAAGCCCATGGCATCAAATTAGAAGTTAAATCAAAGCAAAGACATCAGTGGATGCTGCAAAAGTGAAAGAGTTACTCGACAGCGTGACAAGAAGATATCACTTGGCACAACTTTTTTCTGAGGACATTCAGATTCAAACAGAACAGAAATTATGTGTGGCTCATCAGCAGACAATCATTGATCTCTGGATTCATGACATTTTTACTCAAAAGGACCGACACAGAAGACGGGGCTAAAGGCTACACTATCCCAACTTGTACACGTTGACTGTTTTCACAAGGAGGTTGAACTGAAGATCCCAGTGCAGTACTTTAGTACATTTTCAAATTGTCTTATGGATAAGCTCAATGGTGGGGCAGAAATTAAGATGTTTGAAAGTTACTTTTGGCAATTCATATTTATTGGATAAGAATGCTATTTGATACTGAAGGCTATATAAGTTTGCAAGGGATGAGAGAAATATGATCACTGCTTCTGAATTTCAATATCTCCATAAGCATGAAATCACAAGCTAAGCGAATGATAAATGCTTGTGGAAAGTTCATGCTATTTTTGAAACTGCAAGAGGATGATATTCAGAGTGGCTGATATCCTGCGGGGGGTTTGGTGTGGTGTGGTGGTGGTGGTGGTGGTGGTGGTGGGTGGGTGGGTTGGGCGGGGTGGGGGGTTGTTGTTAAGGAGTCAAAACCTGAATTGGAGATGAGCAGATTCAAAGACTTAATCCATGAGCATCATGGATAACCACCAAAAGGGCCAGCTGACATGGTATTTAATTGGTTTCAGATACCTCTTTCTGCCGAGCCTAAGTATATCCTGACACTTGATGATGGAACATGAGGATACAAAGCAAATACTAGATACCTCTTTCTGATAACCAAAAGGGCAAGTTGCCATGGTATTTAATTGATTTCAGTACCTCTTTCTGCGAAGCCTAAGTATGTCCCAGAACTTGATGATGAAACATGAGAGTACAAAAAAGCAAAGTCGAGATTTCTCTCAGGTGTGATTGATCAACTTCCTTCTCATGTGGTTTTCTTCCATGCAGAACAGTGCCAAGATAGGACAGGGGTGGAAAATGAGCATTATATATATATATATATATATATATATTGAATGGTCCCATGCAGAACAGTCCCCCGTGTGTGTGTGTGTGTGTGTGTGAGAGAGAGAGAGAGAGAGAGAGAGAGAGAGGGGGGGGGGGGGGGGGGGGGGGGGGGGGGCATTGTCGTCCGACTAGTATGAATACTATATATCTTAGAAGTCAGAATCTCCTAGGAGACCACCGAATCTCAGTAAGAACCTCGATTCAGCGGTTCTTACTTGGGAGCTAATTTTTCCGGCGAAAGGAGCTCGTTTCCTCTGTGACGGGAGTGCTTCCCATAACATGATCAGAATTTTAAAAGTTAACAAATTTAAAAAAAAAATTGGAGAATTTTTAATACACGCTCATCAAAGTAACAATAAACTAAGGATTACTTACCTTGACGTGATAAAAACCATACAAATAATCTCTTTGTAACTTTGAACTAAACTTAATAAATTCTAACAAATATTAAGATATATATAAATTTTGATAACAATAATTAATAAACATAAAAAATTATTAGCACACACTTGCATCACGCTCCCAACTTTAGACTCTTCTAAGTAGTCGCGCTCCCTCGATCCCGATCCCGCTCCCGCTTCTAGCTCATAAACTATATATTGTAGCATATATATAGTTATATACACACTATAAGTGTCTCTAACACCACTCTCAAACTCACGATGGTAGGACAATGTGAATTTGACAAAATGGAAGTATAAATGAAACAACAATCAAGAAACACCCCGCCCCCCTCAAACTTACAAGGATCTACCAAAAAGTGTTTACCTAACAGAAATGAGTGTCTTTGAACAGTATGGGCTTTCGTGAAAAAATTCGTAATCTGCATCTGAGAAGTAACATATGGTAGCAAGACAGTCCCAAGAAGACAGTCCCAAGAAGATATTGTTGTCGGACATATTGACAATCAACCTCTGTGTTTGTCATGAAGATATTGTTGTCGGACATATTGACAATCAACCTCTGTGTTTGTAATTTCACAGGGTTACAGGTAATCTGAAGTGCACTATATTAACACAATGCAAAGGAGTCAGACCAAAAACAGAGACCCACATCATTAATAAGCAAACGGAGCCAAGTGATCTCAACACTAGTAGTCACAGTCCGATACTCAGTATCAACAGTAAATATGTAAACCACATCATGTTTCTTTGATTTCTAGGAAATCAAAGAATCACCAAGAAACACACAATCCATGGGTGAATCTATAGTAGTAAACATCACCAGCCCAATCAGCATCAGAATAAGCAGAAAGATCCAAAGTCAAAGTAGCCGAGAAGACGATCCAGCGTTGGCGCCTCGTATATAGCGAAGAATCCTCAGCAGAGCAACATATTGTAGTATGAAGCGCAGAAACAAACTGACTAACATGTACTACATGAGAAATATCATGACGACGAATAATGAGATAAACCAACATGCCAACTAACTGTTTGTACTGAGACGGCATGAGACTATCTCCATCATCAGAACATATCTTGAGATTCAACTCAAGAGGAGTAGGTACCGCGCAAGTATCACTAAGCTCATCTCTATCAAGTATCTCACAACTGAACTTATGTTGTGAGAAAAGGTATCCGAGAGTAAGGTGAACAAACTCCAAACCAAAAAAGTAGCAGAGAAGAACAAGATCTTTCATCTCAAATTGTATATATGAGTGCTGCTAGACTTGCATAATATGTACAAAATCACCACCAAGAATAATCATATCATCAACATATAGCAAAGTAGTATCCAGAAGGATGTGCGAATAAAGTAGAACCATAATAACTCGTAAAGAATCTAAAAGCATAAATAACACTGGCAAATCTAGAAAAATATGCTTAAGGTGCCTGCTTGAGGCCGTATAAGGCCTTTTGGACATGGCCAAAAGATGAGGTAAACCAAGAGGAAGAGTCATGTAGACGTCCTTTGATAAATCAATGTGAAGAAATGCCCTGTCCTTTGATAAATTAAGGGCTGCCAGATGCGGCCTCTTGGGCCTTCCATTGCGCAAAGACTTCAGACTTTTGGGAGGAGTGAGTACCATGATGCTTGTGCCAAGCAGACTACTTCTGACCATGTTGTGGACCAGAAGTACCAGGATTTTGTGTGCTATCTAAGGAATCGTCAGGAACAATAGGATGAGACTAATCCAGTGTTCTAAATGACGGTTGAGACGGCCTCCTAGGCGCGAGCTAGTCGCTCTCCTACCACTTTTGCGGTTGGCGGTGGAGTAAGCAACCAACGGAGGTTTTGCGACATAGGCGTAGGTGAGACGTAAGCGTAGGTGAGACGGCATAGGCGGATGTCTAGGCAAAGCAATATCTGACAACATATTTTGGCAAAAATATAATACAAGCATTATGGACATATGGTTCACTTTTACAAAACTAAAACTTCATAAATCTTTGTTTTACAACTTAGTTATGCATAAAACACCCTTAAAATATGCATATTATACCAAAAAACAGTGGTAAACTAGTAAAAAATGTCTAAAATATATCAGGTGTCTAGGCGGCATATGGACCCTCTCTGCACCCGCCTACCATCGTTTAGAACCTGAGACTGACCTTGAAAAGTAGGCAAGGGCCGAGTCACCAAAACAGAACTCCCATGTGGAGTGGAATGAGTCTCAAGCGAACGACGACGAGTCTCCTTAGCAGTCAACTCGTTCACTGTCGTATCCTATGAGGGAATTGTTGAATGTTGCAACAGAATACCAATAGAAGTCTGAAACCCGGGTCTAAGTCGCATAAGGAACTGAAATAGACGTCGTTTATCTCATAACGCAAGATATTGTGTATGACACGAACATGAGCGCCAACCTTAGTAGTCTCCATAATAGCAAGCTAACTCCATAGGTCCATCATATAAGCGTGAAACTTCTTCAATGTACGATGTTCCTAGGAAGCAAAATGAACAGTGTTCTAAAGTAGGCGGTCTCTCTCCACAGCGTTTTTCGGTAGGCGGTGGAGTAGGCGGCCAACGGAGCTTTGGCGGCATATGTGGGGCGCCTAGGCGGACAATATCTAACAAGATATTTTGGCCAAGCGGTTTTGCAAGCATTATGTGCCTATGATTCACTTTTACAAGACTAAAACTTAATAAATTTTTGTTCTACAAAATAGTTATGCATGAAACATCATTAAAGTATGTATACAATGCAAAAAACTGTGATAAAATAGTAAAAAATGTCCAAAATGTATCAATCGCCTAGGCAGTGCCTAGGCGGCCTAGGCAGTAGGCGAACTATTTCCGCCGCGCACCCGCCTACCACCGTTTAGAACCTTGAGAATGAATAGACTGCATCAGCCGATACTCGAGGCGTTATCACTCAGTACTGCCACAAATGGGCCCACACGGTAGCTATAATATTGTAGGGATCAAGCTACAACATAATGGTGGGCGAGACTAGGGATGTGCATCGGTTGGTGGACGACCTATTTGGTCACAACCGCAGCCAAACCAAAATTATTCGAGAAATAATGACAGCAGAATTAAACCAACCAACTGGTCCGTTCGGTTTTGAAACCAAACGACTTTGTTCGGTTTTGCTCAGCTAATCGATTTTGTATTTGAACACAACATATTTAAAATCAACAAAAATTTAAATATTTTGAGCAATCATTTGTCGGTGCCGTAGCCTACCGACTAGCCTTGTCACCTACATTAGAGGAAGTGCACAACGTATTCCACGTGTCTCAATTGAGACGATACGTGGCAGATCCTAACCATATATTGGATTACTCAGAGATTGAAGTGAAATAGGATCTTAGTTATCAGGAGCAGCACATGGAGATTCTGGATAGCAGAGAAAAGGTGCTACGTAACCGGACAATTTTATTTGTTCGTGTCGCTTGGAGGCATCACTCCCCGGATGAATCTACCTGAAAAAGGGAGGATGAAATGCGTGAGAGATACCCATATCTCTTCCAACCGTAAGGTATTCTTTCTTCTTTCACGCATGTTCTATCTTAAATTTCGATCACAAATTTTTTTAAGGGAGGTAGAATTGTAACCCCTATTTTTTTCAAAATAGATTAATATATTACTAAGTATAGTTAATAGATAAACTCTCTAATTAAAAGTTAATTAAGAATTTAATTTTAGACGACTACATCATAGCTTACATCGCGATGACATTATCGCTTACATCACTTTTCTACACCCTTCTCAATAAGACATCATCTATGACATTATATTTTCTACACACTTCTTATAACCTCACCTATGACATCACCCCTCTCAACACTTCTGCACACACTTCTTTCTCCACACATCACCCTTCTAAACACTTCTTTAACCTCTACACACTTCTCATGACCTCACACCCCCCAACTCCTCTCACATGTCCCTATCCATTCAATCCCTTACACCTCATCACCCTCACATGGCCCAACCCTCTCATGGCCCAACCCCTCTCACATGGTCTCCAAACCCTCCGTCTCTTCCTTCCCTAAATAAAGACATCCCCTACCTCCTTCTCATACCATCCCCACTTCCCATCTCTACACAACTAAAGGAGCTCCTTGGAGAAGCCTTGATTTCATTTAACAAGGTAACCTTTAACCCTCTTAAATATTCATGTAGTATAAAGTATAGGGTGTGTATATATATTAGGTATACCAATAGGTAAGGGTAAATGTTAGGATATCAAGGTAAGTGTCAAAATACCCATGAGTGTTGTGACATGTGAAGGTTAGTATCAAGTATTAAGGAATTACGCACCAATAGGTTAGAAACCCAAGTTGATATAGGTAAAGATCTAGGAAATCCATCACCAAGTAGAATAGATTTATGCTATTCATATTTCACCAATTGACATGTATTCATGTTATAGGAACCTTGTCACGGACTCCGACTGGTGCTTTCAACTCAGGACCTCAGGAGAGTATAGTCTCCTCAGGCGAGTACAGTCTCGGATGGTTCTTTACTGATAATTTCTATATTACATGTAGTAATAATGTTGTACTTGATTCCTGACACGATGGTACACGAATTAGTAAATCTTGTTGCTTATGTTTTTAGACCTTGATCTTGTGTGACACTTCAATATTACTTTATGATTCATGTATATTAGTCGGGATAAGAAATGCTAGTTGATATGTAACCATACCCTTAAATCATGTGCAAGTATAATTCATGTGGAAAGCTAATCATACACTTCACGTGTGGTTAGCCAGACTCCTATTGTGCTTATCCCAAGCTGATCAATCAAAACTAGTATTTCAAAACACTTAGTGATTATCGATTTCCTTGTCTTACTCTACCTGTTGATACAAGCCATATTATTCATGTTTATTCATTTTTTCAGTTCATTTCTTACTATGTTTTGATATCAGTTTATTTTATCCATCACATTTACTATTACTATTTTATAGTCTTTATCATGTATTGAAACTGCTGTTAGAGTTGTACTCGTTCCAATCCTGACTAGATAATATTTCAGGTAACAATTAAAATGATGCGTGCCCCTATTATGGATTTGTCGGGAGAGTAGTTTAGAACCTTATTACCTTTCAAGAGGATCGAGGAGTACAGCAGAAGGAAACTCGGTTATGTTATTTAGATTAGTTATAGTTTTACAAGAACCATTTCTGGAGGCTTTGTTATAGTTGTATGAAAGTTGAACTCCATACTTGTATTGTAACTCATATACATATATGACATCCTGTTTCCATCTACCTTAGTTTGTGATACTACATGTTACTCTTTATATTATGTGACGTGTTGGATATTACAGAGATATTCCTAGACAGCATTATACCACCGACACTGCGGCGTAGACTGGACGTGTCCACGCACTCGTACCCAAATCTCCGGGTGCGGGTCGTGATACATTTTTATGGTGGCCTATGCAGGTCAGACTTCACAACTAATGCGATGTCGTAGTAGTACTTAGGACTAGAGTACTCTTACGAGCCTGCAATAGGATATAGAATACTAGGAATATGAGTATACTCAATCACAATTAGAAATTCCACTCTGCTTGCAATTGCTAATTTCTATTTCCCCTCCGAGTAATCGGATATCCTTCATAATTATTGTCCTTCTTGAATAATATCTTATCTTGTGTCATATCGATGACTTCTTGTTGTTTTCCAACCATTTCAGAATGGCACTCAAGACCAGGGCATCGTATAGTTTCATATATGTATCTTTTGTGCTTAAGCATAGCTTAGTAATAGAACTCTTGGATAAGAGTTGCAAGCATCACTGACTAGGATAGAGATGTGTCTTATGCTTGCAAGGGACGCCGTGTTACCTTGGGAGGTCGTGATTTGTGTGCTAGCTTACTCGTAATGCCATTTTCGAGCTTCGACGTAATTCTCGAAATGGATTGGTTGAGTATGCACCATGCTAGCATAAGACTGCCGCAGAGGACGTGTGTTGTTTCGTCCTCCGGGGGAGCCTGAGTTCGAATTTACCAGAGGAGACAGAGAGCAGGACGACAGTATCATTTGTGGAGCTATGGTAGAGGAGAAGGAATTGCCTCATCCTCTTATTGCGGAGTTTCTAGATGTGTTACCAGAAAAATTGTCGGGATTGCCACCATATAGGGATGTTGAATTCTTTATTAATTTAGTGCCAGGAGCAGAACCAATATCGCAACATGTTTATAGGATCAACAACAATGAGCTGGCGGAGCTGAAGAAACAGATTGATGAATTGGAGGACAAGGGATTCATCAGATCGAGTTCGTCGTCTTGGGGAGCTCCGATATTATTTGTGCCGAAGAATGATGGTTCGGTGCGAATGTGCATCGATTACAGGGCCCTGAACAACCTCACAATCAAGAACAAATACCCGTTGCCGAGGATAGATGATCTCTTCGATCAGTTAAGCGACACGAAAGTATTTTCGAAAATTGACTTGAGGTCCGGATATCACCGGGTGAAGGTGAAGGTGAAGAAGGAAGATATCTCGTAGACTGCATTTTGAACGAGATACGGCCAATATGAGTTCTTGGTAATGTCGTTTGGGTTGACTAATGTCCCGACAGTTTTCATGAACTTGATGAACAAGGTATTTCATCAGTACCTGGACAAGTTCGTGGTAGTATTCATAGATGACATTCTTGTATATTCGAAGACGTCAGAAGAACACGAGGAGTATTTGAGAATAGTACTTTGAGAGACTCAGAAAAGAGAAGCTCTATGAAAAACTTTCAAAATGTGAGTTTTTTTGGACAGGGTGGAGTTTTTCGGGCACGTAGTGACCGGAGATAGAATATCCGTTGATCCGAAGAAGATTGCTGCCATAGAGTCTTAGGCCACTCCGAGCCCTGTTGCAAAAATCAGAAGCTTCTTAGGATTGGCTGGATATTACAGAAAGTTCGCGAAAGATTCTCTCGGATTGCAGAGCCTCTGACCAGACTCACTTGGAAGGACGTAGAGTTTGTATGGACTAGGGACTGCCAGGCTGCGTTTGATGAATTGAAAAAGAGATTGACTACAGCTCCTATTCTGACGTTACCATCAGGATCTACCATCAGGATCAGAAGGATTCGCCATCTATAGCGATGCTTCAGGAAAGGGTTTGGGATGTATTTTAGAGCAAAACAATAAGGTGGTGGCTTATGCATCCAGACAGCTACGACCATACGAGAGGAACTGTCCCACCCACGACTTGGAGCTGGCAGCGGTAATTTTTGCCTTGAAGCCGTGGAAACATTATCTATACGGAGAGCGTGTGAAAATATACACCGATCACAAGAGCTTGAAGTATATTTTCACACAAAAGGAGCTGAACATGAGACAACGCTGGTGGCCAGAGCTGATGAAGGACTTTGATATTGTCCTGAAATATCATCAAAGAAAGGCCAACGTAGTTGCGGATGCCTTGAGCAGGTATCCAGTAGCTATGTATCTGACAATGGACCGCCACTTGTTAGCAGACTTGGAAAGTTTGGGTATTAATGTCATAGTTCCTGGAGTTGATATACAGATAATGGGTATGCAGATTCAGTCTGGATTTAATAGACAAGATCAAGGAGAAACAATATCAGGATGAGAGTCTGAGTATCAGAGCTCGGGTACAGGCCGGATTGTTAGATGATTTTACCATTGCAGAAGACGGCTCGTTGCGACATGGAGTTAGGC
The DNA here is from genome assembly GCA_036927795.1 of Iris macrosiphon. Taxonomy (NCBI): domain Eukaryota; kingdom Viridiplantae; phylum Streptophyta; class Magnoliopsida; order Asparagales; family Iridaceae; genus Iris; species Iris macrosiphon. The sequence goes on along the minus strand of JAYESA010000015.1, from coordinate 112,310,578 downwards.
TATGTGTTCCTAGCGGAGATCTGCGGAAAGAAGTCATGCAAGAAGCTCATCGCTCTCAGTATTCTATGCATTCGAGAGCTACCAAGATGTACAAGGATCTAAGAGATCATGTGTGGTGTGGTGGTATGGTATGAAGCGAGATGTGGCACACTTTGTTTTCCGATGTCTAGTGTGCCAACAGGTCAAAGCCGAGAGGCAGAGACCAGGAGGTTGCTTCAACCACTACCGATTCCAGAGTGGAAGTGGGAACATATCACGATGGATTTCGTTTTCGGACTTTTACACACTCCGGGAGGGAAAGACGTGATTTGGGTCATCGTTGATAGATTGACCAAATCAACCCACTTCTTGCCATTCAAGGTGGGATTATTTACAGAGAAGCTCGCTGGATTATATGTGAACCAGATCGTCAGGTTGCACGAGATTCCGGTAAGTATCGTCTCCGGTCGGGATAGTCGATTTACATCATATTTCTGGAAGAGTTTGCAGGCTAGCTTGGGTACCCAACTCAAGTTTAGCACCCATACGACCCTCAGACGGATGGACAGTCAGAAAGACTATTCAGACACTTGAGGATATGCTTTGAGCCTGTATTTTAGACTTTAGTGGTTCGTGGGAGGATCATCTTCATCTCGTAGAGTTTGCATACAACAACAGTTACCAGACCAGTATCGAGATATCTCCTTTCAAGGCTCTGTATGGTCAGAGATGTCGTACCCCATTATCTTGGGACGACGTGGGCGAGAAAGCACTTTTGTGATCCGAGATTGTAGTAGATGTTGCAAAGAAGGTAAAGCAGATTAGGGAGAGACTTCGTATGGCACAAGACAGACAAAAGCACTGGTTCGATAGTCGTCGGAGACCACTAGAATTTGAGGTTGGAGATTTGGTGTTCTTACGGATTTCTCCGACACGTAGTACGATTCATTTCGGTAGAAGCGGGAAGCTCAGTCCAAGGTTTATTAGACCCTTCAGTATTCTTGAAAGGGTCGGTGTCGTAGCCTACCGACTAGCCCTATCGCCTGCATTAGAGGGAGTGCACAACGTATTCCACGTATCTCAGCTGAGACGATACATGGCAAATCCTAGCCATGTATTGGATTACTCAGAGATTGAAGTGGGACCGAGTCTCAGTTATCAGGAGCAGCACATGAAGATTCTGGATCGTAGAGAAAAGGTGTTGCGTAACCGGACGATTTTATTTGTTCGTATCGCTTGGAGGCATCACTCCCCGGATGAATCTACTTGGGAAAGGGAGGATAAAATGCATGAGAGATACCTATATCTCTTTCAGTCGTAAGGTATTCTCGCATGTTCTATCTTAAATTTCGAGGACGAAATTTTTCTAAGGGAGGTACAATTGTAACCCATTTTTCAAAATAGATTAATATATTACTAAGTATAGTTAATAGATAAACTTTCTAATTAAAAGTTAATTAAGAATTTAATTTTAGACGATGACATCATCGCTTACATCGCGATGACATCATCGCTTACATCACTTTTCTACACCCTTCTCAATATGACATTATCTTTTCTACACAGTTCCTATAACCTCACATATGACATCACCCATCTCTACACTTCTCCACACACTTCTTTCGCCACACATCACCCTTCTAAACACTTCTTTAACCTCTACACACTTCTCATGACCTCACACCCCCCAACTCCTCTCACATGTCCCAATCCATTCAATCCCTTACACCTCATCACCCTCACATGGCTCAACCTCCTCATGGTCCAACCCCTCTCACATGGTCTCCAAACCCTCCCTGTCTTCATTTCCTATATAAAGACATCTCATACCATCCCGACTTCCCATCTCTACACAACTAAAGGAGCTCCTTGGAGAAGCCTTGATTTCATTTAACAAGGTAACCTTTAACCCTCTTATATATATATATATATATATATATATATATATATATATATATATGTGTGTGTGTGTGTGTGTATGCGTGTGTGTGTGAAAGGGAGGGTGTGCTGCCTGCCTGCCTGCCACCACCACCACCACCACCACCACCACCACCACCACCACCACCACCACCAGGGCACTAGAGTATATATACATATATTAGGTATACCAATAGGTAAGGGTAAATGTTAGGATATCAAGGTAAGTGTCAAAATACCCATGAGTGTTGTGACATGTGTAGTTTAGTATCAAGTGTCAAGGAATTACGCACCAATAGGTTAGAAACCCAAGTTGATATAGGTAAAGATCTAGGAAATCCATCACCAAGTAGAATAGATTTATGCTATTCATATTTCATCAATTGACATATGTATTCATGCTATAGGAACCTTGTCATAGACTCCGACTAGTGCTTTCAGCTCAGGACCTCGGACGAGTACAGTCTCGGATGATTTTCTTTACTGATGATTTCTATATTACATGTAGTAATAATGTTGTACTTGATTCCTGACACGATGGTACACGGATTAGTAAATCTTGTTGCTTATGTTTTTAGACCTTGATCTTGTGGGACACTTCAACATTACTTTGTGATTCATGTATATTAGTCGGGACAAAAAAATGCTAAATGCTAGTTGATATGTGATCATACCCTTAAATCCTGTGCAAGTATAATTCCTGTGGAAAGCTAATCATACACTTCACGTGTGGTTAGCCAGACTCTCATTGTGCTTATCCCAAGCCGATCACATAATCAAAACTAGTATTTCAAAACACTTAGTGATTATCGATTTCCTTGTCTTACTCTTTACCTGCTGATACAAGCCATATTATTCCTGTTTATTCATTTTTTCTGTTCATTTCTTACCATGCTTTGATATCAGTTTATTTTATCCATCATATTTACTATAACTGTTTTATAGTCCTTATTATGTATTGAAATTGTTGTTAGAGTTGTACTCGTTCCAATCCTAAATAAATAATATTTCATATAACAATTAAAAGGACATGTGCGCATATTATGGATTGAGTAGTTTAGAGCCTGACCTTACATTTCCGGAGGATCAAGGAGTACAGCAGAAGAAAACCCAGTTATGATATTTCGATTAGTTATAGTTTTGCCGAAACTATTTCCGGAGTTACGATATTTAGATTAGTTATAGTTTTGCGAAAACTATTTCCGGAGGCTTTGTTATAGTTGTATGAAAGTTGAACTCCAGACTTGTATTATAACTCGTATACATACATGACATCCTGGTTCCATCTACCTTAGTTTGTAATTGAGTATACTATATGTTACTATTTATATTATGTGAGGTATTGGATATTACAGGGATATTCCTAGACAGCTTTTACCGTCAACACTGCGGCGTAGGCTGGGTGTGCCTACGCACTCGTACCCAAATCTCCGGATGCGGGTCGTGACAAAATCGAATCCTATAAGTCAAAAGAGCAGTGGAGATGTTGCTATGTGTCCTCTCTATAACATGAACGATCTAGATGACTCAAGGACTCATTGAACGGCTAGGATCAATCTACGCTCACCACAACATAAAACAATCAAGAGAAAGCAATGCATTAGGCTTCTCTCTCTGTTCGACTTCACAAAAATTAGGGTTTGGTTTTGGTAATCTCACTGGAACGAGTTCAGATTTGCAAGGAGATCACTATAAAGTCAGCGGATGAAGATGAAGAACTCGAACTCACTAGAAATCGAAGACGAAGTCCATCACAATCTATGTTGTACTGGGCGCTAGGCGAGACGAGACGAGGCGAGGCGACAGCCTACCCGCCTAGGCCTAGGCGCCCGCCCAAGCCACAAAAAATATTTTGCAAAAAAATCTGCAGTTGTGCAGTGTAAACATTACAGTTATAATGTTATATATAAGATATTAAGAAGCAACAACAGATGTATAAAAGAACAGTTGATAACTAATATACACAAGTAACGAGAACAGTTGATAACTAAAGCAATATGCAATATAATAACCATTAACCAAATAACCAATAAGCAATATAATAAGCCTAAAGTAAGCATTAAGCAATATAATAAGCATTAACCAATATTCAACATCAAGTAATAATAACCAATATTCAACAACCGCCTAGGCGCACCTATGTATTCCCCTGGTCGCCTCCAGGCGCCCGTCTAGGCGCCCGTCGCCTGACAAAGGGTTTTCTTCTCCAGGTCGAGGCGGGCTTCCCCCAACCTGCTCGCCTAGGCCGCCTAGGCGCGTCTAAGCGTCGCTTGTGACAACATAGATCACAATCCAACACTGAAGCTCCTTTCACCGATGATTGATCAGGAAGCCTCGACCATCGGAGATCTCGACGACAACTTCAATGAAGACTTGATGGCTGTTGATAATCGATGACAGTCGGAGCTCGATCTGGATGTCTCGACGAAGCTTGGCTCCCTGATGACCATTGATGACCGGAGCTCGATCTCAATGACTCTTAGAAAGTCTGAAGTGGACTCGGAGCAAGCAAGATGCGATCACTTGGAACACACGACAAAGAAATCTAGGGTTAGGTGAGGAATTCAACGATAGGCAACTCAAATAACAACCCATGTTAGTATTTCTAAATCTAGGGTTTCTACTGTACTTCTCCTTCTTATTGGGTATTTTTGAAATTTGGAGAATTTTAAAGGGGTCATAACCTCGCTCCGGTACCATGATAGAAGAGGAAATGGAATAGAATAGAAAGGAATAGGGTAACTTGGGCTCTCTAGCCATGGGGGTATATATACCCTGGCGGCCTTAACGTTCGAACGATATAAGTACTATATATTGTAGCATAGTTATATACAATTTATTTTTATTTTTTGAAAATTGGTTAATTGTATTGATTTTCAAAAAATGGATACTCATGTCAAGCACCCTACGACTCAGTTACATCTCTCCACTTACACTTACAATGAATTTATACCATATGACTATGTTGTCATTTAGTACTCCGAGGACTAATTCGAATTTCTAGTGACTTTTTCTCTAATTTAAGATGCATACGGACCCTTGGTGTGCCCTCCGATTGTTGCATGAGTTGGAGCCACTTGACGTTCACTTTGGTAACTTGTCCCTCATCGTCACCCTCTGATTCCTGTCTCACTCAGAGCGTGATATTAGTAGCGGGTTGGACATCAACCCTTGAACGGAGCTCCTCCCCTTCCATCACAGAATCATGCCCTCCTCAATGTCTAGAAGAGGTCTCCATACCAGAGCCACCGGAAGGAAGGACCTTCTTGCTTCCCCTAGCAGGCAGGGGAGATACAGGGGATATCAGAACTAAATCGACGACAAGCAAATCACTACCTGAATTAGGCAAATGGACTGACTGGATGACGGTACAAGGCAAAGCAGTTCTGATGTCATCTCGACCCGGACTGTCATTTCCACCGGGGTTACTTGGTGCAACAGAACTAAGAATCGAGACCGTAGGCAAATGAACCGACTGAATAGACTCTCCAGCGCCACATGGCTCCGATGCTTCATGAAGGATTGCAAATGCCCAATCCACCGATAAGATAGGCACATCGGAGGTATCCACTCATACACGACTAATTGGTCAAATTTAGTTCTGTCCGAAAGATGAACCGGAATAGTTTTAGGTAGATCCGCACGGGTCGTAATCTCCAACAATACTCTTGTAAACGCTAACCTCTTGCGCCAAGCCGTGGTTTTGTCCATCCGTAAGGGTATGCCCATAACACTTGCCATCTTGGTAAGTGCTTAGCCAATCCATAGCTTCAGAGGAAGTCGAGGAAGTTGTGTCCACACTTGCACCATGATGAGGTCTTGCTCCAGAGACAATGACGGCTTCTACTTCTTAAGTATGATCAAAACACCCACCAAGCATCCAAGGACCACCATTGAGAACCACATCTAGATCTGCCTTACGCGCAAATTTAATGAAGCAACCACCACTTTCACTAAAAAAATAGCAGCTCCTCCCTTCGGTCGCCATACTCAACGCACATAAGTTGATATCGTTGGATACGAAGGACGATCTCCAAGCATGTAGATCACCAACGTATTCGCCCACTCGGCTACTGAGATAGCAACATCCGTGTCAAATATGATCGCGGACCGTACTTTATCTATCAATGTCGGCGACGAGCACATCTCTTCGCTATCCGATAAAGAAGAAAAGGAAGAAGACAGGGAAGCGGGAGAAACTGTAGCCCATGATGAGGGCTTATTGGAGGCAAATGTAAATACAACTCAATTTATAATCTCTCGTGCCGACCCTCCAGGTCTCGAACCACCACTCATGTGGCCCTGACCCGTCAACAACTGCTGGACAGGTCCTTTGACACCTATCCCTGGTTTCGAGGCCACATCACCGCGACTGGGGAGACGAACGCAGCTGACACGCTCTCGAGAAGCAACATTGCCTCTTGAGTGCATCGAAGGCACAGTCCCATTGAACCGAACTCCGCTCCTCACGAGACTTGGTTCGTTGTTTTGACCGCCTTACGACTGTCCAACCAGCCTCCTCGGCTAGGAGCACGCCAGGAGTAGGTGCTAGACCACCCCTAACTGCATCCTCACTGCTCGGATGGGCAGACGCGTTGTTCTCTCCAGAGTCGCCGCTCTCCATCTTGGAATTCCATTATATATATATATATATATATATATATATATATATATATATATATATATGTGTGTGTGTGTGTGTGTGTGTGTGTGTGTGTGAGAGAGAGAGAGAGAGAGAGTTTTGTAGCCCAAGTAGTGAAGGCTTAGAGACAAAACCCTAGGTTACCAGGTAGCAAGGTTGTGAAAAGCGTTAGGCGCTACTCAGGCGGGCACCCGCAGTCTAGCGCCTAGCCCGACTGGACGGATGCCTAGATCTAGGTAGTTCAAAGATATAAAATAAAATAAAGCTACTGAAAATTGCAAAAAAATCCATAAAATCCCAAAACATGCATAGTCGCATAGTCGGGAGGACTAGATAGACGCCTAGGCAGGCATCGGATGGGCACCAGGCGCCGCCTAGACTGCCTTTTAGAATAGAATCGAGTAGAGGTTCAAGTCCTGCTAGTTGTGGGGAGTAGTTTAGTAGTACCAATTCTAGAACGCAATACATTTTTTTAAAAACAAATATGTAATATAATATATCATAATATAATATATCATGTATATTTAAGATTCAAAATTAATCAACTAGCATAATACAACTTCATAAAAAATTCAAAACCAAGAAAAGATCCATTAGCTCCAAATAATCCTAGTAATAATCTCTTTTCAACGAAAAATTAACAAAAAGCTACTTGTTCTTCCCCTTAAAAGCTTCGTTGGAAATCCATGTAAGAACATGATGTATTTGCTTGTCGAAATGTATATTTCGTCATTCCATGTTATCTAACGTGTTCCAGATCGTCGAAAGTGTGTTCAGTGATACGCATTCCCAAGGTCACTCAATGCTACCTAAAATGGTGAATTTAGATAACCATGCTTAATAGTAGTACTTTAAACTCAGAAATAATTTTGAAGCTCTCTCTAGATAGATTTAAGAACATAAGTACAAACCAGCTAAAAATAAATGGGAAAGACATTAATAAGAGGTATTCCTAACAGACAGTATGTTAGCATGCAGGGAGAATGCCAACATGGCTGTTTCCTAGAAAGAGGACAGAGATGCTAACCTAATAGCATAAGTAATAACTAAAACATGTTCACAGTCTTACCATTCTTCGATCTATCATAGAGCATCCATCAGCACAAAGCAATGTTGGAAATGTGTCAAATCCTTCTGACAAACATAGAGCTAAAATAAGTCTCATCCCCTTTTGACATTCATCTGTTTCCGCAAGAGATAAATCACCAGTGGACTTCGTATAGGCACGAAGTAAAATAATCCACCAAAACCCAGAATCAACAGGTGCAACTCTTCCAATTGCACTCTCACCAAAATCTGCCATAAGAGTATCAGTCTTCCGAACAGGATCATGGAGAACTTTAAAACTCGCCGGCATGGCACCTTCCCCAAGCTTGAAACGATCAACCCTCTTCTCCCACCCTTGAAGAAGAAGTGTTTTAAGGAGAAAGTTCTTAACTATATCGGGTTCACCGTTCATTAGAAAAGCCAATGCACTTGGTACAAAGTCACGAACAAATACCTGACAAGAAAAACCAGTAGTAAAATGATTTCAGCTACTAGAGAAAAGCTAAGGACAATTTTTTTTTTATAAAGTCACAGTTTGAGTTAGAAGATAATGTTTGGAATTTATAAAGTCACAGTCAATAAAATAATTTTAGCTACTTCTAGGATAACAACTTTGTCTTCAACCCATTTTGGATTCTTCCATCTAGGACAACCAAATACGAGCATGAAGTCACAGTCAAGTTTTGAGCAAGGTTCAAAAACTCGGTATCGGTATCAGACAGTTTGTATGAGTATCCGTATCGGCATTATCGGCAGTATCGGATCGGAGTATCGAATTTTTTGGTATCTACTGTATCGGCAATATTTAAATAATTATTAATAAATTAGTAAAAAAATAGAAAAATAATTTACATATTTATGCATTATTTAAGTTTTTTTATTTTTATTTTCATTATAATTGAATAAAACAATAGTCATCATGTGTATGTCTGTAGAAGAATTTGCTCCTATTTATAGTTTTTTTTTGTCTACTATTTTGGTTCTTCATTATTGTTCTGTTGGATTTGATGTCTGGAATCAATTTCTACTTTTTTTTTGGCTTTTTGTAGAACATCTACTTTGTTAAAGTTCCTGTGATGATCTGATTTGATCTGATTTTTTTCCGTATCGGTCCGTATCGGTCCCGTATCGGCCGATACAGACCGATACGAACTTTTGCGTACCAGTTTCGGCCGATATCGATCTTTTCTGTTGGTATCGGATCGGCAGGGGACAAAACCGATCTGATACGTCCGATACGTATCGGTATCAGCCGATACTTTAAACCTTGGTTTTGAGTTAGAATTTATAATTTGTAAGTTAAATTTGAGTAGATCTTTTTAGGATCTTAGATTGGGCTTGAGTTGTATGAGAATAGATTTTCTTTTTCTAAATAACTAAAATAAAATTCCTTTTAGATTTGAAGCTTCAATGCTATAGACAGGCAATGGTTTGGAATTGCAAATCAAAATCCTTTTAGATCTGATGATTTTAAGGCTACAACAAATCGTGGTTTGGAATTGCAAATCAATAAAAATCGAGTTTTCTCAAAACCTGGCGGGCTCCAGAATCATTCATGGACAAACTTTGTCCAGGGCTTGGCCACCTCTCGTGGATTTGGATGTGCCCATGGATTTGAGTACTTATCTCTTCTATCGTTATTTTGGCAGCGATGTCGCCCATCGACAATTTCTTATATGCCAAGGGGTATCAGATCCATCAGATCTAGATTTCCAATCGATAGAACTCCAGTTAGTTTCGGGCCACGATGGAGCCTTTTGACAGAGAGGGTGATAATGACAATGCTTGCGGATACTATGGAGATCGCACAAAGAGGCAGATGAACAAGGCCGAGATTGACAACCACAGAAACGAAAGATCAATTTGCAAAACACCCTGACAGGGTCTCACCTCTTTCAATACGAAGAAGAACAACAAGAAATTTATGAAGATCAAGAAGAGATTTAAGAAGCTAAAAAAGAGGTCAAAATTTGCATGAAACATTTGAAGACAAGAATGGAGATATTCAAGAACAATCCCCACATCATGTGGAAGTTCAAGAAGGTGAGACTCTTAGATGGAGGAACATAAACTACTTGTAGAGATCCAGATGTGCAAATGTTTGCAAGGCAGGTAGATGATTCGGTGAATGAAGATGTACCAGAAAGCCAATACTTGAAGATCAAGACCCCCTGAAATCCTACAATTGAGTTTTGAGAGAACTTTTGAAAACGAAAACAGGAGATTGCAAATTTTGAAGATGAACTCAAGGATGAGATCTATACAAGGATAGAGCATGTTGTATGGTTCCACATCAGAAAGTTCAGTTTGGGATTTGTGCAGACATCTGCAGTACTATTCCATAATTGCGTATCAGAATTGCGCAAATCAAGACATTATGGAACCTGAATTAGAGGCCTAGAACTTGTCTATGGATTGGGTTTGAGTTGTATTAGAATAGATTATATAGTTATAAAAGCCATTCAAACTATGTTGTATTAAGCGTGAGGCGAGGCGAGACGACGATGCCGTCGCCTCGCTTAATGGCGCTTAAGCGGTGCTTAATTAACGCCTAAAAAAAAAATTTTTTTTTTTTTTTTTTGCTCCCTACATGTAAAATACTCTATATACACAAGCTTTATATTTATATGCACACCTTTATAGATATATTTATATACCTAGATATTTAAACATAAGTTTAAGCTTTCGGTTCGATTTATACATCGATATATAGATATTTATACATAGATACATATATATATATATATATATATATATATATATATATATAAGCTTCAGCTTTCGGTTCGGTAAAAAAAAAAAAAAAAATCAATCCGTGGGACGAGGCGCTACTAAGCGCCCAACGCTTTTCTGGAGCTAGTGTCCCATGTTTGTACCATGTCATATTCGTGCCCGAGCAAACTTCCCATATTATCTTCCAGCAAGATTCATTCTTTTTTCCACTTCAAATAAAATAGAGCATCATGTTTTACCGTAGCCATGGGATATACCTGATCATAATTTAGGACCTCTTCGGAGGCGTGGTCGTAGGCAGCGATGGTTCCCACGGGCTGTCCCTTGAAGTGGACCATGGACCTCCTGAGCGCGTCCCATGCGTCCACGATCATCGGGTGCGTCTCGAACGAGTTCCTGGCCGAAGACCTGGGGGTGTCGAACACGGACCTGTGCCCACTCGGCGAGTAGATGCTCTCGAGCCCATCGAGGCCGCCGGTGAGGGACCTCTCGTCGAACGACCTCTTCCGCTCGATGTTCAGCCGGGGCCGGTCGAGCAGCCTCGAGAGGTCGAAGTCGTCGGCCTCTGCGATGGAGGCGTGCGACGAGACCTTCCTCAAACCTCCTCCCTCCATTGCTTCAAAGTTCGCGCTCGGAATCTGTAAGAAGATTCAGCAGATTTTTAGGCTCGGAACCAGTGATCGTGAAATCAAAAAAATACCAACAAAAAAGGAAACATTTTATCCAGCAAGATTTCACAATCTTCACGTGAAGTTGACTGAAAAATAAAATTAGAAAAAAAACATAAAATTTGGTGAAACATAGACATTGGACACAGAGCAAAAACCTAGAGATGAGCTCAAGAAAATACCAAAAAATCCAGAAAAGATCCAGCATAATTTTAAGCTCAAAATTAGTGGACATGAGACCCAAAAGAATTCCAAAAAAAAAAAAAAAGTTTCGTTTTCGGCAGACTTCAGTGTTCACGTTATCCAAAAAATAAAAAATATCCAAGAAATAAATATAAAAAATTGGGGGCAGCAGAGAGATCAGAGGGGAAAACCCTAGACCTGAGCTCAAGAAAATGCCAAGGTAAAAAAAAATCTAAGTAAAAAAAATTAAGAAAAATTGGGGAAACAATAGACCGGGGAGAGAAAGCTCAAGGAAGTGCTAAAACAAAGTAAAATTAGTCTAAAAAAATCCCAGAAAAAATCAGAGAGATTAAGTTTAGTATAGATCGGAGAGAGAGCGAACATAGTGATTAGTGAAGTGGATTAAGTCGCCGGAAGTGGAGGAGAGGAAAAAGATGCAGAGAGGAGGAGTCGGAATATATATAGGCTCAAGAGCATAGTCATAGGTCGGACCGACGATGGTCACCGGTCATTTTCTTTTCCTTGTTACTGTCAGAACGCTGACCGGGAGTAGTCGGTGAAACCACGTGCACTCTGCTGACGGGTTTTGATTTGTGCAATCAGAACCCGAAACCCGCAAGGATCTTTTGCATAATCTATTATTATTTGTTCGGAATTTTTTTTACAAAAAAATAAAAATTAATGAAATAGTAGAGAGCAAAGTTTAATAAAATTATATAAAGATAACAAAAATGTACTTCAGAACGTTTTTTTCCAAAAAATAAAAAAAATGAAACGCCCTTCCTACTGAAATAATTAATGATTCTACCTAATTTTGACTGATTACTGACAATAAAACTCTGTATGTTCTATATTTGCACCATCCTGCTGAGTGTCTCGAACGGCCGCTTCACAGCCAGAATGTATCATCCGTCGAGCAGACATTGTAGAAATCATCATGCAGGCATTCGACACGTTCCCCGCTTGACCACACGAGTAGCAGAATTCGGTCTCTCCGGGTAGAGGAAACACGACTCTTTTTTTCGCACAATCGATGGTGGCCGAGCAAGCACTGTGCCAATCCATCCCCAAGATGATGTCGTAGTCCCTGATATATAGGACTATCTCATCAAGCAACAATCTCCTTCCTCCGATGTAAATAAAATCGTCTCTGCACACTGAGCAAACATGCAAATCCATGCCCGACGGGATATTGATGCTAAGGTTTAGACCTAGCGATGTCATAGGCAACTTGTGTTCCATGGCGAAGTCAGTCGATATAAAACTATGTGTGGCACCAAAATCAAATAACACTCGAGCAGGTACATTATTAAAAAATAATATACCTAACACCATGATGTTTGAAGCGAACGCCTCCTCTCGCGTCATTGCATAAACTCGGCCTTGAGCCTTGGGACGGCGCTCTTGTTGTGGTGCAGCCCGGTTAGCTTGGGTCACCTGGCCTGATTATGCTGTTGTTAACGGTGCAGAGGAAACCAGTTGGAGCGATCAAGACAGTCATGAACAAGATGGCCCAACCGACCACAAACGAAGCATCCCCTGTTTCGAGCGCGATAGTCGCTGGCCTGATGTCCTGGTCAGTTACAATGGGTGTAATATGTCACTTGACCTCTCCCCGGGTTGTGGCCCTGAAAACCGTCGTGGTTGGGACACTTTTGAGCGTTGTGTCCTCCCGCATTACTAGGACATTTGTGATTTGAATGTTGCACAATGCCGACAGTAGTCGAAGAATATTGCGGTTCTAGGAAGAGGGCATGGTTGAGTACCTCCATCATCGTTTGATATTGAGGAATGACCACGTGCGCGTAGATAGCAGGTTGCAGACCCCATTCGAATCTTCTAGCATGACTCTCTATGTTGGGAAGATAAGAGCTAACAAATTTAGCGAGTTGGTTGAACTATGCGACATACTGCCTGACTGTCATGCTTCCCTGTTGAAGATGCACAAACTCGTTCTCCTTTTGACGACGAATAGCTGGGGGCAAGAACTTGTCTTCGAATGCCTTATGGAACGTAGCCTATGAGATTGTCTCATCACCATCGTCTTCGATAATTGATCTCCTCTGCATGTCCCACCAATCGTGTGCATTCAACCAAATTTGGAGCTTGGCACATGCGACTCTCTTCTTCTCGGGGACTTTGAGTAGTTTAAAGTAATCCTCCAGTTTGACTAACCAATATAAAGCCACAATGGGGTCTTCGGTCCCACGAAAAGATGGGTTGCAGACCTTCTTGAACTTAATGAAGTCGAAGGCATAGTCCCTCTCCTTAGCGGGCTAGGGCACGTCGGCTTCAACTGCTAGTTGTTCAACCGGCACAGCCGTTGTTACGGAATAATTGGATGCCAAGGTCTGTATGATCTGTTGTAGGGTGTCCACCTACTTCTACTGGTCCTAGAACCGAGATTTTGCTCAAACTTGTCATATCGCTCTTTCGCTCACTTCTCGGCTCGTTCAGCTCTAGCCTCGTTCCATCGTTGCTGCGCCTCCAACATTTGCATCATCTGCTTGATCGGGTCAACGGGGGACGCAATTCGCTGACTACCAGAACTTCCCGAGATGCCGGAACTGCTTTCTTGCACTTTTGTCGTCCCTTGCGCTTGTGTCGCCCCTTACGCTTGTGTCGTTCCCTACTCTTGGGTTGTTCCTTCAAGAGAAAGTAACTAACATCAGTCTCATAACATATTATGGACTCATTGTATGGAATACATCTTATTTTGACCATACGAATTTAAAGTTCAACTGGGAGGAATATGATCTCTTTAGAAAACTTTTCCGACATGAGGGCCAAAGGAACTTAAGACGTGCTCTAAAACTAATATGTCATATCCCGATTTCGTAGAATCGATAGTCGTACCCCCGGCGTGATGTCGTTCGAGCCTAAGAGCTCACACAAGGCACATGTATTAAGTTACAACGAGAATAACACAAAGTACGCATAATATTGAATAATACAATTGTATGGAAGAAAAGTTTCTTTATCGATAGTGAACATCATTTACAGACTCTTGAACGTAAGTAGAGGGTTGCCGCGCATGCTTACAAAATGGACGCAAAATGAGATAGTTGTTCCATACATTATATTCCTTTACTAAAATCAAAAGGCAAAAGACCTTCCAGGTGAGTCTTTGTCTTGCCACGGAACTGCATGGGATGTGTGCATGAGCTCCGAAAATTTGTACAAGCGCTTCATAAAATGAATACGAGCGCATCTTCTTGAGGGATTGGTGTCACGACCCGTACCCAGAATTAGGGCATGAGTCGTGGGTACGTCCAGCCTACTCAAGTATCCACTAACTCATGATATTTGATCTGGGTACCCATCTCCACATAGGTTGCCTACCATATTACACACATTCTCCTATCCACACTCTAATGTATATCCCCTACCGATGCATTCTGCAAGGCAACCCCAATTGCTGAATGAACGAACATTGTTGTCAGTTGCAGTGCTTGTGCACTGGTAGTGCACTGCACTCTACAAGCAGTGCCAACACAGCAGGCTTCCTCCAACTAGTGAGCTACTATTGTCACGACCCACACCCGGTATAGGGGCACGAGTGAGCGGGTACGTCCAGCCTACGCCGCAGCATCGGCGGTAGAACGCTGTCTAGGTCATGTAACTATCTAATCAATCTCACATGAATATCCAACTCCATAAAGAGACACAGATATCACCATATAATACGGAATATACTCAATCACATAAGCTAAAGCACGATGAGATATCGAAGCAAGCAATGAATACAAGACAAGTCTAAACAACAATAAATAGTCTAACCTGCAATCAATAACATCCAGTCTCCAAGTGTGCTGGAAACAAGTCCTCTATGTCACAGTCTGGAAAAAATATCCAGTCAGGATTGGAACGAAGTACAAGCACTAACAGCAGTTCCATGTATATTGACAAAAACTATAATACAGTGTAAAGAAATACAAGACAGATATGAATACTGGTACTAAGAAATACTGGAATAAGAAATACTGGAATAAATGGAATACTGGAGCATATGTCATCATCAATGTACATCTAGCAATAAAATAGAAATATAAGTACACGCTAGAACAATAAACTGGTATATATGTGAATGCTAGAATCATGACTAGAACATATAGAGATGCTAGATCAATATACTAGAGATACATGTCAAGAACATCTAACTAAATGTGTGAAACATCAGCATATCATGTGATCGGCTTGGGACTGATCAGGCTTGCTATGTATGACTAGCTATAATTCATGTAAGGTCAGGCTAACCATCCGGATAGCTATGATGCAAGCAATAGTCAGGCTAGTCACACATAACAGGCTATGAGGCATGTAATGGTCAGGCTGCACCGACGTGAGGTATGGGTGAGCTATGATTCATGTAAAGTTTGGGTATGATCACATAATCTACTAATATTTCTCCGTTTTCCCCAGCTAGCACGATGGATTCCAATCACGACTCCTCGTGGTAGGTCTCGATAATGCCAACTCGTGTAACAACAGTGTCAGAGTCATGTACGCTATATAATAAGAGTTATAGAGATAATCAACATAATGGAAACTGTCAGAGAATGTACTCGCCGGGGGTCCTGCTGCTGGCAATACCAATAACCTGATTCTGAAGTCTTGTCTGAACAATCCAATAATCCTATAGACATCATATAATACAATATTGCATCAGACATTACTCTAACACACAATTATAATACACTGGACTCAGGCTACGCTAGGTATGACACTGGTCAACTAGGGTCAAGTGTGATTCTAATTGCACGGTGTCGCGTCTGTAATTGCTGTGCAAGACAGACAGTCAAAATAATATGGGTCTTGTCAGTACGTCAGTGTACATATGGCAGTCTTCTAACACTTTACATGGCCACAGGTCAATGTAGCTACGGGGTATCCGTAATTACACTCGGATCACCTAGTACATATACATATTATACATATTATTAACTAGCATTAATACTTACAATATACATATATACCAAATTAAATACATATACAATACATATACATATGTAGATATATACTAATTGAGTAATTTACTATATATATATATATATATATATATATATATATATATATATATATATATATATATATATATATATATATATATATATATATACCAATATTAATATTAACATATACTAATACTAATACACTAATTGAATTTATACTATATATATATGTATACATATACATACCAATTATATACATTTTAAGCATATACTAAATACATATACAAAATATATATATATACATATACCAATGAATAAAATACATACATACTAAATATATACACATACTATGCCAATTGAATAACACCCATATACAAAATATATACATACATATATACTAATTATATATTAAATACATACTAAATACATACATGAAATCACGAAGGAGGGCAGGAACGAACCTGCGCACGGGCACGACGACGATGACGGCGATGTTGACGATGACGATGGTTACGACTAAGGCGATGATGATGATTAAGGTGGTGGTGGTGATCATGGCGGAGATAACGATGAAGATGATGGTGATGGTAATGGTTATGATGAAGATGATGGTGATCGGAGCTCGGCAGCTCAGGCGATTCAGGGACTGGGGTCATGCGAAGCTGGAGAGGAGATGGGAACGGTGGTTCATTGGGTGCTTGGGGTGCAGCGGCTTCTCCGTGGTGTCGAGGAGGAGGAGCTGGGTTCTGGAGTCGGCTGTTCAAACGAGAGGAGGAAGAAGGGTCGGACTGTTGTTCGTCGATGGGGGCGGGGTGTGCAGTGGAGGATCTCTGGTCGAGGGGATTCCTGGTCGAGGTCGTGTAGTGGCCGTCGTCAGCTTCAGGCGGCGGGAGGAGAGTCGGGGTCGAGGAGAACAGGGAAGTCGAGAGGGGGAGGACGAAGGAGGTGGACGAAGGAGGTCGAGTTTGGAGAGGCGGTAGTGGTGGGCTTCGTTCTGGTGGGGAGATGAGCAGCGGGATTCCGGGATCTGGGTCGTCGAAGGGAATGGCGGAGGAAGGTGATCGGAGGGAGAGGGAAGAGGTCGGCAGGCGGGTGTAGTGGATGACCCCGGCGGGAAGAGTCACCGGTGTGATTCGGCAAGGGAGCCGGGGTCTGCTGAGACGGGGAGGAGAAGATGTCGGGTCGGGTTTCAAGGTGCAGTCGGCGTGTGGGGGCGGTGAACTCCAGCGAGGCTGAAGGAAAGGGGGTGCGGTGGCCGGACCTGGTGGACTGGCCGGAGGAGGGAACTGCTCCGGCGTCGGGTCTGAGGGGAGGAAGGAGGTTGAACAGGAAAGGATGGGGGGTTGTCGGCTGAAACTTGGGGTTTAAAAAGAAAAGAAAAATAAAGAAAAAGGGGGAAAGAATATATATATATATATATATATATATATATATATATATATATATATATGTGTGTGTGTGTGTGTGTGTGTGTGTGTGTGTGTGTGTGTGTGTGTGTATAGGTCTTGGTTTGACCTAGAAATTGACTTGGTCAAATCCCCTTGGGATTGGTCCTTGTCATGGAGATATTTCAAGGGCCATGATTCAAATGGGTTCAAAATGAAAGGCTATGATGCATTGGTTCAAGGTTTGGAGGACCATGGTTTTAAAGAGGTTGATGTTGAATTACACACTCCAAAAAATCATGGAAAAATACACATGAAGGAGAAATGGGTTTATTCACGTGTCGTGTCCAACGTAATGGACACCTTAATGCACTTTTGCATAAAAGTGCCCAACAATTGGAAAATTGTACAAGGTTGGGTTTAAAGGTTTAATTTAATTAAAATAAATGAAATAGGTGTTCTAAAATTAATTAGAAGTACAAGGGACTGAATTTAAGTGGGACACAAGTGTCATGAATGAAGAAGACTCATAATAGAATATTACCCTAATTTAGGTTGCACGAAATGGGTCGAGATTGTGTCTCCAATTTTGATTGGAACGCACAACGATACAAAGTTGAATTTATTCGGATTTAAATAATAACGTCCGCGACAAAAATTGTGCGGCTAAAATGAAGCACAAGAGAACATAATTATAAGTTACACAAAGGTAAGAAAAGAAGGCAGGCACGTCTAGGACAAGGTTGTGGAATTTGTTGGAAGGCAAAAGCTAGGGTAGCGCTCCAAATACCGAAGCAACAGAATGTGCAACAATCAAATAAAATCACGGTAATTTAAATATAATTAGTTATCATAAAAATTATTTACACATTAATTATAAAAGACGAAAATATCCCTAATCTGAAATGTGGGGGTGACAACTACATCATTCCCCACTGAACATCTGAACCCGAGCTTCCTCCATGCTATTTGCTGATGTTGTTCCTCCAAATGCAGCTGCTGATTTGTCCCCCAATTCCTCCTTTCTCACCCTCTGATACTGATACTTCCTAGGGTATAACCATCAACCACACACACACATAGACACACTTAATTGTGTGGTACTAACCTACTGTGATAACTATAACACACCTCACACATCAATTCCATCTGATGCTCGAGTATTCAGTCCACACATAGACATGTACACACTCAAAATTGAACCCATCTACCCTTACACTCACTCATTGTTGTCAACAAATCGATACTAACCACCCCCCAGATACCTGCAGTGTTAACCATCAATAAAACAAACAACCACAACTCAAGTTTCTCCCTATCACAAAAGATCCGCACCCAGGTTCCCTCACTTGCAGGACTGGATGCAGTTTACTGCATTCTTCACCCATAGCACCAATATCTGCAAATACACTAGCATGTGCACCCACAAGCCTGTGCACCACCACAACATACTCCTGCACACCAACACAACATGACACAACACCCTCTTTAACAACACTCATCCTCAGAATCAATCAACACACTAAAAAAACCACAGACACAATCTATATTAATTGATACACCAATATAATTATCATCACATGTAGTACTTACTGTTATTAGCACCATTCTCAATAAATCCTTGATATAGAATCACTAGCACTATTGGTATGGTAACACTAGCTCCATCATTATATCACCTCATCACACTTATTAGAACTCATGATCACTTGCACTTCTATAATACCCATGCTTTACATCAATCTCATGGGCAGGCATATGGTTTCATATCTCAATTTATGTATACGTATTTCCCTTTAATCCTTTACAGCCTGTTACACTAGTCTGTGATACACTTCATACCTTGCATAATCCATCTTGATATTTTCCTACCCACGGCACACTCATTAATATCCTTTATGCATATACATTTTTTTACTCTTGACACACCCAAATATCAATCATCAAATTGAATATTATGCTCCATTAACTTTCAATACAATTTCCTCAATATTTAATTGTTTATATGGATCACCCAGCTATATAAATTCATGACTATCCAGGACGGGTATGCTGGATCTGATACTAACTCTTGGAACTATTACTGATACTCTATACTCTCCTTCTACTTATAGTACTATAATGACACCTATCCTAGAGCTATTGCTACAAGGTACTATGCTATGGTTATCTCTAGATTAATGCCTACTGCTCACATGTCCAACCAAAAAATACTTACAACTCATAAGTCATACTCAGTCAACACTAATACAAGACACAGACATAATTGCAAGTAACCAATTATCATACTAACAAGGAATCCTCAAAGAAAATAAGCTCAAAAAAGAACCGGATCAAGGACTAAAGGTATCTTTACTGCTAGTAAAGAAATAAAACGATGGAACAAAGTCATGTAATAATGGAAATAGATAAGTATCGAGATGATACTTTAAGAACCATTTTAAGATACAACCTGATAATCATACATGTCTGTCCAAAATTATGACACTCAGAATCCTCGCCACGCCAGTAAGCATAGATGCGATAAACGACAGGTTCCGTAACTAAGGTATGCAACTCTATAATTATGTCATCTAGAATCTTCGCCACGCCAACCGGTATGGCTGCGAGAGACTCTAAATTTCATAACTAAAGTATGTACATCTAAGTCAGGTTCCTACGTTCTCGTCACGACAGCTAATATGGCTGCGATAAACTCTAGGTTCCATAACCAAAGTAGACGTTTTACCTTTCTCACTGTCCTTATCAATATATGTCATCAGATGATACCGTAAATTTTAGCCCATAAAAATTCATCTCGATATAAAATCAACTCAACAACGATACCAAGAATTAAATTTAACAACTGGTCAACAAGAATCAAACTCAACAATGATACCAAGATTTTAATTTAATAACTGCTCAACAAGAATCAAGTTCAATAACAACAAGCGAGAGCGGACGGAAACAAGGAAAAAGATTTAAATTAGAAATTATAATAAGATTCTTAAGGGTCGTCCCAGGAATCTCCCAAAATTTTGTGATTGAGTATCCTCTCTCATCCTAGTATCCTATATCTTATATCATATCGCAGGCACGTAGTAGTACAACTAAGACGTCGCACTACCACGACATCGCACAACTTGTGAAGTTTGACCTGCATGGGCTACCACTAAAAACGTGTCATGACCCGCACCCGGTATAGGGGCACGAGAGCGTGGGTACGTCCAGCCTACGCCGCAGCATCGACGGTAGAACGCTGTCTAGGTCATCTAACTATCTAATCAATCTCACATGAATATCCAACTCCATAAGGAGACGCAGATATCATAATATAATATGGAATATACTCAATCACATAAGCTAAAGCACGATGAGATATCAAAGCAAGCAAATAAAATACAAGACAAGTCTAAACAACAATAAATAATCTAACCTGCAATCAATAACATCCAAGTCTCCAAGTATGTCGAAAACAAGTCCTCTAAGTCGCAGTCTGAAAAAAATATCCAGTCAGGATTGGAACGAAATACACCTCTAACAATATTTCTACATATATTGACAAAATCTATAGCACTGTGTAAAGAAATACAAGACAGATATGAATACTGGCAATAAGAAATATTGGAATAGAGAAATACTGGAATAAATAGAATACTGGAGCATATCATCATCAATGTACATCTAGCAATGAAATAGAAATCCAAGTACACACAAGAACAATAAACTGGTATGTAAGTGTGTACAAGAACCATAACTAGAACATGTGGAGATGCTAGATCAATATACTAGAGATGCATGCCAATAATCATCTAACTAAGTGTGTGAAACATCAGCATATCATGTAATCGGCTTGGGACTGATAAGACTCATTACATTGATTAGCGATCATCCTTGTAAAGTCAGGCTAACCACATGTAACAGCGATGAGACATGTAATGGTCAGGCTGCACCGACGTGAGGTGTGGGTGAGCTATGATGCATGTAAAGTTGGGTATGATCACATAAGCTACTAGTATTTCCCCATTTTCCTCAGCTAGCACGATGGAATCCAAATCACAACTCCTCGTGACAGGTCTCAATGATACCAACTCGTGTAAATAACAGTGTCAGAGTCATGTACGCTATACAACAAGAGTTATAGAGATAATTAACATAATGGAAACTGTCAGGGAATGTACTCGCCTGGGGTCCTGCTGGCAATACCGATGCCTGTTTCCGAATCTTGTCTGAAATCCAACAATCCTATCATATAATACAATATCGCATCAGACATTACTCTAACACACAATAAAAATACACTGAACTCAGGGGCTACCCTAGGTATGACACTGGTCAACTAGGGTCAAGTGTGCGTCAAATTGCACGGCTGTCGCGTCTGTAATTGCTGTGCAATCAGACAGTCAGTGATACGGGTCTTGCCAGTACATCAGTGTACATATGGCAGTCTGCTAACATGCTACATGGTCACACTTGGGTCATCTAGTAGATAGACCAATAATATATATATATATATATATATATATATATATATATATATATATATATATATATATATATATATATATATATATATATATATATATATATATATATATTATCTATCATACACATTAATACTAATTAATTACAATTATAAAAGATATATGCATTTAGATACTTAATAGAGTTTATATTATATTATATATATATTTATATACGTATACATATACATACTAATCAATTTATACTATGTACATATATACATATATTAAACAGGTACTAGGGATGCACGTACAATACGTATACATATATATATATATATATATACTAGTTTAAGAAGTACATTACATATATATATATATATATATATATATATATATATATATATATATATATATATATATATATATATATATATATATATATATATATATATATATATATATATATATATATATATATACCAATACGTATGCTAATACGTACATACATATATCCATACAAATACGTATACGCAATCACATGAAATGACAAAAAATGCGGGCAGGAACGAACCTGCGCACGGGTACGAGGACGATGACGATGGTATGGTGATTTCAGCGAGGTTGTGGCGACGAGGATGGGAAGGAGATGACGAGGCTAGGTAGTCGACGAGGGACTGCAGGCTGGGTTCACCGGAGGGAGGTGGCAGCGTAGAGTCATGGCTGCTCCGGGGTGCAGTAGGGGACGTCGATGCTGTCGAGGTTGATGGGGCTGGTGGTGGTGATGTAGAGTTCATCGAGGGAAGAACGGCGAGGGAAGGAATGTGCTGTAGAGGCGAGCTCATGGAGCTGCTGTGCAGGTTGTCGGAGGAGCTCAGGCAAGAGGTCTGCTCGGGAAGATGAAGTCGGTGAGGAGTGGTCGCTGCTGGGGACGTCGACGAGGGAGAGAGAAGGCTCAGGATCCGACGGGGAGGTCGTTCAGGCATGGTCGGGTGGACAGGGATGAAGTCGCTGCTCGTCGGTGGAGGTGATTCTCAGGCGGGGTCGGCTCAGGTTCGAGCGGTGGAGGACTCCGTCGAGTTCTCCGGCGAGGGGGAGGCAGTACAGCGTTCTGGTCAAAGAGAGGCGGGGAGCTCCGGGCTGTCGTCGTGCTGGCGGCGGTCCCCGTCGTGGTGTCGTAGGGAAGAGGACAGGCGGAGATGTCGTTCCGCGGTGGAGGAGTTCGCGTATGGAAGCATCAGTAGCAGCCGTGGGAAGGAGCTCGGCCGGGGTGGCTACTCCGGGCTCCGACGGAGGACAAGGCGGGTTGGGACAGCGGCTTGGGTCGACAAGGTGGCTACTCCGACAAGGATGCCGGTGGAGGGTTGATGGGAACATGGAATGAAGGTGCATGAACAGGATGAAGAAAGGGGTGTCGGTTGGAGGAAATTTCTAGGTTTAGTTTTTGGAAAAGGAGGAAAGGAAAATGGGTTATTTATATGTGTAGGTCTTGGTTTGACCTAGAAATAGTTGACTTGCTCAAATCCCCTTGGAATTGGGCCTTGTCATGGAGATATTTCAAGGGCCATGATTTCAAATAGATTCAAACGAATGGCTAGGATTGCATCGGTTCAAGGTTTGGAGGGCCAGGGTCTTAAGGAGCTTGGTGTTGAATTACACACTCCTAAAAATTATGGAAAAAATATCCATGAAGGAGAATTGGGTTTATTTACGTGTCGTGTCCAACGGAATGGACACCTTAATGCACTTTTGCATAAAACTTCCCAACAATTAGAAAATTGCACAAGTTTGGGTTTAAGGTTTAATTAATTAAAATAAATGCAATTGGTGTTCTAAAATAAATTAGAGGTACAAGGGGCTGAATTTAAATGGGACACAAGTATCATAAATGAAATAGACTTGGAATAGAATATTATCCTAATTTGGGTTGCAAGAAATAGGTCGAGATTGTGTCTCCAATTTCGATTGGAACGCATAACGATACAAAATTGAATTTATTCAAAATTAAATAAACATGTCCGCGACGAATATTGTGCGGCTAAAATGAAGCACAAGAGAACATAATTATAAGTTACACAAAGATCAGAAAAGAAGGCAGGCATGTCTAGGATAAGGTTGGAAATTTGTTGGAAGGCAATGACTAGGGTAGCGCTCCAAATATCGAAACAACGGTAAGGCGCAACAATTAAATAAAATCATGGCAAATAAATATAATCCTTAATAATTAATCCCCCAAATTTACAAATTAAATCTATCGCACTATATTTCTGTCAGGACTCCATCTAGTGGGCATCTAGGTCTAGTCTACTAACTCATGCATTAATAAACACTATACAATATAATATATATCTATACACACATCATGAAATATTAATACATTAAAATATAAAAGACAAAAATACCCCTAATCTGAAATGTGGGGGTGACAGTGTCGGGGAGCCTGTAGCAGTGATATCATGTAATGGGCCTAGCTCTGATGTAGAGGCTACGGCACCATAATAATAAATATATATATATATATATATATATATATATATATATATATATATATATATATATATATATATATATATATATATATAATCATCCTGTAGCCTGTGTGTCGCTTCCCACCCAATGTAATCACACGTCTCATGTCCATAACACGCAAGATCATGACCTCTAACTATTACAGCGAGTCATAATGATATCTATGTATAATGCAAGACTATGACACGAATCCTATAAGCCTATACAGAATCACCATGAATAACTCAGGAAAGATTCTGTCTCATGAATAGTGTCCGATGTCCTATGGTATGACGTACTTGATAAAACAAGCACAAAAATATAGGATCGTGATATCAACTCTCTAAGTGACGTTACATGACTCCGCATACGGCGTCGACACCCGAATATTATTCAGATGTTAAGCAACGTCTCACGGTCCTAGGTTGAACAGATACATCACAGAAATAAATCAAGAAAATAATATGAAAGCAAGTACTGCAAGTTTGGCAAGGTACACTTGTTTGGGGTTTGAATTCCTCCAATTGCTCTAGTGTATGTGAAATCTTTAGGTACACCTCCGGATGCTGAAATAAATATTACCATCACTCTCAGAAGACATAAAATAGCTAGAATGATTACCCATAAGTCTAATTTGGGCACATGGACAGAATTGACAGTTTCTGGTCAAAGCGGGTCCACATGTGGCCCACTTTGCACAAAAAATGTGCCAGAGATAAAGTTTTCCAAATTCGTCAAACTTAGTGTCTACAAGTCCAGAACGATGGTACGAACCCAACAGAATGTTCAGAACTAGATTTTGATGAGTCGGTCACAAAATCGCCCGTCAAGTGGAGCCGTGGGACCCACTATACAGGATTTTATCAACGTTCTCTGAATCGAACCAAACTTGGGTCACAGGACCAGCGTAATGCTACAAATCCGATGGCGCAAGTTTCGTTGTAAAATGACAAGCACACACAAAGTTACAACGAGTTTCAGAATAGACCCGATACAGGGCAATTTCGACGGATATGCGTTGATTTCGGTGTGCATGCACATCCAAATCAACTTTCGCAAAATTTTACACGTCTGTATTGATGATACGCACTCTTTTGTGCAATTCGCACACGACGAAGTTGCCTCGTTTAGCGGGATGCACCCAGTTTCGAAAAAATTTGGGTTTTAAAAACCAAGATTTTGGTCAACTTCACCCGCGAATAAAACACAAATTACAGCACAATAAAGTAAACTAATTACAAGGTTTAAAACTTGGTTATATTGTCTAATTTACTGTTCAAGTTAGTTTTAGAATTATTAACTAGATTGGACGTAAAACGGCCGTGAACTTGAGAGTTCGAGATAGTTTATGATCTCCAAAATTGGGCTATTTTTTCTGTTTTTGCGTCGTGGTTTACGACCGACATAGGACACGATACCCCAATCTAAATACACAGGGTTCGAGAGGGTCACACAGCGAACATGTCGCAATAGGCCGTTTGAGAATCGACACAGCGAGGCTGAAGAAAGACTCACAGGAATAATGTGTCAAAATCAACTGTACTGCGTGTGGACGGGGTAGCGGTGCACTGTTGATCTTCGGCGGCGACTGTGGGGTGGCGGTGCTCGTCGGTTGCGGCTACTCGGTCGTCGGCGGGTCGTCGGCGCCGTCGTCGGGGTGGTAGTGGGGAGCTCGGGGTCGTCTGGTGGTTGTGATGGTGAAGATGGTGGGGTGATTGGCTTAAATAGGAGGAGGGTGGCCGACGATTACGGGAAGGTGGACCGGAGGGTTTGTGGCGGGGAGGCGAGCAGTCGGTGGCGTCGGGGTAACGGTCGACGGCAGAAATCAAACGTCGGAAATGGCTGAAATAGTCAGGATTTTGAATTCTACTATTACAGTAGAAATAGGTACGGGTCGGGTCAGCTTGGCGGGTACGGGTCGGGTTCATATCCGACCCATTAGGGTTGGTTTGGTTTAATTTTGTTTGGTTCGGTTTGGTTCAATTGGTTCAGGTTGGTTTATTCTGGTTTATTTAAAAATAATATTTTTAGCTGTTTAAAAATAGTTTTTGAGTCCAATAAATTCCAGAAAAATTATACTATATCCAATTATTTATTTTACACTCAAAAAATATAATTTTCATAATATTTTAATATTTAATTTAATTCACAAAAATATTTATCCCTGAAGAATATTTATTTTAATTATTAAAAAATCACAAAAAATCCCAAAAATTTATATTTTACTTTTATAAAAATTCGGGTGTTTACAACATCAACTTCTATCGTACTCTTCTAATCTATCTATCCGAACATTAAACTATGAAACTCCTTGTAGGTCCGTTCTCCTTATCCATCAATATTTTTTTTGTCGTTTCTAGTTAATCATATGATCATCTGCCATCAAATACAAATTCTTGTAAGATGTAATTACCCCAAATTTTTAATCTTGTCTATAGAAAAGTCCATCATTTTTAAAACTTCTACTCCATTTCAAGTTCTCGTATCCATCATATCAAATTTCAAAATTTCTACCTACTAAGTATGTTCTCCCAAGTCAGCAATATCTCGTATTTCGTTTCACTTGACATTCACTTCTAGTATCCGATATTCAATATCCTTGCTCCAATTCAACTACTTCACTATTAATGTTCTTCTTTTGTAGCTTACCTTCAATTGTATCTATAAATCTGAATATCTTATTATATAATCTCTACCACTTCAAAATTTTATTTGGTTCCATCCAACATGTTTTGAAATCCAAATTATGTGTTTGATCATAATATTGTTTCCTTTATCACCCTTGGACACTTGCATTCCATCCAACATAAATTCGTTTTCACTTGAATATTCATATACTAAAAATTCATCAAGGTTTACCAATTTTTATTTGACCAAAACTTAGCTATTTTTTCTTCAGTTTTCTCAACCTATAACCTTTGAAACACAAGATTCACTACGATCTTAGCACCCTTAAAGTTTTAAATCTCCAACTATTTTTATTATCCTTCGTCATCAATTCATAATACTAAGGTTTTTAAGATCCATCATCATCCTTGACTTCCTCATTAGTCCTCAACATCACCCAAATTTTTTTTACCTCTCCAATGATCAACATCTCCTTTCTTCAATCACATGTTCTTATTTTATCTCTTTTATTGCTTCAAAACTTAGATTCACTCTTATCAATTCTTTAATTTTTAACATTGATGTTTCGATTCTTAAATATTATTTCTTCTGATAAAATCACTCCGGTGATCTCGTCCAGTTTCTCTTCAGAGTTTCAACTCCCCATCCTTCTGGCCTATGAAGTTCATGCATATGTATCTATCGTTAAATACTTCTCTATTATCTTTTATACTCATTCACAATTTCCACTTGTCATAGACCTTGTAGTCTCTACCAAGAGCTCCACCTATGTACGACTCCTCAAATGTTCTAACAAGAATAACAATACCAGGATAGACAATACTATAGTCAAACTGGTATGGCAAAATATTGTAATGAATCTGGTACACGTCAATACAAGAATGGAGTTACAGAAAGATATAATAGATGGTGAAGAACCTTGTTTCAAAATATTTGCTCGATCTTCCTCAGAAGTAATCATTTCTGAAGGCACATCCATATAATCTTGGAATCTATTATCAGACTCTGCAATCCATCATCGACTAAGTAACCTTTTAAAAATTCCAAATTCCGTGACCTCTATTCAAGTTCAATCTTTTTTTTTTAAATCTCGAATCATTCTTTGTATTCCTTGAATTCAATAAGCTCTCAATGTTAATGTTTCTACGAATTACTTATTTCATTCATCAATAATATATGTCACTAAATTAACTCTTGGCCTCAAAATATTTATAATCTTCAAATCTTTATTTACCAATTTAACCTTATGATTTGAAATAAAATACTCAGTTCATAATCTTGTTATTGATTTTTATTTCTCAATTTTAAGTTATTCCCCAAGAGTCATGTATTATCTTGTTTCACTCATTTATTAATCTCTAGTTTTCATTGTGCAAATCTATTTTAATATTTTGATAACTCTCGATTCAAAATTTTAATTCATGACATCATTCTCAATACTTCTTCAATCCTTAAGAATATAAACTCAGATCTCGAAAGCATTTAAAAGATATCATCTATATACTTATCTGAATTCATACCCTTGAAGAGTCATTTTTAAATTAGGAGACTGATAATCTTCAAACTTACTTCGCATTTCCTATTCTCTTGACCTGCCACCTTTGCAATTTACATAATACCTCAAATTTCAAAATCCTTTTTTGTTTATTTTTGTGATCCTCAACATCATATTATAAATATTTAAACTATCTTGAATGAACCACTTATAATTTCAAATCCTTATTTTGTCGCCTTCCCTAAAATCTCATGTTCAATATTTATCAATTTATTCTTATAAAGTATTGGCAATCCAAAAAGAACTCAATCATCAATCCTTCCAATTCATTATCATGTCCTCCTTGATCATATTTAGTTTATACAACATTATTCTAAGCCTGATTTATGCAACCCCTTTCTATTTCTTTGATTTCATATGCTATATTTTCTATTCTTGATTTTTGCTATCATTCTTCAGTCACTATATATTATGAGTATCATACTACCATCATCAATTCACACTCAAAAGTATCATAATATAATCACTTTATTCATCGATGTATCTAAGATATTATCCAAAAGATATATCAAAAGTCTAAATTAATCACTTCCTCAATCCGATGTTGAATGACTAGGGTTCTCTCTTCGTTGTTCAACCTGAGTGTAATTCCTTATTTTTATGCTCATTAGATCTACACTAGAGGCACTGTATCCTCCGTGGCTCCTGCTATGCAACCCTTCTTGATTGCATTCCTTTCAGCCATGTTGAAAGTCGCCATTTCTGAGGATATAGATGAGCAGATAAGGAGTTTCAAAGGAATAAGAATTCAAATGTTACAAGAATGAACAAATATTCAAGGATCAAATGAGTATGGAAATTATTTAGATGTGATTGAGTATTCCCTCATCCTAGCATCCTAGGTTCCTATCGCAGACTCGCAGTAGTACGTCTAAGCCGAAGCACTACCACGATATCGCACAAATTGCGAAGCCTGACCTGCATGAGCCACCATAAAAAAGTGTGACTACCCATACCCGGAATTTGGGCATGAGTCGTGGGTACGTCCAGCCTACGCCGCAACATCAACGGTTGAACGTTGTCTAGTCACAATACTATATATCATAGCTTACAATAATATATAACCTGTCGATGATCTCAACTCCATAAGGAGGACAAGATGAATATAAATATGACAAAAATATCAATACTCAATCACATAATTCTATAAGGAAGAGGAATGACACGATAATGATATAATAGAAAAGAGAAGTCTAAAAATAATATATTACACATCAACAAGTCTAGAGTCTAACTATCTCAATAACAACATAAGTATCCAAATAAAATACACAACTCAGAGTATATCAAGTCTAATCCAACTACAAATGAATGCTAGACTCTTAGCCTCTACTAATTGATCCAATATGGGAATGTGATCCTCCTGAAGCTCTTGGGTGTAATCCTCGTCTACTCCGGGTCCGTAATAAGTAGAGCATAAAGCCTCAAGATCCTCTGAAAAATATTATCCAGTCAAGAGTGGAGCGAAGCACATAAACTAACAACAGTTCCATTAAGTTAACCAAGACTATAAAACAGTAAGCAATAAAAATACAAGATGGAAGAAATACATGACAATAAGAAAATTGGTATGCAGATAATCATATCAAAGGTAATAATGAACTGTAAATAAACAAGGAATAACTGTATCAGTAGGTGTAAACTGAAAAAGATATATGAACAACCACTAAGTGCCTTGAAATATCAGTTATTATGTGATCGGCTTGGGACGGATCAGGCTCTACTATATATGATTGGCTATGCATAAGTACAGTAAGGGATCAGGTCAATCAAGTATGATTGACTATGCACAAGTACAGGTAAGGGGATCAGGACAATCATATACGGGGAGCTATGCACAAGTAATAAGATTAGGCTACACCCTCGTGTAGTAAGGGCGAGCTATGCACAAGTAGGTGGTGTATGATCGCATAATCAACTAATACTTCTCCATCCCCGGCTAGTACAATGGATCCAATCATGATACCTCATGACCGGTATCTATGATACTAACCCGTATATCCACTGTGTCGGGAATCAAAAATAACACTACATACTAGAATCATAGTAATCGTCAAAATAAGAAAACTGTCAAAGAATGTATTCACCTGTGGTCCTGAGCAATGCGTGGGAATCGATGTCCAAAATGGAGTCACTCTGGCCTAAATATAAAATAATAATGTTAATAGGTGATTTGGAATGATATTTATCATTAATTGTGTTGAAATATGATTTATAGGCCAAAACTAGGCCTTGAAAGTCAAATCTGGTCAGCCAGTCAATATTAGTCTTAATACTAACTAATACTTAGCTAATATAGCTATACTAGTCACTACTAGCTGATATAGGCTATACTAGAGTTAGTATATCACAATATGTATCTTATACTTAATTTAGACTTATATATATATATATATATATATACACACAATATCATAACCATAATACCCATAACCTAACTATTACCTATATCAATACTTGAAATCTAACTCCAACACTAATACCAATACCTTACTTATAACATGTTATATATACATAGCTCATATAGTATGGTATCATAGATATCTAGTCAATACCTTAACTATGTAACCTACCTTAGTGGACTAACTTATACCTTAGCTTGGTACTAGAGATACTTGAATAAAGTAAAACTATATATCAACTCAATTTGCTATTACTTGACTATCACTTAGTATCCCTAACTAATACTCTTTGGTATCATCCACTTACCCAAACTGTTATCCAAGTGTTAATTGATCAATGTGCTAATTGTAACTAACTGATACCCTAGTACCAGTAACTAGGTTAGGACAATACACTGAACCTACTCTAACTGATACTTCAATAATCATACATTCTAAGTACCTTGTCAACACACTTATGGAACTCAAAATACTCTGATGACACTTGGGATTTATGATACTAATCAAACTTGATACTTAAGATACTCAAGTATCCACTAGCTCATGATATTTGATCTGGGTACCCATCTCCACATAGGTTGCCTACCATATTACACGCATTCTCCTATCCACACTCTACTGTATATCCCCTACCGATGCATTCAGCAAGGGTACTCACCCTCTATCACTTTCTGATACCACCTTCACTAGTACCTGAACTGATACTCTCATTTACCACTGATACCCCAAACTGGTAAACCAAATTCCCCACCTGAGATTGCCCTATTCCAGCAAGGCAACCCCAATTGCTGAATGAACGAGCACTGTTGTCAATTGCACTGCTTGTGCACTGGCAGTTCACTGCACTCCACAAGTTGTGCCAATACAGCAGGCTTCCTCCAAGCAGTGAGCTACTGCATCAGTCCCCACTGAACATCTGAACCCGAGCTTCCTCCATGATATCTGCTGATGTTGCTCCTCTAAATGTAGCTGCTGATTTGCCCCCCAATTTCTCCTTCCTCACCCTTTGATACTGATACTTCCTAGTGTATAACCATTAACCACACACACGGAGACACACTTAATTATGTGATACTAACCTACTGTGATAACTATAATATACCTCACACATCAGTTCCATCTGATGCTCGAGTATTCAGTCCACACATAGACATGTACACACTCGAAACTGACCCATCTACCCTTACACTCACTCACTGTTGTCAACAAACTGGTACTAACCTCCCCTCAAATACCTACAGTATTAACCATCAACACAATAAACAACCACAACTCAAGTTTCTCCCTATCACAAAAGATCCGCACCCAGGTTCCCTAACTTGTAGGACTGGATGCAGTTCACTGCAGTCTTCACCCATAGCACCAATATCTGCAAACATACTAGCATGTGCACCCATAGGCCTGTGCACCACCACAACACACATACTCCTGCACACTAACACAACATGACACAATACCCTCTCTAACAACACTCATCCTCACAAGCAATCAATACACTCAAAACACCACAGACACAATCACCAACATGCACAATATCTACTAACACACACTGCATATGCACAAACTGTAAATCTGGGTCTGGACTGAACCCTCTCCCATCATCACACACACTATACAATATATTAAACACACCCACACACCTATATACATACACTACACACATACGTACGAGTGTGGCAATAAAATGAACACCTTGTGTTTACTCTTTAAGATACTCAATGATACACCCTCAAAACTCATTGATACACCCATCTAATAACCTAGAATCAATTCTAATATATAAAATATGGTATAAAATCAATTAGGATAGTGAAATACAATACAAACCATAAAGAACACTACTAATTAGATAAAAGCCACAAATATATATCCAAATACCGACATGCACCATGACGTATCATGATACGGTCTCCCCGTATCTATTTATGGACACGTACACCCCCAAAATATGTGGAGTGAAGTCTCTAACAACCAATGGACCTATTCTCAAACACTTGGTGTATCAAATTTGGATTTCCCTAAACTCGGCCATAAATCTCAATGTAACTATCATAATAGGTCCTTTTAGAACCTAGTTCTTCTTCTTATAGGTAGTCCTTAGCCATGGGATGGTTCCTATAGGTCTAAAACAACAATTAGAATAGGTATTGATGGAAAAAAGTTGGGATTATACCGATTAGGAGATGAATTCCTAATGAAACTCAAAATGGACAAAGGAAAGTAGTGGACACAATCTCCTCCTTGTTAGCTATTCTCCAATGGCCTCCTTGCTCCTTTAAGCTTCTAGATCTCCATAGCAATGTGTTAGGATTAATTTGGAGTAGAAATGATTAGGGAATGATTTGGCTTGGGGAAGGAGAAGCTTAATTAATAAAATGGCTACTAATGGAGTCATAACTTGACCCCTTCTCCAAGAAAAGTTGGCTGGCCACCTAGCTAGGTTTTGGGTTGATTTGGTTTAACTCAAACACCCCTCACTAATCCCTAAAAGTTTTCATGAACGGAATATCCTAAATAAAGGTAAATGTATCTATTCTAATTAAGGAATATTCTATCCATTCTGCTCACTAATTAACCAAATAATAACTAATCTAATTAATTAGAATCAATGTGATAAGTCAAGTCTACTTGAGTCCTATTGAGTTCAACCATAAAAAGTATAACTAGAAGGCTAACTCACTAACTAATAAACTTAATATAATTAATAGATATAATATAATATTTAAACTATAATGAAATGACAAAAAATACCCTTAGAATTGAAAAGTGGTGGTTACAACTGGTTGGGGGAAAGCCTCAGCTTCTCGCAGCGTCGTATTGGCTTGGAAAAGCTATTACAATGTAGGTCAGTACATTAAAATGTACTGGTAAGAGTGAGCTAACCCAACTTACCAAATCGACACGGTATTCATATGAAGCATATAAATTATTATTATGTGATCTTTCTATCTTGCCTTAGTCCAAGTTACAAGCATGTGGTATAAATGAAATGATTGAGTAAAATGTGTTACTGTTTGGTGACATTTACCTACGACCGACATAACCACATACACAAAACTTACCATTTTCTTTCCTGCCCAGAAGATACCGTAGCTTGAACAGTTTAAACAAACATAGAGGGTCACTAGCACCACAAGCCATCGTGTACTATAGTCTAGGTAGACGACGATCTTTGCAGAGCGGGTAGTGAACTTCACTACAAGTTCTTGCCTCACTCGTGCTAGTTTGTTAGCACAACTATTGAAGTTTCGTCTAGGACGAATCAGTCCCAATGTCCCGATGACCGTTCGCAGAAACCATAAACCTTGTGCACAAGTTGTCCGTGACCATGCAACATCTAAAAACTAAGTTATCAAATAAAGCAATGCAAGACAACATGAATAAAATGTAACTACTCAACATAACCCGATAGCATAGTCTACCTGCTATAATGATCGCATTATAAGTATATACTACTACTTCGCACAGTTATAGATGAATGAATTCTAGCTACAACTAAAATATAAGACAAGCACATTCACGGCGGACAAGCACGGTATTGAAGCCTACTTCTTATTATCTTGACTTTTATTATTATTATGGTATCGTTGATTGGAACGCAATAAGAGAGTCATATTCTTAAGTGTGAAGTCTTGGAAAGAAGGGTCCCCCAAAGATAAAGCCACTCATAAGTTGGTGAATCGCTAAGGAGAAAGATGATGCTTCAATACTCCTCCCGCGCGTCGCCTACTCGGTCACTTGCATTGACACGAACATATGATTAATACCTCATATACTCTTTCTCCCAGAATTCGATACGAATATGAAGTCCAAAGAATGAAAGCAATAAAATCTATCAAAATCGTTCAAGAAACCATATTCATAAAATCAATGCGAAAGCAGCAAAGCGGCATTGAAAACGAGCAATGAAAACCAACACAATGAAAAGATCCCTCGTGACTCTGTCGTTGAGTCCTTCCTCGAGACACAATCTGCTAAATGTGGGACTTGATTCATAATGAGAAAATAATCTTGATTCAATCTGTCCAGATCAACCTATACGGACAGTTTTCCTTAGCCGCGCTCCCCGTATTAGGGGAATAAGGCACTACATTCATCTTCTCCTGCATGGCCTCCATCCACTCCTGTCTGTGTTCATCTTCTATAGACTCTGTGAAACTTTTGGGCTCTCCTCGTTAGTCAGTAGCACATATTCATCTAGTGAGTATCTAATAAATGGTCAACGATCTCTCGCGTTCCTCCTCAATGGAGCCTTTAGTGCTAGTTATATACTAACAGCCTTATCCCCTTCAGGAACTGCCTCCTCGGCATGCTCATCCTCCTGAGGGTCACCTAGCCACCATCAGTAGACTGATGATTAAGGTTGGGAGCATCTCCATGTACTGGCTCCGTCCATAACTGGATCCTTTACAATGACATCTAGAAATGGGGTAAAGCAAATTAAATCTAACTCAGGCAATTCCTCAGTCTCAGAAGGCTTCTCGGAATCCTGAGTTTTTGTCATAGTCTGATCCTCGATGAATATTATGTCCCTTCTTCTGTAGGGATTTCTTTCCACAGGGTCGTAGAGTCTATAACTAAACTCATCCCAACCATAGCCGATAAAGATGTACTGCCTCATCTTTGGCTCAAGTTTGGATCTCTCGTCCTTCAGTACATGCACAAAGACCTTACAATCAAACACTTGTACGTGATTATATGAAGGTTCTTTGTCATACCATACATTGTCAGGCATATTATAGTGCCTCGTTCCCCCTGTTTAGGGAGCCCGGCTAAGAAATACTTTGTATCGTTCGATCGGATAGATTAAATTAAGATCCTTTCCTCTTTATTGATTGGTTGCTTCAGAATCAAGTCCTACATTCAGCGGATCATGCCTCAAGGAAGGACTCAGGGTAGAGTCACAAGGGGCCCTTCCACTGTGCTGGTTTTCTTAACCGTTTTTGACGCCGCTTGGTTGCTTTCTTGTTGATTTTGTGACTTACGTTTTCTTGAATGGTTTCAATGGATTTTATTGTCTTCGTTCATTGAACTTCGTATTTTATATCGAACTCTGGAGACTGAGGCAAGAGATATTGATCACCTGTTAGTGTGTGCAGGTGATCGTATAGGCGACGCACAAGCGAAGTCTTGAAGATCTCCCCTTTCTCTTCCCCGATTCACCAACTTGTGAGTGGCCTTACTTTCGATTATCTCCCTTCTTCCAAGTCTTTACTTCGAATAATTTGACTCATTTGTGCATTCCGAGCAATGATACCATGATAATAATAACTGAGTAAAGATAATAAGAAGTAAACTTGGAACACTTATGCTTATCACACCACTGCATCGTACGATCTTATTTTTGCGTGCTTGTCCGCTATGCATATATCTGTCTTATCAATTCAGTGGTAGTTAGAATTTATTCATCTATAACTGTGAAATATACATAAGTTGCAATGTGATCGCTTGAGCAGGTGTAAAATCCCCTAATTTTAAATTTTAAATTTAATTATAAATATTATATTTATTCATTTAATTATTGAATTTCTTTAGATTATTTTTTAGTTAATTAGAAAATAAATTTTATTGATTTAATTACTTATATAAATACTCATTTAGAATTATTTCACAAAACTATTTTTATTTTTGGAGTCTTGTTAAAGGGTGATAGATTTTCTAGAATTTATTTTGTGCGCAAATGTTCTTTTTGAATTTTTTTAACCTCATCTATATATGTAAATATATATGTAAATAAAATTATAGTTATTAGTAAGAAAAGAAAATAAAGGAAAAAAAACCTAAACTCCTAAACCAACCTAACTCCTAAACCAACCCACACCCGACCCCTTTAGACCCTGAACCCAGACTCCCCTGCCTCCAGATTTATCTATCTATCTCTCTTTATATATATATGTAGATACGAAACCATCAAACCCTAACCCTAATCTCTCCTACTTCCCCGTGGATGCCGTCGACCTTAGCGCCGACCCCCCTGACACCGGCGATCGCCGCCCAGGCCGACAACAACCGCCGATCAGCCGGCCGAGCGTGCCGCACACCAACAGCAGCGACCCCTACTTCAAGGCCAATATCTTTGTCATCTCTCATCCTTTTCTTGAGCGGTTTCTTCGTATATGTTCATAACCTAACCCTCTAGGATTCTCTTTAAGCGGGATGAGTTTTCGTGCCTTAGAATTGTCGAAAATTGACCGAAAGTGGGCCAAAAAAGTGACCAAGAGCAGTCCAAAAATTTGACCCAAATATCCCATATTCATGTCCAATTTGCCACCAACCAATTAAATATTTTCAAAATCTAATTGAAAGTTCTTAATATAACCAAGAATTTTACTGCTCTTTTAGTTTTTATTAGTTTGCTTTATTTGTTAAATTATTCGGCCTCCAAAATGACCAAAAACTTAGTATTTCAGAACTAAAATTTTGTAATACGGAGTGCGCCCCACCAAACATGATTACTTAGTCACATAATAATTACATCGAAAGGCACGTATGGTATATCCTGACGTGTGGGCTTTCGCAAAAATTGATTCGAACCTGTGTGCGCGTCGGAATCAACCTGTATCCGTAAAAAGTTCCTATATCGTAACTTTTGTAAACAACCATCTTACTTTGTGTACGCTCGTCGAAATATGACAAAACTTGCTCCATTGGATTCGTGGTATCACGCTGGTCCTGTGACCCAAGTTTCATGCGATTCCAAGACAGTTGAACCAACCGCCTATTCGTGGGCCCCACGATTTGACTTGAAGGACGAATTTGTGATCGGCTCACCGAAATCCAAAATTGGACATACCATTGAGTTTGCATCATCATTTAGGATTTGTTTGACCTATAATTTGTCCGATTTAGAGACCTTTACCTCTGGCACATATTTGAGTGTAAAGTAAGTCACACATGGATCTCATTTTGACCCAAAATTACCGTTTTGTCCCTGTGTCCTAATTGGACGAAAGGGTAGTGTTTTTTAGCTATCTCGTTGATTCCGGGAATCTTGGTGATATTTATTTCAGCATCCGGAGACGTTCATTCGGAGGCCATAGTTTCTGATCCCTTGTGCTTGGCGCCAGAACTTTTATGTTACGCAGCTTTCCTGTCAGGCAAGTATACCTTGCCATTATACTGTGATTTACATTCCATATGGTGTATGCATTTTATTTTTGTTATTTAGTTCATATATTTTAACTACTATATAAACTGCACGTCCAAGAATAACTTGGGTACAACGACGGTGGTGTCCTATTTTGTCTTTATTATATATTATGTATGTTGATATAGTTTTATGAGACCACCCCATTATCATGAGGTATTCTTATGTTTCATTGTCCGTGACATAGTTGTTACATGAGTATGAGTCTCATATAGGACACAAACTTGCGTATTTGGCTGGCCACCGGTGCGTATAGGACGTGCGACGGATAGGGATAAGGGTTGATAGAATTGCATGATCAGAAGCCTTGGCAGTCATTAGAGATGTCATCGTGTCATGGATATTGCATGAATAGAGCATGGGGTGGGAAGAATAACAAGTAAGGCATTTGGGCTCCTTTGTACTTTTTCTTATGTAATCCGTACGCTCCACCAGAGATGCGTGGTCAGATGACCCTTATATTATATATCTACAGGAGGTCTCTGACGTTCAGAAGATGTCATTCTTTTTAGGCCCCTGATTCTCCGAGAGAATCATGCCAATCCTATTTTTGCCAGATAGCCCATGTGTTGGAAAGTTGTTCTCAAAGTGCATTCACATAAACGATTAGGCGACCCATGGATGTTTACTTTTAGTACTTTATTGGCATGCTTCTATGTATCTTGTTACATCCCTCTGAGGACCTGGTCCCTTTTCAGGTGTAGACGAACAGGATTATCTATAGAAGTACGGACCCAGACCTGACGCTTTATACCAGATTGAGGAGGTCTTACCTTCGGAGTACCCCTGATTCTTCGCAGCTGATGAATATTTTAGTTTCTATTCTTTTATTGACATTTATCTTATATTAGAGTTTTGATCTCTTCTCTCATTTATTTTTTAGTATAGTCGATTGGCAGTGGATTTGTTTCCACCCGACTGTCATTCTTTGATACTTCATATTTGAGATTCAGTTATTTATTTCCTATTTCTTTATTTATGCTGTAGATGAGATATAGATTTCGTGTGACTTGTATCGACAATATATTACCACTTGTGGATTTGATATTCATATACATCGTACGTATGTGTTACGATCTTCCAACACATTGGAGTTGTCGTATATATACTGGCATGTTACGTATTCCTAGTCCTACGTATTCTGGGACTGGGGTGTGACATGTTTTAGTAGTGGCCCACGTAGGTCCCGAATATATTGTCTCGGCTATGTTATTATACCGAACAAGCCTGCATATAGGAATAGAGTATAGGATCTCATCCATGCTTGACTATAACTCGTCTTTCCTTTCAATTTTTCTATTTAAATGCTTGCATCCTGCTTGATTCCTGTACTCTTTCTAATCTTTTCGTCCACCTCTTGCAGAGTGATGGATTTGCATAGTGGATGTACCACCACCGGGGGTGACACACCTCCAGGGGTCAAAGTCCAAACTCGAGGAGAGGCCTCAATGACTCCTAGACTTCCGGGCCGGATGGACAGACTCACAATTCGGTTCCACCTGATCCTT
This sequence comes from Iris macrosiphon, assembly GCA_036927795.1. Classification (NCBI taxonomy): domain Eukaryota; kingdom Viridiplantae; phylum Streptophyta; class Magnoliopsida; order Asparagales; family Iridaceae; genus Iris; species Iris macrosiphon. The sequence goes on along the minus strand of JAYESA010000015.1, from coordinate 112,270,882 downwards.
CCACTGTGCCTAATGGGACTTTTTCAGCTGCATTAGTACCACAGGATGGCCAGACACAGCTGATCCAATTCTTTTAAATGATGATGCAGGAATAGAGACTACAGGCAGCCGCACAGGATGTAGAGCACAGGCAGCAAGCGGCAGAGCAGAGGCGAGAGTTTCTGGCAGTACTTGAGAGGATGGCTACACTAGCACCTGCACTAGCTCAGGCACTAGTTCCAGTACCGCAAGCTCGAGTTGGTTCAGTCAAGAACTTTGTACAGATGGGCCCCAAGCAGTATAAAGGTAATGAGAGTCTAGAGAAGACCATAAACTGGATTACCAACACCAAGAAGTTGTTAGAAGCATCACAACTGCCTACAGATCTATGGATGACAGGCGTAAGGACCCAACTAGAGGGTAACACTCATCACTGGTGGGAATCGATGGAGCGCCAGTTTGGTACACGTCAGACTTGGGAACAGTTCTTGGAGTGATTTAAGAGAAAATACTTCCCAACCACCATAAGGGATGCATTGTACTATCAGTTCCTCCATCTGGAGCAGGGGAATAAGACAGTCGACGAGTATGATGCAGAGTTTAGCCACCTCAGTAAATATAGCGCTGCCCTAATACCTAATGACTTGGAGATAGCTAAGAGGTTTCACCGTGGGCTGACTCAGGAGCTCCAGCACTACACTAGCTCATAGTTCCGGATCTCTTATGCCGAGTTATTGATAGAGGCTAGGCTACAATAGGCCATCAGCAAGGGAAAGGGAAGTCAACCGAAGGCCCAGCAAGGACCAACAAGGATACAGCAAGGAGGGCCCATCAGACGTCCTTTGGCAAATCAGCAATAGCACAGAGCAGGACCGTACTAGATTTCGGAGAAGCCCCACTGCAGTTATTATGGGAAGCACGGGCACATTACGAGAGACTGTTGGCTTTGCTTAAGGCAGTGTATAGGGTGTGGTTCCGGACAACATATGGCTAGTGACTATCCAGTGCAGCAGGCATTAATGCTTCTACCACCAATACAGAGGCCAGCACTTCCAGCACCGAAGCCAGCTCAGCAGATGACTAGACCAGGAGCAGGAGCACCTCGACCCCCAACAACCGAAGGATTTCAGCGAGGACCACTGCTACCTACTCAGGAGGACCAGTTTGCAAGGGCCAGACATAGACTAGCACAAAGGACTGGACAGGCTTTTACACTAAAAATGGATGACATAGAACAAGAGATTAATGTTATAGCAGGTATTACTCTTATTTCTACTTTTTCTGCTGTGACATTATTTGATACGGGAGCCACACACTCGTTCATATCTTCTAGTTTTATTGCCAAGCATAATATTGCCACTACACCATTACCTAGTTGTGTTAGAATTCTCACCAGGGGAGGAGCTGTATCTGTTAGTCGGCTTTATAGATCTTGTCCTGTAGTGATTCATGGCAGAGAGATTAATACCCGACTTTTAGTCTTTTCCATGCCAAACTTTGATATTGTACTTGGGATGGACTGGCTAAGCAAGTACCATGCTTTCTTCGACTACTTTGGAGGAAGCATTTTTTTTAAGGTACCAGACCAGCCGTAACTCGAGTTTGCATGGGGATCCACAGAAGTTCTTGATGGTGTTCAGCTTGCAATGGACGACGTTATTTATCATCCTATCATTTCAGAGTTCCAAGACGTCTTTCCAGAGAAATTGTCAAGACTACCTCCGGACAGAGATGTAGAATTCTCGATTGAGTTGACACCAGGAGCAGCCCCCATAGCGTCGCATGTTTATAGATTGGCAAAGAAGAAGATGGATGAGCTGAAAGCACAGTTGGAAGAATTAGAAGAGAAAGGCTTCATCCGGCCAAGTGCATCACTCTGGGGAGTACCAATTTTGTTTGTACCAAAGAAGGATGGATAAATACGTATGTGCATCGACTACAGAGCCTTGAATGCGGTGACTGTGAAGAATAAATACCCATTGCCATGCATTAATGGCTTATTTGATCAGCTTAGTGGAGCCAAGGTGTTCTCGAAGATAGACTTGAGATCGAGATATCACCAAGTGAAGGTGCGGAAGTAGGACATTCCGAAGACCGCATTCAGGATAAGATATGGACACTACGAGTTTCTGGTCATGCCATTTGGATTGACCAATGCTCCAGCTGTCTTTATGGACTTAATTAATTGAGTCTTCCATCAGTATTTGGACCAGTTCATGTTGGTCTTCATAGATGACATACTTGTCTATTCGAAGAGCCACGAGGAGTACGAGAAGAACCTGTGGATTGTCCTAGAGACCTTGAGGGGAGAGCAGTTATATACGAAGCTCAGTAAATGTGCGTTCTTCTTGGACAAGGTCTTATTTCTTGGGCATGTCATCACGGAAGATGGTATTTCTGTTGATCCAGAGAAAATCTCGGCAGTTGAGACATGGCCCATTCCTAAATCAGCTTTGGAGGTGAGGAGTTTTCTTGGAGTTTCAGGATATTAGCAATGGTTCCTGGAGAACTTTTCAAGGATAGCAGCGCTTATGACTCGGTTGACGTGCAAGGACCAAGAGTTTATATGGACCGACGAGTGTCAAGCCGCTTTCGAGGAGTTGAAGAAGCGACTGACCACAATGCCAGTATTGACTATTCCATCAGGATCAGGTCATGTGATTTACAGTGACGCATCAAGGAAAGGCTTAGGATGCGTGTTGATGCAGCATGGCAAGGTGATTGCATATACATCTAGACAGTTGCGAGTATATGAGAAAAAATATCTAACTCATGATTTGGAGCTTGTAGTTGTTATTTTTGCTCTGAAGCTATGGAGACATTACCTATATGGGAAACGAGTAGAGATCTATACCGACCACAAAAGCCTCAAGTATGTCTTCACGCAGAAGGAGCTGAATATAAGGCAACATCAGTGGCTTGAGTTGATGAAGGACTTCGAGATAGAGCTGCATTATCACCCAGGCAAGGCTAACGTAGTAGTAGACATGTTAAGCCGAAAGCCTGCAGCATACTTCTTGACGACATAGCGGGAGTTATTGGAGGACTTGCAAGAGCTTGGCATAGAAGTTGTATTACCTGGAGCAGACTGGACACTAGCCAACTTACAAGTACAGTCATCACTAGTAGAGAGGATCAATGCAGCTTTGCCTACGGATGCCAGATTCAGGAGGTTGAAAGAGAGAACAGAGGCTGGAGAGCAGACAGGATTGCACATTCATGGTGACAGGATATTACGGTATGGTGGTCGTCTATATGTTCCCAATGGAGAGATTCGACATGAGTTAATGATAGAAGCTCATAGTTTAATATATTCTATTCATCCTGGAGGCACCAAGATGTACCGTGACTTGCAACAACACTTTTGGTGGCATGGGATAAAAAGGGAGATAGCTCGCTTTGTGGCCAAATGTCAAGTATATCAGCAGGTAAAGGCTGAACATCAGAGAACAACAGGGCTACTGCAACCACTTTCAATTCCTGAGTGGAAGTGGGAGCACATCACTATGGACTTCATCACGGGCTTTCCGAGGAGTCCAAGTGGGTGAGATATTATTTGGGTAATAATGGATCGACTCACCAAGTCCGCACATTTCTTGCCTTTTAGAGTTGGCCAGTCTACAGAAGATTTGGCTAACTTATACATGAGGCAGATCGTAAGGTTGCACGATATTCTGGTTAGCATTGTATCAGACATGGATTCGCATTTTATATCTCAATTTTGGATAAGCATGCATGAGAGTCTTGGGACTCGTATGAAGTTCAGTACGTCTTATCACCCGCAGACAGATGGATAGTCCGAGCGTACTATTCAGACACTGGAGGATATGTTAAGGGCTTATATGTTGGACTTTGGAGGATCATAGGAGGACCACCTACATCTTGTGGAGTTTTTCTACAACAATAGCTATCAAACGAGCATCCAGATGGCTCCGTTTGAAGCATTATATGGAAGAAAGTGTATGTCTCCCATGTGTTAGAGTAACGTGGGAGAACGTCAGATTCTGGGACCAGAGTTAGTAGTCAACACTGTAGAGACAGTAAAGAAGATACAAGGGCACTTGCGAGCAGCATAAGACAGGCAGAAGTAGTGGGCAGATCTTTACCGTCGTCCCTTAGAGTTTAAAGAAGGCGATCATGTCTTCTTAAGGATATCACCTACTAGAGGCACTATTCATTTTGGAGGACCATTTGACGTGCTAGAGCAAGTGGGAGAAGTGGCGTATCGACTGGCACTACCACCCTCACTCGAGGGAGTTAAAGATATATTCCATATGTCGCAACTTAGGCGATATGTGGCATATAGCAGTCATGTGCTCGACCACTCCGAGATCACCATTGGGCCGAGCTTGTTATACCAAGAGTACCCCGTGGGGATCCTTGATCGTCGAGAGAAGGTATTGAGGAATCAGTCCATTTGCGTTACTCCCAATTGAACCAATTCTGATGTTCATTCCATAACTCATTCGCACAAGCACTATTCTTAAATACAATAATTTCCACTGACGATCTTCCTACCTGACTTGAATCAGTTCATGTTCCAACTCAATCCATCCAACTATTTCTGAATCTATACTAGCACCATCCAAACTCAACTAACCAAACTCTAGTATGACTCAAATCGTATAATATTTTGCAAGCACCGTCTCCAAATATTATCTCATGCTCCGAACGATCATCACAACTGATACTACCCCAGCTAGGCGACTTACCCAAATATCAAACTATGCTCTTAGATCAGCTCAGCCCAATACCTCTTCCTCAATTTTAATACCTCACTGGATGAACATCTATATTAAGATTCATGTGATCCATGAATATTTTGTTGCCACGCCATAGGGATAGTGTCATCACAATTTTAATATGGACATACTCGCCACAATTCCTAGGTCGCACAAGGAATAATTTTTTGTGCTGCTTCTACTGCCTCAAAGCACAGATATTACCCTCACCTTCTGTACAAGCACGCGTCCCAGACTAAGTTCTGATGCATCTTGTAGATCTGAGGCACATCTGTCCCTTCCAGTATTACAATGATTTGATCTGAACAAGCCGCTGCATTAACTTCATAAGCTAGTTTCACAGTCGTCAATTCATATGATTACTATTTCCTTCCAGGGCACGATGAGTCAGAGACGATGCCATCTTCAAAAATCTGTGACTCTGAATCTCATTAGTTGACTTAGGCTATTTTCACCATCGCTTCGATCTTTCAGCTGTATTTTTAGCTGAAGGCTATCCCAAGGATCTCTCAAATCTAACACTCAGTCACTTAGGCCAATCTCCAATATACACCACTCACATCCACCCTCGACGCATTCTCAAATGCGCCGTCGCAAGGGTCGTTCTATGGATCTACAATAATCATCTCTGATTTGGCAGTCAAGTCGCTAGGGTCAGTTGTCCCGAAGCTACGCTTGATAATTGTAAGTCATCAAGATAGACAGTTACTACGAACCATGCTATATCTCCTCTACAAATCTGAGCCATAACCCAAATACTCCATTCGAATGAACTTCTGACTTCGAGAACTTCATGCACTACCTCTGACAAATCTGTCAATGAAACACCGCTTAACCACCTAGAGTCTTACTATCTATCCAAGCCAAAAATCAAAAATTGCGCTCGTTGAAACCGTCTTCTATCACTCCACCGTTCTGCCCTGAATCCATCAAAATTTCCGAACTGCCATGTTCAATTTCTCGCACTACCACTTTTAACGATTCCTGAAACCATATACTTGCTCCAATTGTTATTCGTATGGTATGTTTCACAGTGCACATCCAACTTGCTCGAGCAGCACAATGTTTTGCTTTAACGTTGCTCTCTCGTTTAGCTATCTTCAAAAGTCCATCCGCCATAATCCTTGCTCTCGTTCCATTTCTTAGCCCATCTTGATTTCTCTATTTTTCGATTAGTCCACACACTCTCAATGACTCGTGCATCAGTTCCAACATAAATCTCAAATCCATATTGCCTTTACTTGTTGCCTCAATCTGTCTCAATACTGTACGTGTTAACTTCCAATCTGACTTAACATCAACTAGAATTGTCTCATGCCCGTTTATTACTTTCGGAGAATCTGTCTACCATCCCTGCACCATTTTGCCAAATTTTACTTTCGCTAAATCTTTAGACAAACTTCTCGAGCACCAATATCCAAAATCCTTCAAGTTCGTACGAATCCATCGCATTGCCCTTTCAAACCAGATCGTGTTTTATTACTCAACCAACATCTCCAATATATTGCCAAAATTTATAGTCCGTGCTCGCTATCCTTCGATACACCCATCGCTCGCTCAAGTATATCCCAACTGTTTGTTCCTTATTCTCAACTCTCTCTTTGCATCAATGAATGCTCCACCGAACTTTCAAATCGTGCAAGCGAACTCTGATATTTAGCTTTTCATCTGATCGATCTCAACTTATTTCCAATACTTGGTTTACATTAATCCTTCACCTATTGCTTGTTCCGTTCTTGTCTATCACTCAAGTCCAACGATACTTCCCTTTGCATAAGTTCGTTCTTGATCACTCAAGTCTAATGTATCGAAGAATACCCGAGTCAAATTCTATTGCACTATATACCACTTAAAAATAGAGTCGCTCTTGCGCTTATTCTCCGTCAATGTACGTCTATTCCAAACTGACTATTTCGGGGTGATCCTGTAGATTACAACTCAATATTCGCTTGCTCCATGTTCCATTTTCTAACTCAGTCGATGTGCACCAACCAACTTATATTATCGTTACCCGTGCCCATTGAGGCAATTCCTTTAAGGTCTATCCAATATATTCTAATGCCGGGTTTACTATGTGGTATATCATATACCATTTTGAATCAAGTCACTACTCGCATCATAATTTTTTGTACTGATCCAAGATCCGTTCGAACCATCCCTTATGCGTGATCCTGTCATCCCCAACTCAAGTCTGACACAAAACTCAGCTAACGCATGAACCATCTAACTTTTTATTATCAATCACGCTATGTAATTTGTGCCATATTCTATTCTCAATACTTTTAACTATTTCTCAAATCGTCCGATACTTTTGCTACACGAACAACCCGTACAACGATCTCTTCCAAGTAATCCAACCCAATACCCAACTATTTCTTATATTTGCTGTATGAGCAACTCGTGCAACACTATCTTGATATCTCCAAGCCAACTTAAACCTGCTCAGCCAATGCTCTATATGATATACCCAGCCAAAAATCAAACTCCATCCAACACATTCGCTACACGAGCAACTCGTGCAATGATCCATTCTTATCCGATACTTTTACTCACAACATGCCATAAACCAATCTTGTCTGCCAACCAACTGCTCCAATGATGCAACCAGTATCTCCCTGAACGACAAGCTAAACCAACGTAATGACACCTCTTAACTTGCTGCATAAATGCAATAATGCCACACAACTTGCTACACAAATACAATAACGCCCAACGATGCTAAGCGATCTAATAAAAACCAACAAAAGCTAATGCAACGAAGAATAACATGCACCCACAACCAACAAATATATAAACTTATTGAATGAATTATCCAATGTTGTACCGAGTAGTGCCAAGAGACAAATGACACGCGAAAGCTATTTAGAGTTTGTGATGAACCAAAGGACAAAGTCCGAGGAAATGAACCTAGCGCTCTGATACCAATTTTTCATGTCCCAATCTCCCGCAAGCTCAATCGTCCCCGCTGAACGTGAATCACCATATTGCAACACTCCTGCAGGATAATCGTTCTCATCGGAATGTGATACCGTACGAGCCTGGAGTTACGCTTGCACAAGACGATGTTGTCAAATATCAAAGTTATTATCAAAACGACCAAGTTGCAGTAAAAGTCAAGTATTGTATACCAAGCACATATCAGAGTATACGCAGTGAAGCTCTCAATAGGGTCCAATAAAAATGTCATAAAGGATAATGCCACAAAGGCGATGCAATACTCTTTCTCTTTCTCTTGCCCACAAAGGTACTTACCGTTCCATACATCATGCCTCATATATCCAAGCAGCACCACTACACCTGTGTACCTGAAATAATACCCACAAATGTGGATCAGTACACAGCTGTACTAGTGAGCGGGGTAACCCATTCGTCTAAACCGACACTAAGTAGAATAGTGAATGCTAACAGTTATATGGTAATCTTTCTACTTGAATCCTAGATTCATTTCATGGCAAATGCATGACATATTAAGGAAAACTGTAAAGCAGGTTAAACATGCAAGCATTCAACTCAAGCAAATATATAAGCAGATATAGCCAACTCGAAGGTAAACTAGCATGCAAATCGTCATACTCAAACCTAAGCAATGTGTGAACCTATCAAACCATAATCCAAGCCTCAATATCCATCCTCAAACCATGCTATAATCCAAGCATTACTAATCCAATCATCGATATGCACACTCTTACCGAGGCAAGGTGGCCGCCGCCTACACAAAAAGCATAAACCAAACCAAAGCAAAGCAAAGCAAACCAACTCTTATCTATATGAAGTCATTGGCCAAGCCATAAAGGACTGATCAACTGTAGTTCTACCCGATCCAGCGCTGAGTATCTAGCCTGCCTGGTGTTTAATAATAAATAAAAGAAACAAAAGTAGGTTTATACGAAACCCTTTCTTAGGTTTACAAACAAGAAGTACTATTAATCCTATACAAGGATGTTAAGTACAAAATTTAATCTGGGTAAATATTGCTATAGGAGTCTGATCTGCAGTCGATCACTTTGTCCCTTGGACCATACAATGATGAAGAAGTGCTGTAGAAGAAGAAGAAGATTCAAAGATTGCAAAAGGGAGTGGATGCTTGATGCCAAAATCGTCGATCACTACTCTCTGTCTGTGCTCTGGATTCTTCTCTCTCAATTTCTGACCTTTTATTTTCGACCTTGTTTCCGGCCCTTCGACTTAATCTTCGACCTTTGTGCCAATTTTTCCCAACCCTTGACCTCTGTCAATAGAGGTCTCTATTTATATGGTTTTAGTGGCAGTAACCGTCCAGTCAGCGTAGAAGCCGGACAGTGGAGAGTATGGCACTTTTTACGTGGCGGTTATAATAACTGCCACCCACATATAAATGATCTTTAGAATGAGTGTGTGACGCGTGTCCCATTAAGAGGTAATGCGTATAACTGCTACGAAGATCACGGCATGCAAGCCACGTAGATAACTGCCCCTTGCGTAGAAAAGGTTGGCGTAGAAGCCAATAACTGTCACGTTGGCGTAAAAGCCAAATAGCTGTTCTGATGGCGTAGAAGCCAAGTAGGCGTAGAAGCCCAATAGACATAGAAGCCCAATAGTGGTCAGGTCGGCGTAGAAGCCAAGTAGGCGCAGAAGCCTGAGAGATATCGTGTTGGCATAGAAGCCAAAAATAGGCGTAGAAGCCTAATGCTGCACGGATAAGTAATCGGAGTAGAGATAGCCAATTATCCTTCTTCGACTGAGGTCTTGAGCGTATTCTAGACCAGATAGTCTTGTCACTCAATAATGCAAATATAGCCTGAGTTGACGTATTTCCGAGGAGATAGTGTACAGCGTGCTCCTATAGCTGAAAATAGCTTGGTCGGCGTATTTCAAGGAGATAGCGTACATCGTACTCCGATGGTTGAAAATAGCCTGATGGCGTAACATGTAGAGGTGATGATGTGGACGTATTAGCCGTAATCATGGTTCACCCAGTCTTTGGAAGTAGAACCAGATCTCGTGCATTAAATGCAGAGATCTGCCCCCATTTTGAGCATTAAATGCAGAGACGTGCCTCGAGCTCTGTATGAAGAGCAGCTTTTGATATGGCAGCTCATTTTGTCTTCTGCGGAGCGTAAAAGCTCATATCTGCCTGTATAAAACTAGGCAGTATATTTCCTTGAATGCGTAAAAGTAATTTGTATCAAGAAAATGTCACTAGACGACGGTTTGGGTCTCTGTGCCGCATCATCATTACAGCCGTCGTCTGGATAGTCGTGATGTACCCTTTGTCAGGAGTCAGGTTCATTATACTGTCTGACAGGTTCATTCGTAGAATTCGAAGTGTTCCTCGTACAGCTCGTTTGAGGGATACGAGGCGTTCCTCACATAATCTTCCCACTGCATTAAAAAGCAGATGGGTTTTACGTCGTAAAGGCGAGGTAGCAACATTTATACGCTGAAGCAGTCTGGAAATACTGCATTTATACGCGGGTTGTCTCTGGAGCTTATATTTTGTGCTATTCTAGCGATGAAGCTCTGTTGTACGCCGATGGCTCTGAAGTCATGTCTTACGCCGCCCAGTACTGAAATACTGCGTATAGCTTTGCAGCGTATTTTTCATGCTTCTACAAGACCCCCTTCAAAGCTTTCAAATTCCTCGTAATTTGAAATGCTTTGAATGAAGCATGAAACGGTCAAGTCTGACTCGTTCCTCGAGGCTGATTTCTTGGCAAATTTTTGGGGATTTATTGGGATTCGATATGTTCTCTTTTGCCTATAAAAAGGCTGATGAGTTAACCTGTTCTTCCCACTTTTCCTTCTCCACACAGAGATGATTGTCGGAGTTGGTCGAACCGGCCTGAGGAAGAAGAAGATCATGCTATTCCAACATATAAGGAGCCAAAAAAGAAGGCATCTTCGAGCAAATGTCCTCTGCAATGATGGATCATGGAAGGATATCATAGCTTCCTTTGCTCGGGATAATCAGCAACTTCATATGGCGAATCGTCCAGGAGAGAGGAAGGGTCACATTTGACCACACAGCTTGCAAGCTGTATTTTCTCCTGTCGTTCATGGACGAGGGCAGACAAACTAGCCCTGTCTTCAAGTATTGAGTTGGGTCTAAAACCTCAACTCAATCTGTCATGGCGTATGGAGGATGGCCTAAATAATTTATACAGGCCCAGTTTTGTATCCTCCTCCATTAATCATTTTCTTGTTCATCGACTGTGGAAGTCGATAAACTGCTGTAGAAGACAGAAAACGAGGATAAGAAACCCTTTGTAGACGGGATTTCCCTCATATGTAATCATGAAGATGAAAAACCCTTTGTAACTGGATTTCCTTCATATGTAATCATGATTAATAAAACTGTCTTCTTTTACGCATCTGATGATTATTCGCCATTTTTGCTGTGAGGAAGCCTGAATAGGTGTAGCTTCAAACACGTCTTGAATAACTTTATGCCGACTCTGATATCTGAACTCGTTCCGTCTTTTACGCGTAACTGAAGACGCATAGAAAGTTGTCTAGCATTTAAGTTGAAGATCAAACTGTCATGCTATTTTGAACAAAGAGTAGCGTAGAATTCTGAACTGTCACTTCTAAAATATGAAGAACTTTGCTGTTCAGACCGTCATCTTCAAGAATGATTTCTCAAAAATCCCTTAAAAAGTAGGGCAAGAAATGGCTGTCGAAACTGAGTCGTCATGCTTGAACTATAGAGAAAAGACTCTGACTGGATTTCAGATGAGTTTCCAATCGACCCAAGAAGAAGAGTCATCTTCCATGTTGAACTCTGTATATTCTGGGTACTTGTAATATTTTGAGGCTAGAAAGGAGCATCTTCTGAGTGAACCCTTATAATTGGCCGTCTTGAAAATTGTTCAGATATACGCGTATTCTGGTCTGCGTATTTTAAGATATGCGAAAAGTCATAGATTCGTAGCATCTGTATTTCCTGAGCGTAGAACCGTAGGTTTGTAGCCTCTCGAGCGTAAAAGCTACCGAGCATAAAAGCATCCGGGCGTAAAACTGTAGATTCATAGTTTCTGAGCTAAAAATCGTCGACTTGTAGCCTCTTGAGCGTAAAAGCTCCCGAGCGTAAAATCATAGATTTGTAGCCTCTGAACTTAAAGTCGTAGGTTTGTAGCCTCTCGAGCGTAAAAGCTACCGAGCATAAAAGCATCCGGGCGTAAAACCATAGACTTATAGTCTCTGAGCGTAAAATCATAGACTTGTAGCTTCTTGAGCGTAGAACTCCTGAGCGTAAAGTCGTAGACTTGCTCTGTACGTGAATTTTGAATCAGCTGACTGTCCGTCTTCTCCTTTCAAATGATAGGCTGACGTGTCCCCAAATCATAACCGAATATTAAATATCAAATTTGGTTAGGGATTCGAGAAGTCTATCTGAACTCCATAAATACCCCAAGGCCTTCAGAGAAGAAACTCTTCACCTGTCTTTTTGCAAGAAACCCTAGCTTTCCAAGAACCTTTCCTCTTCGTCTCTTTCTCAAGAATACTGAGTTTTAGCAATGGCGCCGAAACAATCTTCCACCACGAAAGAAAAGAAGGTGGCCTCATCTTCTCGCTCTTCTGCCCACGCAAGCGCGACTCCCATCGGGCAGAGCGAACCTCATTCAGAACGAAGTGTCCCACCGTTGAGCTATGCGTCGGGTATTATAGGTAAAGCTTTTGGGACGAGAAAACAAAGAAAAACCCTTCGTACACGTTGTACGTGAATGCGCTAGGTCATCCTCTGTGCTGAAAGCCTCTTCGAGGAAGATGATGCACAAGGATGTTTTTCCATTTACGCCCACATTCCTAATGTGTTAGCGTAGAAACTCTATATTTTTCGCAGTCTGGCGTAAAAGCTTTGACTGTCGAAATTTGGCGTATATTACAAACTTTAAGTGTTACGCTCTGGATGAAAATTCTGGCATAATAACTCAAACTTTGGCAGTCTGGCGTAAAATGCAGACTGTATACTGCCAGCCTTGAATTTTATGCCTAGGAAATGGATTCCAGCGTAAAAAGCTCAAGTTTTTACAGTCTTGGCGTAAAAGCACAGACTGTTGATCTTTGGCAATAAGCTGCAAGATTATGAGGTCTAGTATAGAAACTGACATGTTTTTCTTATATTTTGTAGTTGACTTGCAGATCTCTCCATTGACTGAGATAATGGGTTCTGCTGCTGGGATGCTGCACTCCAATTACTTGGAGGATTTGTCCCATGTGACATTTCCTATTTTCGGACTCCAGTATCCTGAAGGAAGGAAAATCCTGATATCGTCTCAGGGAGAGCTAATGCTGTTGAGCATGAGCAACGGAGAGCCCCTGATGTATATAGACGGGGACAAGTATATAAAACTAGCCTTCTTGTTCGGGGATATGATTGATAAACAATCCCAGACGAAGCCCAAGAAGGAAGACTGGGTTTTCCCTGCTGGAGGCTTGGTCATGTACCTGCCCAAGATACTGAGAGATTACCCTATCTCGGCATTCTTCCATGCTACGCATCCGAGGAAGATGTCGTGGACTCTGACCCCCAATCTTCACGGCCAGCCGGGAAAGATATTTTATCAGAAATGATCAGACCAAGGATCATTTGTGAGCCGCCCTGCAGGCCCTGTGATGCCTTTCAGGGGATTATTTCCGGGTAGCATCCCGAGTGAAGATACTTCATTGCTCCAACCAGTCCAATTACCGACTTTCTACAATGAATTTATGGGGCATAGAGGAGTATACCCCAAGGTCAATCCTCGGACCGGTGGATGGGTTACCCCTACAAATCTTCGATGGGTTCGTTTAGCTGCCTGGGCCCTGAAGAACTTTCAGACGGAGCTGGAGAACATCGGTCTGTTTGCGGTTGTGGAGGCTACCAGTGTCGGGTTACCTCTCAACTCCCACCTGTTTTTGGCTTTGATGGAGCGGTATATCTCGCTCACTGGGACTTTCGCCACTCCGCTAGGGGAGTTGGGATTGGCCCTTCACGAAATGGCAGAGATTTTGAGACTGCCAATGGGGGATACTCCTTATGAAGAGTATGTTCCCAAAAACCGGGAGCTGGGGGATACAAACCCTTGGGTGGTGGCAGTGTACCAGGAGCTGATGAGCCATTACCTTGCGTGCACCGCCTTCTATAATGAGCCTTCTGATTTGGCTCATACCAATAAATGGGCATCCTATCTCTTCTTCTACCATGCCCGTAATGCTAAGCCAGACAAAGTCGTGGATAACAGGGATAAGCCTTTGAGCCTTCTGAGTGTGCTTAATGCTCAAGTAGTCGATGATCTTATTGAAGACGCTGGTGCTTCAGATCAAATTCTCGACGAAGGGATAGGGAAATATCCTGCAGGTACTAAAGCCTACAGTTATTTGAGGCATTGCCGCAGGCCTCTGTCAAAGAAAGCTCAACTGGCTGGCTTCCTCTCTATATGGCTACGCCGACTGGTAGTACCAGGCATTGCATCTTCGGATCGCATTCACCGTAACGCCTTATGGCCTGCAGTACGTTTGGTGTTTGGGGCAAGACTGGGGCTGCTCCCTGCCATGGTATGCCGCATACAAGCTGGCCTGAGGGCCTGTCACGCCCCAGTCCCAAAATATTATGGAACCAGGCCATGTGGCATTGGCCAGCTGACACGACTCCGAGGATATCCCAATTTAATGGATCCTGACGAAGCGTGCTACGCTGTCCTAAATCTAACAAGTCTAATAACAACAACAGGCAATGTCTAATCTCATCCACAGATAACAAGTAAATACTGAAATAAAAGACTGGAATATAAGAAACATAGTCGACTGACATAGTACAACTGAAATAAGTCTGGTGGGAACAAACCCACTACAAATGTACTGATAGTCTGAAATAAAGTACTGAATATTTGAAATGAAAGTACTGATAAGGAGAGACTGGAACAACATCTAACTAGGTAAGGAGCTCCAGTCATAGGCGGAAGGCCTACCAATCTGATCAGGGGTACTCTGATGGAAGTACCTCCAACTCCTCGTCCAGAGCAAACCTCGTCTCTATGCCTGGCCCATAAACTGTGGGATAAAAGGCCTCGTCCAGATCTGGAAGATAACCAGGTCCTCAGAGGGACGTAACAAGATACAATATGCATGCTGGATATAGTACTGAAATAAAAGTAAAGAGGGGGTGTGCTAACCATCTAAGTGAATGCAATATAAGGACAACCTAGGAACGTATAAGTAGGTGTAGGCATAACGTCCAACATCCTCTAGAGTGTGGTATCTGCAACGTCCATCATTCCGAAGAATGAGGTATCTGTATATATATAACGTCCACACTCTAAGGGACGTGGTATCTGCAATGTATATACGTCCGTAACACTCCAAAGAGCGCGGTGTCTGAATATAGGGAGTCACCGGGTCTGTGGTTCCTCTGGATACCACGGAGTCCGATGGGGGTATCCCATATGTCTGTCAGTTGTCCTTCCCGCCCAATGTAGATACGCAAGTCGAATATACGACTTGAGTGTACCGTATCTAGATGCCAAGTCTCAACTATGCTACTCTAGAATACATGCTAGTCCGTGATGCAAGTCGTACGCATCGATAGCGAATCGGGTACGCGGACCCGCATCCCAATATGAAAGTACCATCGTGGTACGTGTATAGTGCCATGGTCTATGAGGATATCAGAATACCCTCGCAGTAGTGGTTGAGTCGACTAGCAACTAGGTCAAGTACACTACTCATCGACGCAATGTCGACTACACCCAAGTCAATCTCGGATGCGCACAGTTCATGTATATTTGAAATATTTAACATTTAAATTTAAAGCAGTAAATCAGCAAGGTATACTTGCCTGCCCCGGGTAGCTGCGAAATCCAAAGCCCTGCTCCTGATGTCTCGGTAGTAGTGTCCAGCAATCCTATATAGGATGTAGTAATGTCCAAATTAGTCGCTACAATAGCACGACTAGGACACACTGTCCGTATCTACAACTGACACAGGGTCGGGGCTGTATGTATATATAGCTAACACTATTATTTATATATACACTAAACATATTTACATATATTAAATAATATTTATGTTTAGTAGTACAAAAATAATATTTATGTATTATTTAGCAATACACTGGTAATTATGTTATATTCAATAAATACATATATGTATATAATAGATAATATCCATAACATCATTTTTTTATACATACTCATATATAGTATGGTAATTTGAAATATATACATTTATATACATATATATTAATATATATACATATCAAGTATTCAAATAAAAATAGGGTATTTAAAACTCATGTATATATATACTATGTATATACATACATTTGTTATTTATAAAAATACGTACTTAGATATTTATTTTATATACAAAATATACCAAAAATAGAAATACAGTATATACACAAAAATAATACTTGATTTCCAAAATGTATTTAATATTATAGATATTAGATTATTTTATATTCTTTGTATTTTAAAAATAACATACATACATACATACATACATACATACATACATATATAATATAAATTAAAAAGAAATGATTATAATATATAATATGGAATTATACAGGAATATAATAAATATAAATACTGTTAAATACATAAAATATATTATATAGTATAGAATACGTATAAAAATACGAGATCCGTATATATGAAGCTTGCAACTGAAATTTCATGTACAAATCTTAATAATTACACATAAAATATTATACCTTATTGTTCGACAGGTCGAGGGGGTCGAGCTGGTCGATCGTCGCCGGCGGGGGTGGCCGGGCGGCGCTCCGGCGAGGCTGGGGGAGTTCGGCAGTAGCAGCCGCGGTTTGGACTCGTCGACGCTGCGGGCTCGATATCTCTCCGGTGCGTCGACGTCGTCGGCTGGAATTTTGTGGGGTGGTGGAGGACTGGACGGGGAAGGGTTCGACCAAGTATGGTGGTCGGAGGTGCGGGGGTGGCGGAGCACGAAGTCGAGGGGTGTTCGGCTGTGCTGTGCGGGCAGGGAGAGTTAGGATCGGTGCGGGCAGCTGGGGGGTGGCTGCCGGCGTCGTGGGGGCCGGAGACTCTGGTGGCAGGTGGGGGGGAGACTGGCGAGGGTGGTCGAGTTGGTATGGCGGCGGTCGGTGGAGGCTGGTGGCGGTGGTGGAGCTCGGGGATGAGGGAGTTGGGGTCGGCTGGTGATGGGTTTGGTTGGGATTTTAGTCTTTAGGTTTTGGGTTTTCTCATTTAATGAGTGAATAGTATGTATATGTAGGAGAGAGAGTGAGGGGGGGGGGGCTGCCTAGGGATTAGGGCCGGCTGTAGGTGGGGTTTGGGGAGTTGGGGAAGCTTCCACAAGTTGAGGGGAGGGCTAGGATTTAGTCATTCAAAATGTAGGGCCATGATGTGCCCTACATAAAGTGGTGTAGGTACATAGGAAAGGGGAGAAATCAAATGCATATGATTGGTCATGACCATTTCTTTTCTCCATGATGGCTTGGGCCAATGAGAGGGGGACACCTCATTGCAATTTTGCAATTAGGCCCCTTACAATTTGGTATTTGCATAATTAATTTGCATTAGGGATTTAATGTGACCAAACACCATGTTTGGTGTTCCTCATTGGTCGATGACGGTGTTTGGTGTTTTGAATGAGGCTTGTGGGTGTGGATGTGGGTTTAGGTTGGATTTGGGTCCAATATAATTTAGGTTGGGTAGCCACATTAATTAATTCGTAATTAATGTAACGGCGTTTCTAATTTAATTTAATTAAATAACCGGGAGTCTAAATTTGGTTGGACAAGGGTCGTTGGTGTAGCTGGCTCAGTGTACAATAATATCGTGATCTGGGTTGGTCAAAACTGGTTGAGGTTGGGTCTTAATTTAAATTAGAACGGGCAGCGAATGTATTTACGCAATTTAATTAATTTGCGCACGGACGTTTGTAACAACTTTTGTGCGTCTAAAATCAGGCACGAAAATCGGTATCTGGGGTTTGTTCTAGGTTCAATATGATGGGTTTACGTGTCTAGGTCAAATATGTGGAATTCGTTTTAGGGCAACAGCTAAGGTAGTATCCTAAAATAATCAATCATTGCACAAGTATCATAATACTATATATTAAATCGTAATTAATGTAAGTTAACCCTAATTAGGCTAATTAAATTATTTAACCCTAATTTCTGGTCGAGGGGGTTTACAGGGCCATTACTGAAGGGCTGCTTGCCGATGAAACACGGCGTGACAGTTTTCCCAGGGTGGAATTACCGTTCCTGTATTTGATGGGATGGTTAATTCTCCATAACCCCAAAGTGATGTCTCCCGGCTCTGGCAGTAGTTTGGAGAATAATTTCTTGTTGAATTACAAGAATTCCACCTGGAACGTGACCACAGTTTTAGACTGTCGGCGACCATTAAATTTTGCTCACAGCTGGAAGCTCTTCTGCACCATCCCCACTGTACATATCAATTAACAGGGGACGAGACTTCAGGATGAAGGTCAAGGGACGACCGCTCTTTCTCCTGAAGCTTTTTATTGGTTGGTCTGCATTAGACCTTCCCATCTGTTGTATAGAAGTAAAGACCATTGCTTCTTGGAGCCCTACCTGCCTAGTCGATTTGCCAGACAGTTTGGGTATGACCAATTGCACGTGGGCAATGCCCTCACCAGCTTCAAGTCCAGGGATGGACTTATTGATGGAGCGAGAGGATGGCGATACTTCATAATGGGTTGTACTGGAGCGACTTTTACTGTACCCGCGACTTCACTCTCCATGGAGTTGCGCATTCTCCACTCGTACGCCCAGTTTTACGTGGCCGTCAATACCTTCCATCGCAATTTTGATATGCGTGGAAGTTTTAGAATGCCTTCTTCTAAGTCCGCGGGAAGAGAGAAAATGCCGTCAGTTTCCTCTGGCGAGGGTGAAGACTCTGTCAATCCAGATGAGCCTTTGCTGACAATACCGAGAGGTGAAATACCTTCGCCTGCAGAGCCTCTGGTTATCCCTGGTAAGCGAAGGGCTCCTGTTCTAAAGGAAACTTCCCCTCGCAAGAAGAAGAAGGTTACTGGTGGTCCTATCAGGATTTTTAGCCATGAGGCTCCTCGGAGTGAGCCTGCTGTTTCCCCTGTTGGGGATAATTCTTTGACTAGAGGTCCCTTGCCTATTAGAGAGGGAGCCTCCACAATTCCGGTTGGCAGTGCCAGAGAATCTTTGCTCGAGGCTGCTGTCGCTGCTACCGCTTTAAGTAGTGGTACGAGATCGCCTTCGAGGCCGAGCAAAATAAGAATATCTTTATTCAGACAAGCAATGGGAGAAACCCCTGCTGCGTCTGTAAGTATACCCAGCGAGATTCCACCCAATGAGCCTCGAGTGGATCTCGGTGAAGACTTGGAAGAATACCTACCAGTGTCAGTTGGCACACCCCCTTCTCCAGGTATGACAGCTCGCTTAGCATCCTTAAGAAATGATTTAGCTGTACTGGCTGCAGACGTGCCGTATATACCATCGGCCATGGGTAAATGTCGTCTTTATGCCTCTTTTAGAAAAATTAACATCATGTTAATATTAACTTTCTCTTGTCTTCTTTTCAGGGGAAGACATCTACAGGGAGGGCAACGTTGACGCAACTTTTGGCTTTGTTTCAGCTCCTGTCGATGACACGGAGGTGCCTGACTTTGAAGAGGGAACGTTTTCGGGTGCTGGCTTTCCCGAGACAGTTCTGACATCTCAAGAGGAGGATGAGCCTGTCATTACGACTATGCCTCCTTTGAATATGCCAGCTACTTCGACCGTTGTTGGTGCTTCTTCTTTTATCGCACCATCTGTTGAGACGACGACTGTGGCAACATCGTCTGCAGTCGTTCCTGGAGGTGGATTCTCCGATATTGCCGTCACTCCCGACGTCCAATCTGATTTCGCTATGCTGATTGAGCAGTATACTAGTATTTTCTATACCACTTTGAAAATGCTGATATCAACGGTGCTGGAGAAAAATCTAGGTTTTGAGGCTCTGAGGAGGTCCTCCCAATTTGTGATAGCGTCAATTAGAGATTTCAACGATGCTGGGAGAGCTGATACGCTAGAGCAGATAGTTAATGGTTTAGAGCAACCCATTAACAATTATTTGCAGCTATCTCGAGGCAGCATTGACGGTCTCGTTCAAGCTAGGTATGACTCCTTAACTGCAGAGCTTTCTGTGCAATTGGAATCTATGAACAAATCCATCCAGGAACAGCAGCAGGAGATGGATAAAGATGGTGCCGAATTAGGGTATGTCATTCCCCATCTGGCTCAGTGCGAGGCCGAATATGAGGAAGAGGCAGCGAGGGTCCGCCGATTGAAAGACGAACTCGCTAAGGCAGAGGAGAAGGCTCTCTCTTTATCAAGAGCTCGCGACGTGTTGAAGGCCCGAAGGGAGATGGCTCAGCAGAACCTGACGTATGTGAGTGTCACCCACGCAGGTCTTGTACATGCTCGGTCCGAGCTATCTGCTTTGAACAATGATGCGGCAAGGTTGGAGTGGGCTCGCGCCGACGTCTTGAACTCCAGGGATGAGAGCATGATTACTCTGGCACAACAAATTCGCGACTTAACTGCTCCTCCCAAATAATGTACCTTTTACTTTTCCATGTAACTTGCTCTTCTGGAATAATAAAGAGACTTTTTCTGACTTTGATGGACCTATCGTTTTGGAATATAAATGATAGGCTAGGATGAAAGTGATATCAGAGGTATCATTAACATGACATACTTTCGTTAAGTTTTAGCTAAATGTAAAACTATTCAGGGATAACACGAATATAATCCAACTAAATTTGTATACTAAACACTATCAGAGGTAATATGAACATGATAGGTTTACAAATTAGTTAAGGATATCTATTCGGAGGTCATACAAACCTGATAGAATATAATCTAGCTAACCTTTGTAAATAGTATTGTCAGAATAAGATCTTCATCATATCCCATTAAGCAAGGGAGATTAAGCATAGTACTTTTTCAAAGATTGGCTGTTGATAGGAGCCATTAACAAGTCTCCATTAGGCTTGACTAATCTGTAAGCACCGTTTGAGCGTGTTGCTTCGATCGCATAAGAATTATCCATTTCTTTGCGATTGTTTGTATGGACTTCGGATATCGTACCAGAGGTAATATGGACGTAGTACAATACCGTGTTTTGTTGAGGACATCCCATTGGAGGATTTTTTGTGGACCTATTATTTGTTGCGCACGTTGAGTGCAAAATAATAAGTTCGAAACAAGCCCTATCAGAGGTAATATGGACATGCTAGGTTTCGTGGACTTAACACCACTGGCGTACTTAGAGTTAAGTACGAATGCTAAGTTGAGATGACAACTGATATCAGAGGTAATATGGATAAGATAATCGATAGCCAAAATTCGAAAAGTTTGTTCAGAGGTAATATGAACATGACAAACTCAACTGGAGAGCAGTTCAGAGGTAATATGGACGTGAACTGACTTTGTTTGGGGAATATGAAAATAGTTCAGAGGTAGTATGAACGTGACCTTTTTATTTCTATTATGGACCTATTACTTGTTGTGCACTAAAGTGCAAGTAATAAGTTTAAGACAAGCCCTGCCAGAGGTAATATGGACGTAGTAGTTTTTGTAGACTTAACACCACTGGCGTACTTAGAGTTAAGTATGGGTGCTAAGTTAAGATGACAACCGATATCAGAGGTAATATGGACATGATAATCGATAGCCAAAATTTGGAAAGTTTGTTCAGAGATAATATGAACATGACAAACTCAGTCGGAGAAGTGGACTTATTATCCATGGCGTACCTTAAGTACAGATAATAAGCTGAAACAACTAACACTATCAGGGGTTATACGAACGCGATAGCAGAAAATCAAAGAGAAGAACTTTACTCAGAGGTGATATGGACATGGAGAAGTTCTGATTGATGGCAACAACCCGGAAGGTTTTGTTCAGAGGTCACTTGGACATAACAAACTCAGCTGGGAGAAATTTTGTTTGGACGCATTATCAGATATTTGGAGTGAGGGAGCAAATTATCACGTTGGAGTGAGATCAATTTGCAGTGACCCTCTTCTCATTTATACATGCAAAGTGATAGCTTTGGCATCGATCATCTCTTGGATTCTCCTCTTCAGTACATAGCATGTCCTTGTGGGGTGATGAATGTATCGATGAAAGAGACAATAGTCTGGGTCATTGACATTGCCAGCCCTTTTAGGGTGTCTGATGTTGGGTAGCCGAAGCTTGTTTTCCTTCATCAATATACTGAAGTTTTTAATGATATTATCATCATTGAAAGAGAAAGTCCCCTTTGGTCTTCGGACTGCTGTTACCTGAGTCGTACGGTCTTTAGGGAAGACAGTCATGGTTGCATCATCTTCGGATTTAGAGGGAATTCTACTCCCAGCTTTGGATGCTACTCTGTTTTGTCGAGGGAGACTACCCCCAGACATGTCATTGTCCACAGAAGTAGATTTAGAAGGATCTGCCTCTGGGGGTTTGGAGTTCGCAAGGGGTGTGATATACCCTAACCCGAAATGAGTTCGTTGACAATAGGGATCACCATGCAACGGTATTCATCGTCCTTTTCCATTATTGAGGCCTGGCTTCAACTTCAAATCATAACCCATATTTTGCATAATTTTTAATGCTTGTGGGCTATATCGGTGGACTTGCATTCTCCCAGCATCAGATTTGTGAGAATCTTCTTATACAGTCGGTTGATTCCGCATTCGACCAAAGACTATTTGATGCTGATCGTCGCGAGTAGATGGAACGATAAAGATAGAATCTTCACGTGGTCCATATGTCATGATGACATTAGCTGTTGGCGCTATTCCCCATATGATCTTCCCACGTTTAGTAGTTAAGGGCACTAGGTCATGATTTTGACCTTTGACTCTGCATTTCTGGATCAGGAAATTGCATAAATCAGGAGGATTAACAGAGAGCTTACTCTGCCTTTTTACTTCAGTGGAAACACAGATATTGGGAACCCTAACTCTTTTACTTCCATATGTATATAGCAGTTCAGCCATGTGCGTAGCAGCTGATCCATAAGGAGCAAATTTATCCATAGACTGGACTTTCTTTACGCCTATGGGCTTCTCTTGGCATAATTTGGAACTCTGCACAGGTTGGCGTAGAATTGAGGAGGTCCTCAATCGGCCATCAACTTCACGCGTAATTTGGAGAGCGGGCAGATTCTTCTCTTGCTGGCGTAAAGGTCGAGAAGTTGAGAAGTCTGCCCCTTGTTTTCCCTTGCGCAGATTGCAGGGACCATCTGCCACCTTATTGGCGAAAGATATGATTTTACGCGCAAGACGCTTTTGAAATTTCTGACTTGGCGCTGAGGCATTGTCAGAAATTATGTCTGCCCCGTTAGTGACGGGCGACGAATTTTTATGCGCAGAGCGCGTTGTATTCTTATGGGTTGGCACTGAGGCATTGCCAGAAGCTTTGTCTATTCCGCCAGCGACGGAAGACTGAGTTTTATGCGCAAGGCGCGGAGGGAGCGATGCTACAACCTCGTTGGTCGGAGAAACCAGAGAGTCGGCAGGAATGGTAGGGGATGTCCGGGGCATCCAGACATTACGCATTTTCCTGTTGTCTTGGACAGAGAGAGAGTGAGAGCTACCCCCTGCTCGAAGCATCTTCGTAGGCGGATTGGTCGAACTGGATGACCAAGGTCTTCTTCGTTGACCCTACTGATACTGCATCGTGTTGAGCAATTGCTTTCTCGTCAGATGAGAAAGATGTCCCCAGCAGAGTCACCATCTTGTGTTTGATAATAAACGAAAGAAACAAAAGTAGGTTTATACGAAATCCTTTCTTAGGTTTACAAACAAGAAGTACTATTAATTCTATACAAGGATGTTAAGTACAAAATTTAATCTGGGTAAATATTGCTATAGGAGTCTGATCTGCAGTCGATCACTTTGTCCCTTGGACCACACAATGATGAAGAAGTGCTGTAGAAGAAGAAGAAGCTTCAAAGATTGCAAAAGGGAGTGGATGCCTGATGCCAAAATCGTCGATCACTACTCTCTGTCTGTGCTCTGGATTCTTCTCTCTCAATTTCTGACCTTTTGTTTTCGACCTTGTTTCCAGCCCTTCGACTTAATCTTCGACCTTTGTGCCAATTTTTTCTGACCCTTGACCTCTGTCAATAGAGGTCTCTATTTATAGGATTTTAGTGACAGTAACCGTCCAGTCGGCGTAGAAGCCGGACAGTGGAGAGTATGGCACTTTTTACGCGGCGGTTATAATAACTGCCACCCATGTATAAATAATCTTTAGAATGAGCGTGTGACGCGTATCCCATTAAGAGGTAATGCGTATAACTGCTACGAAGATCATGGCATGCAAGCCACGTAGGTAACTTTCCCTTGCGTAGAAAAGGTTGGCGTAGAAGCCAATAACTGTCACGTTGGCGTAAAAGCCAAATAGCTATTCTGATGGCGTAGAAGTCAAGTAGGCGTAGAAGCCCAATAGACATAGAAGCCCAATAGTGGTCAGGTCGGTGTAGAAGCCAAGTAGGCGCAGAAGCCTGAGAGATGTCGTGTTGGCATAGAAGCCAAAAATAGGCGTAGAAGCCTAATGCTGCACGGATAGGTAATCGGCGTAGAGATAGCCAATTACCTTCTTCGACTGAGGTCTTGAGCGTATTCTGGACCAGATAGTCTTGTCACTCAACAATGCAAATATAGCCTGAGTTGACATATTTCCGAGGAGATAGCGTACAACGTGCTCCTATAGCTAAAAATAGCCTGGTCGGCGTATTTCAAGGAGATAGCGTACAGCGTACTCCGATGGTTGAAAATAGCCTGATGGCGTAACATGTAGAGGTGATGATGTGGACGTATTAGCCGTAATCATGGTTCACCCAGTCTTTGGAAGTAGAACCAGATCTCGTGCATTAAATGCAGAGATCTTTCCCCATTCTGAGCATTAAATGCAGAGATGTGCCTCGAGCTCTGTATGAAGAGCAGCTTTTGACGTGGCAGCTCGTTTTGTCTTCTGCGGAGCGTAAAAGCTCATATCTGCCTGTATAAAACTAGGCAGCGTATTTCCTTGAATGCGTAAAAGCCATTTGTATCAAGGAAATGTCACTAGACGATGGTTTGGGTCTCTGTGCCGCATCATCATTACAGCCGTCGTTTGGATAGTCGTGTTGTACCCTTTGTCAGGAGTCAGGTTCATTGTACTGTATGACAGGTTCATTCGTAGAATTTGAAGTGTTCCTCGTACAGCTCGTTTGAGGGATACGAGGCATTCCTCGTATAATCTTCCCACTGCATTAAAAAGCAGATGGGTTTTATGCCGTAAAGGCGAGACAACAACCTTTATACGCTGAAGCAGTCTGGAAATACTGCATTTATACGCGGGTTGTCTCTGGAGCTTATATTTTGCGCTATACTAGCGATGAAGCTCTGTTGTACGCCGATGGCTCCGAAGTCATGTCTTACGCCACCCAGTACTGAAATACTGCGTATAGCTTTACAACGTATTTTTCATGCTTCTACACCTGGTCGTATCGAACTGCCGGTACCGCATCCAAGACACGTTATTATTTGTCTCCTCCATGGCCGAACAGTCCCGGTGCCCCGGAGCATATCCCGTTCGAGGAAACTAAATCCTGTGTGCAACAGGTTGTCCGTGACTAATGCAGACACCAAGTTGGTATGACGAGAAAATTGAGCATTCTCGCCCCACCAAATGACACTCACCTCAATCCAACCAACTATCCATAACCATTCTCCAACTTATGTCCCAAGGTGCCATCTCAAGTTATCTCTATAGGAACTATGCCGCTATTACACAATGCTCCAAGTGGTGCAACACCCCTCTCTCCGAAAGCTCCGTGGCACAATGTCCCAATAGTGGCACAATGCCCTCACCGATGCAGTTGTCGAATTTTGAACCACAATTGCACGCTTTGCTTGACAAAGCGTCTAAATTGATACTCGTGCATGTATGCATGCTCGTTTGTCCGTCCAAAGTGCCTCGATGTTCCAACCAAGATGATCCACTCAAGCTCCAACTGCCTACTCAAGCTCCAACTGCTCAACGTAAAACTAACTCAAGCCACAAACATATCCAACCAAATGACACACACTCTATGCACGCCACAGTACGGTAATTTTTAAGTTCCAGTCCAAGTGTTCAAGCCATTACGTATGTTCCATATTATTAGGCATGAAGGATTAGAGGAGAAGGGACAGAGCCCACTCGCCGAGTCTGATTTCGTTAAGCACCATGCCTTGCTGATACGGCCGATCCCTTGAACCCATGGTCCGATACAAAGCACGATCTACTCAATTGATATGACCGTACGAGCTGACCATGCTCTCCAAATCATCCGATCGATCGCACTAAGGAAGACGACATTATCGCTCCAATCCATCTATCTGAGTACTGCTCTGAACGAACACCTAATTTCTGTTGAACTCCGCTTACGATCTGTACATAAAACCAACTCAAATCAATACTTGTTCCTAAACCCAACAAATCAAAATGTAACCAGCTATTTTCTCATTCAATCTGACTCAGCGTAATACACCATACGGTTATGGGGCATTATAAGAGTAACGTTCACGTGGTCGAACGATTGTGAAGCTTTATTTGTGGAGTTAAAGCAACGACTCATCTCAGTACCGATTCTTACTTTTTCGGACGGACCCGATGATTTTAAGATCTATAGTGACACTTCAGGAAAGGGTTTGGGATATGTCCTTATGCAGAGGGACAAAGTGTTAGTCTTTGTGTCAAGGTAGTTAAAGCCTCACGAAAGGAACTATCCAACGCATGACCTAGAACTTGCAGCAGTGGTGTTCGCGTTGAAGTTATGGCAGCGTTACCTCTAT
Organism: Iris macrosiphon; assembly: GCA_036927795.1. Classification (NCBI taxonomy): domain Eukaryota; kingdom Viridiplantae; phylum Streptophyta; class Magnoliopsida; order Asparagales; family Iridaceae; genus Iris; species Iris macrosiphon. The sequence continues at coordinate 112,244,351 of JAYESA010000015.1, read as the reverse complement.
GGTGTGCCGTGTAAAATCTTCACTGATCATAAAATCCTCAAATACCTCTATACTCAAAAGGATTTGAATCTACGATAATGACGTTGGCTTGAACTCCTTAGCATTAGCGACTTTGACTTGATGATCATATATACACCGGGCAAGGGCAATATTGTAGCTGATATATTGAGTCGAGTGTTTATTGGGAGCTTAGATATCAATGATAGGCTGCAAAAGGATCTCAAAACTTTAGGCATTATACTCTGAATCAGATACAAAAAGGGGACGCAGGTGGCTCAGTTGCGCCTCGAATCAGACTTATTGGAAAAAAGTTATGTCTACTCAGAAGGATGACCTATTCCTAGAGAAGATGCAAAATCTTATCTCAGCAGGAAAGGCGTCCGACTTTGTGGTGAGCACAGATAAAATAATGCGGGTGAAGGAAAGATTGTGTGTTCCTAACGATGCAAACCTTAGAAAGGAGATACTTACTGAAGCCCACTATGCGAGTTACACTTAGCATCCAGGAAGCACGAAGATGTATCAAGATCTCCGTACGATATTTTGGTGGCACGACATAAAATGGGATATGGTACTGTTTGTGGCGCAATGCATGTCTTATCAAAGAGTATAGGCTGAGCACCAGAAGCCGGACGGAGAGATGCAGAACCTTGCTATACTGGAGTGAAAATGGAAACACATAACAATGGATTTTATTGTTGGTTTGCCAAAGACGCAACGGAGAAATAATGCCATCTGGGTCATCGTCGATCGACTCACCAAATCAGCTCACTTTCTGTCTATCAAAGTTGCTTGGAGTACCGACCGTCTGGCGCAGATATACCTCAACAAGATCGTTCGACTCCACGGTGTGCCCGTATCCATTATCTTCGATCGAGATGGACGATTCTTATCACGCTTCTGGGAGAGCCTTCTGTCAGCAATGGGGACAAAGTTGAAGTTTAGCTCTATCTACCATCCTCAGACAGACGGCCAGATAGAGCAGATAAACCAAATCCTCGAAGATATGCTACCGCTTTGCGCCTTGGACTTGAAGTTAAGTTGGGACATGCATCTACCGTTAGCCGAATTTGTATACAAAAATAGCTATCAATCCAGTATTCAAATGGCGCCGTATGAGGCATTGTATGGACAGAAGTGTAGATCTCCTATCTGTTGGGATAAAGTTGGTGAACAACAAATTCTTGGCCCGAAGCTCGTAGAACAAACCGTCCAGAAGATTCATTTGATCCGCGAACGGCTAAAGGTAGCACAAAGCCGTCAGAAAAGTTACTCAGACGTGCACCAATGACCACTTGAGTTCTTAGAAGGCGATTGTATATTTTTTAAGGTCTCATCCATGCGAGAAGTTACTAGATTTGGAGCAAAAGGGAAGCTAAGTCCAAGATTCATCGTCCCATTCGAAATACTTAAGCGAGTCATCCCAATCGCATATCAGATTGCCCTACAACCGTCACTATCTGAAGTGCATAATATCTTCCACATTTTACAGGTTAGGAAGTACGTGTACGACCCGATTCATGTGGTGGATTTTGATCAACTGGACTTGAAGGCAGACTTGACTTATATTGAACATCCTGTGCAAATCTTGGATCACAAGGAGAAGCTGCTTCAAAGTTGCTCGATTTCACTCGTGCGCGTGCTTTGGAGAAATCATTCGGTCGAAGAATCGACCTGGGAGCTTGAGTCTGAGATGAAGGAAAAGTTTTCTTCATTGTTTCATAGTAGTCGGTTCTATTCCTAAGTTTCGAGAATGAAACTTTCTATTAGTTGGTTAGTATGTGTTGCCCCGTTCCCCCATTTGGGGAGCGCGACTAAGAAATACTTTCGATATCGTTCGATCGGGATAGATTGAATCAAGATCTTTTTTTCGTTATGGATTTGCTTCTTTGGAATTGATTCCCATATTCAGTGGACCATGCCCCAAGGATGGACTTAGCGGCAGAGTCAAGAGGGACCTCTCCGCTACAAGTTTTCTTGCCTAGTTTTTGACGTCGCCTAGTTGCTTTCGTGCTTTTGAGTTGGTTTTTGGATTTGCATTTTCTTGAATAATTTTGATAGATTTTATTGCTTTCATTCATTGAATTGCATTTTATTCCAATCTTGGAAAGAGTATAAAAGGTATTGATCATCTGTTCGTGGTAATACAGGTGATCGTGTAGTAGACGTCGTGCGAGCAGAGTCTTGAAGTACCTTTTTTCCTTTTCTCTCTCTAAACTAACTTGTGAGTGGCTATAATTCGATTCAGTTGACCCTTCTTCCAAGTCTTCACATCTAAAAATTATCTTCTTAATTGTTTCGATCAAACGATACCATAATAACTAAAAAGATGTCAAGATAAAGAGGAATAGACTTGGAGTTATTTTTGCTTGTCAATATACTTGCGAACGGTTACCTTATGCATGCTAGTTCATTTAGAGTGTTCTTCATCATGCTTCAATTATAGTTAAAAATTATATACTTTTCTATGATTGTACTATATATAGAACACACCTTGCCATGCAATAAACTGATCAGGGAGACTATGCAAAAATAGATCATGCCCTGTTACTTGTCTCGTGCTTGTGTTGCCTTAAACTGCCTCGATTGATAACATAGTAGACTTTGCTTGATCACAGACAACTTGTGCATAAGATCTTAGTTTCTGTGGATGGTTGCTGGGGCACTGACATCTATCCGATCCGGACGAAACTCCCAGATAGTCGCCTGTTTCGGACGGGATGGCCTGTGATACCCCTGTTCTATGCGTTGCATGTCATTCCATCCCGAGACTATAACTCGTCCACTATAGCAACGTGCTAGTGATCCTCTTATATATTTAAACTGTGCAAGCTAACTATATCTTCGTGGCAGGGAAGGTCATGGTAAGTATTGTGCAGGTGGTTCAGACGGACAGGTAAAAGTCACCGAACGGTGGCATGTTTATTTTAGTAAACTTTCATATCTAATGCTTGCTTGTAAAATAGACTAAGGCAAGATAGAAAGACCACATAATAACTTGCATGCTTCATATGAACAACGTATTGATTGGTATAGTGGGTTAGCTCGCCTTTACCAGTGTATTTTAATGTACTAACCCTCGTTGCAACAGGTTTCCCGTACCAAGGAGATCCTGCAAGAAGCTAGAGCGACTTCCCAATCCATTCCACCTACCGGAACGTCCTGATCGTGCTTTCGAAGAAGCATTTTAAAGATTCAGGAGCTCGTGTACATAACTTATGTAGCTCCGTGGAAAGGCGATAGCTTTGCTCGAAGGTGTTTCTTCTTTTGAAGTTTTAGTAAAATAATGTAATGTACATGACGACTATCTCATTTTGCGTCCACTTTGTAAGCCCATGCGACAACTATCCAACTCATTCAAGAGTTTGTATAAAGATGCTCATTATCAATAAAGAGAACTTTTCATGTTTCAATCATCTGCGTACTCTGAATATGTGTTCGTTATATAAAATACCTTGGCCTTGTGCATTGCGCAACCTAGGCACGCACGGCATCACGCTCGTGGGACGACTATAGATTTTATGGAATCAGGGCATGACACCGAGGACCTCATTGTGGCTCTAGATTGGCTAGCCGAGATTGAAGACCACTTTAAGCTCCTTGAAGTCCCAGAAGGCAAGTGAGTCGCCTGAGCCCTGTAATGACCCGCTCCGCTCAACCCGAAGGGCCAATTCAAATGGCACAAGTGTAGCGAACCAACCCGCCTTGCTTAGCGAGATGGCTCGTTTGATGCAAAGGCATTCAGGCTGGGATCTTTAACGGAGTCAGACTTAGGCTTTCAAGAGGCGCGCTCGACCGATGCGATACATCGCTAAGGTGGGTGGCCCCGGTGAACCTGTCTCTACTTAGCTGCACACTAAGAAAATAAATCTTATATTCTAGTTTTCAGGCGATAACCTTTGCATGCTAATAAAAGAGATGAACACACATAGCTAAGGGGATAACCCCGCCTTATCATCGTATAGAACATGGAAATCTTACTTGCTATTTGCGTAGTCGGGCTTATTAAGTTGGAATGTAGTAGCTTCTTATATATATGCCACAAAGTAGTGTGAGTTCATACTGTGGCGTTGCACCGCACGGAACATGACCCGGGATAGAGTAAAATCATATTGCATACATAGACGAGGAAGGCTATCAAATAGTCATTCCGAGTCAGGAGATGGGAAGAAAGGAAGGTACTCGGGATATGCAGATCACCAAGGCAGTCTCTAATCAGGGAGCTGCATAAGGAAGAAAAGATCTGAGTGTAGTCCTCGACAAAGAGCGGACCGAGTGTAGTCCTCGGCTAGGATTGGATGTGGGGGAGTAGTTGCATGGTCACGGACAACTGGTTGCGCACCAGGTAGAGAGAGTCCTCGATACAATTGCTGAGGCATCCGAATCGTGTCGGTCCGGAAGGACAGTGCCAGTGTAGTTCTGGCAATACGCTAGCTGATGACTAGCGGGCGAGAGCAGAACATCCAGCAAGGCTTCCTATCGACCTGTATGGGCGCCGACTCGTTAGACGGTTGGGAGGCCTAGCAAGGCTAGCAACCGAGCTGGGAAGACAGCCGTCCATCGTAGATCATGTCCAATATGGCTAACAGAGCCAGTGACCTTCATATAGATAAGTCATGCTTGCATAGCGGCTATCCGAATTGAGAAAAGGAGTAACGGAAAGGAGTATATTTGTACGACATTTGCATAATTAGAATGGATGCACGGTATCAAATCTAGTTTGAGTAGAATAGGCTTGAGGCAGAGACGACATAACACTTGGACTTCACAAATATTCTTTGTTATTCAGTAGATCATTATTTATATTACTGCATATGACAGGGAAGGCCGAATAGTAAGAAATGGTAAGACGAACTCAATTGTTCATTATTATGACACTTTTGAGCAGACACGGAGATTACTTTATTCATATTGTCATGTAACTGATCCTAAGGCAAAAGACTAGAAAGACAACGAAACCAGTCGGTGCACATAACTAATGAACGTACTTGTTTTGTGGCATGGACGAGAGGCCTCCCCACCAGTGCATTTAATGTACTGACACCAAACCAGACTACATGCAGGGTACATGGGAACTCGTACATATTTGGAGATCGCTTAACCCAATGAGGTGCCGGACCACACTTGGCGTCTTGGAGCATGGCGTACGGACCTGGAGCTCACATATATGAGACATAATATATGGGAACATCATCATCCAGATCGTTTGTATCGGTTCTAAGCCTAAGGGCATATTCATTGTAAGAGAGAGAGAGAGAAAGAGAGAGAGCATGAGCGGCTTATAATCTCGGCCTTGCACCGCTTGTAATCTTTACTTCATATCAATAAAGAGCTTGATTTGGATTCAATACTTGTGTTCATTTTATGTTTCCGCTATGATGACTCTGTGAACTAGTTATCAACGGCCGTTTCGGTATTTGCCTCGCACGGGCACAACCCCAGGCTCATACGGCATTGCGTCCCGATAGAAATGTACGTCCCGTAGGAGCGCTGGCGCGGTGATTCGTGCCTAGCGGGGACGACCGATTCTGGCGGGAGATTGGGGCATGACAAGCCCAACTCTAACTCCGAATGAACGTACGCGATTGGTGGGACGTGCATCGAAGATCTCTCCCCGGAGACGGTAAAGACCAGACGATCGCATGGGCTACCTTCTGCAGCGTATTCGAGGAGGAGTTTATACCTTCACCCGCTCGTCGATAAAAGGAGAACGAGTTCATGCGTCTGTAACAAGAAAGCATGTCATTGAAGCAGTATGTCACAGAATTCAACCGGATCGCCAAGTTTACCAGCCCTTACCTACCCGACGCGGCGAGTCGAGCAAGACGATTCGAAGGCAGCCTGTGACCTTCCATTCATGCGCACGTAGTCGCTCTACAGTACAAGACGATACGGGAAGTCCTTAACCATGCCCTTGTCCTAAAACCATAATATTATTCTACTACTGTCAGTGTTGTGCAACATTCTTACCATAAGTGCCCTAGTAATACGGGAAGACACAATGCTCAAAAGCGTCCAAATAACGACGGTTCTCAGGACCACAATCTGTGGCGTGGTCAAGGGCTACATTGTACCTACTGTAATAACCCAGGGCACACTTACAATAACTGGCATCGAAGGATCGGGGAATGCTTGATATATGGTCAACAAAACTATCGAGTTAAAGATTGTCCTGAACGCCCCAACGTGCGCCGTACATAATTACATAATCCAGCTCAAGCGCCCCAAGTAAATCGGCCTGCAAAACAACAAGAGCGTTGTCCGAATGTCATGGACCGGGTCTATGCATTGACGCGGGATGAGGCATTCATCTCAGACACCGCAGTGACAGGTATATTGCTTTTCAATAATATTCCTGCACGAGTACTATTTGATCTGGTGCCACACATAGTTTCGTGTCGACGAACTTCGCCAAGGAACACAAATTCCTCAAATACCGTTAAGCCTAAAGCTTAGCGTTAGTACTCCGTCGGGAATGGACTTGTCTGCTAACTTCGTTTGTCGCGATGACTGCATTTACATCAAATAAAGAAAATTGTCGCTCGATTCGATAGTCCTGAACATCAGAAACTATGACATCATTCGGGGGATGGATTAGCTCGACGCTTGTTCGAGTACCATTGATTGTGAAAAAAAGAAAGTCGTGTTTCGTCTACCTGGCGAGACTAAATTTTTCTACGCGTGCAGTCCATCGCCGAGAGCGTCGAATGCCTGCATGGTAATTTCTGCAATGTCTGCTCGGCGGATGATACATTTCGGTCGTGAAGGGTACTTGGCGTCCGTTCAAGACACTCTACAAGATTGTGTAAATATAGAGTCTACTTTCGTTGTGGCAGAATTTCCTAATGTATTTCCAGAAGAGTTGCCCGATATGTCGTCCGACCGAAAGATAGAGTTCACTATAGATACATTTCCAGATACTTAGCCAATTTTTAAAGCTCCGTATCGAATGGCCCCTGCCGAACTGAAGGAGCTGAAGGTCTAAATACAAGAACTGCTCGATCGTGGGTACATTCGTCTGAGTATATCTCCATGGGTGGCACCAGTGCTATTTGTGAAGAAAAAAGATGGTTCGATGCGGCTCTGCATAGACAACCGAGAGTTAAATAAATCCACCATCCAAAACAAGTACCCCTTCCCAGAATTGATGACCTATTTGATCAACTGCAAGGTGCATTATCATGCCCCAGTCCTAAAATACCGAGGGACTAGCCACGTGGAAATGGCCTGCAGCACAACTCTAATGGACAAACCTAATTTAGTGGACCCATTAGAGTGCACTTAAGCTGTAACAAATATAAATACAGGTCTAAACCATCTAACATAGTATAATTCTAGTATCATCCACATAAATTAAATACAATTCAATATGATAGACCAGTCAAGATAATATATAAAGAAAATAGTCTATCAACAAGTCCAAATTAGTAGTGTCTCGGGGAACAATCCGACAAAATAAGAAAAGAGAATATCACCAATACATATGTCCGTAAGTCCAGATATGAAATAACAATAAGCATAGATAACTGAGTAAGTAACTGAATACCCAGGAGAAATCCTCTGGCACAACCTCGTCCTCTAATGCCAGTACTGCTCCAGTGTCAGCTCATGTCCCGTATATCTCAAGATAATCCTCCTCTACTGTACCTGGGGACATAATCCAGATCCAGGTTCTCAGGGGACATAGAAAGGTACAAGAAACACTCAAGCCAAATAAAATATAGTAAATAAAACAAATCCTCAGGGCAAGCTTTGTAACCAGCTATGTAAAATGCAAATGAGAGCATCACTAGTATTCAGGCTGAGACAACTACAGGCTCTGTGTCGGGGAGCCCATAGCATAAAGTAGTATCACGACTCTAGTATATGTGCCAAAGCAAGTAGTACCATGTATTCCAGTAGTATAATATATATATAATCAGCCTGTAGCCTGTGTCTCTCTCCCCACCCAATGTAACCTCATATCTCATGTCCACAATGTCTTATGTCCATAACACGCAATATCATGACCTCTAGCTAGTACAACGAGTTATAATGATATCTCTATATATGCAAGTCTCATATCACGAATCCTGTAAGCCTATACAGAATCACCATGAATAACTCAAAAAAGCTTCTGTCACATGAAATAGTGTCAAGTGTCCTATGGTATGGCGTACTTAGTAAAGCAAGTACGCAAAAATATAGCAAGGTACAAGAAACACTCAAGCCAAATAAAATACAGTAAATAAAACAAATCCTCAGGGCAAGCTTTGTAACCAGCTATATGAAATGCAAATGAGAGCATCACTAGTATTCAGGTTGAGACAACTACAGGCTCTGTGTCGGGGAGCCCATAGCATAAAGTAGTATCACGACTCCAGTATATGTGCCAAAGCAAGTAGTACCATGTATTCCAGTAGTATAATATATATATAATCAGCATGTAGCCTGTGTCTCTCTCCCCACCCAATGTAACCTCATATCTCATGTCCACAATGTCTTATGTCCATAACACGCAATATTATGACCTCTAGCTAGTACAATGAGTTATAATGATATCTCTATATATGCAAGTCTCATATCCCGAATCCTGTAAGCCTATACAGAATCACCATGAATAACTCAAGAAAGATTCTGTCATATGAAATAGTGTCAAGTGTCCTATGGTATGGCGTACTTAGTAAAGCAAGTACGCAAAAATATAGGATCATGGTATCAACTCTCTAAGTGATGTTACACGACTCCGCGTATGACGTCGACACCCGAATCTTGTTCGAACGCTAAGCAATGTCTCACGGTCCTAGGTTGAATAGGTACATAATAGAAGTATATATATATATAGAAATAACACAAGCAAATAATATTATAGGATCTACTGCAAGTTGGCAAGGTACACTTGCGTGGGTTCTATACTCCGTCAGTTGCTGCTGTAAAAGTGGAATCTCCAAGTACACCTCCGGATGCTTAAACAAACATCACTATTATTCTTAGAATACTTAAAATAGCTAGGATTAACTACCCATAAGTCCAATTTAAGTCCAATTTGGACACAGGGGCAAAATTAACAGTTTTGGGTCAAAGTGGGTTCTACATGTGGCCCACTTCAAAAATGTGACAAAGACAAAGTTCTCCAAATTTAGCAAACTTAGTGTCTATGAGTATAGAACGATGATACGAACCAAACGGAACATCTAGGACTGGATTTCAATGAGCCGGTCATGAAATCACCTGTAACCTCCATATCCTGAAATTATAGCTTAAATATTATTATTTGGTTAATTTGGGGCCATTGGGATTTTTTTCATAATTTTTGGTTAATTAAAAACTAGTAACACTAATTTTCTAAAAATTTTAAGAGTTTATTTTATGGTCAAACATAATTAAAAAAGTCCCAAACTTTTATTTTAGGTTCTAAATAATCAAATACATTGTCTAAAATTTTCTGGGAATTTTTTGATTATTTTTAGTATTTATTTTGAGTTAATTATGCAAATATGAATTAAAAACTAATTTTTAGAAAAAAAACCCATAAAAGTAATTATTCTGCCCAGTCAGCCAACAGGGGCCAGCCCGTCAGCCTCCCGTAGCCAATAGTGTTGGGCCCGCCTGTAAGTGACCCGCGGTTGTGGGTGAGGAAGAAATAGTTCCGAGCCGAGCCGAGTCCTAATCTGACTCAGACTCAGCTGAGCCAAGCCAGGCTGAATGCTGGCCGTCCAATCTGGGAGGGAGTGCCTGGATGGACGCCATGTGTCCCCCTTTATATATATAGTATTAAAGTTATAATTTCTAGGGTTTTCTTTTAGCCGATTTTGGAGAATTATCATTTAGGATTTCCTTCATCTTCCAAAAGCCATTACTCATAGCTATGGACTCCAAACGTGGCCCAGTTTCTTGCGTTAGAACCGTATTGAGGTTATTTTCTGAATATATAAATTGTTTCACGAAATTCTGAAAATTAAATTCTAGAAAATTAGTAGAGTACATCATGTCTGAAAATAGATACGTCTCAGTGTTTTTATGATTCCGGAAGAACTAGGAATCAGAATCATGAACCGTTTGAAGTTTTGGAAAGATAATGTCGAGATCAATGACATATGTTTTTCTCAGAATTTTATTCGAAATATTTCTATAGTATTAATTTTGTAGAACTTTTAGGTTAGCAATCAACCACCGTTGCACAATACGAATTTGTATGTGCAATAATTTCCAAACGAATTGAATCCGGATGAGACATAAATTCTAGCATATTTGTGACACTGAAATCTATAGGAAACCATGCATGAAAGTCGAGTTTGCATCGGTTGACTTTTTGGTCAACTGATCGTCTCGATTTGTGTGTCTGAGTCTCGAGTGGATAAAATTTAGTTCCTTGGACAAAATTTAGGAATTAACCTAAAAATCAGAATAATAAGTTTAAAATAGGAATCTAGAGTAATTATTCCTAAATTAAATAAATTAAAATAACTTATCTCTTGATATGGTAACATATCATACGTAGGATTTGGACTCTAAATTGGGACCTGATCCAACCACAGCTAATGACCACAGGCGAGTACATTTTCGTGATTACTTTAAGTGCTTGATAGTCTCTATAATGCATGCTTAGTATTGATTATTTGATTCTTGACACTTGTTACACAGATTAGTATGATGGATTCTTATTATGAGATACATGAATGTTCTGGATTATTGTTATTTCTTCGTGACTGGTTTGGAATCCATGTTATCCATGTGGGGAGGGAAAATACTTAGTGGATGTGTAAACTACCCTTTCTATCCCATGGTCTTACTAGAATAATAGCAGCCATGCACGACACGTGTGATTTGTCAGATTTTATCCCTTAGCCGTTCATATGTCAACAAAGTATTTCAAATCACATAGAGTAGTTGTTCCTATTTGTTCTTTCATACATTACAATTATTTTTTATTGCTTGGAGTTATTGTACTACATCTTTGCCATGACAGGACTTTAGCATTTAGTTATTCTAGTTGCCTTATTGAGATTTTAGTTTTGTTGCTATCATATATTCTTTACTATTTATTGTCTTATAACTTCTACCATGTGTTGGAACTGTTTTCACTGTGATGTACTTATTCCTTTCCTGACTGGATAACTATATTTTAGATGACTATGATGAGGATAAAATCCCTATACATTATGGACCGTATGCTAGCGACATAATAGAGCCTGATCTTGCCCTTCCAGAGGATCATGGAGAGTTAGCAGCTCAGATACCGTATGAAATGGAGTAGTTTAGTAGAGTAGTTGATTCTGTTAGTTATTTTGGACCGGATTATTCTCTGATAATTTTTTTAAAGTATTTTAAATATTGTACTTTGGATATTTAGTTTTGGGGAGACTCCTTGGACCCGCATTGAGACTGTTATTTCATTATTATCTTAGTATTTTTATTTAAACTAGTGCCTGTGATTGAGTATATTGTGAAGATAAATATATGTTATGAGTTGTAGATTATACATGTGGCTTATAGTACAACGTTCTACCACCGACACTGCGGCGTAGGCTAGGCTTGGCCACATATTCGTATCTGAAAAGCGGGTGCGGGTCGTGACAAATTTTTATGGTGTCCCATGCAGGTCCGGTTTCACACAAGGTTGCAAACTCGTAGTGGCACTCAAGTTAGATGTACGATTGTGAGCCTGCTATAGGATATACATACTAGGAATAGGAAGATACTCAATCACAACTAGGGATCCCATATACTCAGCTTGCTAACCCTTATTATTTCCTTTTGAGCAATCAGACCTCTTCCATAGTTGATTGTCCTTCTTGAATACTTTCTTATATTGTGCCATATCAATTGGATTCTTGTTGTTTTCAACCTTTCAGAATGCCATCCAAGACTAGAGTGCGCGGTTCCAGAGCCAATGGTGCTTTACCTACACCATCCGTATCGTAGGAGGCCTCGTCAGCTGGATCGGGGAGTCTTCCTCCTCCTCCTCAGCCATTATATGAACTCTTCAGAAGCACGATGAGGCTCAAAAGGCTCAAGCAGAGGCTCAGAGGCAACAGACAAAAATGCTGAGGGCAGGAATAAAAAATGTCCAACAGGTTGCCCTAGTAGCCATGGAGAGGGTTGCCCAACAGCCACAACAGCAGGCTGCTCAACCGAAGGTGGGTAACATCCAGGATTTTAAGAAGATGGAGCCTTAGACGTTCAAGGGGACAGAGGAAATCCTCTATGCTGATGAGTGGCTCAAGGATATCGAGCAGATCATGAGAGTTTCTTGACTTTCTGAGAACCTGAAGATTGAGGCTGTTGGCTTGCAGCTCCACGACATTGCACGTACTTGGTTCAGAAATGAGCCTAGGATTGCGGATCCAAACCTGACTTGGGAGCAGTTCAAGGACATCTTTAAGAGAAAATTCTTTTCTGTAGTAGCCAAAGGGGTTTTGGAGAAGTAATTCCAGAACTTGGAGCAGAACGGGATGACCATAGATGAGTATGCTGCAGAATTTGGCAGGCTGAGCCGATTCGCAGAGTACATGGTGAGGGACCCAGAGGATAGAGCTAGACGATTCAGAGAGGGCTTGAACCAAGAGGTCAAGGTCCACATTTTTCAGCTCATACGACTTTTGCTGACATATTGGCAGAGGCTCAAAGGGTCGAGGTGGATATGGGTCTTCAAAAAAAGAGAAACAAGGATGCTATCGGCGGTGGTAGTCGTCAGGGCAAACAAAGCGTCCACAGTTTTAGCCAAGGACCTTTCAACAACAACAACAGTACCGTGCCCCAGTCAGAGCCCCAGCTCAGTAAGTGCAGCAACAACCACAAAGACAAGTACAACAAGCTCCCCTATGCAATTTTTGTAAGAAGCCAGGGCATTCATAGAAGATCTACCAGAAGAGATTAGGCGTGTTCTTATACTGTGGACCACCTACGCATCAGATAAGAGAGTGTCCTACCGTACTCCTTATAGGAGGATCCTCAGCCCAGAGAGGACCAGTTAGACCACCAGTGGCCCCGCAGCCAAGAGGACCCCCACTTCCTACACAACAGCAACAGTTTGCCCAGTACCAGCATCGGGGGTACCTCCACAGGGTAGAGCTTTTTTCATGACCGTAGAGGAGGCTGAGCCAACTAGTGATGTGATAGCAGATTCTATTCTTCTCGATTCTATTCCCGTTATTGCCTTATTTGATTCTGGTGCATCACATAGCTTCATATTGGTATCCTTTGTGCTTAAGCATATTTTAGTAATAAAACCCTTGAGTAGGAGTTACAAGATCACGACTGGTGGATGCACTATTCTAGTCAGTGATACTTGCAAGGGACGTCGTGTTACCTTGGGAGGCCATAATTTGGATGCTAGTTTACTCGTAATGCCACTTTCAAGTTTTGATAATATCCTTGGAATGGATTGGTTGAGTTTACACCATGCTAGCATAGACTATCGTGGAGGACGTGTACTGTTCCGCCCCCCAGGAGAGCCAAAATTGGAGTTTGTTAGGGGAGGAGTTGAGCAGGGTGATAGGATTATTTGTGGAGCCATGGTAGCAAAGAGGGACTTGCCACACCCTATTATTGTAGAGTTTTAGACGTATTTCTTGAGGAGCTACCAGGATTGCCACCGGACAGAGATCTTGAATTTTCTATTGACTTAGTGCCTGGGGCAGAGCCAGTGTTGCAACAGGTCTACATGATCAACAATAATGAGCTGGTAGAACTGAAGAAGCAGGTTGATGAATTGCTAGACAAGGGTTTTATTAGATTGAGTTTCTGGGCTTGGGGAGCCCCGATCTTATTTGTACCAAAGAAAGATGGGTCGGTGCGAATGTGCATTGATTACAAGGCTCTGAACAACCTCACCATCAAAAACAAATACCAGCTACCAAGAATAAATGATCTTTTTGATCAGTTGAGTGGTGTGAGGGTATTTTCGAATATTGATTGAGGTCTGGCTATCATCAGTTGAAGGTGAAGAAGGAAGATATTCCGAAAACTGTATTTCGGACAAGATATGGCCAATATGAGTTTATGGTGATGCCATTTGGGTTGACTAATGCCCCTGCAGTCTTCATAAACTTGATGAACAAGGTGTTCCACCAGTACCTTGATAAGTTTGTAGTAGTATTCATAGATGATATCCTTGTCTATTTGAAGACACCGGAAGAGCACGAGAAGCATTTAAGGATTGTGCTAGAGACCCTTCGGAAGGAGAAGCTCTATGGAAAACTCTCAAAATATGAGTTCTTCCTGGATAAGGTAGAGTTCCTTGGGCATGTGGTGACTAGAGATAGAATTTCGGTGGATCCAAAGAAGATTGCTGTTGTAGAGTCTTGGACCACTCCGAGTTCTGTTGCAGAGATCAGATGCTTCTTAGGATTGGCCGAACATTATAGGAAATTTGTGAAGGATTTTTCTCGGATTGCAGAGCCATTGACTAGACTTACTTGGAAGGATGTACAGTTTGTGTGGACCGAAGAATGTCAGACTGTATTTAATGAGCTAAATAAGAGGTTGACCACATTGTCTGTTTTGACGGTGCCATCGGGGACGGGTGGATTTGTCATTTATAGCGATGCTTCGGGGAAGGACTAGGGATGTGTTCTAGAGAAGAACAAGAAGGTAGTGGCATATGATTCTAAACAGTTGCGGCCACATGAGAGAAACTATCCCACTTATGACTTGGAATTAGCAGCGGTGATCTTCGCTCTAAAGCTATTGAGACATTATCTTTACGGAGAGCGTGTAAAAATATACACTGACCACAAGAGCTTGAAGTACGTCTTTACATAGAAAGACCTAAATATGAGCCAACGTAGGTGGCTAAAACTGATGAAGGATTTCTATATTTTACTACAGTATCATCCAGGGAAGGCTAACGTAGTTGCTGATTCCTTGAGCAGATATTCAGTAGCGATGTACTTGACAACGGATCGCCACTTATTAGCAGACTTGGATGGCCTGGGCATCAAGGTTATTGTTCCAGGAGTAGAGATGCAGATGATGGGCATGCAGATTCAGTCGGGGTTGATGGAAAATATCTGAGAGACACAGTACCAGGATGAGGGTCTGCGAAGCCTCAGAGCTCAGGTGCAGGCAGGTTTGATGGATGACTTCTCTATTGCTGAGGATGGTTTACTAAGGCATGGGACTAGGTTATGTGTGCCTAGTGGGGACCTGCCGGAAGAGATCATGCAGGAGGTTTATCGTTCCCAGTATTCTATACATCTGGGAGCTAACAAGATGTATAAGGACCTGAGGGAACACGTGTGGTGGTATGGGATAAAGCGAGAGGTAACATATTTTGTCTCCAGATGTTTAGTGTGCCAACAGGTCAAAGTCGAGAGGCAGAGACTAGAAGGATTGCTACAGCTACTACCGATTTCTGAGTGGAAATGAGAGCATATCACGATGGATTTTATTTTTGGACTTTCACGCACTCCAGGAGGGAAGGATGCGATTTGGGTCATTGTTGACAGGCTGACCAAATCAGCCAACTTTTTGCCTTTTAAAGTGGGATTATCCACGGAGAAGCTCGCTGATTTATATGTGAGACAGATAGTCAGGTTGCATGGAGTTCCAGTAAGCATCATATCCGATTGGGATAGTAGATTTATATCCCACTTTTGGAGGAGTTTACAGGCTAGCTTGGGTACCCAACTCAAATTTAATACTGCTTACCACCCTCAGACGGATGGACAGTAAGAGGGGACTATTCAGACGCTCGGGAATATGCTTCGGACATGTGTACTAGATTCTGGTGGCTCATGGGAGGATCATCTTTACCTGGTAGAGTTTGCATATAACAATAGCTATCAGGCCAGTATCGAGATATATTCTTTCGAGGCTTTGTATGGTAGGAGATGTCGGACTCCATTATCTTGGGACGACATAGGAGAGAGAGTACTTTTGGGACCAGAGATGGTAGTTGATGCTACAGGAAAAGTGAAGTAGATTAGAGAGAGACTTCGTGTGGCTCAGGACAGACAAAAGCAGTGGGCCGATAGCCACAGGAGACCGCAAGAGTTTGAGGTATCGATTTGTTTATCTAAATATTGATTATGTTCTTAGGTTATGCGCTAAGTTACTATTTTAGCATAGGTTGGCGACTTAGTATTCTTGAGGATCTCTCTGACACGTGTTACGATTCGTTTTTGTGGAGGTGGAAAGCTTAGTCCAAGATTCAGCGGACCTTTCGATGTTCTGGAGAAGGTCGGGGCAGTAGCCTATCGACTAGCCTTACCGCCTACATTGGAAGGAGTACACAACATGTTCCATGTGTCCCAGCTGAGGTGATACATGTCAGATCCTAGCCATATATTAGATCATTCAGAGCTTGAGGTTGGACCAAGCCTCCGTTATCCGGAGTAGCTTATGGAGATTCTAGACCGCAGGGATAAAGTGCTTCGTAACCAAGTAATTCCCTTGGTTCGCGTCGCTTGGAGGCATCACTCTCCCGGTGAATCCACTTGGGAGCAGAAAGATGAGATGCGTGAGCGTTACCCCTATCTTTTTGCACCATGAGGTAATTTTTATTCTTGTATTTGCTCTGCCTAAAATTTTAAGGACGAATTTTTTTAGGAGGGTAGACTTGTAACCTCCATATCCTGAAATTCTAGCTTAAATTTTGTTATTAGGTTAATTTGGGGCCATTGAGATTTTTTCCATAATTTTTGGTTAATTAAAAACTAGTAACACTAATTTTCTAGGACTTTCAAGAATTTATTTTAGGGTCAAACATAATTAAAAATATTCTAAACTTTTATT
Organism: Iris macrosiphon; assembly: GCA_036927795.1. Taxonomy (NCBI): domain Eukaryota; kingdom Viridiplantae; phylum Streptophyta; class Magnoliopsida; order Asparagales; family Iridaceae; genus Iris; species Iris macrosiphon. The sequence goes on along the minus strand of JAYESA010000015.1, from coordinate 112,227,632 downwards.
TTAGGTTCTAAATAATCAAATATATTTTCTAGATTTTTTTGATTATCTTTAGTATTTATTTTGAGTTAATTATGCAAAACTGAATTAAAAACTAATTTTCAGAAAAAAAAAACCCATAAAAGTAATTATCCTGCCCAGTCTGCCAACAGGGGCCCGCCCGTTAGCCTCCTGTCACTACCACATTCCAAAAACAGGGGTATTTTTGACTTTTTATATACTATTAATATTATGGTATTTATATTAAATAATTTCTCGATATGTGTATTTAAATTAAATAATTGTGTGAGATGTGTATTTAAATATATTATTATATACAATGTTCATTAATGTTTGAGCTGGTAGACTTGACCTAGAAGCTCACTAGACGAACACCTGACCGAATTATGGGATTATGTATTTAATTGTTTTATTTAGAATTAAATTATTGGAGGTACTAATTAATTACCTAATTTTATTTAATTGTTGCGCATTGCCGTTGCTTCGATATTTGGAGCGCTACCCTAGCTTTTGCCTTCCAACAAATTTTGCAACCTTGCCCTAGACATGCCCGCCTTCCATTTTGCCATTTTTGTAATTCATAATCATGCTCCCTTGTGCTTCATTTTAGCCGCACAATATTCGTCGCGGACGTTTATTTAATTTCTAAATAAATTCAAACTTTGTATCGTTGTGCGTTCCAATCGAAATTGGAGGCAATCTTGACCCATTTTTCGTACAATCCAAATTAGGATAATATTTTATTCTGAGTCTTCTTCACTAATGATATTGGTGACCCAACCTAATTTTGGCCCCATGTACTCCTAATTAATTTTAGAACACAGCTTGCATTTATTTCTAATTAAATTGAGGATACCATTTTGACCAATTCTGTTAATCCCGATTTAATTTTAATACCCTACTATTTTAAGCCCGTACCAAACACACAACACCCCCTCACCCCACAAAATGCCAAACACCGAATCGCCCACCAAATTTTTATTATTTTATGTGTCTGAGCAAATACCCAAATTTAAGGGGGCTAATTTACAAATTTGCATTAGGTGTCAACACCCTATTGGTTCAAAACAATGGAGAGGCCCTAATATTGACTAGTCAACCCTCATCCTTATATGAAGGAATTTTCTCCATGTCAAATCTTGACCACCCATTCAAGATGGATGCATCATCACCACTCATTCTTCTCTCACCTCTTCCTATTTAATGTCCCATCACACCCTTCCCAACCTAAACCCTAATCCCCAAACCTAGGGAAGCCCACATCATCCTCCCTCCTCACAAGCCCCAACCGTAGCCACCTCCATTCTTTATTTTTTCCTTTCTTCTTCTTCTTCTTCTTCTTCTTCCTTTCTTCTCCTTCTCCATTGTTTCTTTCAAAATTTTATAAGAAGAGGGAATAGCAACCTCCCCACTGTTCACTGTTCACCGGCCGGCCAAGCCCCGACCCCGGCCCGGCCGAGCTTCGATCGCTCTCAGCTTCTTCCCCTGCTCCCCCGCTGCATCCTCCGGCCAGCTTCACCCGCGTCCGGCTGTGCTGCACCGAGCTCACCCCCGAGTCCGGCCAACTCCACCTCCGTTCGAGATCGACTCCAATGAACCGGTCTCCCTCGATAGCCGGCCAACTCCCGACCATACTCCACCCCTCTCCTTCCATTCAGTCCGGCAACCCCCGCGTCGAGCTCCGACGAGCTATCCCCCCCACGAACCACTACATTCCCACCCGACTGGCCGGTAGCTCCGGCGAGCTACTGCAGCTCGACTCCGACCTCCCGCTGTCTTCTCCCGTCAGCTCCTCATTCCAGCTCTCCAACCACCCTCGACTCCTCCCCCATTCCTCCCTGCTGCAACCCGGAGCTCTCCCCGGCGGCCAACCCAAGGCAGCAGCACCACCACCATACCAAGCTGCTCCGCCACAAGCCGACGTCCTCCGTCCCGAGCTCCGACTCCTGTCATCAACTATCATCACTACCACCCCCTTGTCGTCGACGTCTTCGCCGTCGTCGTGCGCAGGTACGGTCCCCCTCGTGTACGTACATATGTATGAATGTATACATTTATGTATGTAGATAGTATACTTGTAATGTGTATATATATTTATACGTAATATAGTATATGTATCATATATATACATATGTATAAATATTGGTTTATTTTTATATAATATGTATTTAATAAAAAGTATACTAGTATAAATTAAATTAGTGTATTAGTATTTGTATGTATTAATATTAATGAATGGAATATACATATATATATATATATATGATATTTCCCTATTAGTATTCAAACATATATATATGTATGTATTTAGTATGTATTTAATATAATTGGTATATGTATATATATATATATATATATATATATATATATATATATATATATATATATATTTCGTATATATTTCGTATATTCTTAATATCTAGTAGTGTGTATATGTATACATAGTATAAATTCAATTAGTATTAGTATATGTTTGGTAAAAAAATGTTTTTGGTATATATTTATATATATATATATATATAGCATAATATACGTTAATACGTATGTTTTGATATATATAATTATATATGTATACAAGTATATAGTATATTTTTATTGGTACATATATATATAAGTTTTTCTTAAACTAATAGATATATATATAATTAAATGTATTTTGGCATACATATGATGTACATATATATATATATATATATATATATATATTATTCAACTATATATATTATGTATGTATTGAGTATTGATATTTATAATTAATAATATGTATAATATGTATATTTATATATGTATCTTTTATAATTGTAATTAATTAGTATTAATGTAGTATGATAGCAGACTGCCACATGTACACTGACGTACTGGCGAGCCCCGTATTATTTTGACCGTCTGTCTTGTACAGCAATCACAGACGCGACGTCTGTCACGACCCGCACCCGTAATTTGGGCATGAGTCGTGGGTACGTCCAGCCTACGCCGCAGCATCGGCGGTAGAACGCTGTCTAGGTCTCAACATATAATATATCCTGTCAATAGTCTCAACTCCGTACGGAGGACAATGATAAATAATCCACAGTTCTATAATATACTCAATCACAAGCTATAAGAAATAATGGCACGATGAGAATAGAAAGGAGTTCTATAAAAAAAATAACCACAATAAGTCCAACTCAAATCCTGGGTCTAGATGACCTCACAAAGTCACAAATAATAAAATACAACTCAGTCTCAGTCTAAAACAATAAATGCAGAAAAAGTAATCTAAGTACAGGCAGGCAAGATCTCCTCTAGGATAGGCAACTCCTCTGGGATTTCTGGAGTGAAATCTCCCTCTAATCCTGGGCCGTAATGAGTGGGGCAAAAGTCCTCCAGGTCCTCTGAAAATTTTGTTATCCAGTCAGGATTGGAGCGAAGCACAAGCACTAACAGCAGTTTCATTAAATTGACAAAGACTATAAACAGTGTAAGAAATACAAGATGAAAGTATATGCTGAAAATGAGAAGTACAGGAGAAATGAAATAGGCAATAGAGTATCTAGCAATGAACAATAAACAGTGAATGCTAGAACAAGTGAATCTGAATAAAGTAGACATCTAGCTAAGTGTTTGAAATATTAGTTTATTATGTGATCGGCTTGGGACTAGATCAGGCTGGTTATATATGATTAGCTATGATTCTTGGAGGTCAGGCTAACCATATGGTTAGCTATGATGCATGATAATTGTCAGGCTAATCATATATAACAGCTATGAAGCATGATGATGGTCAGGCCGCACCCGACGTGAGAAGTGGGGTGAGCTATGATGCATGGTAAGTTTGGATAGGATCACATAATCTACTAATAGTTCCCCATCCCCCAGCTAGCAGGTGGATTCCAATCACGACTCCTCATGATGGGGATCTAGGGTGCTAACCCGTGTATCCATAGTGTCGGAATCAAGTATGTAATACACTACAATTTATAGAAGTAATCAACAAAACGAAAACTGTCAGAGAATGTACTCGCCTGTGGTCCTGAGCAAAGTGTGAGGATCAATGTCCAAAGTGGGATCACAATGACCTATATATAAGATATCAATGTTAAATAATGAATTAAGGGAATGAGCATGATTAACTAATTAAATACGAGGTTTCTAGGTCATACTAAGGTTTAGGGTTCATAATTCCTTATGTGGTAGGTTTCTCCAAGATGATACTAGTCATACTAACCTAGTGGTCAATATTAGGTTAACTTGTTCCTTTAGGCTTCATATTAATACTAAGAAATATTTACCTACTAGGCATTTAGTATAGATAACTCCTAATTAGGTTCTAAGGTATTACTTAATCTATTTAACTCTAATTTAAACTAGTACTCAAAATCCAACCTTAACTCATAAACTCTATGTATTTCCATGATACCAACAATATACTTTATGTGATACATTTCAAAGAGTGATACCCAAGGGTACTACTTGCCTTGATGCACACTGGAACCCATGCCCTAAACCATACCTTACCAAATTCCACAGGTGCCTGGACACCCATAAGATACTTCACTAAACTCCCTGTTCCTGACACTCAACCCCTGTGATGCATACTGCACGCAGACAGATTACTGACACTAGACCTATACACAGGTATTACCTCACACAGGCACACTGGTTCCTCACTGCTCACACTGATTACACTAGCTACTGCTATAATAGAAATTGCACAACTCACTGCTCTCCCTCTTCTCACAGAATTCACTCACACACACACACACACACTACTACCTACTGATACACAGGAATACACACTGGTTCACATAGGTAGACACAGGTTTCCCCACACTGGCACATACACAGATGCATACTGAACCTGGAATTTATGAGACACACACACTAGTACACACAGCAGGTATTACACAGTCTTCTCACACTGCTCACACTGGTATCTAATACACTAAACTCAGGGTTCTATGATACACAGTTTTAATACCTTCAAATCTCACTGCCCTTCATTCTCAGAATTCCTCACTCACACACACAGAATAATCTGCACACACTGCACTCACACAGATACCTGATACACACATACACTAGAACTCAGTCTCACTTATTCTGAGACACTGAACTGAATTACTGCTCACACACAGACACACATACACCTGCACTTCTATGTAAACACCCACATACTCCCTTCAACTGCACAGAGTTTCCTTTTACCCTTACTATCACAAATCAGTACCTAAAACACATATTTCACCCATCTTTGATTTCCTGTGTACCAGACACATATATACCAACCAACTGATTCTAATATGACTAAAGATACCTTGATGCTACAGTACATAACTACACTGATACTAGGACTCAGGATTGCACAGGTATCTAACACTGATACACTCACACCCTAATTCTACACACACAGGAATTCACATAGGGCTATACACTGATAACCCAACACATTATAACTCCCTTATATATATATACTTGTGTATAACATATGACATCAATTAAATCCCCCAATTTCCTTAACTGATACCTGACTGTGTTCAGGTTTAACAAAACTCACATAATTGCCATACTTTTACTTATACCTCTGTTGATCTCCTCCCCCCTTAAACTCGACCCCTCACTGCTCAGGTCCAGATACAGTGTAGTGCAATATCCTCACTTGCCTAGGTGCACCAAAACCTTCTACACATTCATCTATCCCTTGATACCCCAATTCACAGAACCTCACACATACAGGTACATGAACTGAATTCATATTGAACATCATAGGTACACACTAGGTATTTCTGAGAGCTCTCAGTCTACACCCACAGGTACATGCCTACAGCTCACTCACACACAGTCACCAAAATGCCCGACTGCACAGTATATCTCTCCAAGCCCGACTGCACACTGGTTTTCCCCCAAATGTACACAACCTGTTCCCAGTGCCATCATATATCAAAATACAGGAATTAAAACACAGGAATAGGCAAAAACCCTAAGAAATATTTCATCAAACACAGGTACACACTGGACACAGGAAATGCTAAGATTCACACACCCAGTTTCTGAAATAGCAAATACCTAGTATGTGGAAATCGAATTTCACCTAGTTACTCATGAACCCAAACTTAAAACCCTAAAAATCAAGATCAAAACTAAATGTAGGAGATGTAAACATGCCTACACGAAATCCCTAGGTTTAGGGTTCCAGAAATTTGGGGAAAACACCCAAAAATTCACCAAAACCCTAGATCTCCTAGGTTTCATGTAGAATCCCTAAAATTCGAGATCTACACAAATAGGGGGTTTCCTAATGGGCAATAATCACAGAAAACAGAATATAAATGAATTAAAATAGGGTTTTACCTAAGGAAATGGTTTCTTCAATGGAGGTTCTCCTTCTCCAAGTATTCTTGACCCAAGTTCCTTGCTTCCCTTGCTTTGGAGGAGGAAGATGGAATCCTAGGGCTTAAATTCCGAATTTGGGATGAGGGAGATGGCTTTCTTGATGGAGGCTAGGGTTTCTTCTTTCTACATGAAGAAAAGAGGGTTCCCTTTTATATTAAAACTAGGTTAGGGTTTCTAATGCACAGTTTTAGGTTAAACCCCCAGGTCAGGTCATGTAGAGCTCAAATAACTCAGGTTTAGTCCTTCTAGGGTTTGAGGTTCCACCCTAAAATTAAAATTCTAGGGTTTCACTAGAATTGGGTTTTCAAATTAGGGTTTCTCATTAGGGTTAGTCCTAATGAGTTCTAGGGTTTGACCTAAAGCCAAATATCACTATCAACATATAAATAGTTTATAAAACTCTGCAGATTAATTAATACATAATTATTCAGAATAGTGAAATTAACCAAATGCCCTTATCTGGAAATGTGGTAGTGACAAGTCTATCCTCCTAAAAGAAATTTCGTCCTCGAAATTGGACTGAACTAGAACAAGAACGAATCCAGAGAAGGAATTATACCTCAAGTCTAGAAGAGATACGGGTATTGCTCGCGCATTTCGTCCTCTCTCTCTCCCAGGTCGACTCCCCTGGAGAGTGATGTCTCCAAGCAACGCGAACCAAAGGAATAGTTTGGTTTCGCAACACCTTCTCTCTGCGGTCCAAGATCTCTACGGGCTGCTCGGTGTAGCTGAGCGTCGGACCAACCTCAATCTCCGAGTGATCAAGTACGTGACTAGGGTCTGCCACGTACCGTCTCAGCTGCGACACGTGGAACACATCATGCACTCCCTCTAATGCAGGCGGCAAGTCCAATCTATACGCCACTGCACCTACCCTTGCAAGAATACCGAAAGGTCTGATGTAGCGTGGGCTAAGCTTCCCGCCTCCACCAAAACGAATTATGCCACGCGTCGGAGAAATTCGTAGGAATACTAGATCACCAACCTAAAACAAAACAGTCTCAACACGCAGTCTACACAAATAAACACAAGCCAAAAAACAACCATCTATACCTGAAATTCAAGGGGTCTACGGTGGCTGTCGGCCCAATGCCGCTGTCTGTCCTGCGCCACTCGCAGTCTGTCTCTGATGAGTTTTACCTTTTCTGCTGCATCCACGACCATTTCTGGTCCTAGCAAGGCCCTCTCTCCAACGTCGTCCCAAGATAACGGTGTACGACACCTCCGTCCATAAAGGGCCTCAAATGGGGACATCTCGATGCTGGCCTGGTAGCTGTTGTTGTAAGCAAACTCCACCAGGTGCAGATGATCCTCCCAAGAACCTCCGAGATCTAAAACACAAGTGCGTAGCATATCCTCGAGAGTCTGAATAGTCCTTTCAGACTGCCCGTCTGTCTGGGGGTGATATGCGGTACTGAACTTGAGCTGAGTGTCCAAGCTAGCCTGCAGACTCCTCCAGAAGTGGGAAGTGAAATGACTATCCCTATCCGAGATGATGCTCACCGGAACTCCATGAAGCCTAACAATCTGTCGCACGTACGTCTCTGCTAGCCTCTCTGTCGACGTGCCCACCTTGAAAGGTAAGAAATGGGCTGATTTGGTCAACCGGTCCACGATGACCCAAATTGCGTCCTTTCCTCCTGGAGAACGTGGAAGCCCTGAAACGAAATCCATGGTCACGTGCTCCCATTTCTATTCCAGAATTGGTAAAGGTTGAAGCAACCCACCTGGCCTCTGCCGGTCTGCCTTTACCTGCTGGCACACTAGACACCGGGATACGAAGCGTGCTACCTTGCACTTCATTCCATACCACCATACGTGCTCCCTCAAGTCTTGATACATCTTGTTGGCACCGGGATGCATCGAGTACTGAGAGCGGTGTGCCTCCTGCAAAATCTCCTCGCGCAGCTCCCCATTCGGCACACATATCCTCGTGCCGTGCCGTAAAGAACCATCATCTGCGATAGTAAAATCGTCTGACAATCCTATCTGAACTTGTGCCCTGATACTCCTCAGAGCCTCATCATCGTACTGCGCAGCTCTGATCCTGTCCATCAGCTCGGACTGTATCTGCAATCCCCACATCTGAATCTCAGTACCGGGAACTAACACCTCAATCTCCAAGCTTTCCAAATCCGCCAACAAATGTCTATCAGTCGTCAAGTACATAGCCATCGGATACCTGCTCAAGGCATCGGCGACTACGTTGGCCTTCCCTGAATGGTACTGCAATAAGATGTCAATGTCCTTCATCAACTCTAACCACCTCCTCTGCCTCATGTTTAGCTCCTTCTGTGTGAACACGTACTTCAAGCTCTTGTGATCAGTGAAGATCTCCACACGCTCTCCGTACAGGTAATGTTTCCACAGCTTTAGAGCGAAGATAACTGCTGCTAACTCTAAATCGTGGGTGGGATAGTTCTTTTCATGAGGGCATAACTGCCTGGAAGCGTAGGCAATTACCTTCCAGTGCTGCTGAAGAACACATCCCAGACCCTTCCCTGAAGCATCACTGTAGATGGTGAAACCACCTGTCCCTGCTGGCAACATCAAAATTGGAGCTGTCGTCAACCTCTTCTTCAGCTCATCAAATGCAGCCTGGCACTCCTCCGTCCAGACAAAATCCACATCCTTCCTAGTTAGTCTGGTCATCGGCGCTGCAATCTTGGAGAAGTCTTGTACAAACCTCCTGTAGTATCCTGCTAGCCCGAGAAAACTCCTGATCTCAGCTACCGAACTGGGGGTAGCCCACGACTCCACTGCCTCGATCTTCTGTGGGTTAACCGAGATTCCGTCACCCGATACCACATGTCCAAGAAATTCGACCTTGTCAAGGAAGAATTCACACTTAGAGAGTTTTCCGTACAGCTTCTCCCTCCTGAGAGTCTCTAAGACCAATCTCAGGTGCTCTTCGTGCTCCTCCGGGGTCTTGGAATACACAAGAATATCGTCGATGAACACTACCACGAACTTATCGAGGTACTGGTGGAACACCTTGTTCATCAGGTTCATGAATACTGCCGGAGCATTGGTTAAACCAAATGGCATTACCATGAACTCAAACTGGCCGTATCTGGTCCGAAAGGCTGTCTTCGGCGTGTCTTCTTTCTTCACCTTCACCTGGTGATAGCCTGACCTCAAATCTATCTTTGAAAACACCCTCGCCCCGCTCAACTGATCGAAAAGATCATCTATCCTCGGCAGCGGGTATTTGTTCTTGATGGTGAGGTTGTTCAAAGCTCTATAATTAATACACATGCGCACCGTGCCGTCCTTTTTCGGTACGAACAATACCGGAGCTCCCCATGGTGATGAACTGGATTTGATAAAACCTTTGTCCTGCAGCTGCTCAACTTGCTTCTTCAGTTCTGCCAGCTCGCTATTGTTGACTCTATAGACATGTTGTGAAATGGGCTCCGCTCCTGGAACTAAGTCTATAGAGAACTCAACGTCTCTGTCTGGCGGCAAGCCTGGCAACTCTTCTGGAAATACATCCAGGAACTCCGCTATCAGAGGATGTGGCAACTCCTTCTCTTCCGCCCTGGCTCCGTAAAATATGCTCTTCCTCTGTTCCGCTGCTCCTCTGACGACCTCAAACTCCGGCTCTCTTGGTGGTCTAAATAATACTCTGCCTCTAAAACAATCTATGGTAGCATGATGCCTACTCAACCAGTCTATTCCGAGTACAATGTCGTACCCCGGAAGTGGCATGACGAGTAAGCTCACGCTCAAGTCTCGGCCTCCTACTGACACTCTCCGGTCCTTGCAATAATTACGGACTAGTATAATACCTCCACCAGTCATGATCTTGCAAGTCCTAGCTAATGGTTCTGTGTCTAAATGATGTCGAAGTGCATAAGATACAGACACAAAACTATGGGAAGCGCCAGAGTTGAATAAGGTAAATGCGGGAATACAATCGAGAAGAACCGAACCTGTGATCAAGTCTCCTGCTGGCTCGATCTCCTCGACTGCCATGGCGTATGCTCGCCCCTGGGGTGCACCTCTCTGCTGCTGATGCTGGGCGAACCTCTGATGTTGCGGTGGAAGTGGTCCCCTCTGTTGTTGGCCTCCTGGTACGGCATATACCCTGTTTGGTCCTCTCTGGGCGGCTGCTCCACCCTGACCTGGACGAATGGTAGGGCAATCCCTCAGCTGGTGTGTCGTCGATCCGCAGTACAAACATGAGCCCAACCTCTTCCTGCAGTTCTCTCGGGTGTGTCCTGTCTTCCCGCAGTACGCACACTGGATGGCGGGCTGAGTCTGCCTCTGCTGCTGTGGCTGGACCTGCCCTCGGGCTGGTGCCTGGTGCTGCTGGTGCTGCTGCTGAAAGGGCCTCTGCTGCTGCTGAAAGTATGGACGCTTGCCTGGTCCCGCACTACTGTTTGCTCCTCCGGAAACATCGCGTCCCCTCTTGGGCCTGAGGTCCAAGTCGTCCTCGGCTATCTGGGCATCCATCAATATGCCCTCGAAAGTGGCGGTGCGACGTCCCGACGTGCGAGACTTGATCTCCCTTGCTAGCCCCTTTCTGAACTTCCGGGCCCTGTACCCCGGATCTCTAATCATCGATGGCGCGAAGCGGCTCAGGCGACAAAACTCCGCGGCATACTCATCGACGGACGAGCTCCCCTGGACTAAGTCATGGAACTGACTCTCCAAGGCTCCCAGGGCAACGTCAGGAAAGAATTTCTCCTTGAAGAGCTCCCTGAAATCCTCCCAAGTGAGTCCCCTGCGCAAGAGTCTCGGCTCCGTACGAAACCACGTCAAGGCGATGTCGAATATCTGGCTGCCGACGGCCTCGATCTGAAGCGCCTCTGGAAGCTGCGCCAAGCGCAAGTTCCTCTCGATGTCCTCTAGCCAATCATCGGCATAGAGTATCCCTTCTGTCCCCTTGAACTCCCGAGGCATCATCCTCTTGAAGTCCACAATGGTGCCCGGCCTCTGATGTTGCTGACCAGGATGCTGCTGCTGCTGAGTGACTCTCTCCACAGCCTGGAGAGCCACTTGGTGAGCATTCTCCATGTTCACCCTCATCATCTCTGTCTGGGCCTGGTGTGCCTCAGCCTGCACCCTCTGGGCCTCTGCCGACGTCCTCTGGGCATCGACCATGCCCTGTATCAAAGCGAACATCTGTGCCCCATCGACGGGCACACCTCCTGGATGCTGAACTGGTGGTGGTGGTGGTAGTGGCACCGTCGTAGCTCTGGGGACCCTCTGAACAGGTGGTGGAGGACCTCCGAATGCTGCAGACACTCCCACATGTACTGGAGATGTAGGAGGTGCTGCGGATGTCTGTCCGGCAGGGCGAGAGGTGGCAGACCTCTCTGAATCTGCTGCTCCGAGTCTCTGAGATCTCCTCGACGGCATCCTGAAGACAGATCGAAAGATTTAATTAAGGCAATAGATACGATATCATCAAGGAAGGACAGTAATTTCTAAAGGAAAATCATTAAGAGTAGTATCATAAGAATCAGAATTCCCTAATTGTGATTGAGCATATCCTCGACCTAATTCCTATTCCTAAAACAGGCTCGTAGTAGTACAACTAAGTTGTCGCACTACCACGACATCGTACAACTTGCGAAGTTTGACCTGCATGGGCCACCACTAAAAATGTGTCACGACCCGCACCCGTAATTTGGGCATGAGTCGTGGGTACGTCCAGCCTACGCCGCAGCATCGGCGGTAGAACGCTGTCTAGGTCTCAACATATAATATATCCTGTCAATAGTCTCAACTCCGTACGGAGGACAATGATAAATAATCCACAGTTCTATAATATACTCAATCACAAGCTATAAGAAATAATGGCACGATGAGAATAGAAAGGAGTTCTATAAAAAAATCAACCACAATAAGTCCAACTCAAATCCTGGGTCAAGATGACCTCACAAAGTCACAAATAATGAAATACAACTCAGTCTCAGTCTAAAACAATAAATGCAGAAAAAGTAATCTAAGTACATGCAGGCAAGATCTCCTCTAGGATAGGCAACTCCTCTGGGATTTTTGGAGTGAAATCTCCCTCTAATCCTGGGCCGTAATGAGTGGGGCAAAAGTCCTCCAGGTCCTCTGAAAATTTTGTTATCTAGTCAGGATTGGAGCGAAGCACAAGCACTAACAGCAGTTTCATTAAATTGACAAAGACTATAAACAGTGTAAGAAATACAAGATGAAAGTATATGCTGAAAATGAGAAGTACAGGAGAAATAAAATAGGCAATAGAGTATCTAGCAATAAACAATAAACAGTGAATGCTAGAACAAGTGAATCTGAATAAAGTAGACATCTAGCTAAGTGTTTGAAATATTAGTTTATTATGTGATCGGCTTGGGACTAGATCAGGCTGGTTATATATGATTAGCTATGATTCTTGGAGGTCAGGCTAACCATATGGTTAGCTATGATGCATGATAATTGTCAGGCTAATCATATATAACAGCTATGAAGCATGATGATGGTCAGGCCGCACCCGACGTGAGAAGTGGGGTGAGCTATGATGCATGGTAAGTTTGGATAGGATCACATAATCTACTAATAGTTCCCCATCCCCCAGCTAGCACGGTGGATTCCAATCACGACTCCTCATGATGGGGATCTAGGGTGCTAACCCGTGTATCTATAGTGTCGGAATCAAGTATGTAATACACTACAATTTATAGAAGTAATCAACAAAACGAAAACTGTCAGAGAATGTACTCGCCTGTGGTCCTGAGCAAAGTGTAAGGATCAATGTCCAAAGTGGGATCACAATGACCTATATATAAGATATCAATGTTAAATAATGAATTAAGGGAATGAGCATGATTAACTAATTAAATACGAGGTTTCTAGGTCATACTAAGGTTTAGGGTTCATAATTCCTTATGTGGTAGGTTTCTCCAAGATGATACTAGTCATACTAACCTAGTGGTCAATATTAGGTTAACTTGTTCCTTTAGGCTTCATATTAATACTAAGAAATATTTACCTGCTAGGCATTTAGTATAGATAACTCCTAATTAGGTTCTAAGGTATTACTTAATCTATTTAACTCTAATTTAAACTAGTACTCAAAATCCAACCTTAACTCATAAACTCTATGTATTTCCAGGATACCAACAATATACTTTATGTGATACATTTCAAAGAGTGATACCCAAGGGTACTACTTGTCTTGATGCACACTGGAACCCATGCCCTAAACCATACCTTACCAAATTCCACAGGTGCCTGGACACCCATAAGATACTTCACTAAACTCCCTGTTCCTGACACTCAACCCCTGTGATGCATACTGCACGCAGACAGATTACTGACACTAGACCTATACACAGGTATTACCTCACACAGGCACACTGGTTCCTCACTGCTCACACTGATTACACTAGCTACTGCTATAATAGAAACTGCACAACTCACTGCTCTCCCTCTTCTCACAGAATTCACTCACACACACACACACACTACTACCTACTGATACACAGGAATACACACTGGTTCACATAGGTAGACACAGGTTTCCCCACACTGGCACATACACAGATGCATACTGAACCTGGAATTTATGAGACACACACACTAGTACACACAGCAGGTATTACACAGTCTTCTCACACTGCTCACACTGGTATCTAATACACTAAACTCAGGGTTCTATGATACACAGTTTTAATACCTTCAAATCTCACTGCCCTTCATTCTCAGAATTCCTCACTCACACACACAGAATAATCTGCACACACTGCACTCACACAGATACCTGATACACACATACACTAGAACTCAGTCTCACTTATTCTGAGACACTGAACTGAATTACTGCTCACACACAGACACACATACACCTGCACTTCTATGTAAACACCCACATACTCCCTTCAACTGCACAGAGTTTCCTTTTACCCTTACTATCACAAATCAGTACCTAAAACACATATTTCACCCATCTTTGATTTCCTGTGTACCAGACACATATATACCAACCAACTGATTCTAATATGACTAAAGATACCTTGATGCTACAGTACATAACTACACTGATACTAGGACTCAGGATTGCACAGGTATCTAACACTGATACACTCACACCCTAATTCTACACACACAGGAATTCACATAGGGCTATACACTGATAACCCAACACATTATAACTCCCTCATATATATATACTTGTGTATAACATATGACATCAATTAAATCCTCCAATTTCCTTAACTGATACCTGACTGTGTTCAGGTTTAACAAAACTCACATAATTGCCATACTTTTACTTATACCTCTGTTGATCTCCTCCCCCCTTAAACTCGACCCCTCACTGCTCAGGTCCAGATACAGTGTAGTGCAATATCCTCACTTGCCTAGGTGCACCAAAACCTTCTACACATTCATCTATCCCTTGATACCCCAATTCACAGAACCTCACACATACAGGTACATGAACTGAATTCATATTGAACATCATAAGTACACACTAGGTATTTCTGAGAGCTCTCAGTCTACACCCACAGGTACATGCCTACAGCTCACTCACACACAGTCACCAAAATGCCCGACTGCACAGTACATCTCTCCAAGCCCGACTGCACACTGGTTTTCCCCCAAATGTACACAACCTGTTCCCAGTGCCATCATATATCAAAATACAGGAATTAAAACACAGGAATAGGCAAAAACCCTAAGAAATATTTCATCAAACACAGGTACACACTGGACACAGGAAATGCTAAGATTCACACACCCAGTTTCTGAAATAGCAAATACCTAGTATGTGGAAATCGAATTTCACCTAGTTACTCATGAACCCAAACTTAAAACCCTAAAAATCAAGATCAAAACTAAATGTAGGAGATGTAAACATGCCTACACGAAATCCCTAGGTTTAGGGTTCCAGAAATTTGGGGAAAACACCCAAAAATTCACCAAAACCCTAGATCTCCTAGGTTTCATGTAGAATCCCTAAAATTCGAGATCTACACAAATAGGGGGTTTCCTAATGGGCAATAATCACAGAAAACAGAATATAAATGAATTAAAATAGGGTTTTACCTACGGAAATGGTTTCTTCAATGGAGGTTCTCCTTCTCCAAGTATTCTTGACCCAAGTTCCTTGCTTCCCTTGCTTTGGAGGAGGAAGATGGAATCCTAGGGCTTAAATTCCGAATTTGGGATGAGGGAGATGGCTTTCTTGATGGAGGCTAGGGTTTCTTCTTTCTACATGAAGAAAAGAGGGTTCCCTTTTATATTAAAACTAGGTTAGGGTTTCTAATGCACAGTTTTAGGTTAAACCCCCAGGCCAGGTCATGTAGAGCTCAAATAACTCAGGTTTAGTCCTTCTAGGGTTTGAGGTTCCACCCTAAAATTAAAATTCTAGGGTTTCACTAGAATTGGGTTTTCAAATTAGGGTTTCTCATTAGGGTTAGTCCTAATGAGTTCTAGGGTTTGACCTAAAGCCAAATATCACTATCAACATATAAATAGTTTATAAAACTCTGCAGATTAATTAATACATAATTATTCAGAATAGTGAAATTACCCAAATGCTCTTATCTGGAAATGTGGTAGTGACAACGTCCGTGCAACTTGATGCACTTGACCCTAGTTGACTAGTGCCATGCCTGGCATAGCCCTGAGTTCGATATATTTTTGATTGTGTGTTAGTGTAGCATCTGATACAGTGTTGTATTATTTTATGATATGTCTATAGGACTGTTGGTTCGTCCAGGCGATACTCTGGAACAGGACATTGGTGTTACCAGCTAAGGACCCAAGGCGAGTACATTCTCTGATAATTTTTCAATTATTTGATAATATTTATAATTCCAGTATCTAGAAATATTACATCTGATTCCTGACACTGTGCTACATGGACTAGTATATAGCTTGGACCTGCAAATCATGAGATGTTATATTGATGATATATTGGATATTGCTCATGTATCGTGTCGTATCGTGATTGATCCACTGTACTAGTTGGGGGTGGGGGGGAAATATTAGTGGATTATGTGATCATACCCAACTCTACATGCATCATAGCTCACCCCACATCTTACGTCGGGTGCGGCCTGACCATTACATGTTTCATAGCTGTTATATATGATTAGCCTGACCTCTACATGCATCATAGCTAACCAAATGGTTAGCCTGACCTTACATGAATCATAGCTAATCATATGTAGCCAGCCTGATCCTGTCCCAAGCCAATCACATGATAGACTGATATTCCAAATACTTAGAATAGTTACACTTCTCTACTTTAGATCATATACTACATCACCCGTATATGATATTGTACCTCTTTCTCTTCGTTTCATACATGCACTGACTGTTTTATATTGTCTATATTGCCTGTCTTTTTACATTGCCTGTCTCTTTATTTTGCCATTGCATTTATTCACTGTCTTCTCTCAGTATATAGCATTATTAGTTTATTATTTTATAGCCCTTATCAATTAAATGGAAATGTTATTTAAGATGTACTTTGCTCCTTCCTGACTGGAAAATATTTTCCAGACTATGCCTAGTGGACTGGTGTCCGACACTTATGGACCATAGGGTGAGTAGCTGTGACTTGGGCTTGGTAGTTCAGTTGTGATTCTGGGAGGTTTAGCCAGAATCACTAGTTATGTAGTTAGTTCTTTTAGCAGGTTATTTTTGGTACCAGATTTGTCTCCGGCATACTTGTGGAGACTTGGATTTAATGTTGAGTTAGACTACTTCTATTTTTAGATTGATGTTGCATTTTATCTTGTTTCTTTGAGATCTTATCATGATGTAGTTGTGATTGAGTATGTTGTTCCTATTATATTGTGGTATCCGTGTCTCCTCATGGAATCGGATGCTCGTGTGAGATTGTTTAGATAGCATCAAGACCTAGACAGCGTTCTACCGCCGATGCTGCGGCGTAGGCTGGACGTACCCACACACTCGTGCCCCTATACCGGGTACGGATCGTGACATCTCCCGTAGCCAACAGTGCTGGGCTCGCCTGTCAGTGACCAACGGGTGTGGGTGAGGAAAAAATTGGTCCAAGCCGAGCCGAGCCGAGTCCTAATCTGACTCGGACTCAGCCGAGCCAAGCCGGGCTGAAAGCTGGCCATCCGATCTGGGCAGGAGTGCCTGGATGGATGCCATGTGTCCCCCTTTAGTCGCGGCTCATTCTCTCTCCTCTATATATATAGTATTAAAGTTATAATTTTTAGGGTTTTCTTTTAGCCGATTTTGGAGAATTGTCATCTAAGATTTTCTTCATTTTCCAGAAGCCATTACTCATAGCTCCGGACTCCAAACGTGGTCCAGTTTCTTGTGTTAGAACCGTATTGAGGTTAGTTTTCTGAATATGTAAATTATTTTATGAAATTCTGAATATTAAATTCTGTAAAATTCGTAGAGCATAATATTTCCGAAAATAGATGTGTCTCGGTATTTTTGCGATTTTGGGAGAACCAGGAATCAGAATCATGAACCGTTTAAAGTTTCAGAAATCTAATGTCAAGATAATTGACATATGTTTTTTCCAAAATTTTATTCGAAATATTTTGTTTTGTTAATTCTGTAGAACTTTTAGGTTAGCAATCAACCACCGTTGCACAATACAATTTTGTATGTGCAATAATTTTTAAACGAATTTGAATCTGGTTAAGCCATAAATTCTAGCATATTTATGATGCTAAAATCTACATAAAACCATGCATGAAAGTCGAGTTTGCATCAGTTGACTTTTTGGTCAACAGATCGTCTTGATTTGCGTGCCATGAGTCTCGAGTGGATAAAATTCAGTTCCTTGGACAAAATTTAGGAATTAACCTTAAAATCAGAATAATAAGATTAAAATAGGATTTTAGAGTAATTATTACTAAATTAAATAAATTAAAATAACTTATCTCTTGACATGGTAACATATCATTCGTAGGGTTTGGACTCTGAATTGGGACCTGATCCAACCACAACTAAGGACCACGGGCGAGTACATTTTTTTGATTACTTTCAGTGCTTGATAGTCTCTATAATGCATGCTTAGTATTGGTTATTTGATTCTTGATACTTGTTGCACGAATTAGTATGATGAATTCTTATTATGAGATACGTGACTGTTCTGGATTATTGTTATTTCTTCGTGACTGGTTCAGAATCTATGTTGTACTCGTGGGGAGCGAAAATACTTAGTGGACGTGTGAACTACCCTTTCCATCCCATGATCTTACTGGAATAATAGCAGCCATGTACGACACGTGTTGTTTGCCAAATTTTATCCCTTAGCCGTTCACATGTCAACAAGGTATTTTAAATTACATAGAGTAGTTGTTCCTATTTGTTCTTTCATACATTGCAGTTATTTCTTTGTTGCTTGGAGTTATTGTACTACATCTTTGCCATGACAGGACTTTCGCATTTAGTTATTCTAGTTGCCTTATTGAGATTTCAGTTTTGTTGCTATCATATATTCTTTACTATTTATTGTGTTATAGCTTCTACCATGTGTTGGAACTATTTTCACTGTGATGTACTCGTTCCTTTCCTGACTGGATAACCATATTTTAGGTGACTACGATGATGATGCAATCCCTACACATTATGGACCGTATGCTAGCGACATAATAGAGCCTGATCTTGCCCTTCAGGAGGATCAGGGAGATTTAGAAGTTCAGATACCATCTGAAATGGAGTAGTTTAGTAGAGTAGTTGATTCTGTTAGTTATTTTGGACCAGATTGTTCTCCGACAATTTTTCTAAAGTATTTTAAATATTGTACTTTGGATATTTAGTTTTGGGGAGACTCCTTGGACCCACATCGAGACTGTTATTTCATTATTATCTTGGTGTTTTTATTTAAACTAGTGCCTGTGATTGAGTGTAGTATGGAGATGAATATATGTTGTGAGTTATAGATTATATATGTGGCTTATAGTACAGCGTTCTACCACCGACACTGTGGCGTAGGCTGGACTTGGCCACGTATTCGTATCCGAAAAGCGAGTGCGGGTCGTGACATCACCCGTCAAGTGTAATCGTGGGGCCCGCAAAACGGTATTTCATTAATGTTCTCAGAATTGAACCAAACTTGGGTCACAGGACCAACGTAATGCTGCGAATCCGATGGTGCAAGTTTCGTTGCAAAACGACAAGCACACACGAAATTATGACAAGTGTCAGAACATACCGATACGATATTTTTTGACGGATACGCGTTGATTCCGGTGTGCACGCACATCCAAATTAAGTTCTACGAAATCTCACATATCCGTGTTGACGATACGCACCTTTCGGTATAATTTGCACACGACGAAGTTGTCTCGTTTAGCGGAACGTACCCCGTATCGAGAAAATTTGGGTTAAAAAATTAAGTTTTCTGACGGATTTCAACAACAAATAAATTACAGCATACATCGAATTAAAAGAAAGTAGAATTTTAAAATATTAACTAGGTTGGAAGAAAATTAGACACGAACAAGGGAGGTTGGAATAGTTTCTGATCTAAAAATTAGGTTATTTTTTTCTGTTTTGTGTCACAATTTTCGATCGACACAAGACATGATAAGATAAACTATTTACACAGGGTTCATGGGGGTTATGTGGTCTTCACATAGGATTCAACGGTTCGATATTAGGTTTACTGCAGGAAGAAACATGGGTGGGAAGTAGGGTATCTCACTACTGCTGCTGCTCAAGATTTTGGGCGGACTGTTCTCGGTGGTGTGCGACGGCGTTCGTCGGCATCGGCGGCGGTCGACGGTGGTCTGCTGGAGGCAGAGGAGAAGGGTGGTGGTGGTGGTCTGCTCTGTTGGGTTATATATAGGGTATGAAGGGAGGTTTTGGAATGGAAAGAAAGGGGGTCGAGGAGGTTTCGGGGAGGGGAATCGAAGGGGGTGCGGGGTTTTTCAGCTACTATAGCTGTAGGGTGCGGGTATGGGTAGGTTTCGGGTTTAGGATCCGAGTCTAGGGTTATGGTTTAATAATTATTAATAATCTATCTATCTATCTATCTATCTCTCTCTCTCTCTCTCTCTCTCTCTATATATATATATATATATATATATATATATATATATATATATGTGTGTGTGTGTGTGTGTGTGTGTGTGTGTGTATAGTTATCTAAAAATAGTTTTGTACCTCAATTAAATTCCAAAAAAAATCTACAATACTCAATAGTTGTACACCCAAAAATATATTTTTTGTGCAATATTTGTAATTAGTTAAATACACATAAATATCAATCCATGAATATATATTTACTAATTAGCTAAAAAAATAATAAAAATTTCTCTCTTAATTATAATAATTACATAATACCAATTAAATAAATTTAAAATTAAATCTAAAAAATCAGGGGGTTTATAATCTACCCAACTTAAAAGAATTGCGTCATCGCAATTAAGAAAACAAAACGTAACCGGTCAGGAAAGGTTTGCTCTAGAAGAGATGACATGGTTGTATGATATTTGTTAAAGCATGACCCAAAGGATAAGGGACCATGAACAAGAAAAAAATTGAGAGGAAGGGTGAGGGTTTTGTTCAAGCACAATACGTAGAAAAGCAATAAAAACTTTTTTCTAGGAAAAGAGAGATAAGTAACTCAAGAGTAAATGAGTCTGATTAGAGCGAGGATCACTACAACTTCTGAAAACTTAAGTACCACTTACATATTACTACTCTAGACCAACAAGTTTATGCTAACATAATACTAGGTATAGGCTAGGGAATGGAACTAACATGCATATGCTAAAGTATTACTAAAAATATTCGCTACTATAGCTAGCTATGATAAAACTAAAATCTTACCCATATTCGCTACTCCTCGAGTCCGTGCCTCCTCTACTGTCATCGCAAAAGTCTGTCCACGTCCCTGTGGTAGTGCCCTCAACTGTTGCTGGGCCTGCTGGAAGAGTGATGTCTGTGACACCAAAGGTGGCCTCGACTGATACCCTCCTGGAGCTAGTGGTCTGACTCCTCCAACTTTCGTCTGTGGTGCTCCCGGTGCTGGATAAGCTGGCCTAGGTGGCTGCTGGGCTGGTCTCGGTGCTAGTAAAGATTATTGGTTTACTATAGGTGCTCCCTCTCGTCGCTCAAGGCAATTCTTGGCTGAATGTTGGCTGGATCCGCAAACCAAGCATAGTCCCAACTTGTATCTGTACTTGCTCTCGTAATGACCTCGCTTGCCATAATATTGACATGTAGGCAGTGCCTGCGAAGTTGCTCTGGGTGGCTGGTGCATGTGAGGTCTCTTTGTAGCTTCTCCCTGTGGTGCTATGGCTGGTGCTGATATGAACGACCATTTCAGGCTGAACTCTCTCCTGGTGATGCGCTCCATGCGTCGGGCTGTAGCAAGGACGTCCGTATAAGAGTAGGTGCAACTGCGCCAATCAATCTTTGTAACTCAAAGCTCAGTTCATTAAAGAAATTCTTCGCCTTTTCTTCTTGTGTCGGGATCGTGTAGGTGCGAACAGTTGAATCAAGCATGATGTAAGTCAAAAAATTAATTCAAATCCGATATAGAGGTCAAGAACGGGTCAACAAGTGGATGAGATCCTATAATTTATTCTATCCTAATTTGTAGACTTGTTTGGTCCCTTAGTTGAAACTGAAGCAATATAGTCGGAGACTTACATAGGCCACCACAAAAACTATGTCACGCCCCATTCCAAAATACCGAGGGACTAGGCATGTGGCAATGGCCAGCATCACAACTCCAATGGGCAAACCTAATTTAATTGACCCGTTAGAGTGCACTTAAGCTGTAACAAATATAAATATCGGTCTACACCATCTAATATAGTATAATTCTAGTCTCATCCATAGAAAGTAAACACAATTCAATATGATAGACCAGTCAAGATAATAGATAAAGAAAATAGTCCATCAACAACTCCAAATCAGTAGTGTCTCGGGGAACAACTCGACAAAATAAGAAAAGAGAATATCACCAATATATATGTCCATAAGTCCAGATATGAAATAACAATAAGCATATATAACTGAGTAAGTAACTGAATACTCAGGAGAATCCTCTGGCACAACCTCATCCTTTAATGCCAATACTGCTCCAACGTTAGCTTTTGTCCCGTATATCTCGGGATAATCCTACTCTACTGTACCTGGGGACATAATCCGGATCCTGGTTCTCAGGGGACATAGCAAGGTACAAGAAACACTCAAGCCAAATAAAATACAGTAAATAAAACAAATCCTCAGGATAAGCTATGTAACCAGCTATATGAAATATAAATGAGAGCATCACTAGTACTCAGTCTGAAACCACTACAGGCTCTGTGTCAGGGAGCCCATAGCAGCAAGTAGTATCACGACTCTAGTATATGTGCCAAAGCAAGTAGTATCATGTATTCCAGTAGTATAGTATATATATAATTAGCTTGTATCCTGTGTGTCTCTCTCCACCCAATGTAACCTCACGTCTCATGTCCATGACATCTCATATCCATAACACGCAAGATCATGACCTCTAGAAAGTATAATTAGTCATAATGATATCTCTATATATGCAAGTCTCATATTATGAATCCTCTAAGCCTATACAGAATCACCATGAATTACTTAAGAAAGATTCTGTCAGAAAAATAGTGTCAAGTGTCCTATGGTATGGCTTACTAAGTAAAGCAAGCACGCAAAAATATATGGTCGTGGTATCAACTCTCTAAGTGATGTTACACGACTCCATATACGACGTCGACACCCGAATCATTTTGAATATTAAGCAATGTCTCATGGTCCTAGGTTGAACAGGTACATCACATAAGTATATATATAGAAAGAACACAAGCAAATAATATCACAGCATTTACTGCAAGTTGGTAAGGTACACTTGCATGGGTTCTGAACTCCGTCAATTGCTCCTGTAAAAGTGGAAACTCCAAGTACACCTCCGAATGCTGAAACAAACATCACTATTGTTCTTAAAATACTTGAAATAGCTAGGATTGACTACTCATAAGTCCAATTTAGACACAAGGGCAAAATTGACAGTTTTGGGTCAAAGTTGGGTCCACATGTGGTCCACTTCGCACCAAAAAATGTGCTAAAGATAAAATTCTCCAAATTTAGCAAACTTAATGTCTACGAGTCCAGAACGATGATACGAACCCAACGGAACATCCAAAACTAGATTTCGATGAGCCAGTCACGAAATTACTCGTCAAGTGGAACCGTGGGGCCCGCGAAACGGTATTTCGTCAACGTTCTCAGAATTGAACCAAACTTGGGTCACAAGACTAACATAATGCTGCGAATTCGATGGCGTAATTTTCTTTACGAAATGACAAGCACACATGAAATTATCACAAGTGTCAGAATTAGCCGATACAATATTTTTTTGATGGATACGCGTTGATTCCGATGTGCATACACATCCAAATCAAGTTCCGCGAAATCTCACACGTCCATGTTGACGATACGCACGTTTTAGTGCAATTCGTACACAACAAAATCACCTCATTTAGTGGAACGTACCCCGTATCGAGAAAAATTGGGTTCAAAAATTAAGTTTTCTAACGAATTTCAACAACAAATAAATCACATCATACATCAAATTAAAAGAAAGTGTTTAAAGGGATTAAAACTAGGTTATGGTGTCTAAATTACTATTCAAGTAAAATTTTGAAATATTAACTAGGTTGAAAGAAAATTAGACATGAACATGAAAGGTTGGAATAGTTTCTGATCTAAAAACTGGGCCATTTTTTCCTATTTTGTGTCGTAATTTACGATCGACACAAGACACTATAAGTTAAACTATTTTCACAGGGTTCATGGGGGTCATGTGGTGGTCACATAGGATTCAACGGTTCGATATTAGGTTTACTGTGCAGAGAGAAACAAGAGTGGAAAGTAGGGTACCTCACTACTACTGCTACTCGGGATTTTGGGCGGGCTGTTCTCGGCGGCGTGCGGCGGCGTTCGTCGGCCTCGGCGGCGGTCGACGGTGGTCGGCTGGAGTTAGAGGAAAAGGGTGGTGGTGGTCTGCTCTGTTGGGTTATATATAGGGTGTGAAGGAAGGTTTTGCAATAGGAAGAGAGGGGGTCGGGGAGGTTTCGGGGAGGGGAATCGAAAGGGGTGCGGGGGTTTTCAACTACTATAGCGGTAGGGTACGGGTATGGGTAGGTTTAGGGTTTAGGGTTCTGGTTCGGGTTTAGGATCCGGGTATAGGGTTTAAGATTTAATAATTATTAATAATCTCTCTCTCTCTCTCTCTCTCTCTCTCTCTCTATATATATATATATATATGTATATAGCTATCTAAAAATAGTTTTGTACCTTAATTAAATTCCAGAAAAATCTACAATAATCTAATAATAGTTATACACCCAAAAATATATTTTTTGTGCAATATTTGTAATTAGTTAAATACACATAAATATCAATCCATGAATATATATTTACTAGTTTGCTAAAAAAATAATAAAAATTTCTCTCTTAATCTCAATAATTACATAATACAAATTAAATAAATTTAAAATTAAATCTAAAAAATTAGGGGGTTTACAGGCATCGGTATTCTCTAAAATTGATCTTCGTTCGGGCTACCACCAACTGAAGATCAAGCCAGATGATGTACCGATGTCAGCCTTCTGCACTCGCTATGGCTACTATGAATTTTTAGTTATGTCATTTGGATTGACCAATGCCCCTGCTGCCTTCATAGATTTGATGAATCGTGTGTTCTGGTCATGCCTTGACAAGTTTGTAGTAGTGTTCATTGATGATATCTTGGTGTATGCAAAGAATAAGGAGGAAAATGAGAAACACTTGCAGACCGTGCTTCAGACTCTTTGGGACACTAAGCTATACGCAAAACTAAGCAAGTACAAATTTTGGCTAAGCAATGTATCTTTTCGTGGGCATATCATTTCTGGGAGAGGCATCTCAATCAATTCAAAAAAATTTTGAAGCCATTGTCGAGTGGAAGCAACCTGCCTCAGTTAGTGAAATTCGAAGCTTTCTCGGGTTAGCGGGCTACAACAAACGGTTCGTGAAAGACCTTTCTAAAAATTTTTCACCCTTAACTCACCGCACTCAGAAAGGAGTCGCATTTGAGTGGTCTGCCAACTGTGAAGCTTTATTTCAAGAATTAAAGCAGTGCCTCGTCTCTGCTCGATACTTGCACTGTCGGACGAGAATGTGGGATTCCAAATATTTAGCGACACCTTCGAATAGGACTTGGGAGCTATGCTCATGCAACAAAATAAGGTGATACCTTTTGCTTCAAGACAATTGATGCCGCATGAGCACAACTCGTGGCGATTATGTTCGCACTGAAGTTATAGAGATACTACCTTTATGGTATGGTATGCCAATTTTTTACTGATTACCAGAGCCTTATGTATCTTTTAACTCAGTCAGACATAAACCTACGGTAAATGCGTTGGATAGAACTGATCAAAGACTATAACTTATCGATCAAATACACTCCAGATAAAGGAAATATTATAGTAGATGCGCTGAGTCGAGTATTTGCGGGATCTCTATCCGTCAACCGTAGGTTACAAAAGAAATTGAAGAGTATGGGCATCGAGCTATGAATTCAATATCGAGGCAGACCGATTGGGGTATCGCTAGCTCAGTTACTCCTTGAACCGAGCCTGATAGAAAAAGTCAAGTTCGTTCAGATGAATGATCCATTCCTATTGAAGATGCGTGAGCAGATTTCAGCAGGGAATGCAACTGACTTTGCAGTAGATGAAAGCAGAACGTTGTGGGTAAGAGAAAGACTATGCGTGCCCAATGATACAGAACTCAGAAAGGATATCCTCATGGAAGTTCACTATGCGGCCTATGTATCACATCCTGGAAGTACGAAGTCTATCGTAAAGAAAGATGTGTCGCTCTTCATGTCATAATGCTTGTCTTGTAAGAGAGTAAAGGCCGAGCACCAGAGGCCAAACGGAGAGATGAAGAACCTTGCTATCCTGGAGTAAAAATGTGACCATATCACGATAGACTTTATTGTTGGCTTGCCGAAGACGCAACGGGAAAACGACGCCGTCTGGGTCATCGTCGACCGATTAACCAAGTCCGCATACTTTATTTCCATCAAAGTTACTTGGAGCATCGATCGCCTGGCTCAGATATATCTTGATGAGATAGTTTGACTATACGGTGTGTTAGTGTCTATTATTTCAGATCAGGACAGACGATTCTTATCACGTTTCTGGAAAAGTCTTCATTAAGCTATGGGGACTAAGTTAAAGTTCAGTTTAGCATACCATTCTCAGATCGATAGCCAAACAGAGTGGGTGAACTAGATCCTTGAAGATATGCTACGCCTCTGTTCGATCGACTCAAAGTCAAGTTAGGACATCCATCTACCGTTGGCAGAATTTTTATACAACTATAGTTAGCAGTCCAGCATTCAGATGGCTCCATACGAGGCTTTGTATGGATGAAAGTGCAGATTGCCTATCTGTTGGGATAAAGTTGGCGAGTGACAGATCCTCGTCCCGGAGCTAGTAGAGTAGACTATTCAGAAGGTTTGACTGATCCAAGAACGATTAAAGGTGGCACAAAGGAGACATAAGAGTTATGCGGACATCCACAAACGACCCCTTGAATTTACAACTGGTGATCACGTGTTTCTCAAGGTCACGCCGACGTGAGGAGTTACGAGATTTGGAGTAAAGGGGAAGCTAAGTCCATAATTTGTTGGTTCGTTTGAGATTCTCAAGCGAGTCGCCCCAGTTACATATCAAATTGCCCTACCACAGAGACTATCAGACATACATGATATCTTTCACGTGTCACAGCTGTGAAAGTACGTTCATGATCCGAGTGACGTGGTAGATTTTGGTCAGTTGGATTTGTAAGAAGACTTTTCCTATGTAGAAGAACCTGTGCAGATCATCGATCGAAAGCATAAGTAGCTTCAAAATTATTCAGTTTCTCTCATGCGCGTACTCTGGCAGAACCACGCGGTGGATGAGTCGATCGGGGAACTCAAATTAGACATGGAGAAAAAGTTTTTCTTATTATTTTCTTAAGGGTAGGTTCTATTCCTAAGTTTCAAGGATGAAACTTTTTATTAGTTAGTTAAGATGTAGTGCCCCGTACCCCCTATTCGGGGAGCGCGGCTAAGAAATACTTGGTATCGTTTGATCGAGACAGATTGAATCAAGATCTTTTCCTCATTATGGATTGGTTATTTCAGAATTAAGTCCCACATTCAGTGGATCGTGCCTCAAAGAATGACTCAGCGGCAGAGTCGCGAGGGGCCCTATTGCACTGGTTTATTTGTCCGTTTTTGATGCCGCTTGGTTGCTTTCTTGTTGGTTTTGTGACTTGTATTTTCTTGAACAGTTTTGATAGATTTTATTATCTTCGTTCGTTGAACTTCGTATTTTATATCGAACTTTAGAAGACCGAGGCAGAAGATATTGATCATCTTTTGGTGCGTGCAGGTGATCGTGTAGGCGACGCGCAAGCGGAGTCTTGAAGATCTCCCCTTTCTCTTCCCCGATTCACCAACTTGAGAGTAGCCTTAATTTCTATTATCTCCCATCTTCCAAGTATTCACTCCTAATACTTTAACTCATTTGTGCGTTTCGATCAACGATACTATGATTATAATAACTAAGTCAAGATAATAAGAACTAAACTTGGAACACTTATGCTTGTCACACCACTGCATCGTACGATCATATTTTTGCGTGTTTGTCCTCTCTGCATATATATGTCTTATCAATTCAGTTATAGTTAGAATTTATTCATCTATAACTGTAAAATATACATAAGTTGTAATGTGATCGCTTGAGCAGGTAGACTATGCCATCACATTGTGCCTAAGTATTTATGTTAATCCTGATGTCTTCAAATGCTTGGTATGATAACTGAGTATAGAGACGTCTTATGGTCATGAAAAACTTATGCACAAGGTATAGGCTTCCTCCGAACGGTCACCGGGGTACTGGAATCGCTTCGTCCTAGGCAAAACATCAAGGTAGTTGCGCTAGCATCTCGCACGGGTAAGATAGGGTGGCTCGTAGTGGGGCTCACTATCGGTGCTACCACCATCGTCGTCTACTCAGTATACCGTCCAACATGACTTATGTTGCTTGTGACCTAATGTATATTTAAACTATGCAAACTAACTATGTCTTCATGACAGAGATAGACATGGTAAGTTTTATGCATGTGGTTCAGACGGGCAGGTAAAAGTCACTGAATGGTGGCATATTTATTTCAGCCATTTCATATCTATTGCATGATGTAACTTAAACTATGGAAAGATAGAAACACCACAATAATAAATTGTATGCTTCACAAGAATGTTGTGTCAATTTTGTTAGTTGGGTTAGCTCGTCCTCACCGTTGCTTTTCAAAGTACTGACCCTCGTTACAACAGGTTGCCTGAGCCAAGGCGACGCAACGATGAGCTGAACCTTCTTCGTCCCCTAACAAGTCCATTACTCGGCATACTCTGTTCGTATCTTTTGAAGCTTATACAAACTATCCTGGAGCTCGTGTATACTCTTTATGCAGCTCTGAGGTAAGGCGATAGCTTCGTCCGCAGGTATATTACGTCTTTTGAAGTTCTA
Source organism: Iris macrosiphon (assembly GCA_036927795.1). Lineage (NCBI taxonomy): Eukaryota > Viridiplantae > Streptophyta > Magnoliopsida > Asparagales > Iridaceae > Iris > Iris macrosiphon. Next base: position 112,198,743 of record JAYESA010000015.1, on the reverse strand, counting down.
TTATAGTAATGTATGAAACGACTATCTCATTTTGCATCCATTTTGTAAGCCCGCATGATACTCATTTACTTTTGAGTCAAGAGTTTGTAACAAAGATGTACATTATCAATAAAGAGAACTTCTCTTCGCTTTAATACGTGTTCTTTAACTTGTTCACTCTGCTGTTGTGTTCCTATATATATCTTTATGCTAGGCCTTGTGCAGGCAGTCACGCCCCTGGGGACGAATAGCGATTCTATGAAATCGGGGCATGACACACATCACCCAGTAAAGGAGCACTAGAAGACAAATTAATAACATAAGCAACAATGTTAAGAGGCTCACCCCAATAACTGTCCGATAAGTTTGATTTAGACATAAAATATCGTACCCTCTCCATTAGTGTCCTGTTTGTGCGCTCCGCTACACCATTGAGTCGATGTATCTTTTTTGGTGTCTTCTAGTGTCGTATTCCATGCTTTCTGTAATACGCATTAAAATGAACAATGTATTTGCTGCCATTGTCGGACCGAACACATACAAACTTTTTTTCCGTCTTCCTTTCAATAGAGACCTGAAGCCCTTTGAAAGTGGACAACACTTGATCATTGGTCTTTAAAGTATAGACCCAAACTTTTCTGAAATAATTATCAATAAAAGTTACAAAATAAGAAGCACCACCAATTTTACCTTTATAGGACCGCAGACATCCGAGTGAATCAACTCGAGCAACGCTGACTTCTTTGAACCTGGTTGACTTTAAAAAGATACCTTATTTTTCTTTTCCACCAAACAGTGCGTGCATCTCTCCAACTTTACAGACTTGAGCCCTAAAATTATCTTTATATTCAATAAGTAGCACATTCTATTCTCAATGATATGACTGAGTCGCCTGTGCCATAACTCGGTAGATGCATCAGTAACTACATTCACCTCATATTCTCCACGTGCGCTTCCTTTCATATAGTAGAGATCGGACCTCTTCCTTTCTCTAACAATCACCATCGAACCTCTAGAAAGTATCCACTGACCGTTCTCAAAGAGATTAAAAAATCCCTCATCATCCAACCTTTCAAACGATACCAGGTTAAAATGGATATCGGGGATATGACGAATATCCTTGAGAACAAGAACTAAATCTGTCCTGGTTCTCATATGCACATCTCCAATGGCAACAACCTTCGATACATCACCATTGCCCATCTTCAATACTCCACAGTTTTCTGTTATATAAGTGGCAAACAGTGCCCTGTTGTGAGATACGTGCGCTGAAGCTCCAAAGTTCACCGGCCAAGAATTGTTATCACAAGCGAGGTTAATGACTACATCATCATCTACAACGATAATGTCGCTCCATGTGCTGAGGCAGTCGTTGTTATGTTCTCACTCTGCTTTCTCTTGTCGCCCTTCTTCTCTCTCTTTCAAGCAAAATAATTATGCTTGATGTGGCATTTCTTATCATAATGATAGCACTCCGTGTCACAATCTGCACCCAGTATACGGGCATGAGTATGTAGATACATCCAGCCTACGCCGCATCATCATCGGTAGAACGCTGTCTAGGTCAACAATACTATCTAAATATCTCACATAATATATAATATACCTGCCAAGATATCTCAACTATAACTGGAGGATAATATGATAATCAATATCCAATCACAATAAAGCTAGAGGAAGATATGCCCCGATATGGAATAAAAAATTTAGAAATCATAAGTCATAAATAAAGCTCATAACCAAATCTAATAGACTAACAGAAAAGGCTCAAAATAATACATGCACAAATTTCTAAACTGAGAAATATTCAATATAATAAAGAAACTAGCTAAGTCTCCTTAACAACTGACTCTAGCTCAAAATGCTCTACTGGTGCTATCTTAACTGGTATGCCATCCTATGGCCCGTAATAGGTGGAACACATCTCCTCTAACCAATCCCCTGAAAAATATATCCAGTCAGGATTGGAGCATAGTACAAAACTCTAAAAGCAGTTCCAAATATATGGTAGAGAATATATAACAAGTAATAGAAAAGAATACAAAATACACAAGTATCTAGAAAATAGAAATACAGCTGAACATGCAAATAAATACAATATGAACTGGAAAGGTAAATACATGCAATATGAAATGAACTGTAAGTAAGAGAAACTAGAATACTGTCTATGTGATTTAGAGCACAAGTTTATTATACGATCGGCTTGGGTTATACATGATTATTCTATGCTAACTCGATTATACGTGAGGTGTATAGTCGACATACACATGATTACGCTAAAGAATTTGATCACATAACCAACTTTTACTCTCCCGCCCCAACCAATACTCATGGATCCAATTATGACACGTTACGCACATGAATATCATATAAGCACACCTAGCATATGAGATAGTGTGAGAACATGAAGCACATGAATAAATACGAGCACAAGAATACCCGATGTATACGATAGAATACATGTGTAAAGAGTATCCGTTGCACATGATAAAGGGGATAACATCTCCTAACATGATCCATATAGTACCAGTCTATGTAATAATGTGTCAGAATCAAGTATCACAGTTCTAGAACAAGTAATATATATACTATCATGTAATAAAAACTGATAGAGAGATGTACTCACCTGAAATCCGGGATAAAGTATCAGACTGTATCCGAATCAGTGCCTTGAAGACCTAAGTATGGAATATCATATCAACACATATTTTAAAATGATCAAAAAGTTAAACTAGTTAAATTCTAGGTCTTTAAGCCATCTCTAAGTCAAACTAGGCCAAAATAGTCAAACTAGTCAACTCTAGGTCAAACTAGTCAAACTTGGTCAAACTAGTCATTTCTAAGTTGTGCCAGCCTATATCTAAGTTTTAGGTTGGTATATGATGATATTAGCTATACTAGCTAATATAACTAAGTATCAATATAACTTATATACATATACTAATTATCCACTATCTAATATTATCTTGGTATTGGCAAATACTTTAACTTTAACTATAAACTAGTAGTTATCTTACCTCATAACCTTGTATCTGGATACACTCCCAAGATCAATTCTCACCTTATTACCAATATCTCGATACCAACATGTATCTTGACATCTCAAAACTTGTCACCTAGTTATATATAGCATTACATTAACTATTTATATACTACTATTACTTAACTACCTAAGCTCTCTATTTAGCTACATAACTTAGCATATGCTAGTATCTTATCTATGAGCTTGAACCCCATATCCCAATACCTTAACTATATGTTGTCTAATACCGTAGTGTCTAATAAACCCATAACTCACTGACACTCAAATACTCCCAACACACTTGTGCAGACATCCATACTAACCTGTATACTTGCATAGTCCTTCTCATATCACCCATATTGCACTGATACATTGATACTCCTACCACTCATGCTGCAATAATTTGCAGACAAGGACCCATGTTATGCTGGCTCACCAAATAGGCTTGCATTGATGTTCCACCTGATCCTATACTATGCACACAACCACCCAACTTGGTGCCTCAACAGAACCTGGCAGTACCCCTTCATTACTGCTCTTCCCCTTCAACTCCTACTTGCTGTAACTTTCCAGAAATGCACAGACCTTAGCTCATATTTGTACCTCACTGCTTCCCATCAAAACATAGCACAAATGCACAAAGTGCATGCTACCAACCTGCTGTTACCTTTGCTCTCTGGATGCTCGAGTCCGATCCAAACTGCTGTGTACTGCAATATACAGGTAGTTAATATCTTAACTGCAACTTAGTACCACATGCATTGTTTGCAATCAGTCATACACATTCCTTACTTCCCCAATACCTGATACACCCAACTATACACCTAATTACTTCATGTATCATACCCTATATAGGATACAAGCCTATACATATAACACTCATATCACCTATACCTTGAGCAGTTGACTGCACTCAATAGTGCACTAATACAAAAATTAGAATTCCTTTCCATATTAGTTGGTCTAAACTGCAGCACCATGGTAACCTACCAACACCAATGACAACCACTACCCTTGGCATATGATACACCCCCTATCTAACTCCTCTTCTAACTCATGAATACCCCAACATCTGAACACCAATACTCGAGCTCTCCCAATTGCCTATAGCAACTTTTCCTCACCACTTGTACTCTGGACACTCCCCCTTGAACTGAACATCTGATGATGCAAGGTTTGTTACAACCTATCTCCTTCTTACAAACTACACATACACGGTACACCACCCTAATACTGATGCTCAACATGTAAATCAGTGCACACTGGCAACACACACTCATACTCTCATTCCTAAGTCTCAACCGAACCACATGGGTACACACCCACTTCACAATACTCCATGGTATTTGCCATCACTGTCCTCTCATAATATCTGTATATAACACCACATCCATACACAAGTCACAATCCCAAAGCCTATGTATATCATTATACACTTAATCCAATATATATACATATATAATTATAGACACTTACATATATACTTAAATAGGTAACTCAACAACAATACTAATAATAACTAGTATGAACATTATATCAAACACCTTGCACCCCACTCTAGGATATTGATGACACCCTTGTGATACATCCTTGATACTCTACCAAACTATCACCCAACTCTCTACAAAAGTCGTGAATGAGTCAAATATAATAATTAAAGCCTAATTAGAGCAATATCTATTAAATCTAGTGCTTGTGGTAAAATATGACATGTGTATCACCGTGTCGAAAGAAAACTCCCCCAAAATTATTTCGTATCATAAAGTATCATGATACGACTTACTCGTATCCAATTATAGATACGTCACTAGTCTCACACAACCAATCTAGTGTCAATTTAGTTCAATTGACCAATTGACAAACACATGGTGCACCAATCTCGGATTTTCCTAAATTGGACACAAAAACTAATGTAATATTCACAATAAGGGTCCCTAGAGGCCAATTCTTCTTCCTATAGGTAGCTCTATTCCATAGGTGGGTTCCTAATGATCAAATTGTATAATTAGACCCTAATTAAATAGAGAATTCTAAATTATACCTATTGGGAGATAGATTTCCAATGCACTTCTCTAAATGGATACAAAGATGGCTCAACTTGTGCAATCTCCTTCTCCTTGGTGCTCTTTGCCTCCTCCTTACTTCTAGATCTATTAATGGTGAAGAATGAGAGGGATTTGAATTAATTTGGTAGAAATTTAGTAGAGGGATGAGTTGAATTGGGGAAGAACTCTAAATTAGGGATGAATTAAATAAAATAAAGAGGAGAGAGAAGCTCCTCCCTACTTAATAGGGATAGCCTCCCTTGCCCTTTCTCCGAGCAACGCATAATGACTCTTCTACCCCTATTGGGTTATCATGAGAAAAAATTAATTAATGGGAAGCTTCTATTCTTAATGAAGGGATTAGTTTAGTCTCTAATTAATCAAAGGATGACTAAAAGTTGGGCCTAATTGGAACTAGTTTAATTGTTGAGTACATATTTCATGTCAAGTCCAATTGGGTACACTAACACCAAATCTAATAAATAACCTAGTTTACTAACCATGTCATGACTAACCAATTGGGTCATGGCCCTACATGTTGGATGCTAACTAGGTCCATGCACTAGTCCAAACTTACTAGCTAATTTAAAGGCCCTCTAAAATACAATAAATAATAAATAATATATATATATATATATATATATATATATAATTATCCAATATTATTAAATGATAAAAATACCCCTTCCAAAATTAGGGAGTTACAATCCTACCCCCATTAAAAAAATTGTCCTCGAAATTTAAAGAGGGAAATAGGCCCGAAATGAAAGAATAACTCATGATTCAAAGTTAGGATACCCTCACATGTCTCATCTCTGCTCTTCTACTGGTTATAACATGTTCATCATAATCCTCACTTCATTCACAACCTCATCTAGTCATGGTCAAAAGGAGTTCTTCCTAAAATCATGTAATATATAATTCTATTTGAAGGAATCATTCACGATTTATCAAATAGGTATGGCTATAATCCTATTAGTCCTGATATTGCAGTCTATATTAGGGTCACTCGCTAACTATGCTATATCACAAAATTACTAATGCAATAATACAATATTATAGAATCACACAAATCAATATATGGAAGGAAAAGGAAAAGAGAAGCTCAAAATCCATGACCTGCTAGAGTGTCTCCCTCTACTAGTGCGAAGCAATTTGTTTTGCCACAGGTGGCCTAGCTGGACCTCTTACTTTATCTCACACCAAGCATTCACTAAGCATTAACCTAGCCAGAATATTTAATATCAAGGGTTACCACTTCTAATACTAATGATATACTATGGTTCTAGGCCATGGTCACACTTAACTCACTAGAACACACTGCCCAGGATATTATACTAACACTTCTAGGATACTATATTCTGGTAATAGAAGGGTACGCTACCAACACTCAGATTTTCTATGTCCTTGTGAGACACATGAACACATTCACTAGTATGTCGATTCTTATTCTAGTTCACTCTCAAACATGTCTACAGTCTTCTATCATTAAATTCTATGGAAAAGAATAAGAATTACTATAACAGATTCAACCTTCTAGGGTTCTAACCTATTTACTAGAAGATGGTAGAAAGGAACAATCAGGGTTGCATTGTAAAAACAAGGTTCTTGATAATCACTACGAATACTAAAAGGATAAGTTCTAGATCAAAAGATACTTCATTGTTTAAAAAAGTGATGAAGATGATCAACCTAAGATAAGAAAAGTTGACAAAAATAAGGGCACCCAATAGTTTCTAGATATCTGAATAGTCTCTAACTCTAGATAATCATATCATATAAAAATATGCTACCCCACTACAACTTCTCTTCAATATCATCTAACGACAGCTAGTCCACAATAACTATGGTACTTGACATGGATACTATACTTGGTATTGACACTAGTCATATACTCACGATACTCAAATGTCCCATACTCATGTAGCCTATTGATACACCTGCCCCTATCAAGAATACTCTCTATAGGATGCCTACCAAAGTCCTGACATTATCTACATAAGACACTAAATCTATATGTATTACTTAAATGATACTCTCATACTAGGTTACTCATGTCTCTCACCTATACCTAGTACACTAGCCACTAGAATGCTTGTACCTTAAACCTTCATTATACTTGAAGTACTCTGGATCTTTCCACTAAGGTACTCCTCCTATTTTGGTGCAACTCATATCTACCAATGTCCAACACTAAATATATAACATAAGTCTTATTACTAGCATAACTCATCCTAACACTATCACACTCACCTAAATACTTATGGTTACCATTTTATCATGGCACACTCACTAGTACCTCTCCTGAATACACATTCTCTTCCTCATTACACGACCAAGAACCAAATTGAATATCATGCTACATTGGTATTCAAACTCAAAATTTATGATACTTAATTGATACATGGGTCACTCGGCTATATAAATTTATATCTGCCCGGAACATGCATGACGACACTGATACCAACTCCTGGAATCATAACTGATACCCTACTCTCCCTCTTACCAGTTATATCAATTCTAACTATATTGACACCTACCATAGAACTATTGCTACAAGATATTGCACTATAAGTTATCTCTAGACTGATGGCTATAGATCACATGCCCAACTAAGAACCACTCACAGACTCACCAGCTACACTCTCAACAATCAATACTATTACTCAATTGACACAAAATTATCTACAAGTTATCAAACTACTACACCATCCAAGGAACCTCAGGAATCAATGATATAAAACTCTATAAGGAACTGGACTAAAGGTATCTATATTCCAAAGCTAATAAGGGTGATGGAACCGAATTCTATAATAACATGAGTGGAATATTAGAGATGATACGTTAAGAACTAATTTAAGATACAACCTGATAATCATATTCGTCTATCCAAAATTATGTTACTCAGAATCCTTGCCACGCCAGTAAGCATAGCTGTAATAAACAATAGAGTCCATAACTAGGGTATGCACCTCTATAATCATATTTTCTAGAATCCTCACTGTGCCGACTAGTATAGTTGCGATAACTCTAAATTCTATAACTAAGATATGTACATCCGAAATTAGGTCTCTACGTTTTCATCAAGCCAGCTTGTATGGCTGCGATAAACTCTTGGCTCCATAATTAAGGCAGACGGTTACCTTTCTCACTGTCCTTATCCAAATATGTTATCGGGTTATACCTTAATTCAGTAGTATAACACAGATTTTGAAGTAGTGTTTATAGTAGGATTCTCAGGGGTCATCTTAGAAATCTCTCAAAAATCCTGAATTGTGATTGACTATTTCTCATCCTAATATCCTATATCCTATCGCAGGCTCATATAGTATAACTAAGCAGTCACACTACCATGATATCGCACAACTTGCGAAGCTTGACCTGCATGGGCCACCACAGAAATATGTCATGACCCGCACCTGGTGTAAGGGCACGAGTACGTGGGTACGTCCAGCCTACGCCACAACATCGATGATAGAACGCTATCTCGGTCAATAATACTATATAAATATCTCATATAATATATATAATGTACCTGTCAAGACATCTCAACTCCAACTGGAGGCCAATATGATAATCAATACTCAATTACAATAAAACTAGAGAAAGATATGGCCCGATATAGAATAGAAGAAATAGAAATCATAAGTCATAAATATAGCTCATAACTAAGTCTAATAGACTAGCACAATAGGCTCAAAATAATACATACCAAAATGTCTAAACTGAGACATATCCAATATAATAAAGAAACTAGCTAAGTCTTCTCAACAGCTGGCTCTAGCTCAATATGCTCTGCAGGTGCCATCTCAACTGGCTCGCCATCCTGTGGCCCATAATAGGTGTGACACATCTCCTCTAACCAATCATCTGAAATATATATCCAGTCAAGATTGTAATGAAGTAAAAAACTCTGAAAACAGTTCCAAATACATGGTAGAGAATATATGACAAGTAATGTCACTACCACGTTCCAAAAATAGGAGTATTTTTGACTTTTTGTATATTATTAAAATTGTGTGTATTTAATTTAAATAATTGTATGAGATGTGTATTTAAATATATTATATATATATACATTGTTCATTAATATTTGAGCTGGTAGACTTGACCTAGAGGCCCACTAGATGAACACCTGACCGAATTATAGGATTATGTATTAATTTGTATTAATTAGAATTTAATTATTTGGGATTGTGATTAATTACCGTAATTTTATTTAATTGTTACGCCTTACCGTTGCTTCGATATTTGGAGCGCTACCCTAGCTTTTGCCTTCCAACAAATTTTCCATCCTTGCCCTAGACGTGCCCGCCTTCCATTTTGACCTTTTTGTAACTCATAATTATGCTCTGTTGTGCTTTATTTTAGCCGCACAATATTCGTCGTGGACGTTTATTTAATTTCTAAATAAATTCTAACTTTGTATCGTTGTGCATTCCAATCGAAATTGGAGGCAATCTTGACCCATTTTTCGTGCAACCCAAATTAGGGTAATATTCTGTTCTGAGTCTTCTTCACTAATGATATTTATGGCCCAACCTAATTTTAGCCCCATGTATTTCTAATTAATTTTAGAACACCGCTTGCATTTGTTTCTAATTAAATTGGGGATACCAACTTTGACTAATCCCATTTTAACCCAATTTAATCCAAATACCCTACTGATTAAGCCCATACAAAACACACAACACCCCCTCACCCTACAAAATACCAAACACTAAATCGCCCACCAATTTTTTATTATTTTATGTGTCTGTGCAAATACCCAAATTTAAGGGGGCTAATTTGCAAATGTTGCTTTAGGTGTCAACACCCCATTGGTTCAAACCAAATGGAGAGCCCTAATATTTGACTAGTCAATAACCCTCATCCTTGCATGAGTAAATTCCTCATGTCAAATCCTGACCACCCATTCAAAATGGGACCATCAACACCACTCATTCCCACAAACCCCTTCCTATTTAATGTCTCTTCACACACTCTTCCCAAGCAAGCCCTAATCCCCAAACCTATGAAAGCTCCCATCTCCTCCCTCCTCACTCAACCGTAGCTTCCCCCCTTCTTTTTCATTTTTCCCTTCTTCTTCTCTTCTTCTTCCTTTCTTCTTCTTCTTCTCCTCTTTTTTTTTAAAAAAAATAAAAGGGGGGGATACCAAACAGTCCACCACTATTCAGCCCGGGCCATCCCGGCCGGCAAGGCACCCGCCGACCTGTCCTCCTCCTCCGGCCATCCGAGTCGACCCCGACCCCGGCGAAGCTCCTCCATCCTCAGCTCCACCCGTTCACCTCGCCGTCGATCCGATCAGTGCAGCCCCGCTCCGCCACTGCTCCGGCTACTGCCAACCCGCGTCGAGCCCGCTCCGCCACTGCAGTTCAGCGTCGAGCCTCCCCTCGACTCCATTTCTCCGAGCAGCACCATCCCGAGCTCCTTCTCCGACGCTGCCACTCCGCTGCATTAGAACCACCCTACCACCACCGGCATCACCACCATACTCTACCCCATCGACATCGACCACCCACCTGTCCACATCCCGGCCAAGCCCCCTCGACTCCACTGTCCGCTGCCACCCTCCATCTTCTCCGGCGAGCTATTCCACCACCACCACGAGCTATCACCACCACCACCACGAACTACCACCACCACGAGCACTACCACCTGAACCAACCAGTACCATCATCATCACCTAGTCCGACGAGTTCTCCCCCTCCACGTCGAGCTAGCACCACCACCCCCTGCCTACTCCTCACGCAGCCGCCTTCGTCGTCTTCGTCATCCTCGTCGTCGTCATCATCGTCACTGTGAGTCTCCCTCTTTCCCTCCTTCATTAATATGAGGAATTAATTTAATGTAGTGTATATACGTATATATTAGTATATATGTAATCGTGTATATATATATGTATGTATTTTGGTATGTATATATATGTAGCATATATATAATTGTATTAGTATATATATGTACTTATATACGTATATGGTATATGTATATTCTAGTATGTATATATATATATATATATATATATATTTATATATATATATATATATATATATATATATATATAGGCATATTTTCACTGGTATATGTATATATTTATATTCAGTATATATATATTCTTTTGTATACACATAAATAATAGTTGTTATATATATAAAATGTGGTATGTATATTTTTAAATAAATATATATATATATATATATATATATAGTATATTATTCTATTTAGTGTATATACAATTATACATATTTGTATATAATTATTAGTATACCCATAAATATGTATTAAATTTAATTATTGATAATATGTATAATTGATGAATGTTTTAGGCGACCCGAGTGTAATTACGGATGCCCCATATTTACATGGACCTGTAACCCTGTTAATTAATAGAAGGCTTCCATATGTACACTCACGTATTGGCGAGACCCGTATCACCGACTGTCTGAATTCACAGAAATTATAGACGCGACGCCCGCGCAATTAGACGCGCACTTGACCCTAGTTGACCAGTGTAATACCTAGCGTAGCCCCTGAGTTCAATATATTATGATTGTGTGTTAGTGTAGCGTCTGATGCAAATATTTTATGATGATATGTCTATAGGACTGTTGGATCATCCAGACGATACTCTGGAACAGGATATTGGTATTACTAGCTAAGGACCCAAGGCGAGTACATTCTCTGATAATTTCCAATTATTTGATAATTTTTATAAGTTCAGTATCTAGAAATATTATATTTGACCCTTGACACCGTGCTACACGGACTAGTATATAGATTGGATCTGCAGTCATGAGATGTTACATTGATTATCATATTGACATTATATACGATATTGATATTTAGACCTTGTACATGATATATTGGATATTGCTCGTGTATCGTGACGTGTCATGGTTGGATCCACTGTACTAGTTGGGGGCGGGGAAGTAGTTAGTGAGAAATGTGATCATATCCCTATTGTACAAGTATAGAACAATGTTAGTGTTAATCATACTCCTCATCTATGATTAGCCAGGCCATATAGCTCTCGTACATGTTTCCAAGCCGATCACATATCGAAGCTACTATTTCAAACACTTAGAATATTTACAGTTCTCTATTTTAGATCATATACTACATCACCCGGATATGATATTGTACCTCGTTCTCTTTATTTTATATATGCACTGACTATATCATATTGTCTATATTGCTTGTCTCTTTATTTTGCCATTGCATATATTCACTGTCTTCTCTCAGTATATAACATCATCTGTTTTTTGTTTATAGTCCTTACCAATTAAATGGAACTGTTATTTGAGATGTACTTTGCTCCTTCCTGACTGGAAATATTTTTTCAGACTATGCCTTAGAGGACTGGTGTCCGATATTTTATGGACCACAGGGTGAGTAGCTGCAAACTTGGACTTGGTAGTTCAGTTGTGATTCCGGAAGGTCTAGCCGAAATCACTATTTATCTAGTTAGTTCTTTTACCAGATTATTTGGTACCAGATTTGTCTCCGGTATACTTTATTGAGATTTGGATATTATTGTTGAGTTAGATTATTATATTAAGACCTGTGTTGCATTTTATTTTATTTGTTCGATATCTTATCGTGCTGTAGTTATGTGATTGAGTATGTTGTTCATATTATATTGTGTCATCCGTGCCTCCTTATGGAGATTGGATGCTCGTGTGAGATTGCTTAGATAGTATCATGACCTTGATAGCGTTCTACCGTCGATGCTGCGGCATAGACTGGACGTACCCACGTACTCGTGCCCCAATTCCGGGTGCGGGTCGTGACACATTTTTAGTGGCAGCCCATGCAGGTCAGACTTCGAAAGTTGTGCGATATCGTGGTAGTGTGACATCTCAGTTGTACTACTACGTGCCTGCGATAGGATCTAGGATATAGCATACTAGGATGAGAGCGAATACTCAATCACAATTTCTTGAGAGGTTCCTGGGATGACCCCTGAGAATCTTATTATAATTTCCAATTTAAATCATTTTCCTTATTTCCGTCCGTTCTCACTTGTTGATATTGAATTTGATTCTTGTTGATCAGTTATTAAATTAATATCTTGGTGTCATTGTAGAGTTTGATTTCATATCAAGATGAATTTACGGACTAATTTATGGTATCATCTGATGACACATGTTGATGAGGACAGTGAGAAAGATTAACATTAGAGCTATTGGACTACAAGATGTGGATTTAAATTATAATTTGAAGATTGAAAATGAATTTCAAATTTTAAGAATTTTGAGGAGTTGAGATATTATGTTATTAAATTTTTTTGAGGATTCAGATTCAATTCAATGAACATAGACAAAGCTGTAAGGATTTTTGGAAGTGATTAAATTTTCGTTTCAGTATTTAAATATTTGACTTTGAGGAAAGTATATGTATTTTACTTTAAATTGTTCGAGGAGTTAGTTTTGAGGATTTATTTTGAGGATAAAATTTTATAGTGGGAGAGATATATATTAGTATATGAGTGGATGAGGTGCATGTGTAAGGATCTGTTGGCTTGAGCATAATTGAGATTGTACTACAAACTGACTTGGGTGTCCATCTAGGGTTGTATTAGAGGGAGCAGTACTTAGTATGGTGTGTTGCACTTGGTGTACACTTGAGTGATAAAGAACAACTAGTATCAACAATTGCAGTAGGTAAGAGAGTTAGCAATGGGTATGCTTGTAATAGAAATAGTGGTACCAAAGGATAGGGGTATCAAACCTTGGATGCATCTTTGACCTGTGCAATCACAACTAGGAATATTTCCAATCTATTTATCTTGTTATCCTTATTCCTTCTGAATGTTGCTTCTTTAGAAATTTACTTGTAACGCCCGCAACCGCACGGTGCGTTACGCTGTGTCGGATTGAATAAAACAAATGCTGGTTATATTTGATTTATTGGATTTTGGGAAGAAGTATTGATTGAGTTGGTGTCATGTGCAGATGGCTAGCGGAGTTCGATGGGAATTAGGTGTTCGTTCAGAGCAGTACTGAGATAGCTGAATTGGAGCGATAATGTCGTCTTCCTTAGTCCGATCGGTCAGATGATTTGGAGAGCACGACCTGCTCGCACGGTCATACCAGTTGAGTAGATCGCGCTTTGCATCAGACCACGGGTTCAAGGAATCGGCCGTATCGGCAGAATATGATGCTTAACGGAATCAAACATTGTGAGTGGGCTCTTTCCCTTCTCCTCTACTCCTTCATGCCTAATAATATGGAACACACGTAAAGGCTTGAACACTTGGGCTGGAACTTGGGAATCACTACACTGAGGCATGCATAGAGTGTACATTGTTTGCTTGGATAGGATTGTGGCTTGAATTGATTTGCGCGTTGGATAGTTGGAGCTAGAGTTAGTTGGATTATCATTTGAGGCAGTTGGTTGAAATAATTAAGATTATGCTTGGACAGTTGGAATGATACCCGAGGCATTGGGAACATCAGGAATTCGGACAAGCGAGCGTGCATCCGTGCACGAGTATCACTTGGTCGCTTTGTCAAGCAAAGCGTACAGTTGTGGTTCAAAACCGAACAACTGCATCGGCGAGGGTATTGTGCCACTGTTGGGGCATTGTGCCACAGGATTATTCTGAACATGGGGTGTTGCACCCAATTGGAATACTGTGTTGAGAAGAGGCATTGTGCCTATGGGATAACTTGAGATTTGGTGCCTTGGGCTATATGTTGGAAGAATGGTTATGGATCTTTGGTTGGATATTTTGGTTGGATATTTGGTTGAACGAGTCTAGGATCGCTTGGTGGGGCGAGAATGTTCGATCCTCTCGTCATACCTACTTGGTGTCTGCATGTCATGGACAACCTGTGTTGCACGGGGTTTGGTCTCCTCGAACGGGAAGGCTCCGGGGCACGGGGACCGTTCGGCCATGGAGGAGACAACTTGGTAAAGTGCCTTGGGCGCGGTGCCGGCGGTTTAATGCGATTCAGGTGGGTTAGCTACTTAGCACTGTTTCGAGTAGAACCGCATTTAATCATTTCGATCAACGTCCTTTATGGCTTGGCCAGTGACTTCATATAGATAGGTGTTGGCTTGCTTTTCTTTTGGTTGGTTTGTGCTTCGTGTAGGCGCGGCCACCTTGCCTCGGCAAGAGTGTGCACTTTGAGATTTGGATTGTAAGTTTTGGTTGAGGATGGATATTGAGGCTTGGATGATGGTTCGATATGTTATCGTGTTGCTTGGGCTTGAGTAGGACAGTTTGCATGCTAGTTTCCTTCGGTTGGGTTATATATTGCTTGTCAATTGGATTGAGTTGAATGTTTGCATGCTTAAACTGCTTTACAGCTTACGGCTGTGTACTGACCAACGTTTGTGGGCATTATTTCAGGTACGCAGGTGTAGTGGCGCTGCTTGGATATACGAGACATGATGTATGAACTGTAAGTACCTTTGTGGGCTAGAGAAAAGAGCAAGATTATTTCATCGCCTTTGAGGCAATCGCCTTTGTGGCATTTCATTTGGACCCTATCGAGAGCTTCGCTGCATATTACTCTGATGTGTGCTTGGTACACAATACTTGAATTTTGTTGCAACTTGGTCGTTTTGATGATAACTTTGGTGTTTGACAACATCGCCTTGTACGAGCGCAACTCCAGGCTCGTACGGCATCACGTCCTGATGAGAACGATTATCCTGCGGGAGAGCTGCAACATGGTGATTCACGTTCAGCGGGGACTATTGAGCTTGCGGGAGATTGGGGCGTGACATTACTGTCCTTCCTTGATGATATCGCATTTATTGCCTTAATTGATTCTTTTGGATCTGTCTTCAGGATGTCCCCGAAGACACAATCTATGAGAGTGGGAGCACCAGCTTTAGAGGGGTCTGCCACCTCTCTACCTGATGGACAGACAGCCGTAGTTCCTCCTACATCTCCGATACATGTGGGAGTATCTTCACTTTTGGGGGATCCTCCTCCCCCACCTGTTCAGAGGATTGCCGCAGCTGTGACGGACAACCTTCCTCCTCCACCGACTCCGATTTTCGGAGGTGTGTCCATTAACGGGGCACAGATGTTTACTTTGATCCAGGGCATGGTAGATGCCCAGAGAGTGACGGCAGACGCTCAGCGAGTTCAAGCTGAGGCTCAGAGGGTGCAAGCAGAAGCGCACCAGGCATAAACCAAGCTGATGAGAGAGAGCATGGAGAATGCTCATCAGGTGGCTCTCCAAGCTGTGGAGAGAGTAGCACAATACCAACAGTTTCCTGGCTAGCAACAACAGAGATCAGGCACTATAGTGGACTTCAAGAGGATGATGCCTCGAGAGTTCAAGGGTATCGAAGGGATACTCTACGCTGACGACTGGCTAGAGGATATAGAGAGGAGCCTGCGATTGGCCCAGATTCCGGAGAGCTTGCGGATAGAGGCGGTCGGCAGTCAGATGTTCGATATCGCACTCATGTGGTATCGCACGGAGCCGAGACTTAATGAACAAGGACTTACTTGGGAGACCTTCAAGGAGCTCTTCAAGGAGAAGTTCTTCCCCGACGTGGCATTAGGAACCTTGGAAAGTCAGCTTCATGACTTGGTTCAAGGAAATATGTCGGTCGACGAGTACGCTGCAGAATTCTGTCGATTGTGCCATTTTGTATCGTCTATGATTCGGGACCCAGGAGATCGAGCCCGAAAATTTAGAAAGGGGCTGACGAGAGAGATTAGGTCGCGCACTTCTGGTCGTCGTACCGCTACCTTTGAGGGTATCTTGATGGATGCCCAGATTGCAGAAGAGGATCTAGATCTCAGGCCTAAGAGGAGTCACAATATTTTTGGAGATACGAATGGTAGCGCAGGACCGGCCAAGCGTCCCCATATTCAGCAACAGCCGTGGGCATTTTAGTATCAACAGCAGTACCAGGCACCAGTTCATATTCAGCAACAGCAGTGGGCGTTTCAGTATCAACAGCAGTACCAAGCACCAGTTCATATTCAGCAACAGCCGTAGGCGTTTTAGTATCAACAGCAGTACCAGGCACCAGTTCGTGTTCAGCAGGATCAGCAACAGCCTCCGAGAGAGACACAACAAACTTGTTATTTCTGTAAGAAGCCAGGTCACCTTTGGGAGAGCTGTAGAACGAGGCTAGGACTTTGTTTGCACTGCGACGCTGTGGGACATCGAGTGAGGGATTGTCTTATAGCCCCTTATCTTCTCGGCCAGCACGCAGCTCCAAATTATAGAGATCCAGTTAGGCTACCTGTGGAACCGTATATTGCTCAGCACCCGCGAAGGGAACCACCCCAGCAGGGCGGGGCATTTGCGATGACGGTCGAGGAGACCGATACTGCAGGTAATGTGTTAGCAGGTTCGGTTCTTTCCTTCCTTCTGTTCCTTTCTATTTGATTGATTGATTGATTCCCTAGTACCATAGCTTGTATTCATGATTTTCTTGTTAGAATATAGTTAGTAGTACACCTGACAGAGACTGCAATACCATGACAAAGGACACCATAACCATACATGTTTTTCTTAGATTGCATATTAAATGACTGTAGGTAGAATTTTTGTAGACTGTGATTATTGGGGGTTTGACCATAGTAGAGTTAATGAAGAGGTTATGACTTGACAAGAGAGACAAGATGCTTAAATTTTTGAGGACAAGCATTAATTTAAATAAATAATTAAGGATTTAATATAGCAGAATTGATGAATCATTAATTTTTATCAAGATTGAGATATGATTAAATTATCATTAAAATTCGAGGATAAACATTAATTTAAATGAAGAGTTAAGAAATTAACATGGCATAATTGATGATTTATTAATTTTAGGAAGATTATGATTGGAGAAAATTAGGGAGATTATCATTATATCTATTTGATTGCAAGATATGAATTTAAAATTTTATATTATGAGTGTTGCATTTAAAGATTCCATAAGTATCGCATTGTTAAGTATTTTGTGGAAAAAAGAAATCAAGGAATAAAATCATTAATGAATTAGTGTCGAATTCAATTTTTGGGATGAGGATTTAGATTTTTGAATATGCATCGATTGGATTTAAATTGAGGAGTAAGATGATTAATGGATTAGTGTTTAAATTCAAACTTTTCGGATGACATTTCAAATTTTATAAATATACGTTGATTGGAATTAAATTGAAGGATTGGATTTATGGATTAGTGTTTTCATATGGGATTTCTTAATTTTATAAATTTGCATTTATTGAATTTAAATTAGAGGATTGGATGTTAAATTTTGAGTATTTAATTATTAACTTAATTTTTTTTGGAGGAAATTGTGAAAAAAAAATGGAATTTGATTTTATCTCGAGGATTTTCAGGAATACAATAATTTCAGAATTTTAAAAATTGTGAAATAACAAGGTGGATTATTTCATGATTATGTGGGTTGATGAATTTAACTTTTGATAGAAAATAATATAATGAGTAAATACTACTATTAAGGATTTAAATTTTGAAGACGAAATTCTTTTAAGGAGGGTAGACTGTCACTACCACGTTCCAAAAATAGGGGTATTTTTGACTTTTTGTATATTATTAAAATTGTGTGTATTTAATTTAAATAATTGTATGAGATGCGTATTTAAATATATTATATATATATACAGTGTTTATTAATATTTGATCTGGTAGACTTGACCTAGAGGCCCACTAGATGAATACCTGACCGAATTATAGGATTATGTATTAATTAGAATTTAATTATTTGGGATTATGATTAATTACCATAATTTTATTTAATTGTTGCGCCTTACCGTTGCTTCGATATTTGGAGCGCTACCCTAGCTTTTGCCTTCCAACAAATTTCCCAACCTTGCCCTAGACGTGTCCGCCTTCCATTCTGACCTTTTTGTAACTCATAATTATGCTCTGTTGTGCTTCATTTTAGCCGCACAATATTCGTCGCGGACGTTTATTTAATTTCTAAATAAATTCTAACTTTATATCGTTGTGCGTTCCAATCGAAATTGGAGGCAATCTTGACCCATTTTTTGTGCAATCCAAATTAGGGTAATATTCTGTTCCGAGTCTTCTTCACTAATGATATTTATGGCCCAACATAATTTTAGCCCCATGTATTTCTAATTAATTTTAGAACACCGCTTGCATTTGTTTCTAATTAAATTAGGGATACCAACTTTGACTAATCCCATTTTAACCCAATTTAATCCAAATACCTTATTGATTAAGCCTATACAAAAAACACAATACTCCCTCACCCTACAAAACAACAAACACCAAATCGCCCACAATTTTTTTATTATTTCATGTGTCTGTTCAAATACCCAAATTTAAGGGGGCTAATTTGCAAATGTTGCTTTAGGTGTCAACACCCCATTGGTTCAAACCAAATGGAGAGCCCTAATATTTGACTAGTCAACAACCCTCATCCTTGCATGAGTAAATTTCTCATGTCAAATCCTGACCACCCATTCAAAATGGGAGCTTCAACACCACTCATTCCCACACACCCCTTCCTATTTAATGTCTCTTCACACACTCTTCCCAAGCAAGCCCTAATCCCCAAACCTAGGAAAGCCCCCATCTCCTCCCTCCTCACTCAACCGTAGCTTCCCTCCTTCTTTTTCATTTTTCCTTTCTTCTTCTCTTCTTCTTCTTCCTTTCTTCTTCTTCTTCTTCTTCTTCTCCTTTTTTTTAAAAAAATAGAAAAAGGGGGGGGAAATACCAAACAGTCCACCACTGTTCAGACCGGGCCATCCCGGCCGGCCGAGCACCCGCCGACCTGTCCTCCTCCTCCGACCATCCGAGTCGACCCTGACCCCGGCAAAGCTCCACCATCCTCAGCTCCACCCGATCACCTCGCCGTCGATCCGATCAGTGCAGCCCCGCTCTACCACTGCTCCGGCTGCTGCCCAACCCGCGTCGAGCCCACTCCGCCACTGCAGTCCGGCGTCGAGCCTCCCCTCGACTCCATTTCTCCTAGCAGCACCATCCCGAGCTCCTTCTCCTGCACCGCCACCCCGCTGCATTAGAACCACCCTACCACCACCGACATCACCACCATACTCCACCCCATCGACACCGACTACCCACCTGTCCACAGCCCGACCAAGCCCCCTCGACTCCACTGTCCGCTGCCACCCTCCATCTTCTCCGGCGAGCTATTCCACCACCACCACGAGCTATCACCATCACCACCATGAACTACCACCACCACCACAACGAGCACCACCACCTGAACCAACCAGCACCACCATCATCACCTAGTCCGGCGAGTTCTCTCCCTCCACGTCGAGCCAGCACCACCACCCCCTGCCTACTCCTCACGCAGCCGCCTTTGTCGTCATCGTCTTCGTCGTCTTCGCCATCCTCGTCATCGTCATCATCGTCACTGTGAGTCTCCCTCTTTCCCTCCTTCATTAATATGAGGAATTGATTTAATGTAGTGTATATACGTATGTATTAGTATATATGTAATAGTGTATATATATATGTATGTATTTTGGTATGTATATATATGTAGCATATATATAATTGTATTGGTATATATATGTACTTATATACGTATATGGTATATGTATATTCTATTATGTATATATATATATATATATATATATATATATATATATATATATATATATATATATATATATATATATATATATATATATATATATATAGTATATGTATTTTCATTGGTATATATATACATATAAATATAGTATAGGTATATTTTTATTGGTATATATATATATATATATATATAAATATGGTATATGCATATTTTCACTGGTATAGGTATATATATATATATATATATTCAGTATATATATATATATTCTTTTGTATACACATAAATAATAGTTGTTATATATATAAAATGTGGTATGTATGTATATGTATATATATATATATATATATATATATATATATATATATATATATATATATATATATATATATATATATATATATATATTATTCTATTAGTGTATATACGGGAGGTCTAGCCGACATTTTATGGACCACAGGGTGAGTAGCTGCAGACTTGGACTTGGTAGTTCAGTTGTGATTCCGGGAGGTCTAGCCGGAATCACTTGTTATCTAGTTAGTTCTTTTACCAGATTATTTGGTACCAGATTTGTCTCCGGCATACTTTGTTGAGATTTGGATATTATTGTTGAGTTAGATTATTATATTTAGACTTGTGTTACATTTTATTTTATTTGTTCGATATCTTATCGTGCTGTAGTTATGTGATTAAGTATGTTGTTCATATTATATTGTGTCATCCGTGCCTCCTTATGGAGATTGGATGCTCGTGTGAGATTGCTTAGATAATATCATGACCTTGACAGCATTCTACCGCCGATGCAGCGGTGTAGGCTGGACGTACCCACGTACTCGTGTCCCAATTCCGGGTGCGGGTCGTGACAAGTAATAGAAAATAATACAAAATGCACAAGTATGTAGGAAATAAAAATACAACTGAAATAGTCAAATAAATACAATAGGAACTGGAAAGGTAAATACATGCAATATTGAATGAACTGTAAGTAAGAGAAAGTAGAATACTGTCTATGTGATTTAGAGCCCAAGTTCGTTATGTGATCGGCTTGGGTTGCACATGATTATTCTATGGTAACTCGATTATACATGAGGTGTATAATCGACATACACATGATTATGTTAAGGGATTTGTACACATAACCAACTTTTACTCTTCCACCCCAACCAATACTCATAGATCAAATCACGACATATTACGCAAATGAATATAATATAAGCATATTGAGCATATGAGATAGTTTGAGCACATAAAGCACATGAATAAACACGAGCACAAGAATACCCGATGCACACGATACAATACATGTGTAAGGAGTACCCATTTCACACAATAAAGGGGATAACATCTCCTGACATGATCCATATAGTATTATTTCGTGTAATAATGTGTCAGAATCAAGTATCACAGTTCTAGAACAAGTAATATATACACTATAATGTAATAAAAACTAATATAGAGATGTACTCGCCTAAAATATGGAGTAAAGTATCAGACTATATTCGAATCAGTGCCTTGAAGACCTAAGTATGGAATAACATATCAACACATGTTTTGAAATGATCAAAAAGTTAAACTAAGTTAAATTCTAGGTCTTTAAGCCATTTCTAAGTCAAACTAGGCCAAAACAGTCAAACTAGGTCAACTTTAGGTCAAACTAGTCAAACTTGGTTAAACTAAGTCATTTTTAAGTTGTACTAGCCTATATCTAAATTAGGTTGGTATCTGATGATATTATCTATACTAACTAATATAACTAAGTATCAATATAACTTATATACATATACTAATTATCCACTATCTAATATTACCTTGGTATTGGCTAATACATTAACTTTAACTAAAAACTAATAGTTATCTTACCTCATAAGCTTGTATCTGGACACACTCCCAAGATCAATTCTCACCTTGGTACCAATATCTTGATACCAACATGTATCTTGACATCTCAAAACTTCTCACCTAGTTATATATAATATTACATTAACTATTTATATATTACTGTTTGTGGTAGAAAACGAAAAGAATGAAAGATGTATTCAAGACGGGGTTTATACAGGACCCGTGTTCTTTTGTTTACAAACAAACTTGTACAATGTAATCCTATACGAGGATGTGGGAGTACAATTTATTTAATCTGGGCATAAATTGCTATAGGTGTCTGATCTGCAGTCGATCACTTTAGCCCTTGGACCACACGATGGTGAAGAAGCGCCGTAGAAGACAGGAAGCAGCCTCGGGGGTTGTAGAAAAGGGTGGATGCACGATGCCCAGGTCGCCGATCCCTATCCTTTGCCCGAGCTCTGGATTCCTCTCTCTCTCTCTCTCGATCTCCTCTCTCCTTGCTCGATCTTTAATTGTTCGACCTCTTCTCTGAGTCTTTAATTGTTCGATCTTTCAATCTCTCTCCTCTTTTCCCCATTGATAGGGGTCTCTATTTATAGAGTTTTAGTGACAGTGACCACTCAGTTGGTATAAAAACCGAGGAGTGGACAACACAGCACCCTTTTACACGACGGTTAAAGTAACCAATGCCTGCGTATGGATGATCTTTTGAATGAGCGTGTGACGCGGGTCCAACTAAGGGACACAACGCGTATAATTGCTACGAAGATCACGGCGTAAAAGCCACGTAGGTAGGTATACCCCGTGTAGAAGAGGTGGGCGTAAAAGCCGATGTCTGTCATCGCGGCATAGAAGTCAAGTAGGCATAGAAGCCGGGTGGGCGTAGAAGCCCTGATAGGCATAGAAGCCGAACAGGCGTTGAAACCGCACAGGCATAGAAGCCGAATGGTCGTAGGGACTGAGTGGGCGTTGAAGCCGAACGGGCGTTGAAGCCGAATAGGCACAGATCCCGAGCGGGCGTAGAAGCCGCTGCGTACCGTGCCAAAATGCTGATATGGACGTCTTTAGCCGGAATCACGGCTTTTGAAGATATAATCAAATCCCTTGCATTAAATACAGAGATTCGCCATCATTCTGTGCATTAAATGCGGAGGCGTGTTTTTGAAGGTCTGCAGCTCTCCTGTGTGTTCGTCGCAGAGACGTGCCTCGAGAAGACCGTTACCGCTTTGTGCGCCAATCGCAGAGACGTGCCTCGAGCCCTGCGTAACGTGCAGCTTTTGACGTGGCAGGCGGTTTGTCCGCTGTGGAGCGTAAACAGCTCACGTCTGCCCATGTAAAACAAGACTGCGTATCCCCTTGTACGCGAAAGAGCGGTTTATGCTGAGGGGACTTCAGTAAACGACGGCTTGGTGATATTTTAACCAAATCCTTTGCATTAAATGCAGAGATCTGCCATCATACTGTGGAGCGCGTCCCGAGGGGTCTGCCACCATTTCCAGCCGTCGTCTGGGTAGCCGTGCAGCACTTTTTGTCAGGAGTCAGGTGTCAGATTCACTGCGTGACTTGACAGGTTCGTTTTGGGGAAGATGAAGCGTCCCTCGTACGCTTTAATGCTGCTTTGAGAGCGACTGAGTTTTACGCCATGGAGGCGATAAAGAACTCTCTTTTTTTATGATGGGGCGGCCTGTACGTACCGTACTTACGCGGATGGTCCTTTGAGCTCATTTTTCATGCTGTATTTGGCGGAAGAGCTCTGTTGCATGTTCGACGGCTCTGGAGGCCTCTGCTTACGCTGCTCTGTATTAAGATGCCGCGTAGATTCTCCCAGCATATTTTTCATGCTTCTACAAGACCCCCTTCAAAGCTTTTAAATTTCTCGAAATTTGAAACGCTTTGAACGAAGCATGAACGGCCCCTCGTAACTCGAAACGTTTCTGAGTGGAGCGTTTGGAACGGTCAAGTTTGACGCGTTCTTTCAGGCCAGTCTTGATGGCGGATTTATTGAGGGTAGGTGTGACTTCGCTTGCCTATAAAAGGGCTGAGGAGTTAACCTGTTTCTTCCCATATTTCCTTTCACCATGCTGAGATGATCGCCGGAGTTCGTCGGGTCGATCTGAGGAAGAAGAAGACCATGTTCTTCCAGCACGTAAGGAGCCAAAAAAGATGGCGTCTTCGAGCAAGTGTCCACTGCAACGATGGATCATGGAAGGATATCTTAGCCTCCCTTGCTCGGGATAATCAGCAACTTTATGCGGTATTGCACCAGGAGGAAGAAAGGGTCACCTTGGACCACACAGCTTGCAGACTGTTTATTTCTTCCTGAGACCCCTGCGGACGAGATCAGACAAACCGTAATCTGTCGTCCTGATTGGGTTGGGTTTAAAGAAACCTCAACTGGATCGGCCATGGCGAATGGAGGATCTTCTTGTTCATGACTGTGGTAGTCATGAACAGCCATGGGAGAAGAGGAAGACCTGCACCGGCGCGAGAATCTGTCAGGACAGCTTCTGGGCGATCTTCAGACGACGACGAGGAAATCCTTTGTAGAAGGGATTTCCCTCATATGTAATCATGGAAAATAAAGAAAAAATCCCCTGTAGACAGGATTTCCCTCATATGTAATTGTGATTTTAACTTTAATAAAGTCGTCTTTCTTCTCTGCATATGATCGTCTTTGCCATACGTTGCTGTGAAGTCTGAATATGTGTAGCTTCGACACGTCTGATTCTTTACGCTGACTCTGATAGAAGATTACTAGGCCCTGTCCATAGAATGCTGTTTGAGCATTTTGAACATTTGGAACTGTCATGTTGCTAGGACTGAGGGACCGCATAGAGTTTCTCTGATGAACAGAACTTTTTGTTCAGACTTCATCTTCAAGAATGACCTCTCAAAAATTCCTTGGAATAGGGTCGAGGCTTTGGCCGTCAAAAACTGAATTGCCATCTTGATAGACGAGATGTTCAGACTGAAGTCTGGATGAACCTCCAATTTTGACCCGAGAAGAGTAATTTCTCAATGTTTGAACTCTGCATGCTTCCGGTACTTGGGATGCTTTGGGTCAAGAACGAGTATCTTCTGTGTGAACTCTTTGTAATTGACCGCTTGGAGAACTCGTCCGGATACACGGAACGTCAGAGATCCGTAATGTAGATAAGCTGGGAATCCTGAGTTTATAGCTTATTGAGCGTAGAAAGCCACCGAGCGTGAGATCGTGGGTTTGTATCCGCTAAGCGTGAAGTCGTAGGTTTGTAGCCTCTCGAGCATGAAAGCTACTGAGCACAAAAGGCATCCGGGCATAAAACCATAGACTTGTAGCTTGCGAGCGTAAAACCATAGATCCGTTGCTGTCGAGCATAGAAAGCTCCTTAGCGTAGAACTGTAGATTCGTAGCCTGTTTAGAGAAAGAAATCTTCGAGCATAGGGTCTGTGGGCCTGTTGCTTCCGAGCGTAAACTAAACGCCACCGAGCGTGAGATCGTAGGTTTGGTAACTGCTGAGCGTGAAGTCGTAGGTTTGTAGCCTCTCGAGCATGAAAGCTACTGAGCACAAAAGGCATCCGGGCATAAAACCATAGACTTGTAGCTTGCGAGCGTAAAACCGTAGATCCGTTGCTGTCGAGCGTAGAAAGCTCTTTAGCGTAGAACCACGAACCTGCTTTGCACGGAAAACTCTTCGAATTTGCTGACTGTCCGTCTTCCGCGAGTAGTGGGCTGACGTAGCATCCAATCATAACCAACTATTAATTTGGTTAGGGTTTCGAGGAATTCGTCCGAGGATTCGAGGAGTCGATCCGACCCCTATATATATCTCGAGCTTTGGAGAGAAAACTTTTCATTCGTCTTCTGCGAAAGAGAGTCTTCGTCTGTTTGAGTTCTTTCTCCGCTGCTTCTCCGAGCACTCAGAGTCTCCAGAAATGGCGCCGAAGCAAACCCCCTCCGCTAAGGGAAAGAGTGTAGGTTCTTCTTCCCATTCTTCGGCCCCGGCGAGGGAGTCTTCGGTCGGGCAAGGCGAACTTCATCCTGAGCAAAGCATCCCGCCGACGAGCAGCGCTCCTGGCCTCAGAGGTAGAGCCCTTTTGGATGACATAGAATGACGAAAAATCCTTCGCACACGTTGAACGTGACCGCGCTAGGTCGTCTTCTGTGCTGATAGCCTCTTTGAGGAAGATGATGCACGGAGACGTTTTCATCTTTTACGCTCACATTTCTAATATGCCAGCGTAAGGGCTCCATCGTTTTCCCAGTTCTGGGCGTAACAGCTCCGACTGTCGAAAACGTGGTGTGTACTATAAAATTTTAGTTTTACGCCTGAGGGCGGAGCCTCCGACGTAATAACTAGAATTTTTGGTAGCCCGGCGTAAAGCACGGATCGTATGCCATCCATTCCGTCTTAGGATGACACTTCTGGCGTAAAATGGCTGAATTTGTTCAGTCTTGGCGTAAAGTGCAGACTGTCGTTTCTCAGTCCTCCTGCTGCAAGATTTCTAATGACTGTTTTTCTTGCGCTTTTGCAGTTAATTTGGGTGAGTCTCCACTGGCCGAGGTAATGGGTTCCGCTGCCGGGATGCTGCACTCGAACTATCTGGAGGATCTGTCCCATGTGGCATTTCCTATCTCCGAACCCCAGTATCCTGAGGGAAGGGAGATTTTAATATCGGCCCAGGGTGAGCGGACGCTGCTGAATATGATTAACGGGGAGCCCCTGACGTATATAGACGGGGAGCAGTACATAAAGCCAGCTTTCCTCTTTGGGGACATGATTGACAAACGGTCCCAGACGAAGCCTAAGAGAGAACCTTGGGTATTTCTTGCCGGGAACCTGGTTTTGTACCTGCCGACGATGCCGAGGGATTATCCCATTTCGGCCTTCTTCCATGCGACACACCCTAGGAGGATGTCGTGGAACCTGACGCCCGATCTCTACGGCAAACCGGGGAAGATCTTTCATCTGAAAGGAGCTGACCAGGGGTCGTTTGTCAGCCGCCCTTCTGGCCTTATAACGTCGTTCAGGGGACTGAGCCCGGGCAGTGCTCCGAGTGAGGACAGTCTAGTGATCCAGCCGGTCTAGTTGCCGACTTTCTGCAATAACTTCATGGGGCGAGGGGGAGTATATCCCAAGGAGAACCCTCGATGCAACGGGTGGGTTACTCCAACAAACCGTCGATGGGCCTGCCTAGTTGACTAAGCCTTGAAGCACTGTCAGAGAGAACTGGAGTGCATTGGGCTGTATGCCGCTGTGAGCGCGACCAGTGTTGGGTTGCCTCCTAACCCTAACCTGTACTTGGCACTGATGGAGCGATACATTTCGCTCACTGGGACTTTCGCCACTCCGCTGGGGGAGTTGGGATTGGCCCTCCATGAGATGGTAGTGATCTCACGGCTGCCGATGGGGGATGCCCCATAGAAGAGTATGTCCCCACCAATCGGGAGTTGGGGGATTCGGACCCTCGGGTAGTAGAGGTGTATCAGGAGCTGATGTGCCACTACTTCGCGTGCACGGCCTTTTATGACGAGCCCTCTGATTTGGCCCATACTACCAAGTGGATGTCCTACCTCTTCTTCCACCGGGCCAGGGCTGCCAAGCCGGAGAAAGTTTCGGGGGGCAAGGATGAGCCCATAAATTATTTGGGTGTGCTTAGTGCCCAGGTCGTCGAGGCTCTTATGGATGACGCCAAGGCTTCAGACCAGATTCTTGACGACGGGGTAGGAAAGTATCCCGAAGGCACTAAGGCCTATAGTTACTTGAGGCGTTGCCGCAGGCCTCTGTCTAAGGAAGCCCAGCTGGCCGGTTTCCTCTCCATATGGCTGCGTCGAGTAGTGGTGCCCGGTACTGCATCTGCGGACCGCATTCACCGGAACATCCTGTGGCCTATGGTGCGTCTGGTATTTGGGGCAAGACTGGGCCTGCTCCCTGCTATGGTGTGCCGTATACAGGCTGGCCTGAGGGCCACGACTGACGGGCTGCTCGCCGATGAGACTCAGCGTGAAAGCTTTCCCAGGGTGGAATTACCATACCTGTATTTAATGGGATGGTTAATTCTCCACAACCCTCGGGTGATATCCCCTGGCTCCGGTAGTAGCTCGGGGGGTAGCTTCCTGCTGAATTATAAGGCCTCTTCCTGGAATGTGAACACAGTTTTAGACTGTAGGCTGACACTGGGCCTTAGTCACGGCTGGAAGCTCCTTTGCATTGCTCCCTCAGTACATCGTAATCAATCGGGGATTAGGCTGGAGGATTTAGGTGGAGAGAAAACCAATCTTTCTCCGGAGGCCTTCAAGTGGTTGATCTGTATCAGGCCCTCCCACTTGTTGTATAGAAGCGAAGATCATTGCTTCTTCGAACCTTACTTGCCTAGTCGGTTTGCAAGGCAATTTGGGTACGACCAGTTGCACGTGGGCAATGCCGTCACCAGCTTCAGGTCCAGGGGCGACCTCATCGATGGAGCCAGAGGATGGCGATATTTCATCATGGGATGCACTGGAGCAATCTTTACCGTGCCGGTCGTCACACCCTCCACGGAGCTGCGCATCCTACATTCGTATGCCCAGTTCTATGTGGCGGTTAACACCTTCCACCGTAATTGTAAACCCCCAGATTTTTCAAGAATTTCAAATTGGGATTTTTCGCAATTTTCTGGAATTTTCTGTGAATTTTCTGTAATTAAAATCAAGGTTTTCAATTATTAAATGATTTTTTATTGTTAATAAATAATATTAAAATATTATGGAAATAATATTTTTTGGTGTAAAATGGAAAACTGGACTTAGGGCAATTTTTCCGGAATTTATTGGACCCCGGACCTAATTTTAAATCACCTAAAACTATTTACTTAATTATTTATTTAATTATTCATTTATTTATTCATTTATTTAATTATTATTATTATTATTATTATTATTATTATTATCTTCAGCCCATTGGGCTTGAACCCAGCCCGGCCCAACAGCCAAACCCAGCCCAGCCCGGCCTGCGGCCCGTTGCCCTAACGGGTCGGGTCGGATCTGCCCAGACCCGACCCGCCGCCGACCCGAGACCCGCAACCCAGTCAGTCACCCCCCCCCCCCGAGTCTCGCGGCGGAGCCGTCGCCTCCGGCCGCTCCGCTCTGCCCGGACCACCACCCACGACCGCCGCTTTCTCCGCCACTCTCCACCGCCCGTCTCGGCCCCCTCAACCCCCGGCCACCCCCTATATATACCCTCCCCGACGAGCCCCCACCACCTCAAACCCTAGCGCCGGCAGCCCCTCCGCCCTAGGCCTCGCCGCGCCACCGTCTCCCCTCGCTGTGACCCGCCCTCGCCTCGCCGCACAGCTCCCGGCCTCCAGCTCCTCCCTCGTCTCCTCCCAGCTCGGCCACGAGCCTGCCGCAGCAGAGCTGCTCGAGCTCTCCCCGGCGCCGCCGCTGTCGGCTGAGACGCCGCCGCCTCCGCTGAGTCCGCCCGCCTCGAGCCGGCCGTCCCCGAGCCAACCGCCCTCGTCCCGCACAGCCCGGCGGAGCTCCGGCCGTGTCCAAGTCCAAACCCTAACCCTAATTCCTATTTCCCCCCCTGTGTCGGACACGGACACAGGACACAGTGTCCGTGTCGTGTCGGACACAATTTTGCCATGTTTTCGGGTCCCCTTCAGGTACGTGTAACTTTCGCCTCGTAGCTCCGTTTTCAATTCCGCAAATTGCATTGTGAAGCCTGTATGACCCTCTCGGTGTCCGGACAAACTGTTCGTGGCACCGCGTCCTGTGGTGATCGCACACCGCGATCCAAAAACAGGAAAAACCAGACCCTGTTTCACCCCGGAACTGAGTACGTCCCGCCAAACGGGACGACTTGGTCGCGCGCGGTCTTCACAGATACGTGCGCCTCGTCGATACGGACGTGTGGGATTTCGTGGAAGCTGATTCGGGTGTGCGTGCACACCGGAATCAACGCGTATCCGCGGACACCGTCCCGTATCCGCCTTTTCGGCAATTCACCCTAACTTCGTGCACACACGTCAGATCGAGACGAAACTTGCGCCATCGGACTCGTAGCAATACGCTGGTCCTGTGGGTCAAGTTTGGTTCGATTCTGAGAACGTTGACGAAATCGCGTGTCGTGGGCCCCACAGGCCCCGCTCGACGGGCGATTTTGTGTTCGGCTCATCGGAATCCAAATCTGGAAGTTCCGTTGGGTTTGTACCAGCGTTCCTGACCTGTTGACACTAAGTTTGGTGAATTTGGAGACCTTTGACCCGGACGCATTTTTCGGTGCAAAGCGGGCCCAACGGCGGACCCCGTTTTGGCCCGAAACTGCCGTTTTTGCCCTTGTCTCCAAATTGGACCCAAGGACAGGCGTTTCTAGCTATTTGACATCTTCTGAGCATGATGGTAATGTCTATTTCAGCTTTTGGA
This sequence comes from Iris macrosiphon, assembly GCA_036927795.1. Lineage (NCBI taxonomy): Eukaryota > Viridiplantae > Streptophyta > Magnoliopsida > Asparagales > Iridaceae > Iris > Iris macrosiphon. Next base: position 112,167,947 of record JAYESA010000015.1, on the reverse strand, counting down.
CTCACCTCTGGACATTTCTCCCAAGAACCTAATTAAGCAGATCCAAACAACAGGCAAGTACCTGCACTTCAAGTTAATCTTTATATTATGATAATTAAATTCCCTGCTCTACTAGTACTCTTGCTAATTACACGTAGTATTAGAATACTATATTTCATGTCTTGAATATTTGGAATTCATGTCTTGTTTCTCATGTCGGGTGGGAGAATACTGAAAGGCATGTAGTTTACCCTTCCCCTTGTCGTGAATAATAGCTGTTGGTACACGACTGTCCATCAGCCGGATCTCGATTATTCGTGAATAATAGCCGTTTATGACGGCCGGATTAGCCTTATAAACCCCTGCATGCCAACTAAGTATTCTAAAAACAAACACAAGTTTCATACAGATAGTTCTAGTCATGTTATCTTCTTGCTGACTGTGATAGTTTCACTCTGCTCATTTACTTCTGTTTTCTCATATTCTTATTTATAGTTGTGACTCTGAGATATTGACATTCTTTATGCAATTTCCTTAACATGATATTCAATGTTTAATTGTCATAAATATTTAGTTTAACATTGTTGTGCACTGTGTACTTTGCTCCTTTCCTGACTGGATCTGTTGATTTTAGGCGACGATGAGGATCTTGCCCCTACTTATTATGGTCCCTATGAGGGGACAGATGATACCTATGAGGAGCCAGAACCCACCCAGGAGACCCCTGCTGCTGAGTAGCTAGTTTTAGCTATCTTTTATTCTGATTTTTATCTTATTTAATCGGGTTTGTCCCCGATTTATCTTCTGTTCATGTATAAACTATGGATCTGTTATCACCATTTATTTTATAAATCAGCATTCCTATTTCCTGTTAATTTCCTTGTCTATTTATTTTATTGTGGATGAGATAGATTTAAATTACCTGTGAGTAAGACCTAGACAGCGTACTACCGCCGACTCTGCGGCGTAGGCTGGACGTGCCCACGCACTCGTGCCCGAATAACCGGGTGCGGGTTGTGACAGTAATTTTGACATGCGTGGGAGTTTTAGGGTGCCGTCTTCCACGCCTGGGGGAAGAGTCGAAGTTCCTTCGGTTTCTCCTGACGAGGGTGAGGAGTTCGCTACTCCTGATGAGCCGCTGGTGTCGGTGCCGAGGTGTGAAGTGCCTCTGCCTGCGGGGGCCTTGGTAGTCTCTGGGAAGCGAAGGGCTGCTGCTCCCAGGGAGGTTTCTCCTTGCAAGAGGAAGAGGATGGTTAATCGTTCTCTTCGAATTCCTGGCATCGAGGCTCCTAGAGAGGAATCTGTTGTTTCGCCTGTCGAGGATGTTTCCTTGATCGGAGGTTCCTCGCCTTCTAGGGAGGGACCCTCAATTTCGGTCGGCGGTGCCGGAATACTTCGTCTTGAGGATGTCGTCGCCGCTGCTGCCTCCGGTAGTGGTACGAGATTGCCGGTGTGGCCGGGGCAAATGGGAGAATCTTCCCTTAGACCGGCAATGGATGAAACCCCTGCCGTGTCCGTGAGTATGCCTGGCGAGGTTCCAGCTGACGAACCTCGACCGTGTCCTGGTGGAGGCTTGGTAGAGCTCTTGGCGATGTCGGTTGGCCCACCCCCTTCTCCAGGTATGACAGTTCGCATTACGTCATTAAGGCATGATTTAGCCACCTTGGCTGCAGATGCGTCGTATATACCGCTGGCCACTGGTAAATATCATCTTTAGGTCTTCTTTCTAGAAAGAGTACCATTATATTGATATCAACTCCCTTGTCCTCTTCCCAGGGGATGGCGTCCACGGGGAATATAGCTTTGAAGCGCCTTCTGGCTCTGCTCCGGTTCCTGGCGATGATACGGAGGCGTTTGATCTTGAGGAGGAAATATCTTCGGGGGCCGGTTCGCCTATTGAAGAGGCTTCGATATCCCAAGAAGAGGGAGAGCCTGCCGTTGCGACCACTTCGGTCGACGTGCCTCTTTTGGTTGCACCACCTGTCGAGGCGACGGTTGTGACCACTTCGTCCGCAATTGCTCCTGGAGGGGGACTTGCCAATGCCGCGGCCACTCCTGGCGCCCAATCGGATCTAGCTGCGTTGACTGAGCAATATACCAGCATCTTCTACGCTACTTTGAAAGCGCTGATACCGATGGTGCTGAAGGGGAATCTGGATCTCGAGCGCCTGAAGAAGTCCTCTCGGATTCCGATAGAGGCGATCCGGGATTTTGACGGCACCGGGATAGCTGATGCCTTGGAAGCGATGGTTAATGGTTCGGAGCAACCTATCAACGAATATCTGCGGCTAACTCGGGGCGATATTGAAGCTGAGGTCCAGTCCAGATATGACTTCATGACTGCGCGGTTTATCGCACAGATGGAGAGCTTAGATAAACTCGCTCAAATACGTCAGTTGGAGATGGACGAAAGAAAGACCGTTGAGGAGGAGGCCCTTGCCCTTCAACTGAAGTGCCAATCCGAGCATGAAAGAAACGTAGCGAGGGTTCATAAGTTGAAAGAGAAGCTCGTTCAGGCGGAGGAGTGGGCTTCCCAGTCGTTGGCAGGTCTAGACGTAGCGACCGCTCGATTGAGTGCAGCACGACGGGATCTGGATCGTGCAGAAGCTGCCCGCACGGGTGTTCATCGGGCGAGGGCCGAATTGTCCCTCAGGGGAGACAACGAAGCACGGCTGGAGCAAGCTCGCGCCGATGCCTTGGCCTGCAGGGGTAAAAGGATAGCCGTACTTGCGCAGCAGATTCATGATCTGACTGCTCCCCCGCAATGATGTACTTCCCCCCCATTTTTTTTCTTGCTTTCCAGTGTAATTCTGCTCTTTCTTGGGAATAAAGCGAACTCTTTTCTGACTTTGTGGACCCATCATTTCGGAATGTAAATGACAGGTTTGGGCGAGAGTGATATCAGAGGTAGTATGGATGTGATAAACTCTCAGGAAACTCTAGCAGGACATATTCATTCAGAGGTCATACGGACATGATAGAGTATGCTCTGACTAAGGCTTGTGGGTAAGATACTATCAGAGGTGATATGGACATGATAGGCTCTCAAGAAACTTTAGCATGACACATTTATTCAGAGGTCATACGGACATGATAGAATATGCTTTGACTAAGGTTTGTGGGTAAGATACTATCAGAGGTGATATGGACATGATAGGCTCTCAAGAAACTTCAGCAGGACACATTTATTCAGAGGTCATACGGACATGATAGAATATGCTTTGACTAAGGTTTGTGGGTAAGATACTATCAGAGGTGATATGGATATGATAGGCTCTCAAGAAACTTCAGCAGGACACATTTATTCAGAGGTCATACGGACATGATAGAATATGCTTTGGCTAAGGTTTGTGGGTAAGATACTATCAGAGGTGATATGGACATGATAGGCTTTCAAGAAACTTCAGTAGGACACATTTATTCAGAGGTCATACGGACATGATAGAATATGCTTTGACTAAGGTTTGTGGGTAAGATACTATCAGAGGTGATATGGACATGATAGGCTCTCAAGAAACTTCAGCAGGACACATTTATTCAGAGGTCATACGGACATGATAGAATATGCTTTGGCTAAGGTTTGTGGGTAAGATACTATCAGAGGTGATATGTACATGATAGGCTCTCAAGAAACTTCAGCAGGACACATTTATTCAGAGGTCATACGGACATGATAGAATATGCTTTGGCTAAGGTTTGTGGGTAAGATACTATCAGAGGTGATATGGACATGATAGGCTCTCAAGAAACTTCAGCAGGACACATTTATTCAGAGGTCATACGGACATGATAGAATATGCTTTGACTAAGGTCTGTTTTGGAAGTAGTTTTGCCAGAATTGAGGCTTCCGCTATATTCTACCCGAGCAGAGAAGATTAAGCATAGTACCTTTTTAGGAATTTGCCGTTGATAGGAGCCATTAACAGGTCTCCATTAGGCTGGGCTAACCTGTAAGCGCCATTTGAGAACGTTGTCTCGATCACATAAGGACCTTCCCATTTGGGCTGGAATTTGCCTTTACTCCTGTGAGTAAGAATCATCGGCCTTCTTACAGCTAGAACTAGCTCGCCGACTTTGAACACTCTTTCCTTTACTTTATAATTGAAAGCTCTGGAAATGCGTGCTTGGTAGAGCGCGATGCGCTGCTGAGCTTGGAGGCGTTTCTCGTCTAATCCTTCTAGCTCCTGAAGTCTTAAAAGGTCATTCTTCTCTTGAGTCAGCTCATTAGCCACGGCTATTCTGAGTGACGGGATCTGGGCTTCAATAGGGAGAACTGCTTCGCTCCCGTAGACCAGTAAGAATGGAGTACAACCTGTCGGTGTTCGTACCGTTGTACGATATGCCCAGAGGCATTCGCCCAGCTTCTCATTCCAATCTCTCTTGTTTGAAGATACGAACTTCTTCAAGAGTTTAATAATGGTTTTGTTGAAAGCTTCCGCCAAACCATTAGCAGCTGGATAATATGCCGTAGAGGCAACATTATGTATCCGATTTTTATCGCAAAATCGATGAAACGCTTGACTGATGAACTGAGGCCCATTGTCGTAAATTTTCCTCCGAGGTAGACCGAAGCGATAGATGACGTGATGCTTGATGAAGCTGATCACATTAGACGCCTTTACCTCAGTAAGAGGGATCGCCTCTGCCCACTTGGAGAAGTAATCCGTGATGGCCAGTATGAACTGGTGACCCCTGGAAGAAGACGGGTGGATAGGACCAATGACATCCATACCCCATGCTTCGAAGGGCCAGGATGCAACCGTAGGATGTAGATATTCAGACGGTTGATGTATAAAATCCGCATGGACCTGACAGGCCTTGCATTGTTTTTCATAGCTGATCGCGTCTGTGATCATAGTGGGCCAGTAGTAGCCCATTCTCCTGATACGATCCTGTAGCTTAGGACCAGGTTGATGCGCTCCGCATATGCCGTCGTGAGCTTCACGGACGATCATCTGTGCCTCGTCGTCGGAGAGGCATCTTAATAGCAGTCCGTCATAGGTCCGACGATATAGGCATTGTGAAGATGCATCGAAGTAGAAGTGTAAGGACCGCCTCTTGACGGATACTGCCTCTTTAGGGTCTTCCGGCAAGATCCCGTATGCCACGAAATCTATAAAAGGACTCTTCCAATCTCGTCCGGGAGGATTGGCGTATGCAGCGTAGCTGCGTTCTATGTGAGAGTTGTTTTTCACACAGAATAAATCTCTGTTAAGAAGGATTACCGAGTCCTGCCTTCTTATAGGAGTAGCCAGATCTGCGGCTAGACTGGCTAGGGCATCCGCTTCAAGATTCAGGGATCGAGGCACATGCTCCAGGAAGAACCCTTTGAATGTCACGGCTATCTCGACCGTTGCTTGGTGATAGGGGATGAGGTCTGGATTCCGGACTTCATATATTCCTCTGACTTGATTGACAATAAGCAGGGAATCACCGAAAGCTTCCAGGGATTCGACCCCCAGCTCTTTAGCGACTTAGAGCCCGATTAAAAGAGCGTTATACTCTGCCACGTTGTTGGAGCAGGGCTCATTGAGAGAGTATGCCCGGTAGATGACGAGTTTGTCGGGAGTAACTAGGACGATCCCTACTCCTGAGACCACACTTCCCCTAGGACCGGTTCTGGAGGCACCATCAAAGAATAGTTGCCATGCGTCACTCTCTGTCGCGGAGTTACATTCTGCAACTTTGTCAGGGATGTCCTCGTACAACATGGAGGTCTCCGGGATTAGATGAGCAGCTAGGAAGTCGGCCAATGCTTGGCCTTTGATGGACTTCTGAGGGACGTACACCATGTTGTACGGTGTTAACAGCATCGCCCATGTTGCGAGTCGGGAATTAAGAACACTTGGCTTGCTCATTAGTACTCGAAGAGGGTTGATCCTGGAGATGATATGAATAGTTTGGCCGGTGATATAGTGCCGCGTCTTCTGGATAGCGAACATCAGAGCCAAGCATTCTTTCTCCACTGGGTTGTACCGGTGTTCGGCTCCAACCATCATTCTACTTAGATAGTAGATAGCCTGTTCATGCCCTACATCGTTCTTCTGCGCAAGAAGAGCTCCCAGGGAATGGTCCATTGCTCGAACGTATAGGAAGTATGGTCTTCCTACGACGGGAGGCACTAGAACTGGCGGATGAGTGAGGTAGCGTTTGATATCGTTAAACGCTTGTTGACAGGCTTCGTCCCATACGAAGGATACACCTTTCTTCATGAGGCGAGAAAAAGGCTGACATCTTCCGGAGAGATTGGATATGAATCTCCGAATGTAAGCCAGACGTCCCTGAAATCTCCTAAGTTCTCTCAGATTGCGAGGCGATCGCATTTCTACGATGGCTTGGACTTTCTCAGGGTCTACTTGGATGCCTTTGGCGGTAATGACAAATCCCAGGAATTTGCCGCTAGATACACCCAGAAAGGACTTCGTAGGATTCATCTTGAGTTGATGTTGGCGCATTAACTCGAACACCGACCTCAGGTCTCGAATGTGATCGTCCTTGAGGCGACTTTTGACAGCTATGTCATCTACGTAGCATTCCACCATTTTGCGTAAGTGCTCATGGAATATGTTACTCATAGCTCGTTGGTATGTTGCCCCGGCGTTCTTTAATCCGAAGGGCATTACTGTATAGCAATATACCCCCAGTGGTGTTCGAAAGGCGGTATGCTTCTCGTCTCCAGGATGCATCTTGATCTGATTGTACCCCGAGAATCCGTCCATGAAAGACATGCGTTCAAAACTGCAGGTATTGTCGATCATGATGTCTGTGATGGGAAGAGGGAACTCATCCTTGGGGCAGGCCGCATTCAGATCCCGGTAATCGATGCAGATGCGTATTTTCCCATTTTTCTTCATGACTGGGACAATGTTGGCGACCCAGTCGGGATGTTGTTCCTCCCGAATAAAACTGCAGGCTATCAACTTTTTGACTTCGGCTTCAATGGCGTCCATCATATCCGGGCGGAACCGGCGCTGGTGTTGCTTCACCGGCTTTGAATCGGGTGATATGTTGAGTTTATGGGTAGCCATCTCTGGATCAAGTCCTGGCATATCCTCATAATTCCACGCGAAGACGTCGATGTATTCTTTTATCAGTTGAATAACTTCTTCCCTTTCGGCTGGGGAAAGATTGTTACTGATAAATATTGGCCTCGGTGAGAGTTCATCCCCAACGTTGATCCGGATAACTTTATCTTCAGTGGGAGGTTCTCTCTGCTCGAAGCGAAACTCCCATTGTGTATCCATCTGTTGAGCCCAAGAGTCATTTTCGAACGGCTCAGACTCTGGTTCGTCTGCTCCGAAAGGATCTGTCACTACCATATTCACTGATAGTGTTTGTTCGAGAGCATCGGGTGGGTCGGAGGGCGACGAGCCGTCCTGAAAGGAGGAAAAGACATCCTTGCATGAATCGGCGGAGGCAACATACCCTAACCCGCAACGGGTTTGCTGATAGCGGGGATTGCCGAACAGTGGCGTTCGTCTGCCCTTCCCGTAGTTGAGGCCTGGCTTCCGCTCCAAGTCGTAGCCCATGTTTTGCATGATCCTCAATGCCTGTGGGCTGTATTGGTGGACCTGCATTTTCCCAGTATCTTTATCGAGAGGATCCTCTTGGATCGTCGGTTGATTGCGCATGCGGCCGAAGACTATTGCATGCTGACTGCTGTAGGTTGGCGGGACGAGGAAGATAGAGTCCTCTTGCGGTCCGTATGCCGCGACGACATTGGATGATGATGTCACCTCCCATATGTACGGGTGATAGAAATCCATAGCTGTCAAGAATTTTTGTGCTATAGGTTCTATATCGTCATGGGGAGAGGATTCCCGGTTCGGAGGTTAGATGGACATGGCAGTTTTTTTTTTGGATTTTAACACTACTGGTGTACCTAGGGCTAAGTACCAATGTTAAATGTAGATGACAATCGATGATCAGGGATAATGATAAACCCTTTTTACTATATAGCGATTTTCTCGAGTGGGGATAGACCTGTAGGATCCACTGGGGAAATCTTCAGGGGTTCATCATCCCGTATCTTTCTTGAGGAACCAAAAAGGTGAACCCTGGCTCACAGTGGTTGTTTCCCTTGCTTATAGATGTAAAGTGATGACCTTGGCGTTGATCAACTCCTGAATTTTCCTTTTTAACAAATAGCAGGCCTTCGTAGGGTGATGGACGTACTGATGGAAGAGACAATAATCTGGATCATCGACTTCGTCTGCTCCCTCGGGGTATCTGATGTCGGGGACCTGGAGTTTGTTTTCTTTTATCAATATGTTGAAGAGTTCAATGATGTCATTTTCCTTGAAGGAAAAGGCCTCTTTCGGTTTCCGGGATCCTGACGCCCCAGTCCTTTGCTCTTCCGGGAGAGTCGCCCTTGCCGTATTGTACCTAGATTTTGAGAGGGTTCTACCCCCCGTCTTATTGTTATATTGGTTTTTAGAAGCTGACTTGGAGGGACCTTCCTCCGGTATTACAGGATCACTCTCTGGCAGTTTGGAGTGTGCAGCAGGGGATGCGGTGTACCCCAACCCGAAACGAGTTTGTCGATAGTAAGGATTACTATGCAACGGTGTTCTCCTGCCTCTTCCATAGTTAAGGCCTTGCTTTGATTTTAAATCATAACCCATATTCTGTATGATCTTCAGAGCTTGAGGGCTATACCTGTGGATTTGCATCTTTCCTCCCTCAGCCTTGCGAAAATCCTCCTGTACAATTGGACCGCTTCCCCTGTGATTGAAGACTATCGGATGCTGGTCGTCGCGAGTTGGTGAGACCACAAAGGTCCCATTTTCACATGGTTCAGATATCATGATGACGTTAGATGTTGGCGCGTCTTCCCATACGATTTCTCCCCATTTGATGCCTAGGAGATCTAAAGTCTGCTCACGACTCCCGTCTTTGCGTCTCCGGGTCAGATGTGTACGCGGATTTGTGGAAGAAGACGATTGTTTGTTTCTTCTGTTCCCATCCGTGGTCGTGCGGAGGTTGGGCACCATGGTTCTTGCTGTGCCACCTGTGTACAACAGGTCAGCCATCTGGGTAGTGGATAACCCCTGGCGTATCTTGGAGATTTGCTCAGGCTGGCATGAAGCTGAAGAGGTCCTCAGTCGGCCATCGGCTTCTTGCATAATCCGGAGGGTATGCAGATTGTTCCCTCACTGGCGTAAGGGCCGAGCAGTTGCGCATTCCGTCGCCTGTTTTCCTCCGCGGAGATCACAACGCTCATCTGGTTCGCCGTAGAGGTCAGACGTCGTCTTGTGTGCGGAGTGTGACCTGTACTTCTGATTTGGCGCTAAGGCATCATCAGAAGTTTTGTCTGTACCGCGCGTAGCGGGAGACTGATTTCTGCGCGTAAGGTGCAGTGGACACTCCTGGGTCAGCGCTGAGGCTTTGCCCGAAGTTTTGTCTGTACCGCGCGTAGCGGGAGACTGGTTTCTACGCGTAGAGCGCAGTGGATACTTCTGGTTTAGCGCTGAGGCTTTGCCCGAAGTTTTGTCTGTACCGCGCGTAGCGGGAGACTGGTTTCTATGCGTAGAGCGCAGTGGATACTTCTGGGTTAGCGCTGAGGCTTTGCCCGAAGTTTTGTCTGTACCGCGCATAGCGGGAGACTGAATTTTACGTGCGGGGCACGGAGGAAGCAATGCTACAACCTCATTGGTCGGAGAGATCGGAGAGATCGGAGAGTCCACAGGAACGGTAGGGGATGTCTTGGGCATCCAGACCTTGCGTAGCTTCCTGTTGTCTTGGACGGAGAGAGGGTGAGAGCTACCCCCGGTTCGAAGCATGTCTTCGTAGGCAGACTGGTCGAATTGGACGACTAGTGTCTTCTTCACGGTTCCTATAGATACCGCATCGTGTTGAGCAATTACTTCCTCATCAGAAGAGAAAGATGTCCCCAGCAGAGTCGCCATCTTGTTTGTGGTAGAAAACGAAAAGAATGAAAGATGTATTCAAGACGGGGTTTATACAGGACCCGTGTTCTTTTGTTTACAAACAAACTTGTACAATGTAATCGTATACGAGGATATGGGAGTATAATTTATTTAATCTGGGTATAAATTGCTATAGGTGTTTGATCTGCTGTCGATCACTTTAGCCCTTGGACCACACGATGGTGAAGAAGCGCCGTAGAAGACAGGAAGCAGCCTCGGGGGTTGTAGAAAAGGGTGGATGCACGATGCCCAGGTCGCCGATCCCTATCCTTTGCCCGAGCTCCAGATTCCTCTCTCTCTCTCTCTCTCTCGATCTCCTCTCTCCTTGCTCGATCTTCAATTGTTCGACCTCTTCTCTGAGTCTTCAATTGTTCGATCTTTCAATCTCTCTCCTCTTTTCCCCATTGATAGGGGTCTCTATTTATAGAGTTTTAGTGACAGTGACCACTCAGTTGGTATAAAAACCGAGGAGTGGACAACACAGCACCCTTTTACACGACGGTTAAAGTAACCAATGCCTGCGTATGGATGATCTTTTGAATGAGCGTGTGACGCGGGTCCAACTAAGGGACACAACGCGTATAATTGCTACGAAGATCACGGCGTAAAAGCCACGTAGGTAGGTATACCCCGTGTAGAAGAGGTGGGCGTAAAAGCCGATGTCTGTCATCGCGGCATAGAAGCCAAGTAGGCATAGAAGCCGGGTGAGTGTAGAAGCCCTGATAGGCATAGAAGCCGAACAGGCGTTGAAGCCGAACAGGCATAGAAGCCGAACAGGCATAGAAACCGAATGGTCGTAGGGACTGAGTGGGTGGGCGTTGAAGCCGAATAGGCACAGATCCCGAGCGGACGTAGAAGCCGCTGCGTACCGTGCCAAAATGCTGATGTGGACGTCTTTAGCCGGAATTACGGCTTTTGAAGATATAATCAAATCTCTTGCATTAAATGCAGAGATCCGCCATCATTCTGTGCATTAAATGCGGAGGCGTGTTTTTGAAGGTCTGCAGCTCTCCTGTGTGTTCGTCGCAGAGACATGCCTCGAGAAGACCGTTGCCGCTTTGTGCGCCAATCGCAGAGATGTGCCTCGAGCCCTGCGTAACGTGTAGCTTTTGACGTGGCAGGCGGTTTGTCCGCTGTGGAGCGTAAACAGCTCACGTCTGCCCGTGTAAAACAAGGCTGCGTATCCCCTTGTACGCGAAAGAGCGGTTTATGCTGAGGGGACTTCAGTAAACGACGGCTTGGTGATATTTTAACCAAATCCTTTGCATTAAATGCAGAGATCTGCTATCATACTGTGGAGCGCGTCCCGAGGGGTCTGCCATCGTTTTTAGCCGTCGTCTTGGTAGCCGTGCAGCACTTTTTGTCAGGAGTCAGGGGTCAGATTCACTACGTGACTTGACAGGTTCGTTTTAGGGAAGACGAAGCGTCCCTCGTACGCTTTAATGCTGCTTTGAGAGCGGCTGAGTTTTACGCCATGGAGGCGATAAAGAACTCTCTTTTTTTATGCTGGGGCGGCCTGGACATACCGTACTTACGCGGATGGTCCTTTGAGCTCATTTTTTACGCTGTATTTGGCGGAAGAGCTCTGTTGCATGTTCGACGGCTCTGGAGGCCTTTGCTTACGCTGCTCTGTATTAAGATGCCGCGTAGATCCTCCCAGCGTATTTTTTATGCTTCTACAATTACTATTACTTAACTACCTTAGCTCTCTATTTAGCTACATAACTTAACATATGTTAGTGTCTTATCTATGAGCTTGAACCCCATATCCCAATACCTTAACTATATGTTGTCTAATACCTTAGTGTCTGATAATCCCATAACTCACTGATACTCAAATACTCCCCACACACTTGTGCACACATCCACACTAACCTGTACATATGCACAATCCTTCTTATATCACCCATATTGCACTGATACATTGATACTCCTGCCACCCGTGCTGTAATGATTTGTAGACAAGGACCTAGGTTATGTTGGCTCACCAAATAGGCTTGCAAAGTTGTTCCACCTTATCCTATCCTCTGCATACAGCTACCCCAACTTGGTGCCTCAACAGAACTTGGCAGTACCCCTTCATTGCTGCTTTCCCCCTTCAATTCCTCCTTGCTGTAATGATGGTGAACGGTTCGAATCCTGATCTGCCTCGATCCGTGTAACACTCTACCCCTGACGGTACATAATCCCCAGGAGATCTGCTCAAGGATCGAAGAAAATTAAGGCATTAAATGATCTGACAGCCTGTCAGAGACATCTATGCGGCCATGATACCATGAGACAACGCTTCTTATATAAAGTATTTCAAACTTGTCATTTTGAAAACTTTGAAAGGGGTCTTGTATAAGCATAAAAATCATACATACTGCATAGAGGTCATGTCCCCTCAAAAATAAAAATAGGCTATAGAGGAGCCACATGCGGCATGATCAACTAAGGAGCTGGAAGCCGCATAGTACACCCTATGCGGCCTAAAAAACTTCAGAGCATAGGGGCTGTATAAGAACCCCTTGACATGAGATTCAATGCCTGACAGACTCTCTGACATATCAATCATCATACTGAGACGCTTCAAGACTCGTGAAGACGATGACTCAGAAAAAATAAAAAGTTACATCAACTCGTTGATGGCCTCGTTAGACGTACCACACCACGTGCTCACTCATATGCGGCTATATACTTATGCGGCCTCTTCAACATGCTGCCAGAGTGTCTATCCGACTAAGGCCAAATGAGAGCTCATATGCTGCTACATACCCATGAGGCCTCGTTATCATGCGGCTAGAGTGTCCATCCGACCAAGGCCAAAAGAGAGCACATATGCGGTCATAATACCGTACGGCCAGAGTATCCATCCGACCAAGTCCAAACGAGAGCACATATGCGGCCACAATGCTATACGGCTTATGTGGCTCTCGACTTACATGATCTTTTTGTTACAACCAAAGAAGATTTCTCACACGATCAGTGCTGACTACGTGTCCAGCTGACCAAGTCACGTACACAACGGGTTAAAAATAACCTCAAGATTTTATCAATAATATATCTTAACAAAGACCACATGGCAGCCTGCACGTGGCATATGACTACAGTTACAACCGTATTCTATTAAAGGAGGCCTATGCAGCCTCCAAATAGAGGCATATACGACATCGATACAAGTCACGTATACAACGGGTTAAAAATAATCTCGAGATCTCTTCAATAACATATCTTAACCAAGACCACATGGCAGCCTACCCGTGGTATGCGACTACAGTTATAACCATATTCTGTTGAAGGAGCCCTATGTTGCCTCGAAACAGAGGCATATACGACATCGATAGTCCGTCAGTACGACGACTATAAATAGCATGGTAGCATGCCCACAAAAGGGGTGCGAGCTACGTACGTGCACACAAGATCATGAGAGAGAAAACAAAATAGAACATCCTCATTCTCTCGTTAGACCGTCAACGGAGTAAAGGAACTGCTGCAGCGCTCGATCTCCATCGTCACGACCTAGATAAAAAATATTGTACTTAGATATTATATCTAGGATCTCTTTGTACTTTTTTGTTTGTTGTTTAAAAAAGTTTATTCACAACTTGTAATGGTGAACAAGATGGCGAATCTGCTGAGGATGTCCTTCTTCTCTGATGAGAATGCAGTGATGCAGTCTGGTGCGGCCAAACTAGGATCCACCCAAAGGATGCTGGTGGTGCGCTTCGACCAACAAGTGTTCGAGAAAATGCTCTCCGGGGATAGCGCAAGTCCTTTTCCAAGGCTAGCAAATCCTAAGAAGACCCGCAGGACATGGGTAGCAAAGTCCACTGTGCCTCACCCAACTGCGGAGCATGTTGTAATGCCCCACTCTACGTCGGCATTATGTATCAAGGTGAGTGGGCAGAACTTCATTCTCTGATTCTTGCACGCCTTAATAATAATATGAGTTTTTGCTTGCAATATTTTCATAAGAGAATGATAGAACCTGCCTTGCATGTTAATGAACAAACTCACCTAGCTTATCTTTGAAATGATAAGTCTGCTTAACTAAGAATCCTGAAACGCTTTTCTAAGAGTGCATAAACATGTTCACTATCGCCTATGCTCCGAGAGAACCATATCGTGTGCATGAATGTGTTCAATGATAAGGTGGCTTGCCCCACAATAAGATTGTAGTCTGATAGTTTGTCTCATCTGCATACTAAAATTTATTTGATAGTGTTTCCATGCATTCGCATCGGTCGGACAATGGCTATTGGTGGAGAACTGAACTGCATGTGTTACGGCTGCTACCATGATAGTGAAAAGCAACCATGAGTCACATCTTCCCTTAGCATCAGATAAAAAGTCATTGGTATGCTGGTCCAACAGCTGCTGATCCTGAGATACTCGAGGACCGCCCTGCATATAGCTAAGTTTATTGTATTGGCTTGGATAGATGGACTGCCCCTAATATGTGCCTGTGTGTCTAGCTATGCATTTATCCCTGGAGTCTCACGAGACACGCTGCGCACACCCTAGAACAGAACAAATGGCTTGCTTGCTTATATTCAATATGAAACTCTGTTTTAAAAGATGTTTCCAAAACAATGTAATATGACTCCATTCTTCTGCTGCATGAAACGAACATAGGTAAAACTAGAAAGATCACTAGTAATTTAATGTTTTATAACATGATTACTTAGTGTTGGTTTTAGTGAATGCTTGCTTCTGTTCAGTTATTTTATCTCACCAGTACTTATAAAAGTGCTGACCCAAAACAGTTTACTTGCTTGCAGGTACTGGATCGTCCGAGGGAGCGATAGGCGTGCCTCAGTCCCTAAGACCCGGAATCCTGGTTTCGATTGTTGCCTCTTGAATGCTATCGTATAAAGGGGCATAATGTATAGAACGATGCCTTGCTAAAGGAAACCCAAGTCCCTCAATTTGTCCCAAAATACTCAGTTGGCTAAATGCATTGCATTACAACAATGTCCCTCCGCTGCTTACTCGAATGATGCGATGATAGCCAAACAAACTCTAACGTTGAATCCTTGTGCGGGCGCAACCCCAGTCTCGTACGACATTACGTCCTGGTAGAAAATAGGCCACACATTTCTTCCTCGCACCCGCGGGACGGGCGCCGAGGTGCGGTGATTCACGTCCGATGCACCGAGGCACGGTGGTTCGCGTCCGGGTCATCCGGCTACGAGGGCGAGGGAGGCGGTGGTCCGGGCGGCCCCTCGGGGGCTGGGGCGTGACACATGCGCTTCTCGCTTCTCTCCCTATGGCTGAAGATGCACATTATGCGTCCACCCAGGCTGACCCTGTCCATGCGGCAATAAGGGCTGTGAAGAAAGGTTCTCAGCACCCAAATTTTGGCAAAGAAAAATACTACAATGCTATAAGTTCGGGTACTGAGGCACGTTCTATGCGGCTACAACAGAAGCCGCATAAGAAGAACCATGCGACACCGGTCGACAGCCGTAGGCAAATGGCTATATGCAGCCATCACAGTAGCATAAGTTTCATCTTCGACCGAATCTCATACAACGCTGACTCTATGCGCCATGCTAAGAAAGGTGGAGATGTAAACTTTGACTCTTTATACTACGCACCAGCGTGTGGTAGGACAAAGAAGTCTAGGGTATTGTAAGCTTACCAAGCATAAACAATTGCTCATTCGATCTATCATCAGTAGGCGCTACTAACTATGCGTGCCCCTGACAGAAAGTCATACAAATCTGGCCTATTCATCTAGCCCGTAGTGGAAATCGGATAGGGTAAGAGTCTTCTGTTGGCAACTTGGGGTAAGTTCTTGTACGAATCCCAGGTCAGGAAGCAAAGTCAATACCTACATACCCATGTGCTCGGTCTATCCGGGATCATAAGAAGGGTGCAAAGGTGAATCAACCCTCGCTTGACTTGCATAACGTGATTAATCACAAGCTCAAAGTGAGGGAATCAACTACGACATACAAAGTTTCCTCCCCAGGGCATCACTGTGCCAATATTATCATCAACTATTATTGTAACAAAGTAGCAGTACCCACAAACAGGCAGTCGGTGTTCCAGCAGCTACAACCAAAGGAACCCACCCGACTGTAACCCGGAGAATGGGTGCAAGCACCAGAGGAAGAGGAGCTGCCCTTTGCCTCATGTTATTCTGCTAGGAAGGCCTCCTCCATAAGGGAAGATCGGAAGTCGAGCACCTCCAGTCTGTCGATCTCGGCCAGCAGGTCAAGAAGACGGGTCCAAGGGGGACAGGCAACGGAACCTGTGAAAGGTGTTTTCCTGGGCACCCGCTCTAAAAAGAAGCTGTCAGCCAATAGGCGTAGTTCTTCCTTAGGATCCCAGGTGGCTACGCAAGATAGGGTTTGTAATCCCCCAGACCTCTATGACAATTTGGCATTTTTAAAAGACGGTGATTCCTAAGGAATAAATACGAAGATCCATGGGGGTAGCCACCCTGGCCAAGAGGATGCAGCTTCTTACGCTGGGGGTAATGTTTCCTCCGAGTCCGAAGAGGATGCGACACTACCAACTTTTCTGGATGACTATTCATGGCAAGAGTCTGAGCCAGAAAGTGCATCATCCACCATCCCATCCATTTCTTCCCAGTCAAAACTCCTAATTTATAGTTCCAGTAAAGAAGAGGGAAGACAAACTCATCATCTTCGAAAGAGTAGAAAGTCCTAAATCCTTTAATCCAGAGGAACTGGAGCCAGAAATAGATACTGACAAAATGCCACTTCATCATTACAGTTCTCAAGCAAGCACCTCATCTAGAAGATGGGATATGATCTGAAAGCCGCTAGGGGCTTGAACTACGACAAAGGTCAACAATTGCCTCTACGTCTGCAGGCTCCTATAGGCAAGCCCGATGATTACTACCATAAAACCAAGTATAGCTTAGGGTACGTCACGCCTCCCACAACCCCCGAAGGCTCGGATGAAGAAGATGAGTTACACTCTCACTCTTTAGAATATTCCTCTTCAGACTCCGATATCAGTATCGGAGAGATGCTCAAACAAATATTTTCTGCCAACATAGTGTCAGCTGACCCCGAAGAGCGACGAGGATCTACCTGGACTCTTTGAAGTAGAACTATAGGCCCAATGTCTAGACGTACAATAAGAGATACAGTTCGAACAATGAGAACCTACCACTGAGGAAGAAGTTGTACAATGATCTGGGCGACGAATCCTCCCCTAAACCTATCTTCATCAGCAAAAGTTTGTCCGATGAGGATCGAAAACCCTTGCTACAGCTCATCAGGGAATACATCGATATCTTTACCCGGAGTTACGAAGATATGCCAGGACTGGACTCCTAAATTATGGTCCACAAGCTCAATATCTTGATGAACGCCAAGCCAGTCAACCAACAACAACAGCGGTTTCGGACGGACATCATGAATGCCATCGAAGCTGAAGTTAATAAACTGATAGCTAGTGGCTTCATCCGCGAGAAACAACATACGAATTGGGTAGCCAACATCGTGCCCATCGTCAAAAAGAACAAAAAAAATTCGGATCTGCATTGACTTCCATGATCTAAATGCGACCTGTCCTAAGGATGAGTTTTCTCTTTCGATCACATATATAATGATCGGCAACACTTGTAGCTTCGAGCGCAAGTCCTTCATGGACGAATTCTCAGGCTACCATTAAATCATGATATTTCCTAACGACGAGAAGCATACATCATTTCGAACACCGATAGGAGTGTACTGCTATACAGTCATTTCCTTCGGTCTGAAGAACGCAGGTGCCATATACCAGCGAGCTATAAGCACCATCTTTCGTGAACATCTATGCAAGACGGTAGAGTATTACATTGATGACATCACCGTCAAGAGTTGCTCCAAAGATGATCACCTCTGAGACTTAAAGACTTTGTTCGACCTCATGCATATGCACCAGCTCAAGATGAATCCAACCAAGTCCTTCTTGGGAGTCTCCAGCGGCAAATTTTTGGGTTTTGTCATAACTTCGAAGGGTATCCACGTAGACCCTGATAAGACTAAAGTAATCCTTGAAATGCGCCCACCAAAGAACCTTAGAGAACTTCATGACCTTCAAGGAAGACTAGCATACATCAGAAGGTTCATATCAAACCTCTCTGGACGTTGTCAATCGTTCACTCAGCTCATGAAGAAGGGAGTCTCCTTTGACTGGAACGAAGAATGCCAATGCGCCTTCGATGATAAGGAGTATCTCATGAACCCCCCAATATTGGTGGCCCCTATTGTGGAAAGATGCTTCTTGCTATATGTACGGGAAATTGATCACTCTCACAGGGCTCTGCTAGTCCATACAAGTGATATAGGCCACGAATAAGCCATCTACTATCTCAGTAGAATGATGGTCGGTGCAAAGCACATATATAACCCCATCGAGAAGGAGTACTTCACTCTAGTCTTCACCATTCAGAAGATCTGATATTACGTGGTAGGACAAACCATCCATGTGATCTCGCGAGTTAATCCTCTCAAGATCCTTATGACTAAACCCGTAGCGCTCAACTTTCGCCTAGCCACATGGGCAATACTACTGTCACCATATGACATGATATTTATCCCACAAAAGGCGGTTAAAGGCCAAGTATTAGCAAATTTCCTAGCAGCCTACCCTATACTGAAAACCTCGAAGCTCTATGAGTAGATCCTAGATGAAGTAGCGGACTCAAACATGACCACAAGTGCAGAAGCCGTTTGGCGAATGTTCTTCTACGGTGAGTCAAGAACATGATCCAAAGGCGATATTATTGCTGGCGTCAGGATAGTACTAATTTTTTCATACGATCTGGTCATCAATCATGCTTACTCTCTCACAGAGCCATGCTCCAACAATGTGGCAGAGTACAACGCACTCGTCCTTGGGCTCTAATTTGCTAAACAAGTGGGAGTTGACTAATTAGAGGCCTACGATGACTCCAAATTGATAGTCAATCAAGTCCGAGACTAGTACAAAGTCCATAATGAAGACTTGATTCCCTACCACCAAGCCACACTCGATATTATCTCCACCTTCGATAGGTTCTTCATAGAGCACGTCTATCGACTGTAAAATATCGAGGCTGACGCTCTAGCCGATTTAGCAGCCTCTTTAGCATTTCAAGTCAATACTCATAAACTAATCATCATGGTCGGTCAAGAGCTGGTCTGCCCGAAGAATAACCTCTTTCTATGCCTGAGCTACTCAGTAGAGAAAAGTACTGACTCCCAAGACTGAGACTCCCATTCATCGAATACGCAGTCTATGAAATTCTTCTCGAGAACCCAAAGGAAGCCACTTCCATCAGAAGACGTTTCCTCCGGTTCTATTATGATACAGATACCAAAATGCTGTATCATCGTTCCTACGACGGTCTTCTGCTATAATGTCTATCAAATTCAAACGCGAAACAGGCTATCCGCGAGGCTCGCGACGGGGTTTATGGTACCCATCATCCCGGACCCAAGCTACAGGACCGTCTTTGGAGAATGGGTTACTATTGGCCGACAATGGTAGCGGAGGCCGTTGACTATGTGAGAAAGTGCCAAGTATGCCAAATCCACGCATACTTTATCCACCAGCTCTCAGAATTCCTAACCCAACGGTAGAATCTTGGCAGTTTGAAGTTTGGAGAAAGGACATTATTTAGTCCACCTTCATCTAAGGGACATCGATTTATCCTTGCTATTACCGACTACTTCTCCAAGTGGGCAAAAGTCATACCACTCATTGAAGTCAAAATGTCAAACATAATCAGTTTTGTCAAGCATCATGTCGTATACCACTTCGGCTTTCCACAAAAGATCATCCATGACAATGGTCCATAATTTGTAAGTCATGATTTTTACCAGTTTTATGACATAAACTAAATTTAGAATATGGCCTCAACTGCCTTCAACCCAGTAGCAAATGGTCTGGGAGAAGCATTCAACAAGACCATCATTAAGCTACTTAAAAAGTTTATGTCATACAATAAGCACGAGTGGAATGAAAAACTAGATGAATATCTCTGGGCTTATCGAACGAAGGTTCGGAAGATGACTGGTAGCATGTCATTCTCTTTGGTCTATGGAAGCGAAGCAGTCCTCTCCTTTGAGGTCCAAATTCTCTCGGTCCGAGTGGCTCTCTCCAACCGGCTAATCGTTGACGATAATCACCGTCGATGGCTACAAGAGTTAGAAGCACTCAACGAGAAACGTCTCTTAGCTTAATAATGCATTGAGCTGTACCAAGCGTGCCTCTCAATAGCCTTCAACAAACGGGTCAAGAAAAGGACTTACCAAGTAGATGACCTCATTTTGACAGTAAGAAGACCGATGGTTATGACCCACAAGATGACCGATAATTGCCAACCCAAATGGTAAGGCCCATTCGTCGTAGAATCTGTATTTTGCAACGGCGTCTATCGAATGGCAAAACCTAATGGTGACTTGCTTATAATGCCCATCAACGGCAAGTTCCTAAAAAAGTACTATTTCTAAGGCTAGGTTTATACTTCTCTCTATCCCAGCAGGACAACAAAGATGTATATGGTTCCCACTTTTTGTTGTTCATCCCCAGCAAGTGCCTATGCACAAAGTTACCCTTCCTCAATAAGCCATTATCGGTATTCAGGAGTCCTGGATACGCAACGGATAATGGATCCTCAAAATCTCTCCAGCGGAGCAGTCCCCAACTCTATTTGTACACTCCCGCAGGGACCATCCAAAAAGAAAAACCCAGTCTCCTTAGATGCTAGTTCACATCTATATTACCTTTGAGCTATCGTCCTAATGATCTCTCCAGCGGAGTAACCCTCAGGTCTATCTATATTTCCGAATAGACCACACTTTGAAAACTACTCCTCAGTGAGTTTTTCGGATATTGTTTCACGTCCATATTACCTCTGACCTATCGTCCTAACGATCTTTTCAGCGAAGTAACCCTCAGGTCTATCTACATTTCTGGATAGACCATACTAAGCAAACCACTCCCCAGTGAGTTTTCCTGACATTGGTTCATGTCCATATTACCTCTGAAATACTGTCCTAATATTTTTCCCTGGCTGAGTTTGCCAGGTCTATGTTACCTCTGAGCAAACCTTTCGGATTTGGCTATCGATTATCATGTCCATATTACCTCTGATATCGGTTGTCATCTCAACTTATTGTCATACCCCGGTTCCACAGAACTGATTCATCCTCGCATTTGGTTTCGCAGAATCGTTTGTCCTTGCTGGGCATGATATCGTACAAGTCTGGGGTTACACTTGTACAAGGCAAGAACGTGTACATTGTGTCAAATATCTTTTTGTAAACAGTTCCATAACACAGTAGCAAATTATAAAACACACATTTGTATAGGAAGAAAATAATTCTTTTATTGATTCATTATAATGAAGTATAATTTTTCATCACCAAAATGGAAATGCCTGAACGGCTTACATAGCTTTGTATAAAAGAAAGACTGATAGGCTGACATTATAAATTCAATATTTTAATATGCAACAGTTTATAAGCAATAGTTCATGTAGTGAAATATATATAAACTTTTGCACATATGGAATCCTTACCACGGCCAATGGTCGTTCCCTTTATAATTTACAGGATTGTTCTTACTGCCCCTTCATAAGACATCATTAGTATGCAACTTATTCCCACTGGGTCATTTATGGTGTAGCACCACATTGGACTTGCCGTATAGGACTTTGATGGGCGTGCGATGCGCCAATCAAAGAAGGTAGCAAGCCTCAATAAATGTCTCGCTTATACCCGGCGCTACCAAAGTGCTACTATTTCCCCCGGGCCAAACGGTACCCAGTGCCCCTGGTTCTATTCGAGGAAGTTTACTACCTTGTGCTATTCGAGGAAGTTTACTACCTTGTGCACAAGTTGTCCATGACCGTACAATGCATATACGACTATATGATAAGCATAAATAACAGTGTAAGGTATTAAAATATTTAGAGCATCAATGCATATTTTCTTATTCTTATTTCAACATACTTACTTATTTGAATTGATTGGTAGTACGTAGACTCCAATTTACCGCTAAGTCATGAAACCAAACAATGACACAATGATTATATCCTTCCCTGTATTACATAATTGAACTTTTCTCTTATGAATGCAATTTCATTAATTTATAATAGTGGTATAAAACTTGTGGCATTAGTAACTTTATCGATCATTGGACTTAGCAAGGTTACAAGAAAATATTATTGATTATTGGCATGAATGAGTAGAGAAGAAGGGACAAAACCGCTCACCAAATATAAATATTATTTCCATGCCACGATCACACATGGATGATCCGACACGATGCATAGTCTTCTAATTTGGCATAATCATACATTCAAACCATGCCGTATAAGATATCCCATCCAAGCAAGTTAAGCAATACAACATCATCACACAAAGCATCCTGATTTTCTGTACCACTGTATTCCATCGGTCTGATCCATCTATAATTCCAGCGTAATGCCTTTTCACGGAGCAGCGAATGGATCTGCAAGAGAGTATTGATGAATGGAAGAACATAAACAAATTATTTAGGAAAAAAAGAGATGGTTGGAATACATAAGTATACGAGATTCATGAATGGGCAATATTAACAAGAGATGGAAACGGGGTATTGAGCTATAGCTGGCATAGAATATTTTTGTGGGATAATATATATGATATGGTGAATTGAGTTATTTCTTTAAGTTTTAAGGATGAAACATCTTCTGAGTGGTATATTATAGAATGCCCTGCTCCGCGGTATTATGCTAGAATTATAGATGGTTCAGACCGATGGAATACAAGTGGTACGGGAAATCAAGATGCTTGGTGTGACGATGTTGTATTGCTTAACTTGACCGGATGGGATATCTTATACATCATGGTTCGAATGTATGATTATGCTAAGTTACAAGAATATGCATCGCGTCAGATCATTCATGTGGGATCGTGGGATGGAAATAGTATTTATATAAGTGAGTGAATCCGTCCCTTCTCCTCTACTCCTTCATGCCCTAAAAAAATGAATGCTAGTATTGCTTTGTTGTATGTCATAACTATATGCTGCTCTAGTCTATACAAGGATAATGATGCTTTATGTTCAATGCTGCTGAAAGTAAAGAAACCCATGAATAATGAACTGCTAGTACTATTGATATAAGAATGCTATAAAGTAAGTCTTTCATGAGAAAGAAGTAATATTATGCAATTTACTTC
This sequence comes from Iris macrosiphon, assembly GCA_036927795.1. Lineage (NCBI taxonomy): Eukaryota > Viridiplantae > Streptophyta > Magnoliopsida > Asparagales > Iridaceae > Iris > Iris macrosiphon. Next base: position 112,144,879 of record JAYESA010000015.1, on the reverse strand, counting down.
ACATGCTGGTAACACTGAGAATAGAACATTAAACATTGATACATGTATAATTGCATTAGTACACAGAAACTATGAAGGAAACGCATCATATGCGAGTATAATTGTGGTTTGGTACCACCGGGCCACGGAAAGGTCTGTAAGTTGGGACCTATGGGTCACCAACCAATAGAAGAATGAGAAAAACAAGAAGGATCAATAATGCGAGACTTTACTTACATTTAATTACCATAAAATTTAGGCTTAGGTTTTATTTGCGTAGTCATTGCATGGTTAGGGATAACTAGTGCACAAGGTTTGGTAAGTTTTCTCGAATGAGATACACTGGGGCACCGGGATTGTTTAGCCTTGGAGGAAACATAGTACTTTGGTAGCACTGGGTATAAACGAGACATTCATTGGGGATCATAACCTCATGAATGTTGCTTCATATGTCCTTCGAAGTCCTATATGGCATGTCCCTCGTGTTACGAAAGCATATCACCAATGGCCCTCATGTAGTTAGGCTGCATACTAATGAGAATATTTATGTAGGCTTAACGTTATCTCGGTTAAGAATGATTCGTATTAATTATGCTATGGCTAATCCATGTTTTGCAGGGATACGACGAGTGGGCTGTTGGTAAGAATCGCCGTTAAGCGATATGTACATATTTTACATATATTCAATCTATCCTACTATTTTTAAAGTACGTTTCATTATGCTGCTAAATACTATGATAATTAAAATGAACTTAGTTCCTAATAGAAAGATCACTAAGTTAATATGCATGCTCTTCACATGAATACTTAGTATCGGTTTAGACGAGTGGGCTAGTTTTTGCTCACCAGTACGCGATATGTACTGACCTACATTTATGGGCATCCCCAGGTACTCAGCATTGGGGAGTGAATAGAACAGTTCCGAAGCATCAAAGCATTGTTGGGGCACGCATAATCTCTTCTTTCATTAGAGTCATCTTTTGTTATAAAGGGCATAATGTATAGAACAGTATAATTCAATTATATTAGTGAGAGTGTAAGCCAAGACGACAAATATTAATGTAAGCCAAATTGGCCAAGTATCAGTTGTATTTGAGAGCTTTGTAAATATTTTATAATCCATGTACTCAATTATCATTATCAATAAAGAGAAGCTTTTCATTATATTCATTGTAACTTTAATTTGTCTGCTTAATTTTGCTACGATGTCATTGTTTCTGAGATATAACATGCCTTGTCTATCTTCTTGCTTGTACAAGTACACTTTAGGCTTGTACGATATCATGCCCGTGGCTGTTTTTGGTTCTTCAGAACTAGGGCATGACACTTATCACCAGTACTTAACTTTAAGTAAGCCAACGGTGTTAAGTACACAAACTCTGCCACGTCAATATCACCTCTGACAGGGCTTGTCTCGAACCTATTATTTGCCCTCAGGGCTGCAAGAAGTAATGGGTCCATAAAACCTATCACATCCATATCACCTCTGATAGGGTTTTATTTTGAAGATATTACTTGCACTTAGGTGCGCAAGAAGTAATGGGTTCACAAAACATATCGCGTCCATATCACCTCTGATAGTGATTCATTTCTAACTTATTGCTTGCACTCTAATGCACAAGAAGTAATAGGTCAACCAAAGATCCCCCAGTGGGATATCCTCAATGGAAAAAATAGTTCACATCCATATTACTTATGAACTATGAGCTATCCATGTTATCCATCCAAAGAAAACAGCCACGTCTATATTACCTCTGGCTTATTTCTTTTTCTTCCACAAAAATATCGGGATCGTACCTAACCTCTCGGTATGACTATCAATTAGCTCACGTCCATGTTACCTCTGAGCTATCATCCTCATATCCTCACCAGTAGAGTTTGCCATATTTTTCTTACCTATGAGCAAATCTCTCTACTTGACTGTCGATTATCATGTCCATATTACCTCTAATATTGATCGTCATCTAAACTTATCATCCATACTTAACTCTAAGTACTCCAGCGGTGGTAAGTCCACAAAATCTATCACGTTCATATCACCTCTGATAAGGTTTTTGCATTGAATTTGTTACTTGCACTCCATATGCGCAAGAAGTAATAGGTCCACCAAAATCCCCTATTGGGACATCCTTAATAGACTACGATGTTGTACTATGTTCATATTACCTCTAGTACGATATCCAAAGTTCACACAAACAATTACAACACATAGAATAGCTTTTATTTCTTTTGCCTAAGAGAAATTGAAAGCGAACTACATATGAGGGAATACCAGGGTCCCCAGCCCAAAGTTAAAATAATAGGCACAAAAAGAGATATTTAAAAAAGCAAAGGAAGAACTAATAGTACTACTGGTCAGAGCATAACTTTACTATCCGCTTATGGAGACGAGCGATATGGTCATCTAGGCGCACCTGGGCCCAACGCTCAACCTCTTTGGCCATAACCTCGAGATCCTCGTAGAGAGCGTAGGACTTGTGTATGTCCTCTAGCTTTTGTACCATAACCTCAATGCCAGCCGTGTTCTTTGCCACTTGGCTTATCTTTGTTCAGATCGCCTCCTCTTTCTGCTAGGCCTCCTACAGCCTATTCTCCAGCGCATCAATCTTGACCTGGAGCTTTCTAATTTTCTCAGTCAGGCCCTTCCGCTGGGAGATGCACTCTTCTATGAGATCACTCATCCGATCGTGCTTCTCTTACAAATTTCAGAGGTCATGATGCAATTATTACTTAGACAAAGCAAAGAAGGCCTTCTCCTCCTCCACCTTCTTCGATAACTCATTATACTCATGGGATATCAATATTCCTATATCAGCCTGCTGGTACTGCCGTAACTCCATTAGGCATTGCTCCACCTTCACCAATTTTTGCCCTAGGAGGTCGGCCATCTGTTTAAAACTGGGAAGACCCCTCAGAGAGTGGACCTGGCCCTCAAAAAAGTGCTTTGTCCAGGCAAAGGATTTATTGCGCTCTAATACGCCCTCGACCCCTTGCTTCAAGAACATATAGAAGCTCCGAATGGTGAGTCTGATGTTTTCGTCAATCTTTTCCTGTGTAGTCGGAGTTAAAGAAGGATGGATGGAGGAAGAAGCCACAGGCATAACAGGTTGCGCAATGATGCTTGATGACCTTGGAGGCAAAGTAGCAGTAGAGGAGCAATCGGTGGTCCTGCTTGCGATCCAATCCTTCACGGACACATAAAACACATGGATACCCAGCAGTTGAGCAACAAATAGTAGAATAGTATCGCAACTTGGGACAGGAGTATCGGGGTGCCCCGTTGCTTCAACTCCCGCCTGTGTATCAATCCCAGACTGTGTTACGACAGCCTCAAAAGATGACCCAGCGATTGTAGTATCGGGAACATCGTGAACGATCTCCTCGCGATGGCTTACCGCCCTGCTATCCAGAGAGGCTTCAGCCGTGGAGCTCCCAGCAGCAACAGTTGGGGGAGCATCCGCCGCACCATAAGGACCTATAACAGTAGGAACCTCCTCTACCGCAGCCTCCGTAGGGAGCACTGTAGGGGGTCCTTCACCAGAGCTAGGGAGAGACTTAGGCATCTTCCTAACTAGCTCACTGCCCCTTCTTCCATGACACCCTCCTCTGCAGCCACGTCTACGGTGCTCAAGGGAAAGGTGGGGCCTACAGAATAGAACAACATGTAATTAACTTCACCGGGAGAATTGAAAGCTGAAGCTAAAATTTTTTATCTCTTGAGAAGTTGCGGAATAACATACCCTAGGGAGGCGGCACATGTTGCTGCTCGTCCAGCATTGTCATAGCCTTCCCCATGGCATCTATGTTATCTACAGATATGTGCTCCAAAGGGGTATCAAGATGCATCTGATCCCTGAGCTCCCGAGACCTCAGGAACTGGTTCTGAGGCACCTACATCGGACTCCGGGGAGGGGGGTTTCTTCTTTCGGTTCGGCGTAAGAAACTACCGAAGAGGCTGTTCGCTGGGGATGGTCCCTTCTCTCTTGTGTCTGCAAATTTTTAAATAAACCAGAAGCGAGATATTTATATATAGGACCAGGCAGAATCAAACTAAGAGAGTTTACGAATACGGCTATAACATCTAAAGTAGGCTCTTCTTTAGAAACCACTAGTGCAAGGGCTCCTACCTCTTTTCTCATAGTTCCCTTCACAAGAGACTTCGACTTCACCACAGGTTCTGTCTATGGGACCACATCCGTCCTCGCCTTCTTAAAGTAGTGAGCATGATGTGTATCGATCTTTAATTTGTGCTACGATCAGAGTTCTAGCCTGGTGGGGGATCATCAGAAGGAGACACTATTTCCTCCCCGGTCGATGGTTCCAGCTCTACGATCAGAGTTTTAGCCACTCCCTTGCCTTCTTGGGCGTCCTACGCACTTTTTTATCCGGAGGCATCAGCATGGTGCCCTCAATATAACTCCTCTCTGGGTAAAAATTAGCCGGTAGAGCATTCACGGTGCAATAATACTTCGTCGTTGTATACATTATTTTCGGCACGACTCTGGTTGTTGGCAATTAAAATGGGACCTGGGCGCCAGTAGCATTATAGTAACTCCATGCTCAGGCCCCATCGAGCAAACTACCACTGTATCCGAGAGAAGCACTCGGATGACCCTGTAAGAGCTGAGTGTAGCCGAACTGACGAGCAAACTGATTAGGAAGGTAAGGCTCTACAAAAATAATTGCCTTATTCTGATACTAGATGATAGGGATGGATGTCTTGGAGCCAGCAAAAGAGTCAGTCAGAAAAAATTTGAGGCATCCCCCCGTTATCGTGGTGAACGACGTTTCTTTCTTTGTCAGTAAACTCTGGCTCAGACGTAAAGAAAGTCCAGTCAGTCATAAATGAGAGATCTCTTCTTCCGGTGGGGACCGTATAGCACTTCCAGTTCATCATCCGATACCTACAGATCAGGGCATTGGCAGCCACCATGTCCTCATCGGTCCCAAGGCTCATCAAGGACTCATGATGCAGGAGAAACCAACCCATCAAATAATTGTAAGGGAGTTTGACTCTGTTGAAATGCCCCTTACTAGGATGGTCGTCCACCTTCTCGGCAAAGTTGCGGAGACCACGATGGATGCAACACACCATGGCCTGTAGAAGGGCCAACTTGTGGCCGAAAGCCAACTTCAAGGCATATAGAATGAGGGTACGACTGATCCTTTCTATCCTGCCAGCACGACCTTAGGGGACAACTTGTGTGTGTCCATATTAAAGTAGCTGAACTCCTCTTCTAGGCTACTCAGCTCATTAAGGGGTTCGTCCTCTTCCTTCGAGGAGACCTCAACTTCCTCACCCTCGCCAGCTAGTTTCTTCTGTGCCTAGATGGAATCACCCACTTCCTGTTGGGACCGTGGCGCCCGAACATAACTCTATTGGACCACTTTGGCTCCGGGAAGAGGTAGCGAGTCCAAGTTATGATGTGAGGAGAAGACCCCTCAGTAGACTTCTTCTACTTCTTTTTTTTCTTCTTCGAAGACCTCTGGCAAATGCCGTGATGGCATAGCAGTTCTTGGTACACTGCAAGGATATCCAGGTTTTATTCTTCCAACTCCCTGAGTTTTTTATTGCTCGGGGTATACTCTTCATAAGGTTCATCACCCCAAGGGAGTTTTGAGACGACATGCATCTTATGCAAGGCCAATCCTATCTCACCGTCGGGCGTAAAAAAGGTCCCCGTACGAAGGTTGTACAACTTTATCAGGACAATGAACAAGGGGCGGTTCATCTCCAAACTATAATATGTACCCCTCATGGTGAAGAATAAGTATGTGGCCTTGAGCTCCCGCTCATACTTTTTCAGAATCCACTGGGTCAGGCAGCACCAGGAGGCATTATAATGTTCCCAGCTGAGAGTCCGTAACTGTCCTGTGGGATAGGTCCCCTTCTTAGCAACTTGATGAAGGAAGGTGCCCACCGCATATACACTAAGGTTTGGTCCCATGTCACTTCAGACGAGACCAGGCTTCAGTCCCAGTAAGGAGTATGAGGGAGACTCCTTTGCACTATAAAACTCCCCTTGTTCTTTCTGGTACAACACCAGATATTTCCAAGGAGTGCTCATGTGGCCCAGGAGTCAAATTTTAGCCTATCTGCCATTGAACCATCATCACCTTCAGGTCCGACAAAGGCAGGTAACGTTCAAAGGCAGGAAATGACATCTCCGTCTCGCAAAATGTAAAAGACCAATTTTCCCTGGTCATTCCCATCTCGGCCTGAGAAGATTCTAGTGCATCACCAAATAGGAAGCAAGGCTTCTTGAAGAAGTGCTTCCCATCTTTAGCGGTGATCTCCCCCGAGTTGATCTGACTCAATAAGTAGGAAGGAGTCTGCTCGACGATCTTTTGTTGTCGCTTAGATGGGAGATCCTTGTCAACCTGTTTCTGGATAGCGTAGCCAGGTCCCCAAGATTCATGTTCAAGGGTAGAAGGTTGTCCCCGAAGACCAGTTCGCCCGAAGGTATGGCGGGTAAAGTCAATGCAAAAAACCCATAAAGGAGTTAGATAAGAACCATTGAGAAGTATCAATTAGGATATACATATGCGGACTTGGCATCCATGTGGCCACGCAAACCATGCGGACTAGGCACCATGCGGCCAAGTCAGATAGGCGGCCTAGGCACCAATGCGGTCAAGCCGGCCATGTTGCAGAACTCGTCCATGCGACAGTGAGAAGTTGGCGTATAGACATATCAATACGTCCAATAGAGCACATATTTTTTAGAACCCTACTTCGTCTCCACAGGACCTACCCTTGATAGACAATTGAATATCGACGGGGAGCGACGAAGGGTCCGCCGCAGCAGCGCAACATTTCCCCTTGCTCTTGCCCTTGCCCTTGCCCTTAGGAGCTTTCTTGGTAGTGGCGGTGGCGGAGGAGGCAACTTTGGGAGCCATGGCAGCAGCAGAGAGGAAGAAGAGAAGAAAGTTTGGTAAAAAACTTGTTTTCTCTCCTTAAACCCCCTATATATATGCTGATGACATGCGGCTAGGGATAATGATGGCGAACGGTTTGAATCCTGATCCGCCTCAATCCGTGTAATACACTACCCCCGGACGATACATAATTCCTAGGAGATACGTTCGAGGATCGAAGCAAATTAAGACATTAAATAATCTGACAACCTGTCAAAGACATCTATGCGACCATGATACCATGCGACCATGCTTCTTATTCAAAGTATTCCAAACTTGTCATTTTAAAAACTTTAAAGGGGGTCTGATAGAAGTATAAAAATCATACAAGCTGCATAGAGGTCATACCCCCTCAAAAATGAAAATATATCGCAGAGGAGCCACATGTGGCCTCGTCATCATGTGCCACAACGCTATACGGCCAAGATGTTATACAGCTCTCAACTTACATGATCTTTCCGTTACAATCGAAGAAGATTTCTTGTACGATCAGTGTTGATTACGTGTCCAGCTGACCAAGTTACGCATAAAATGGGTTAAAACTAATTTTGAGATCTCATCAACAACATACCTTAACCAAGACCACGTGGCAGGCCACCTGTGGCATGTGACTACAGTTATAACAATATTATGTTAAAGGAGCCCTATGCGGCCGCCAAATAGAGGCATATGCGACATCGATAGTCCGTCAGCACGACGAGTATAAATAGCAGGATAGTATACCTAAAAAAGGGGGGCGAGCTACGTACGTGCACACAAGCTTAGGAGAGAGAAAATAGAAGAGAGCATCCTCATTCCTTCGTTACACCGTCAACGGAGTAAAGGAGCCACTACAAAGCTCGATCTCTATCGTCACGGCCTAGATAAAAAAAATGTACTTAGATATTCTGTCTAGGTCCTCTTCGTACTTTTTTGTTCGTTGTTTAAAAAAGTTCATTTATAACTTGTAATAGAGAACAATAATGATCAAATTACATAATTAGAACCTAATTAAAGAGGGAATTCTGAATTATACCTATTGGGAGATGGATTCTGAATATACTTCTCCAAATAGACACAAAGATGGCTCAACTTGTGCAATCTTTTTCTCCTTGGTGCTCCTTGCCTCCTCCTTACTTCTAAATCTATTAATGGTGAAGAATGAGAGGGATTGTAAGTAATTTGGTAGAAATTTGGTAGAGAGATGAGTTGAAATAGGGAAGAACTCTAAATTGGGGAAGAATATAATGAAATGGAGAGGAGAGAGCTTCTCCCTACTTAATAGGACCGGCCTCCCTTGCCCCTTCTCCAAGCAATGTATAATGATTCTTCTATCCCTATTGGGTTGTCATGAGAAGTAATTAATTAGTGGAAATCTTCTATTCCTAATGAAGGAATTAGTTTAGTCTCTAATTAATCAAAGGATGACTAAAAGTTGGGCCTAATTGGAATTAGTCTAATTGTTGGGTCCATGGTCCATGCCAAGTCCTATTGGGTCCATTAACACCAAGTCTAATAAATATCCTAGTCTACTAACCATGTCATGACTAACCAATTGGGTCATGGGCCTACATGTTGGATGCTAACTAGGTCTATGCACTAGTCCAAACTAACTAGCTAATACAAAGGCCCTCTAAATACAATAAATAATAAATAATACTAATAAAAACATTGATATATATATATATATATATATATATATATATATATATATATATATATATATATATATATATATTATTACTAATATAATTATCCAATATTGTTAAATGACAAAAATATCTCTCCCAGAATTTGGGAGTTGTACTCCAAATCCTCGTACTAACCATTGGGCTTCCCTTTGCTCATGTCTCTGCCACCGGCCGGACCCCTGCTTTTACTCCTTCCATGGCTCTCTAAAACTAGTGCCTCTTAATGGGATGAAGAAGATGTGCCCTGAGATTTCCTCCGTATCTCTTCATTCAGTACCCGCTCTGGGCAAACTCCAAAATAATTATGCCTTACAGAGCAGAATAGATCATGGACACTCGTACGGTCCCCCACGAGTCTGGAAAAGTACACAGCAACCATAGTCCCTGAACTTTGTCATCGAACTTGACTCCCATCGAGGATAACTTGTCAATTACGTCCTGGAACTCACTTAAGTGATCCGTAATAGACATACCATCTTTGTACCACAAACCCATCATCGTTCAGATCAGGAATAACTTATTTACCCAGGTCTTCTTTGCATACAAAGATTCTACCTTCTCCCAAAGTGTCTTCGTATGCTTTATACTGGCAACATAATTATACACGTTCTTGTCAACAAACTATCGTATGTACCCGCATACCTATATATGCTCAAAATTTTAATCCTCTTCGAATTTATCACTGAGATTCTCAGAAGCAAATATCGAAAGACGCAGCTTATTGATGAATAGAAAATCTCTCATATTGCTCCACCAATAGTGGTAATTGGTACAGTTTAGGTTTACCATGCGCACATGCTTCGCGTCCATCTCTTCTCCTTGGTTTAATTGTCAATCTTGACACCTTTCTGAACCAAAGATCTGATATCTCGTATTGGCAACGAAACGCGAAACCTTTCCCCCTAATCAAGAAGCTGCCAGAGAACCGAAGAAAAGCACATAAAACCAAATCGCCAAATTCATACAGAAAAGCCAAATGCAGACACGAGCAATTTTTATATGGAAAACCCAGATGAAAAAAACTACGGGACTATCGGAGTCCAACCCTGAAAAGCCTCTATTAATGGAATAAGAAAGTATACCGACTCCTTACAAAATTCTCACTTATCCAAACTGGATCACCACAACTAGAAAGAAGAAAACCCGATTATAGACTCCGAAGTATAAGAGATGACGAGAAGAATTGCCTGAAACGATGTCTCCTTCACAATAGCGTCCAATCCCCTTTTTATCTCTCTCAAATTTTTTAACCTTGATATAATATTCATCAACTTGCATCAACCTTTTTTAAACCCTTGCATGGATTAGGGTTACTATATATTGAAAATCTATATATAGAAGCCAAATATATATGGAAATCCAATATATTCAATCATATATTTATTGTCAAAGATATGGAAATCCAATCATGTATTGGCTTGCTATAAATTGGAAGTCCAATTATATAAAAAATTAATATATGAATGATCGAATCATAAATATAGGGTCAAAGTCAAAGATAAAAATCCAATCATATATTTGTTTTCCATATATGTTCCAATACACGATGCTCGATTCACTCCCCGAACTTCTCTGACACACGAATGACGTTCGTCGTACTCCGGGGTATTCTCCACTGGGAACCCTACCCAACTCCAACACATCTAAGCTCAAAAGAAAAGCCATAACACGAAAATAAAAAATAAAAAAGAAGAAGAAAACTTGGCAATGAACCTACAAAATCGATATGGGTCTAAGTTTCTGTCATGCCCTGCTCCCATAATACTAGATAAATACAAGGACAGACATGGCCAGCTACTCCGTACAAGGTATAAAAATATCGTACGACAGTCACGGCTGTCAAGAAAACAAATGGGTAGGACTCTAGCATGCTATGATGTCAGTTCTAAGGTCTAAAAATTCTAGTATCTCAATCCATCAACAATAATACAAGAGTATATCATACATGAAAGAAAGAGGCATCCCAAATTATATATCATATATGATCATGAAGCTAGTGAATACAAAATGCTGTACTAGCAGAGTATAATTATACACGATCAAATATACCAGTCATGGTCTAATATATACATTATGTTGACCGTAGTCTCAAAAATAAAAGGAGCTAACTCTGCCCCTTGTTGACACTGCAAAATAAAGTAATCAAAACGAGGGATGGAAGAAGGAAACTCACTCGCGAGCTTCGGTCGCATTCCTACGAGTGCGAGCCATCTTGCTGGAAGTACGGGGGGATACTGGTTCTCATCTAGTAAATCTGGCCAAGCAAAACCAATGGGATTAGAACTCCAAGAAACAAGTACCACAAAGAAGCTCAAGGTAATGGGCAAAATCTACCACAATATCATGCACATAAGAGACATAAATAATAAATGCGATTTTGGACTTGTAAAATACCAATATACTTATCTCAAGAATAAAGTAACAACAAAAATAAAATATTTAAATAAACTAGCTAACAGAGCAGGATAAAGCAACGAGCGACAAGAGGGCATAAAAACTACTCTGGATCAGGACCACAACCCTTAAACCAAACAAGGACCGGGATTACATACTTTCACCCGAGCATAATTTAGCACCCTAACCATGCATCGCAAGAATAAGATACAAGGGCAAGCTAGACGAACAAAAAAACATTCATTACACAGCCAAATATGCCTACGACTTGCTATAATTAACAAACTAGGGTTGTCACAATCCTTAATTACTAATAGCATGAATTTCTAAGAATATTGCTACCACTGGCACTGCAATCAACCCGGACGGCCAAGGGTTCGCTTGTAAAGAAGATTTATTGCACTTCACAACTTGAAATTTACATAAACATAAACTTGTCAGAAAATCATAAATTGTCTAATGACATAAATTTGTATATAAACTTGTTTAGAAATCCTTACTTGTCTTGAAATCATAAACTTATCCTGTAATCATAAACTTTTCTTATAACATAAACTGGTCTTGTAAATATAAACTTATCTTGTAAGTGCCACAACACGCGTAAACTTGGTAGGTCATGGAGCCCTTGCCTAGCAGGGTTGTCACATGCCTCATGGGGCCCTTGGAGATCGGGATAGCCGGTAGCGCATTATTCTTTCCTCCCAATGATCTAGTTAAATTATATCTTGGTTAATCATTATTTCAAGTTCTTGAGTCGTGGACACTCGAGAACTTCCTAGAATGATGAGTTACGAGTATGAGCTATTCACGAGTTATCACTAGCGAACTTATCGTATATATGACACACGATACATTGGGCAATACTCACACTCGATTGTCCGATGCCAAATACAATAGGTTATTATACGCAAACCATCCATGGTGTCGTGAGGATCATGAACTCGTGTCAATATAGAAAAGCATAATATTCAACTATGCACCAATACTAAACCAAGATAATGAATCAAAAATCGAAGGAAATATCAAAATAGACAAGAAAATAGATAATCACATGAAAGTATGCAAAAGGGAAAACCTTATGCTATATGACAAAACTGCTTGCCTCATAGACAACTTGCCTCATGAACTGCTTGCCTCATAGACAACTTGCCTCATGGACTGCTCGACACATAAAATATTTGACGCATAGAATGCTCGACGCATATAATGCTTGATGCATATAATGATAGCATCATCCCCAACTCATCAGGTCTGAGAACAAGAAAAAATCCAAAAAAATATTTTAGTCCTAAAAACTTTAATTTAACTCCAAATCAAGTGAAACAAAAGTCAAAATCATACGAAAATTGATTCTTCACAACACGAAATAATTATTTTTTGAAAACAACAAATTTTAATAGACCAAAACCAATAAAAACTAATAGAACCCATAAAAATCCTAACTTGTAACTCAGATTTACTCAAATCTATCCACCAAAACTAAAAACTCCAGGAACTAAAATAGATGAGAACATCAAGGAGAATATTTTCTATAAAATACATGTTTAATTAACACATATATGGAAAAAAATCTAAAAATATATGGATTCACCATTGAGCAAGATATACTTGCCTGGAGTGGCTTCTTATCCTCTACCTCTCAGGGTCCAAGTGATCACAACCACCTCTTCTACGGTTAGGGTTCGGTCTAGGGCAAGGGAGAGAGAAAGAAGAGAGAAAAGAGAAAAGAGAAGGAGAAAGAGTAAAATGAAGAATAAAAGTTAGGAGAGAGAAAACACTCATATATATATATATATATATATATATTAGGGGAGAGGGATATGGTTTAGCCATAGGTTCAACCAAGATGAACCAAACTAGGTGTCCAGTCTACATGCGGGTCCAAAACCGGGTCTATGGCAATGCCAATGGGTATTCTACTGGTCTCTGGTAGTCTCTCCTGACAACAGAAAAAAAATATAAAGACATGAACCATCATACAATTACAGCGAATTACAATATCAGAAAAATTAAATTCTAGAAATTCAAGAAATACCAAATTGGGAAACAGGTGTGACATCTCTACCCTCCTTAGAAAAATTATGTCTTCAAAATTTCACCAAGGCTAGTCGAGCTGCGAAACATACTAGAAGGCTCAAGAAATCATAAATCATTTATCAGGAAATGAATTCATCAAGCAATAACTAAAATAGAAAAGATAAATGCAGAAAGTAAATAATTGCACATAACAACACACAGAAAATGGAGACATATGGATACATCTACCCCTAAGTCAGTCAAATAAAAATTCGTCCTCGCTTGCCTATGCTAACTCACAAAATGGACAAGAGCCAAGCCTTGAGGTAAATCGGTACCAAGGCCTAAATTGAGATAACGACTCTAATCCAGGACACTTTCGCAATTGGGACACATGATGAACATTATGTACCATGAGATATGGAGGCAGAAGTGCAGGATGAGAAATTCATCTCTGCTCGACGAAGGGATCGAGATAACTATTGTACTCTGGCACAACAGAATACAAGATCGTTCGTCAAGAACCCAATGATAAGACAAACTAAAAGAAGTTAAAAAATCTCACCCACTATAGTAGCGCCTTCGGCTATCAACTACTCTAAAAGCCAAAATCTTCTGTATGTGCACGCCTAGGGGCTGCGGCCCTAACTTACTACTGGTTCTGCCTTGCTTGCTGGGCTTGCTGGACTTACAAAACTGAGCCAGACGTTGCTGCTGGAACTGCTGAGTCTGCGTCAAGAGATGATGCTGTACTAGTGGTCGAACATCTAATGCTGGTCCCTTTGGACCTTCAATTGCTGCCTGGGATGGAGTTGTTAGCTGTTGGACTGAAGAAGACTCGGGGTACAAAAGCGGACATGAACCAATCATGTGGTTAGATGCCCCACATCTGAGACACTATCTGTTGGCCCTTCTAAACTGATCTCTGGTGTGCCCTGGCTTGCCACAGTGGCTACATCCTGCTGATGCTGACTGCCTCATAGACTATATTGAGATTATAGTCGAGACGGGAGGTACAGGCGAGCGAGAAGCTATGACTGCTGGCGTTGGAGGTGACGACTGAATTATTATGCCTCTCATGGATGAGTGGGACCTTTTCTGTCCTCCGATCCTTGCTACTAATCTCTAGCCGACAAGTTCTTGGGGCCTAGATACTTTGAGTACTACATCATAGGTAGCATAATCGTAACCCACCATGAACTTTTGAATCTCTAAATGCAAACCCTGATCGAATCTCTTGGCTCGATCCTCCTCGAAAGCTACCATATGAGCAGCAAATCGACTAAGTCGACAAAACTCGGCCGTATACTGGTCAATTGATTTCGTCTGCTGACGAAGGTTGATGAACTGCTACTGGAGCTGGAACTGAGCGGTTGTGTGAATACTTCTCTTGGAAGCGCTCCTTAAATATCCTCCAATTAATGGGCTTCAGAAGCGTCATTTCTTGGCTTCCCACCAATCTCGAGCAAGATCTGTTAACTGTAGCTTTACAACTGCTACCTTCTCATCCTCGAGGGTCTTAGTCGCATCTAGGATGGCCTCGAAGTTCTGGAGCCAATAATCTGCTGAAATGACATCCTCCGTGCCAAGAAACTTGGTTGGACGAAAGCGACTAAAGTTGGACGCCGAGTTAAGATTATAACGCCCATTGGTCTCGAGCGCTACTCTAACTCCCTAGTAAAGAGTAGTGTTGGTTTGTTCCTGACCTTGCTGAAACTACTGACAGAGTTGGACCACTTATTGTTGGAGTTGGAGTTGTTTTTGTTGCTGTTATTATTGTACCATTATCATGGCTTGGATCATTTCTAACATGGTCTGTGAGCCTGCCTGCTCTAGTTGTACTAGAAGAATTGGGGGTGCTGACTGGGCTGACTGGGCTGGTATGAACGACGGAGTAGACTAGACTGGATGCCCTGACAAGATTGGCGGAGCTGGTTGTGATGGTCGGACATGCATGATTAACGGCAGGGCCTGATCCTGGCCTATTATTGGATCTGCTAGCGGTGTAACAGAACCCTCAGAAGGAGGAGAAAGTGGATTACCCTTAAAGGATAATGACACAAGGAAAATCAACAAGGGACGAGAATGAAATAATTATGTCAAGCAAGTTTACAGTTCAAAGGAAGCAAAAAGTACTGGTTACAAGTGGAGTTCAATCGAAGATAAATAAATGATTAAGATTCTAATAAGATGAGTCCCCCTAAGTCTGAAAAATAGACCTGCATGGGCCACCACAAAAACCTTATCATGCTCCGCTCCCAGAATACTGGTTAAATATAAGGACGGACATGGCGAGCTACTCCGTACAAGGTATAAAAATATCGTACGGCGGTCACGACTGTCAAAAAGACAAATGGGTAGGACTCTAGCATGCTATAACGTCATTCCTAAGGCTGACAAATCTTAGTATCTCAATCCATCAACAATAATACAAGAGTATATCATACATGAAAGTAAAAAGGTATCCCAAATTATATATCACATATGATAATGAAGCTAGTAAATATAAAATACTGCACTAGCAGAGTATAATTATATATGATCAAATATACCAACCATGGTCAAATATATACATTATTTGACCGTAGTCTCAAAAATAAAAGAAGCTAACTCTGCCCCTTGTTGATACCACAAAATAAAGTAATCAAAATGATGGGTGGAAGAAGGAAACCCACTCGCGAGCTTCGATCGCATTCCTACGAGTGTGAGCCATCTTGCTGGAAGTACGGGGGATACAGGTTCTCCTCTAGTAAATCTGGCCAACTAAAACCAGTGGGGTTAGAACCCCAAGCAACAAGTACCATAAAGGATCTCAAGGTGATGGGCAAAATCTACCATAATATCATGTATAGAAGAAACATAAATAATAAATGCGAGTCGAGACTCGTACGGTACTAATGTACTTGTCTAAAGAATAAAGTAACAACAAAAATAAAATATTTAAACAAACTAGCTAACAAAGCAGGATAAAGCGACGAACGACAAGAGGGCATAGGAATTACTCTGGATAATGACCACAATCCTTAAACCAAATAAGGACTGGGGTTGCAGACTTTCACCCGAGCAGAACTTAGCACCCTAATAACGCGTCAAAAGAATAAGATACAAGGGCAAGCTAGACGAATAGACAAACATTCATTGTACTACCAAATATGGCTACGACTTGCTATAATTAACTAACTAGGGTTGTCACCATCTTTAATTACTAAAAGAATGCAATGCTAAGAATATTGCTACCACCGACACTACAGTCAACCCGGACGACCAAGGGTTCGCTTGTCAAGAAGATTTAATGCACATCACAACAACATAACTTGAAATTGACATTAACATAAACTTGTCAGAAAATCATAAATTGTCTAATGACATAAATTTGTATATAAACTTGTTTAAAAATTATTACTTGTCTTGAAACATAAACTTATCTTGTAGTCATGAACTTTTCTTATAACATAAATTGGTCTAATAAACATAAACTTGTCTTATAAGTGCTACAACAAGCGTAAACTTCGTAGGTCATGGAGCCCTTGCCTAGCAGGGTTGTTATATGTCTCATGGGGCCCTTGAAGATTGGGGTAGCCGGTAGCGCAATATTCTTTCCTCCCAATGATATAGTCAAATTTTATCTCGTTTAATCATTACTTCAAGTTCTTGAGTCGTGGACACTCGAGAATTTTCTAGAATGATGAGTTACGAGTATGAGCTATTCACGAGAAATTTGGTAGGGAATTGATGTGGGAATGGGGAAATTTGGTTGAGAAAAATTCTAGATCTAGATTTGGAATGAAAAGAGGAGAGAGAAACTTTCCCCCCTCTTTAAGTAGGTCGGCCCCCCTTGCCCCTTCCTCAAGCTACTATGTAATATCCATTATACCCCTTGGGGCCTCTCATGAAGAAATAATTAAGGATGGAAGGTTCTAGTCTAATGGTTTAATTAAACTAATCATCCTCCTAATGAATAGACTTCTAACTAGGCTCAATTCTAACAATTAATACATGTTGGTCCATGAGTCTAAACTAAACTAGTTAGGTCCACTAACACAAGTCCAAAATAATAAACTAACATCTAACAATAAATAAATAATACAATAGTAATTATTTAACATGCACAATATTTAATTTATTATAAAATTACCAAAATACCCTTTTCTAGAAAATATGGTAGTGAAAAGTCTACCCTCCTTAAAATAATTTCGTCCTCGAAATTCAAAGACGAAAACTACCCACAAAAAAATAACAGAACATAACAAAAGAACAAAACATAACTAGGAAAGAACATACCTCAAGGAAAGAACAAATATGGATAACGCTCTCGCATTTTATCCTCTCTCTCCCAAGTAGACTCCCCCGGAGAGTGTTGCCTCCATGCGACGTGTACCAAAGGAATAGTCTGATTCCTCAACTCTCTCTGATCCAGAATATCAACTAGCTGCTCTGGATAGCTAAGAGTAGGGCCTACCTCTATCTTTGAGTGATCCAACACATGACTAGGATCTGCCACATACCTTCTCAACTGTGACACGTGAAACACGTTGTGCACTCCCTCCAATGCAGGTAGAAAATCTATTCTATAAGCAACTACACCGACCCTTTCTAGAATAGTGAAAGGTCCGATGAATCGCGGACTAAGCTTCCCGCCTCCACCGAAGCGAATCGTGCCTCATATCGGAGAAATCCTCAGAAATACCAAACTACCCATCTCAAACTCCAAAGGTCTCCGGTGGCTATCGGTCCAATGCCATTGTCTGTCCTGCGCCACCAGAAGTCTGTCTCTGATCAGCTGAACCTTCTCCGCTGCATCTACAACCATCTCTGGCCCAAGCAAAACTCTCTCTCCAATATCGTCCCATGATAAGGGAGTACGACATCTCCAACCATACAGAGCTTCAAATGGTAAAATCTCTATACTAGTTTGTCATGCCCCAGTTCCAAAATACGTAGGACTAGGAATACGTAAGCATGCCAGCCGTATGAATATGGTAACTCCAATATATGGAAACCATAACACATACGTACACAGTATTATGAACAATAATTCATAAGGGGTATATATTTGTTACAAGTCACAGGGCGTAACTAAATCTCATCCATATAATCAAATATAAATGAATCACCAAATCAACTATATAACTAAATCAAGTATAAGATGCTTGATAAGAACAAGTAGTTGGGTGGAGATAAATCCACTACCAAACTAGAATATAAGAGTAAACACATTAAGTACATCTAATAATCAATGAGGCTCGAAGAGAAGACCTCATCGAAAGAGATAAGTAGCAAGTCCTGATCCGTGCTCCTGCAAATAGTCATGATCGTCTACACCTAGAAAGGGACCAGGTCCTCAGAGGGATGTAACAAGATACATAGAAGCATGCCAATAAAGTACTGAAAAATAAACATCCAATGGGTCGCCTAACCATCTATGTGAATGCATTTTGAGAACAATTTTCCAACAAGTGGGCTATCTGGCTAAAATAGGATTGGCATGATTCTCTTAGAGAATCAGGGGCCTACAAAGCATGTCGTCTTTTGAACGCCAGAGGATGCCAGGTAATATATAGGGGTCATCGTGACCGCGCATCTCCGACGGAGCATACGAGTTACACAAGGAAAGTATAAAGGAGCCCAAATGACTTACTTGTTGTTCTTCCTACCCCATGCTCTAAGCATGTCATATCCATGACATGATGATACCTCTAATAACTGCCAAGACTTTTAATCATGCAAATTCTATCAGCAGCTATCCCTATCCGTCGTACGTCCCATACGTACCGATGATCAGCCAAAAATGCAAGTTCGTGTCCTACATGAGACTCACACTTGTGTAACAACTATGTCACGGCTAAGGGAATATAAAAATGTCTCATGATCATATGGTGGTCTCGTAATAACTAGGTTGACATGCATAATATATAATAAAGATAAAATATGACGCCACCGTCGTTGCACTCAAGTTATCCTTGGACGCGCAGTTTATATAGCTGTTAAAATATATGAACTAAATGGACAAAAATAAAATACATGCATCATATGAAATGTAAATCACAGTACAATGGCAAGGTATACTTGCCTGGCAAGAAAGCTGCGTAATATAAACGTCCATGTGTCAAGTACAGAGGATCAGAAACTATGGTCTCCGAATAAACATCTCCGGATGCTGAAATAACATCACCAACATTCCCAGATAAGCGAGATAGTCAGAAAAGCCTACCCTTTCATCCAATTTGGATATAGGGGCAAAATGGTAATTTTGGATCAAAGCGGGTCCACATGTGTGCCACTTTGCACCGAAAAGTGTGCCAGAGGTAAAGGTCTCTAAATAGGATAAATTATAGGTCAAACAAATTCTAAACGTCAGTACAAACTCAACGGTATGTCCAATTTTGGATTCCGGTGAGCCGAACACAAATTTGCCCAAAAAGTCAATCGTGGGGCCCACAAATGGGCGGCTTGGTCAACTGTCTCGAAATTGTATGAAACTTGGATTACAGGACCAGAGTGATACCACGAATCAAATAGCAAAATTTTGTCGCTTTTCGACGAGCGTACACAAAACAGGGTGATAATTTACAAAAGTCATGATACTAGACCTTTTTACGGATACGGGTTGATTCCGATGCGCACACACGTCCGAGTCAGTTTTTGCGATAGCCCACACATCAGGATATACCACACGTGCCTTTCGGTGCAACTGATACGCGATGAGGTGGTCCTGTTTGATAGGGCGCGCTCCGTATCACAATTTTTTAATTTTGAAATAACAAGTTTTTGGTCGATTTGGAGGCCGAATATACATAGAACAAATTAACAAAAACTAAAAGAACAGAATTTTTTTTGATTATATGGAGAAGAAAAATCCTTTAATTAGCTTTTGAAAATATTAAACAGGTTGATGGCAAATTGGGTGTGAACATGAGATTTTGGATTCAAAATTCTGAACTGTTTTGGTCAGTTTTTTGGTTATTTTTTGGTCGATTTTTCGACCAATATAGGACACGAAAACTCGTCCCGCTTGAATAAAAATCATAGAGGGTTAGGTTGTGAACGTACACGAATAAACCGCACACAAAAAGGATCACAGATGAAGAAGATACAATACCTAGAAGATGGGTGCTCAGAGCGGTATTTTTGCGCATGCGCGGTACGCGGCGGCCGGCGGTCCGGGCGGCTGCGGCGGCGGTCTGGGCGCAGGGCGGTCGGCGCCGGCGTGGCGTCGGGGTCGGCCGGAGTCGAGCTAGGGTTAGGGTTTGGGTAATAGTGGATGGTTGGGTTAGGGTTTTGAGTTTATGTTTTATGTATAAGTTTATGTGTGTATATATATATATATATATATATATATATAGGGAGAAGGAGAAGAAAGCCGCTGGTTGCTGTGGTCTGGGGGGGGGGTAGTTTTTTTTTTTAAGGATGGGTTTTGCTAGGAAGTTGTTAGTTATTAGGAATAGGATTTAGGTTGGTTTAGGTTTTAGTTAGGGTTTTATTTAGTAGATTTTTATTTTTATTTTCTTTTTCTTTTCTCTTTTTCTTTTATACTATTACTATTACTATTATTATTACTATTACTATTACCATTACTATTACTATTACTATTATTATTATTATTATTATTATTATTATTATTATTAACTATTATTATTAATAATATTATTAATAATAATATTATTATTAACCTTATATTTATTTATATATATATATATATTCACGTATATAAATGAGGTTTAAAAATCCAAAAAACATATTTTCACACCAAATAAATTCTAAAAATTTACTTTATGAAGCTTTAAATAAAATGCCACACTCAAAATATTTTATAAAATATTTTATAATTAATAATTAGGTCAAATAAATTATATTATCTAATTAACTAAATAATTAATTAAATGGTTATCCACAAAATAGGTTTAATATGAAATAATATGCAATCATACAAAAAGGGATTTCACCTAATTTGACACGGAGAATTATGGGATGTTAATTGTAGGAAGTTGGGATAGAAAAATAACTGCAAATAAATTATATATATAAATCTAAATATTTAACCATTAATCTATGGTCGTCACACTAATGTCATACTAATACCAAGGGGTCAAATTTTTATGCCGCGAAAAGATCCTACAAGTAGTGTCTCCTGTGTAGGCTACTTCCTATGAAGGGAGATACAGGTTTTGGGGCCATCCTATATTATTAATGTCCAAACCATGATGAAGTGTCCTAATAAAATTATTGGGTTTTAATTATTTAAAAAATAATAATCTAAAACAAATATACGAAATATAAAATACATACAAAAATACCTATTTTTTGGTTAGGGAGTTTACAAACTTGGTAGCTGTTGTTGTAAGCAAACTCTACCAAATGAAATCAAGTACACAAGTGCGCAACATATCCTCGAGAGTCTGAATAGTCCTCTTTGACAGCCCATCTGTCTGGGGATGATATGTAGTACTGAGCTTTAGCTGAGTGCCTAAACTCGCCTGCAAACTCCTCCAGAAATAAGAAGTAAAACAACTATCCCGATTTGAGACTATGTTGACGGGAACTCCATGTATCCTGATGATCTGCCTCACATACATCTCTGCCAGCTTCCTCGTAGACAAACCCACCTTAAAAGATAAAATGTGGGCCGACTTGGTCAACCTGTCAACGATGACCCAAATTATATCTTTTCCTTATGGAGATCGTGGAAGTCCGGACACAAAATCCATACTAATGTTCTCCCACTTCCACTCTGGAATGGGTAATGGATGAAATAAACCTTCTGGCCTCTGCCTCTCGGCTTTCACCTGCTGGCACACTAAGCATCGGGATATAAACTGTGCCACTTTCCTCTTGTCACGACCCGTACCCAGAATTTGGGTACGATTACGTGGGTACGTCCAGCCTATGCCGCAGCATCGGCGGTAGAACGCTGTTTATGTCATGATACTATCTAAACAATCTTACACGAGCATCCAACTCCATAAGGAGTCACAGATATCATAATATAATAAAAATAATACTCAATCACATAGCTAAAGCACGATAAGATATCGAAGAAATAAATAAACCAAAATGCAACACAAGTCTAAATAGAAATAATCTAACTCAACAATAATAACATCCAAGTCTCAACAAAGTATGCCGGAGATAAATCCGGTACCATAAACTGCTAAAAGAAACTAACTAGATAACTAGTGATCCCGGCTAGACCTCCCAAAATCACAACTGAACTACAAAATCCAAGTCTGCAGCTACTCTCCCTGTGGTCCATAAAATGTCGGACACCAGTCCTCTAAGGCGTAGTTTGGAAAAATATTTCCAGTCAGGATGGAGCAAAGTACATCTCAAATAATAGTTCCATTTAATTGATAAGGACTATTAAACAATAAACAGATGATGCTATATATTGAGAGAAGACAATAAATAAATGCAATGGCAAAATAAAGAGATAGGCAATATAGGCAATATAGGCAATATGGTACAGTCAGTGCATATATGAAATGAAGAGAACGAGGTACAATATCATATACGGGTGATGTAGTATATGAACTAAAATAGAGAACTGTAACTATTCTAAGTGTTTGAACTAGTAGCTTCAATATGTGATCGGCTTGGGAACATGTATAAGAGCTATATGGCCTGGCTAATCATACGTGAGGTGTATGATTAACACTAACATTATTCTATACTTGTACAATATAGATTTGATCACATTTCTCACTAACTACTTTCCCGCCCCCAACTAGTACAGTGGATCCAACCATGACACGTCACGATACACGAGCAATATCCAATATATCATGTACAAAGTTTAAATATCAATGTCATGTATAATGTCAATACGATAACCAATGTAACATCTCATGACTGCAGATCCAATCTATATACTAGTCCGTGTAGCACAGTGTCAAAAATCAGATATAATATTTCTAGATACTGGAATTATAGAAATTATCAAATAATGAAAAATATCAGAGAATGTACTCACCTGGGGTCCTTAGCTGGTAATATCAATATCCTTTTCCAGAGTATCGTCTGAATGATCCAACTGTCCTATAGACATATCATATAATACAATATTGCATAAGATATTACACTAACACACAATCATAAATACATTAAACTCAGGGGCTACGCTAGGTATGACACTAGTCAACTAGGGTCAAGTGGCCGGGGTTGGAGGTTGAAGAAGGAGAGGTCGAGTGGTGTAATGGAGGGAGAGGAGGAGATCGGAGAGAAGTGGTGGATGGGTGGTGGTGTCGAGGAGGAGGCCAGACCGGAGTAGGGGTCGGCGTTCAGCGGTGGAGGTCCGACTGTCGTGGAGGCGGGTTGAAGGAGAGGGAGGTCGGGATGTGCAGCGGGGTCGGGGACCGCTGCTCAGGCGAGCTTCGGTCGAGTCGGGCAGGCGGGGCTCAGGGGAAGAAGGAGTGGCCGGGGGGAGCTTCAGGCGGCTCGGGACAGTGAGTGCGGGATGGATGGTGATGAAGGCGAGTTGGCTGTCGTCGGGGACGATGATGGCCGCTCTGGAGATAAAGTCGGTGTTGGTGGTACGAGAGGAGTTCAGGCGGGGAGGAACTCGGCTGTCGTCGTGTTGGCGGTGGATGATGGAGTTGATAATGGCGGGAGGGACGTGGAAGTAGCAGTCGTGGGAGGTTGTGATAGCGACGGAGAGGGTTGGCCGCCGGGGTCAGGTCGAACGGAGGTGTGAGATGGTGGTGATGGTAGTCGGTCGGGGGAACTCGGCTGTGATGGTTGCCGAAGTTGGGTGCAACGGCGGAGTCGGGCGCGTATGGAAGCAGCAGTAGCAGCCGTGAGAGAGGGAGCTTGGCCGGGGTGGACAGTAGCTCGCCTGAGCTACAGGGCCAGCTGGCCGTATTTGGGGGCCGGTTCATTTGGTTTGAACCAATAAATGAAAAAGAGGTGAAGAGAAAGAAGAAGAAGGAAGAAGAAAGGAAGAAATGGAAAAGAAAGAGGCTACGATTGGGTTTGGAGAAGAGGGAGGAGAGAGAAAGTGAGGAGTTTCCCAAGGTGTGGGGATTAGGGCCGGCTTGGGGGAAGGGAAGAGTGATGGTGATGTTTTATAGGGATAGGTGATGGGAGGTGTGTGGTGATGATGAGTCCCCATTTGAATGGGTGGCTGAGATTTAACATGGAGTATTTTTGTGTACACACAAAGGAGAGGGGAAATGAGGTTGACTAGTTAATGAGTTGAGGGCTTCTTCATTTGGTGTGAACCAATGAGGTGATGACACCTAGTACAACATTTGCAATTAAGCCCCTTAAATTTGGGCATTTGCAAAATGATAAAAAATTGGTGGTCGATTTGGTGTTTGGTGTTTGGTAAGGTGAGGGGGTATTGTGTATTTTACATGGGCTTAATTAATGGGGTATTTGGATTAAATTGGGTTTAAAATGGGATTAGTCGAAGTTGGTATCCCTAATTTAATTAAATAAATGTAAGTGGTGTTCTAAAATTAATTAAAGGTAGGCTAAAATTAAGTGGGACAGAAGTGTCATGAATGAAGAAGACTCAGAACAAAATATTACACTAATTTGGGTTGGTCAAAATTGATCGAGATTGTGTCTCCAATTTCGATTGGAACGCACAACGATACAAAGTTAGATTTTATTTAGAATTAAAATAAACATCCGTGATGAATATTGTGCGGCTAAAATGAAGCACAAGAGAGCATAATTATGAGTTACACAAAGGTCATAAAACATGTAGGCTTGATGTCAGTCTTGGACCCTTTAATTGGTCCGGCTAAACGGGTTGAGTTGGTGTCTCAAAATTGATGGCAACGACACAGGTGCGCGACACAGGATTAAATAATGGATTTCGGATACGGAAAGTTGTGCAATTAAATTAGAGCACAAAGGATTATGATTTTGAGTGACGGAAAAGTCCAGCGCCTAAGTTGGCGTGTCAAGTCTAGATTACAATAATTTGTTGGAAATTATGGGCTAATGTTGGGCTACGAATATTGCAACAATGGTAGGGTATAACAATTAATTAAAATTATGGTAATTAATTACAACCTCAAATAATTTAATCCTAAATAATACAAATTAAATTCATAACCCTATAATTCGGCCAGGTGTTCATCTAGTGGGCTTCTAGGTCAAGTCTACTAGCTCAAATATTAAGAACACTGTATATAATATATATATGTAATTACACATCTCATACAATTATTTAAATTAAATACACACAATATTAATAATAAACAAAAGTAACAAATATTCCTATTTTTAGAAAGTGGTAGTGACAAGTCTACCCTCCTTAAAAGAATTTTTTCCTCGAAATTTAAAATCCTCAACAGTTGTATTTATTCGTTATATTATTTTCTATCAAAATTTAAATTCATAAACCATATAATCATGAGCAAATCCATATTGTTATTTCACAAAATTTCTCAAAATTCTATAAATATCATATTCCTGAAAATTCTCAGATTTAAAATCAAATTCAATTCTTATCACAATCTCCTCCAAAATTTTAAGTTCATATGTAAATAATCAAAATTTAATATCCAATCCTCTAATTTAAATTCACTCAATGCACATTTATAAAATTAAGAAATCTCATCTAAAAACACTAATCCATTAATCATCTTACTCCTCTAATTTAAATCCAATCGATGCATTTTTATAAAATCTAAATTCTCATCCCAAAAATTGAATTCAAACACTAATCTATTAATGATCTTATTCCTTGATTTCTTTTTCCACAAAATACTCAACCAATGTGATACTTATAAAATCTTCAAATGCAACATTAATAATATAATTTTTTAATTTTACATCTTGCAATCAAATAAATATAATGATAATCTTCTTAATTCCTCAAAATTCAATTATATCATAATCTTCATAAAAATTAATGATTTAACAAAATCGTCAATTCTGCTGTATTGGATTCTCAACTCCTTATTTAAATCAATATATATCCTCTAATTTTAAGCATCTTGTCTCTCTTGTCAAGTTATAACCTCTTCATAAATCTTCACTATGGTCAAACCCCCAATAATCAAGGTCTAAGAAAATTCTACCTACAGTCATTCAATATGCAATCTAAGGAAAATATGTATGGTTATGGTATCTTTTGTCATGGTATTGTAGTCTCTTTCAGGGTGTACTACTAACTATATTCTAACAAGAAAATAATGAATACAAGCTACGGTACTAAGGAATCAATCAATCAATCAAATAGAAAGGACAGAAGGAAAGAAAAGAACAGAACCTGCTAACACATCACCTGCAGTATCGGTCTCCTCAACCGTCATCGCAAATGCCCCGCCCTGCTGTGGTGGCTCCCTTCGCGGGTGCTGAGCAATCTGCGGTTCCACATGTGGCCTAACTGGATCTCTATAATTTGGAGCTGCCCACTGGTCGGAAAGATAAGGAGCTAGAAGACAATCCCTCACTCGGTGTCCCGTAGTACCACAGTACAAACAAAGTCCTAGCCTCATTCTACAGATCTCCCAAAGGTGACTTGGATTCTTACAAAAATGACAAGTCTGCTGTGTCTTTCTCGGAGGCTACTGTTGATCCTGCTGACACGAACTGGTGCCTAGTACTGTTGTTGATACTGAAACGTCCTTGGCTGTTGCAGAATATGGGGACGCTTGGCCGGTCCCGCGTTATCATTCATATCTCCAGAAATATTGTGACTCCTCTTTGGCCTGAGATCCAGATCCTCTTCTGTAATCTGGGCATCCATCAAGATATCCTCAAAGGTAGCGGTACGACGACCAGAAGTGTGGGACCTAATCTCTCTCGTCAACCCTTTTCTAAACTTTCGACCTCGATCTCCTGGGTCCCGAATCATAGATGATGCAAAATGGCTCAATCGACAGAATTCTGCGGCGTACTCGTCGACTGACATATTTTCTTGGACCAAGTCATGAAACTGACTTTTCAAAGTTCCCAAGGCCACGTCGGGAAAGAACTTCTCCTTAAAAAGCTCCTTGAAGGTCTCCCAAGTAAGTCCTTGTGCAGTAAGTCTTTGCTCCGTACGATACCACGTGAGTGCGATATCAAACATCTGACTGCCAGCGGCCTCTATCTGCAAGCCCTCCAGAATCTGGGCCAATCGCAGGCTCCTCTCTATATCCTCTAGCCAGTCGTCAGAGTAGAGTATTCCTTCGATACCCTTGAACTCTCGAGGCATCATCCTCTTAAAGTCCACTATAGTGCCTGATCTTTGCTGTTGCTGCTAACCAGGGTACTGTTGGGCAACTCTCTCAACTGTATGTAGAGCCACCTGATGAGCGTTCTCCATGCTCTCTCTCATCAGCTCTGTTTGTGCCTGGTGCGCCTCTGCTTGCACCCTCTGAGCCTCAGCTTGAACTCGCTGAGCGTCTACCATGCCCTGGATTAAAGTAAACATCTGTGTCCCGTCAATGGGGACACCTCCGGAAATCGGAGTCGGTAGAGGTGGAAGTTTTTCTGTCATAGCTGGGGCAATCCTCTAAACAGGTGGGAGAGGAGGAACTCCAGATGTCTGTCCATCAAGTGGAGAGGTGGCAGACCCCTCTAAAGCTAATGCTTCCACTCTCATAGATCTTGTCTTCGGCGGCATCCTGAAGACAGATCCAAAAGAATCAATTAAGGCAATAAATGTGATATCATCAAGGGAGGACAGTAAAATTCTAAGGAAGTAACATTCAGACAAAAAATAAGGATAACAAAATAAATAGATTGGAAATATTCCTAGTTGTGATTGAGTATTCGCTCTTATTCCTAGTATCCTATGTCCTATATCCTATCACAGACACGCAGTAGTATAATTAAGATGTCACACTATCACGATATCGCTCTAATTGCGAAGTCTGACCTGCATGGGCTGCCACTAAAAACGTATCACGACCCGTACCCAGAATTTGGGTACGAGTACGTGGGTACGTCCAACCTATGCCACAACATCGGTGGTAGAACGCTGTCTAGGTCATGATACTATCTAAATAATCTTACACGAGCATCCAACTCCATAAGGAGTCACAGATATGATAATATAAACAATACTCAATCACATAGCTAAATCACGATAAGATATCGAAGAAATAAATAAACCAAAATGCAACACAAGTCTAAATAGAAATAATCTAACTCAACAATAATAACATCCAAGTCTCAACAAAGTATGCCGGAGACAAATCCGGTACCATAAACTGCTAAAAGAAACTAACTAGATAACTAGTGATCCCGGCTAGACCTCCCGGAATCACAACTGAACTACAAGATCCAAGTCTGCAGCTACTTTCCCTGTGGTCCATAAAATGTCGGACACCAGTCCTCTAAGACGTAGTCTGGAAAAATATTTCCTGTCAGGATGGAGCACAGTACATCTCAAATAACAGTTCCATTTAATTGATAAGGACTATAAAACAATAAACAGATGATGCTATATACTGAGAGAAGACAATGAATAAATGCAATGGCAAAATAAAGAGACAGGCAATATAGGCAATATGGTACAGTCAGTGCATATATGAAATAAAGAGAATGAGGTACAATATCATATACGGGTAATGTAGTATATGAACTAAAATAGAGAACTGTAACTATTCTAAGTGTTTGAAATAGTAGCTTCGATATATGATCGGCTTGGAAACATGTACGAGAGCTATATGGCCTGGCTAATCATACGTGAGGTGTATGATTAACACTAATATTATTCTATACTTGTACAATATGGATTTGATCACATTTTTCACTAACTACTTCCCCGCCCCCAACTAGTACAATAGATCCAACCATGACACGTCACGATACACGAGCAATATCCAATATATCATGTACAAGGTCTAAATATCAATATCGTGTACAATGTCAATACGATAACCAATGTAACATCTCATGACTGCAGATTCAATCTATATACTAGTCAGTGTAGCACAGTATCAAGAATCAGATGTAACATTTCTAAATACTAGAATTATAAAAATTATCAAATAATAGAAATTATCAGAGAATGTACTCGCCTGGGGTCCTTAGCTGGTAATACCAATGTCCTGTTCTAGAGTATCGTCTGAATAATCCAACAGTCCTATAGACATATCATATAATACAATATTGCATCAGACATTATACTAACACACAATCATAAATACATTGAACTCAGGGGCTACGCTAGGTATGACACTGGTCAACTAGGGTCAAGTGTGTGTCTAATTGCACGGGTGTCACGTCTGTAATTGCTGTGCAATACAGACAGTCAATGATACGGTCTTGCCAGTACGTCGGTGTTAATATGGCAGTCTGATCACTAATACTCAGGGTTACAAGGTCATGTGCAACTACGGGATATCCACAGCTATACCTAGGGGTCATATAGCATGTACATCTTGCAGTCATAGTTAATAATATATTTAATTACTTATAATATATATATACATACCATATATTTGTATATATATAACAACCAATAATTATATGTATACCACGAAATACATATACTGAATATATATATACATATACCAAGTGAATAATATACATATACTATATATATATATATATATATGTACTAATTGAATATATATACTATATACATATATATATGTATATATATATACCAATACATATATATACTAACACATTATTGAATACATATGCTACATATATATACGTATATATATATATATATATATATATATATATATATATATATATATATATATATATATATATATATATATATATATATATATATATATATATCAAATACGTATTACTAAATATATACTATATACATACCAATTATATATACACCCATCAAATACGTACACGCGTACATGTACGCGAGGGGAAGAACGCAAACTTGTGTATGTACACGAGATTGACGATGACGACGGTGTCTACGATGTTGATGACGACGATGGCGAAGATGACGACGATGAAGGTGATGATGATGATGATAAAGATGACGACGATGATGACGACGACGACGAAGACGATGATGATGGTGAAGAGTGGTGGTGCTGGTGGTGTGGGGTGGTGGTGCTGGTGGTACGGGGTAGTGGTATTGGTAGTGTGGGGGAGGTGGTACTGGTGGTGTAGGATGGCCGGGGTTGGAGGTTGAAGAAGGAGAGGTCGAGTGGTGTAATGGAGGGAGAGGAGGAGATCGGAGAGATGTGGTGGACGGGTGGTGGTGTCGAGGAGGAGGCCTGGCCGGAGTAGGGGTCGGCGTTCAGCGGTGGAGGTCCGACTGTCGTGGAGGCGGGTTGAAGGAGAGGGAGGTCTGGATGTGCAGCGGGGTCGGGGACCGCTGCTCAGGTGAGCTTCGGTCGAGTCGGGCAGGCGGGGCTCAGGGGAAGAAGGAGTGGCCGGGGGGAGCTTCAGGCTGCTCGGGACAGTGGGTGCGGGATGGATGGTGATGAAGGCGAGTTGGCTATCGTCGGGGACGATGGTGGCCGCTCTGGAGATAAAGTCGGTGTTGGTGGTACGAGAGGAGTTCAGGCGGGGAGGAACTCGGCTGTCGTCGTGTTGGCGGTGGATGGTGGAGTTGATAATGGCGGGAGGGACGTGGAAGTAGCAGTCGTGGGAGGTTGTGATGGCGACGGAGAGGGTTGGCCGCCGGGGTCAGGTCGAACGGAGGTACGAGATGGTGGTGATGGCAGTCGGTCAGGGGAACTCGGCTGTGATGGTTGCCGGAGTTGGGTGCAGCGGCGGAGTCAGGCGCGTATGGAAGCAGCAGTAGCAGCCGTGAGAGAGGGAGCTCGGTCGGGGTGGACAGTAGCTCGCCTGAGCTACAGGGCCGGCTGGCCGTATTTGGGGGCCGGTTCATTTGGTTTGAACCAATAAATGAAAAAGAGGTGAAGAGAAAGAAGAAGAAGGAAGAAGAAAGGAAGAAATGGAAAAGAAAGAGGCTACGATTGGGTTTGGAGAAGAGGGAGGAGAGAGAAAGTGAGGAGTTTCCCAAGGTATGGGGATTAGGGCCGGCTTGGGGGAAGGAAAGAGTGATGGTGATGTTTTATAGGGATAGGTGATGGGAGGTGTGTGGTGATGATGAGTCCCCATTTGAATGGGTGGCTCAGATTTAACATGGAGGATTTTTGTATACACACAAAGGAGAGAGAAAATGAGGTTGACTAGTCAATGAGTTGAGGGCTTCTTCATTTGGTGTGAACCAATGAGGTGATGACACCTAGTACAACATTTGCAATTAAGTCCCTTAAATTTGAGTATTTGTAAAATAATAAAAAATTGGTGGTCGATTTGGTGTTTGGTGTTTGGTAAGGTGAGGGGGTGTTGTGTGTTTTACATGGGCTTAATTAATGGGGTATTTGGATTAAATTGGGTTTAAAACAGGATTAGTCAAAGTTGGTATCCCTAATTTAATTAAATAAATATAAGTGGTGTTCTAAAATTAATTGAAGGTACATAGGGCTAAAATTAAGTGGGACAGAAGTGTCATGAATGAAGAAGACTCAGAATAGAATATTACCCTAATTTGGGTTGCTCAAAATTGATCGAGATTGTGTCTCCAATTTTGATTAGAACGCACAACGATACAAAGTTGGATTTTATTTAGAATTAAAATAAACATCAGTGATGAATATTGTGCGGCTAAAATGAAGCACAAGAGAGCATAATTATGAGTTACACAAAGGTCATAAAAGATGTAGGTTTGATGTCAATCTTGGACCCTTTAATTGGTCCGGCTAAACGGGTTGAGTTGGTATCTCAAAATTGATGGCAACGACACAGGTGCGCGACACAGGATTAAATAATAGATTTCGGATACGGAAAGTTGTGCAATTAAATTAGAGCAAAAAGAATTATGATTTTGAGTGACGGAAAAGTCCAGCGCCTAAGTTGGCGTGTCAAGTCTAGAATACAATAATTTGTTAGAAATTATGGACTAATGTTGGGCTCCGAATATTGCAACAATGGTAGGATGTAACAATTAATTAAAATCATGGTAATTAATTACAACCTCAAATAATTTAATCCTAGATAATATAAATTAAATTCATAACCCTATAATTCGGTCAGGTGTTCATCTAGTGGGCTTCTAGGTCAAGTCTACTAGCTCAAACATTAAGAACACTATATATAATATATATATATGTAAATACATATCTTATACAATTATTTAAATTAAATACACACAATATTAATAATAAACAAAAGTCAAAAATATTTCTATTTTTAGAAAGTGGTAGTGACAAGTCTACCTGTAAACCCCCTCACCCAAAATAGATATTTTGTGTGTATTTTATATTATTATATTTATTATAGATGTTAAATTTCTTTAGAGTATTCTCTTAGTTAATTAGAAAATAAAATTTTAAATATATTTAATTATATAAATATTTATTTAGAATCATTTTTAGGCTATTTTAGATTTTTGGAGATTTTTCTAGAATTTTTCGGTAATTAAAACATAGGGGACCTAAATTTCTAGGACTTCCATGATTTACTATGAGACCATACTTGCATATTGTTCCTACCAAATATTTATTTTAGGTTAAAATATTTAATTATATTTTTCTGTAATTTATTTAGAATTTTAAGAAATTTATTTAGATTTTTGAAATTATTTAGGATTTATTTGGATATATATAGTATTAATATTAGATAGATGCTAATTTAGTGTTAATAGATATTAATAAGATTATATATAAATTATTTGCATTATCTTTAATTCTATTTAAGATTATAAATTATTGAGATAATCTCAAACTCTATTTTTTAAATTAATTCAAATCCTGAGCCTACTAGGAAAGCAACTCCATGCATATCCTATCCTTATTTAAACTGATCCTAATCATATCCAAATTAGCCAATCCTAGTCGTATTTAATTAAGTAGTATCCACCATTATAAATACGTACCTCTTTCATATTTTCTTACCCAAACTTCTCTCTTTTTCGTCCAAAAAATAGTCAAATTCGTCATAAATTCAGCCTCATTTTCTAGGAGTTATGACGACTTAAAAAGATGATATCTCCTAGCTCCGGACTCCAAACGCGCTTCAGTTTTTTTTGTTAGAATCATATCAAGGTTAGTTTTCTGAATATATAAATTATTTTAGTAATTTCAGAACCTAGTTTTCCAGAATATTCCGAAAGTGCCAGCTGTCCGAAATCAGACGCGTTTTTATATTTTCGAGATTTCGGGAGATTCCGAACTCAGAATTATGAGCCGTTTGAAGTTTCGAAAATTTGACATGATGAAATTACATAAAATTATTTTTTTATAATTTAATATGCAAGTTTAATCTACTGTAAAATTCGTGCAACGTAGACGTAAATAGGAAAGCACCGAAAACTGTCATCTGTGCGCCTTTGTGGCCATAACTCTTTACCGACTTGTGATTTTATGAAACTGTTGATTCCAGCATTCATGTAGCGTTGAAATCTATAGGATTTCACACACAAATCTAGGATTTGAGTTGGTTGACTTTTTGGTCAACGGATCGCCTCGATTTGCGTGTCATGGATCACAAATCCCTAAAGTTGACTTTCTTTGGACCAAAATTAGAGTTTAACAATAAAATCAGATTATAATAAGATTAAAATACTATTTTAGGTTATTTTATTCAGAATTAAAATAGATTAAAATGGAGGAACCTATTCACCCACTTTTGTAATCTAACTTATTTAATTTATGTGACGGGTAGATCGGACGACGCCTTGAGTTGAGACTTCATTCCTTTTCAGACCAGGCAAGATACCTTGCTAAATTGCTTACAGTATTTTACATGCTTAATATATTTCTGTATATTTATTGCATTTTTGTTTATTTATTGCATGTGTAGTTCCTTTCAGTCATTACTATATATTAGATATGTTGACACACACTTGACACCTAGTATCATGAGAGAACAATCATTTGGCGTATGGGCTTTAACCACTCTGGTAAACCGTAGTAACTAGCACGCACTATGGTGGTCGTGTTCGATGGTCGCTACCCCCGAGGTATGTCGATTGATGGAGTCCGAGGGTCGCTACCCCAGAGGTATGTCGGCTGATGATGTCCACTGACGAGCGCATGAGTTGTGAGGATTAGATCGAGTAGCCTACCCTTGCCCATACGTTAAAAAGTTGTCCTCATTTGCATTCATATAGATTGTCTTGTACAGCGTACTTATCTATTTTCAAACATTATGCATGTTTACTGTATTCAAATTGGCTCGCTTTTCTGTATCTTGTTACGTCCCTCTGAGGACCTGGTCCTCTGCCAGGTGTATCTGTTCTTGAGTAATTACATGAGCGCAGATTTGGATGGTTATATATGTTTCGAGGATGTCTTCTCTTCGAGCTCCGTGGTCGTTAGCTGGTATTCTTATATTATGTTTATTGTGTTTTACTTTTCTATTCGAGTTGGTAGTGGATTTATTTCCATCCAACTATTATCCTTAGATACTTATATTGAGATCTAGGTTCATAGATACTGGTTATTTATTTATATTGATCTTCTGTGGATGAGATTTAGATTATACCCTGTGACTTGTGATATATTTTATACCACTTGTGGATTTGATATTCATATTACAGCGTACGTATGGGTTATGGTTTCCATATATTGGAGTTGCCATATCCATACGGCTGGCATGCTTACGTGTCCTAGTCCTATGTATTTTGGGACTGGGGCGTGATATGTTTTTGTGGTGGCCCATGTAGGTCGAGAGCATATTGTCTCGGTTACGTTACTGTACCGAACAAGCCTGCACCTAGGAATAGAGTATAGGATCTCATCCACAATTAACTATGATTCGCTCTCCTTCCAATTCATTATATCTGAATAATTGTATCCTGCTTGATTCCTATACTTCCCTAATAGCCCTGGAGTATAGCCTTCTCCTAGAACATAGGAACCTTTATTGTTAGAATAATAATTAGGGTAACACACCTACTGAAAATACAACTAGAGTATTGACACATCACTAAGTTAGAATATCTAGTGAGCCCTAGCATTCATTATCTATAGATTGGTTCACCATTATCCCTTGATATAATTAGGGAGGACTTAAGAGTGGTGTAGACACTACTAGTGTTAATTAGAAATTTAACCATAATTGTTTGACCCTAGTATTGAGGGACCACTAGAAATCCAAGGTCGAATATTAGGACCAACCTTAACTTTTATAGTGAGATAGTATTATAGAACTATACATTTAGATTCTTGTCTTGATATTAGCAAATAATACTCTAGGAAGCCAAGATGAATAAAATAACATTTTCCTAGATCATACTCCGAACACAGAGGTTAGTAAACCCCCTTCCCCTTAGAAAATTATGATATTATCTAGAGTCTTTCTATTTAAATTCAATCATGTTCCTCTGAAAATTTAGCGCTCGCTATTTGTGCGGTGACTGATTATGCTTTCCCTTCTTTTCTCTCAACTCATGCCACCTAACCCTTCCATTCTTAATGTTAACACTTGTTCTATAAGCACTATGATTAAGATATAAGATGACCATTACCTATGGAGTTTTATAATAGGATACTCTAATAAGTACCAAGACCCTTGCTCGTAGACCTTAATATGAGTTTCTACTGTATCCTTGAGGCGGTACAGTATTAGTTAATTCTTTTAAGTTGGGTAGTATACCTCATAACATAGTATCACATAGTCCTATTGACCCATTGAAGTAGTATAATGGAATGACACCAACTATAGACTTGCAAAAAAAGATAGTATTTATTCAGATAGTAGAACTTAGAGGTCCATACCCCTATTTGGTCGACTAACAACTTAGACAAGGAGTTAGTATTTCAACTATAGAGACTGTAAGGTCTTATTTTTTTTGTTTTGTTTGTGAACTTGAATTATTTTCTAACTTCTCTCATCATAATCTAGCTTACTTATATTTTATGGACTACCTCGACTCATGCTGCTATTATAGCCTAGTTTTATAAGCTTATTCTTTTATCGAGCTTGATCAGGATATATGTATTATTGGGGACGCCTACTAATACATTGTCTAATCAGAATCAGTGTATTAAGGTCTAGCTAACCTTAGTACATTTGGTTCGCCCTTCGTAATAACTATTTTACGTGGATTGAGATATATAGTTGACTAGTAGACGAATATACTTGCCCTTAGACATGTCAGAGCATATCATATCAAGTACATAACTGTACTGATGTGAGCATGTGAATAGAAAATTTATCAAAATTGGATTTCAATCCACAACTGCCTTGACAATTCCCATTGAGTTCTTTAAACGCCTTGATCCTCATACTTGTATTCTATTACCTTTCCATTGAACTCTTCATTATTGTTTTCCGTCTTCCCTTATTTCGGACAAACGAAACCTCGTGCTTGGTATAAGTTTGATATACAGATAGTATTAGATATACCCCATAGGCCAATCACATTACTTGATGATTATTTTCCGTAATTAAAGGCATATCATATATGATATAATTTGTGTGTTAAAACTTTGAGGATTGAATAAAATGATTAAATAATTTGAGGAATATTTTTATTAAATGTATAGCCTTATGTGATAGATGGATAAATTCTAAGTTGGGTAGAAGTCGCATTGTCAACTTGAGGAGATTTTTTTTAGATTGTGATCAAGTAGGATTAGATTGAGAGATATAAGTCATTTTAAATTTTGAAAATTATTTAGAGGAATGATTAAGATAATGAGGATTTAATGAATTATGAAATCTTGATATTGCGGACCAAATATTTATACTTTGAGCACATGATTAAATTTTGAATATTGAAGGTTGAATCGTCGATTTAAATTTTGAGGATAAATATAGAATTTTAGACTTGAACAATTGGTGAATTAAATTCAAAATTTTATAATTTGACGATTTGAATTAAAAGTTAAATTTGATTGTTGGATCACCTATTTAAAATATTAATGATGGAAATTGAATTTAAAAATTTGAAGAGTACAAAATTCATAAATTGAAAATAGGAATAATGTTTGATTATAATTATTTTCTAGAGGAGATTATGATAGTTGGAGATCGTGATATAAAATTTGATATGGGATTATTTAAATCTTGAAAATGTTATATGAATTCAATTTAATTTTGGATATTGATGATTTGGAAAAGTGAGAAGAGATTACAATAGGTTGAATTTTGATTTGAACAGTGATTATCTTAATTTTGAAGTGATCGCGATAGATTTGAATAGATTTTGTTATTTAAATTTTTGGAAGAGATTGTGATTGACGTGCCTTATGTACGAATGTGAAGGATTTAACAATATGCCTTATTTTAATTTCGAGGACGAAATTATTTTAAGTTGGGTAGATTGTAAACCCCCTCACCCAAAATAGGTATTTTGTGTGTATGTTATATTATAATATTTATTATAGATGTTAAATTTCTTTAGAGTATTCTCTTAGTTAATTAGAAAATAAATTTTTTAATATATTTAATTCTATAAATATTTATATAGAATTATTTTTAGGCGATTTTAGATTTTTGGAGATTTTTCTAGAATTTTTCGGTAATTAAAACATAGGGGACCTAAATTTCTAGGACTTCTATGATTTACTATGAGACCATACTTGCATATTGTTCCTACCAAATATTTATTTTAGGTTAAAATATTTAATTATACTTTTCTGTAATTTATTTTGAATTTTAAAAAATTTATTTAGATTTTTGAAATTATTTAGGATTTATTTGGATATATATAGTATTAATATTAGATAGATGCTAATTTAATGTTAATAGATATTAATAAGATTATATATAAATTATTTGCATTATCTTTAATTCTATTTAAGATTATAAATTATTGAGATAACCTCAAACTCTATTTTTTAAATTAATTCAAATCCTGAGCCTACTAGGAAAGCAACTCCATGCATATCCTATCCTTATTTAAACTGATCATAATCATATCCAAATTTGCCAATCCTAGTCGTATTCAATTAAGTAGTCTCCACCATTATAAATACCTACCTCTTTCATATTTTCTTACCCAAACTCCTCTCTTTTTCGTCCAAAAATAGTCAAATTCGTCATAAATTCAGCCTCATTTTTTAGGAGTTATGACGACTTAAAAAGATGATATCTTCTAGCTCCGGACTCCAAACGTGCTTCAGTTTTTTTTGTTAGAATCATATCAAGGTTAGTTTTCTGAATATATAAATTATTTCAGTAATTTCAGAACCTATTTTTCCAGAATATTCTGAAAGTGCCAGCTGTCCGAAATCAGACGTATTTTTATATTTTCGAGATTTCGGGAGATCCCGAACTCGGAATTATGAGCCGTTTGAAGTTTTGAAAATATGACATGATGAACTTACATAAAATTATTTTTTCATAATTTAATATGAAAGTTTAATCTACTGTAAAATTCGTGCAACGTAGACGTAAATAGGAAACCACCGAAAACTGTCATCTGTGCGCCCTTGTGGCCATAACTCTTTACCGACTTGTGATTTTATGAAACTGTTGATTCCAACATTCATGTAGCGTTGAAATCTATAGGATTCCACACACAAATCTAGGATTTGAGTTGGTTGACTTTTTGGTCAAAGGATTGCCTTGATTTGCGTGTCATGGATCACAAATCCGTAAAGTTAACTTTCTTTGGACCAAAATTAGAGTTTAACAATAAAATCAGATTATAATAAGATTAAAATACTATTTTAGGTTATTTTATTCAGAATTAAAATAGATTAAAATGGAGGAACCTATTTATCCACTTTTGTAATCTAACTTATTTAATTTATGTGACGGGTAGATCGGACGACGCCTTGAGTTGGGACTTCATTCCTTTTCAGACCAGGCAAGATACCTTGCTAAATTGCTTATAGTATTTTACATGCTTAGTATATTTCTGTATATTTATTGCATTTCTGTTTATTTATTGCATGTGTAGTTCCTTTCAGTCATTACTATATATTAGAGTAGTGGATTTATTTCCATCCAACTATCATCCTTAGATACTTATATTGAGATCTAGGTTCATAGATACTGGTTATTTATTTATATTGATCTTCTGTGGATGAGATTTAGATTATACCCTGTGACTTGTGATACATTTTATACCACTTGTGGATTTGATATTCATATTACAGCGTACGTATGGGTTATGGTTTCCATATATTGGAGTTTCCATATCCATGCGGCTGGCATGCTTACGTGTCCTAGTCCTATGTATTTTGGAACTGGGGCGTGACACTACCCTCCTTAAAAGAATTTTTTCCTCAAAATTTAAAATCCTCAACAGTTGTATTTATTCGTTATATTATTTTCCATCAAAATTTAAATTCATAAACCATATAATCATGAGCAAATCCATATTCTTATTTCACAAAATTTCTCAAAATTCTATAAATATCATATTCCTGAAAATCCTCAGATTTAAAATTAAATTCAATTCTTATCACAATCTCCTCCAAAATTTTAAGTTCATATATAAATAATCAAAATTTAATATCCAATCCTCTAATTTAAATTCACTCAATGCACATTTATAAAATTAAGAAATCTCATCTAAAAATACTAATCCATTAATCATCTTACTCCTCTAATTTAAATCCAATCGATGCATATTTATAAAATCTAAATCCTCATCCCAAAAATTGAATTCAAACACTAATCTATTAATGATCTTATTCCTTGATTTCTTTTTCCACAAAATACTCAACCAATGTGATACTTATGAAACCTTCAAATGCAACATTAATAATATAAATTTTTAAT
Organism: Iris macrosiphon; assembly: GCA_036927795.1. NCBI lineage: Eukaryota > Viridiplantae > Streptophyta > Magnoliopsida > Asparagales > Iridaceae > Iris > Iris macrosiphon. The sequence continues at coordinate 112,105,277 of JAYESA010000015.1, read as the reverse complement.
TTCACATCTTGCAATCAAATAAATATAATGATAATCTTCTTAATTCCTTAAAATTTAATGACAAATTCAATTATATCAAAATCTTCATAAAAATTAATGATTTAACAAAATCGTCAATTCTGCTGTATTGGATTCTCAACTCCTTATTTAAATCAATGTTTATCCTCCAATTTTAAGCATCTTGTCTCTCTTGTCAAGTTATAACCTCTTCATAAATCTTCACTATGGTCAAACCCCCAATAATCAAGGTCTAAGAAAATTCTACCTACAGTCATTCAATATGCAATCTAAGGAAAACATGTATGGTTATGGTATCTTTTGTCATGGTATTGTAGTCTCTGTCAGGGTGTACTACTAACTATATTCTAACAAAAAAATCATGAATACAAGCCACGGTACTAAGGAATCAATCAATCAATCAAATAGAAAGGACAGAAGGAAAGAAAAGAATAGAACCTGCTAACATATCACCTGCAGTATCGGTCTCCTCAACCGTCATCACAAATGTCCCGCCCTGCTGGGGTGGCTCCCTTCGCGGGTGCTGAGCAATCTGCGGTTCCACAGGTGGCATAACTGGATCTCTATGATTTGGAGCTGCGCGCTGGCCGGGAAGATAAGGATCTAGAAGACAATCCCTCACTCGGTGTCCCGCAGTGCCACCGTGCAAACAAAGTCCTAGCCTCGTTCTACAGATCTCCCAAAGGTGACTTGGATTCTTACAAAAATGACAAGTCTGCTGTGTCTCTCTCGGAGGCTACTGTTGATCCTGCTGAACACGAACTGGTGCCTTGTATTGCTGTTGATACTGAAACGTCCTTGGCTATTGCAGAATATGGGGACGCTTGGCCGGTCCCGCGCTACCATTCATATCTCCAGAAATGTTATGACTCCTCTTAGGCCTGAGATCCAGATCCTCTTCTGTAATCTGGGCATCCATCAAGATATCCTCAAAGGTAGCGGTACGACGACCAGAAGTGTACGACCTAATCTCTCTCGTCAACCCCTTTCTAAACTTTCGGCCTCGATCTCCTGGGTCCTGAATCATAGACGATGTAAAATGGCTCAATCGACAGAATTCTGCGGCGTACTCGTCGATCGACATATTTTCTTGGACCAAGTCATGAAACTGACTTTTCAAAGTTCCCAAGGCCACGTCGGGAAAGAACTTCTCCTTAAAAAGCTCCTTGAAGGTCTCCCAAGTAAGTCCTTGTGCAGTAAGTCTTTGCTCCGTGCGATACCACGTGAGTGCGATATCGAACATCTGACAGCCAGCGGCCTCTATCTGCAAGCCCTCCGGAATCTGAGCCAATCGCAGGCTCCTCTCTATATCCTCTAGCCAGTCGTCAGAGTAGAGTATTCCTTCGATACCCTTGAACTCTCGAGGCATCATCCTCTTAAAGTCCACTATAGTGCCTGATCTCTGCTGTTGCTGCTAACCAGGGTACTGTTGGGCAACTCTCTCAACTGTCTGTAGAGCCACCTGATGAGCGTTCTCCATGCTCTCTCTCATCAGCTTTGTTTGTGCCTGGTGCGCCTCAGCTTGCACCCTCTGAGCCTCAGCTTGAACTCGCTGAGCGTCTACCATGCCCTGGATCAAAGTAAACATCTGTGTCCCGTCAATGGGGACCCCTCCGGAAATCGGAGTCGGTGGAGGTGGAAGTTTGTCTGTCATAGCTGGGGCAATCCTCTAAATAGGTGGGAGAGGAGGAACTCCAGATGTCTGTCCATCAGGTGGAGAGGTGGCAGACCCCTCTAAAGCTGATGCTCCCACTCTCATAGATCTTGTCTTCGACGGCATCCTGAAGACATATCCAAAAGAATCATTTAAGGCAATAAATGCGATATCATCAAGGGAGGACAGTAAAATTCTAAGGAAGCAACATTCAGACAAAAAATAAGGATAACAAAATAAATAGATTGGAAATATTCCTAGTTGTGATTGAGTATTCGCTCTTATTCCTAGTATCCTATGTCCTATATCCTATCGCAGGCACGCTGTAGTACAATTAAGATGTCACACTATCACGATACCGCTCTAATTGTGAAGTCTGACCTGCATGGGCTGCCACTAAAAACGTATCACGACCCGTACCCAGAATTTGGGTACGAGTACGTGGGTACGTCCAACCTACGCCACAACATCGGCGGTAGAACGCTGTCTAGGTCATGATACTATCTAAATAATCTCACACGAGTAACCAACTCCATAAGGAGTCACAGATATGATAATATAATATAAGCAATACTCAATCACATAGCTAAAGCACGATAAGATATCGAAGAAATAAATAAACCAAAATGCAACACAAGTCTAAATAGAAATAATCTAACTCAACAATAATAACATCCAAGTCTCAACAAAGTATGTCGGAGACAAATCTGGTACCATAAAATGCTAAAAGAAACTAACTAGATAACTAGTGATCCCGGCAAGACCTCCCGGAATCACAACTGAACTACAAGATCCAAGTCTGCAGCTACTCTCCCTGTGGTCCATAAAATGTCGGACACTAGTCCTCTAAGGCGTAGTCTGGAAAAATATTTCCAGTCAGGATGGAGCACAGTACATCTCAAATAAAAGTTCCATTTAATTGATACAGACTATAAAACAATAAACAGATGATGCTATATACTGAGAGAAGACAATGAATAAATGTAATGGCAAAATAAAGAAACAGGCAATATAGGCAATATGGTACAGTCAGTGCATATATGAAATAAAGAGAATGAGGTACAATATCATATACGAGTAATGTAGTATAAGAACTAAAATAGAGAAGTGTAACTATTCTAAGTGTTTGAAATAGTAGCTTCGATATATGATCGGCTTGAAAACATGTACGAGAGCTATATGGCCTGTCTAATCATACGTGAGGTGTATGATTAACACTAATATTATTCTATACTTGTACAATATGGATTTGATCATATTTCTCACTAACTACTTCCACGCCCCCAACTAGTACAATGGATCCAACCATGACACGTCATGATACACGAACAATATCCAATATATCATGTACAAGGTCTAAATATCAATATCGTGTACAATGTCAATACGATAACCAATGTAACATCTCATGACTGCAGATTCAATCTATATACTAGTCAGTGTAGCACAGTATCAAGAATCAGATGTAACATTTCTAGATACTAGAATTATAAAAATTATCAAATAATAAAAATTATCAGAGAATGTAATCGCCTGGGGTCCTTAGCTGGTAATACCAATGTCATGTTCAGAGTATCGTCTGAATGATCCAACAGTCCTATAGACATATCATATAATACAATATTGCATCAGACATTACACTAACACACAATCATAAATACATTGAACTCAGGGGCTACGCTAGGTATGATACTGGTCAACTAGGGTCAAGTGCGCGTCTAATTGCGCGGGTGTCGCATCTGTAATTATTGTGCAATACAGACAGTCAATGATACGGTCTTGCCAGTACGTCGGTATAAATATGGCAGTCTGATCACTAATACTCATGGTTACAAGGTCATGTGCAACTACGGGATATTCGCAGCTATACCTAGGGGTCATACAACATATATATCTTGCAGTTAAAGTTAATAATATATTTAATTACTTATAATATATATATATACATACCATATATTTGTATATATATAACAACCAATAATTATATGTATACCACAGAATACATATATTCAATATATATATACATATACCAAGTGAATAATATACATATACTATATATATATATATATATATATATATATATATATATATATATATATATATGTACCAATTGAATACATATACTATATACATGTATATATGTATATATATATACCAATACATACATACTAACACATACTATTGAATACATATGCTACATATATATACGTATGTATATATATATATATATATATATATATATATATATATATATATATATATATCAAATATGTATATACTAAATATATACTATATATATACCAATTATACATACACCCATCAAATACGTACATGCGTACGTATACGCGAGGAAAAGAACGCAAACCTGTGTACGTGCACGAGATCGGCCGAGGTGGACGCTACAGTAGCTCGCCAGAGCTACAGGGCCGGCTGGCCGGATTTGGGGGCCGGTTAAGTTGGTTTGAACCAATAAATGAAAAAGAGGTGAAGAGGAAGAAGAAGAAGGAAGAAGAAAGGAAGAAATGGAAAAGAAAGAGGCTACGGTTGGGTTTGGAGAAGAGGGAGGAGAGAGAAACTGGAGAGTTTCCCAAGGTATGGGGATTAGGGCCGGCTTGGGGGAAGAGAAGAGTGATGGTGATGTTTTATAGGGATAGGTGATGGGAGGTGTGTGGTGATGATGAGTCCCTATTTGAATGGATGGCTCAGATTTAACATGGAGGATTTTTGTGTACACACAAAGGAGAGGGAAAATGAGGTTGACTAGTCAATGAGTTGAGGGCTTCTTCATTTGGTGTGGACCAATGAGGCGACGACACTTAGTGCAATATTTGCAATTAAGTCCCTTAATTTTGGGTATTTGCACAGACACATAAAATGATAAAAAATTGGTGGGCAATTTGGTGTTTGGTATTTTGTAGGGTGAGAGGGTGTTGTGTGTTTTGCATGGGCTTAATTAATGGGATATTTGGATTAAATTAGGGTTAAAATGAGATTAGTCAAAGTTGGTATCCCTAATTTAATTAAATAAATGTAAGTGGTGTTCTAAAATTAATTGAAGGTACATGGGACTAAAATTAAGTGGGACAGAAGTGTCATGAATGAAGAAGACTCAGAACAGAATATTATCCTAATTTGGGTTGCTCAAAATGGATCGAGATTGTGTCTCCAATTTTGATTGGAACGCACAACGATACAAAGTTAGATTTATTTAGAATTAAAATAAACGTCCGCGACGAATATTGTGCGGCTAAAATGAAGCACAAGAGAGCATAATTATGAGTTACACAAAGGTCATAAAAGATGTAGGCTTGATGTCAGTCTTGGACCCTTTAATTGGTCCGGCTAAACAAGTTGAGTTGGTGTCTCAAAATTGATAGCAACGACACAGGTGCGCGTCACAAGATTAAATAATGGATTTCAGATACGGGAAGTTGTGCAATTAAATTAGAGAACAAAGGATTATGATTTTGAGTGACGGAAAAGTCCAGCGCCTAAGTTGGCGTGTCAATTCTAGAATGCAATAATTTATTGGAAATAATGTGCTAATGTTGGGCTCTGAATATTGCAACAACGGTATGGTGTAAAAATTAATTAAAATTATGGTAATTAATTACAACCTCAAATAATTAAATCCTAAATAATATAAATTAAATTCATAACCCTATAATTCGGTCAGGTGTTCATCTAGTGGGCTTCTAGGTCAAGTCTACTAGATCAAACATTAAGAACACTGTATATAATATATATGTAAATACACATCTCATGCAATTATTTAAATTAAATACACACAATATTAATAATAAACAAAAGTCAAAAATATTCATATTTTTAGAAAGTGGTAGTGACACCTCTAAATGCCATACCACCACACACTCTTTCGCATATCCCGATACATCTTGTTGGCACCTGGATGTATGGAATACTGAGAGCGATGCCCCTCCTGCAACACCTCCTCACGTAGCTCCCCACTAGGCATACACAATCTAACTCCATGCCACAAAAAACCATCCTCAGCAATAGTGAAATCATCCTCCAATCCTGCTCTCACCTGAGCTCTGATGCTCCTCAGAGATACATCCTCATACTGTACTGCCTTGATCCTGTCCATCAAATCTGAGTGTATCTGCAATCCCCACATCTGCAAAGCACAACCAGGAACTATCACCTCAATATCCAAGATCTCTAAGTCCTCCAACAAATATCGATCATGCGTCAAGAACATAGCTACTGGATACCTGCTCAAGGCATCGGTAACTACATTAGCTTTCCCAGGATGATACTGCAAAGATATGTCAAAATCCTTTATCAGTTCCAACCACCGACGTTGCCTCATGTTCAACTCCTTCTGTGTGAAAATATACTTCAAGCTCTTGTGGTCAGTAAAGATCTCCACACGCTCTCCGTACAAATAGTATTTTCCCAACTTTAGGGCAAAGATGACTGCTGCCAACTCTAAATCATGGGTATGATAGTTCTTCTCATGATGACACAATTTTCTAGATACATAGGCAATCACTTTCCTATTCTGCTGAAGGACACAACCCAAACCTTTCTCCGGTGTATCACTATAAAAAGTGAAACCTCCAGACCCTGATGGCAACGTCAAAATTAGAGCAGACGTCAACGTCTTCTTCAATTCCTCAAAAGCAACCTGGCAATCCTTCGTATAAACAAACTCTATATCCTTCCTGGTGAGTCTGGTCATCGGCTAGGTAATCCTAAAAAAATCCTGCACAAACTTCCTGTAGTAGCCTGCCAATCCCAAGAAACTCCTGATCTCTGCTACCGAACTCGGGGTCTTCCAAGACTCTACTCCGACGATCTTCTTCGGATCCACTAAAATACCATCACCAGTCATAACATGCCCCAAGAACTCCACCTTGTCTAGGAAGAACTCATACTTAGACAGCTTCCTATACAGCTTCTCCTTTCTCAGCACCTCCAACACAATCCGCAAATGCTTCTCGTGCTCCTCCGGTGTCTTCGAGTATATGAGTATGTCATCGATGAACACCACCACAAAATTGTCAAGGTACTGATGGATCACCTTGTTCATCAAGTTCATAAATACCGCTAGGGCATTAGTCAACCCAAACGGCATCACCATAAACTCATACTGACCATACCGAGTTCTAAAAGAAGTCTTCGATATGTCCTCCGGCTTCACTTTCACTTGGTGGTAGCCTGATCTCAAGTCTATCTTAGAAAATACCTTGGCACCACTCAACTAATCGAAGAAGTCATCAATCCATGGCAAAAGGTATTTATTATTGATAGTGAGATTATTCAATGCCCTATAATCAATGCACATGCACACTGATCCATCATTCTTCGGTACAAACAATATCGGAGATCCCCACGGTAAAGAACTCGATTTGATAAACCCCTTATCCTATAATTCGTCCACCTGCTTCTTCAGCTCGACCAGCTCGCTGTTGTTTACTCTATAAATATGCTGCAAAATTGATTCTGCACCTGGCACCAAGTCTATAGAGAATTCAATATCTCGATCTGGCGGCAATTCTGGCAATTCCTTAGGAAATACATTCAAGAACTCTGCTACCATAGGATGCAGCAACTCCTTGTCTTCCACCATAGCTCCACAAATAAAACCTTCTCCCTGCTTTGTAGCTCCTCTAGAAAACTCAAACTCTGGCTCTCCAGGCGGACCAAACAAAACTGTACCTCCTCTACAATCTATACTAGCACGGTGCCTACTCAACCAAAACATACTAAGTATAATATCGTAGCTCGGAAGTGGCATTACAAGTAGATACGCACTCAACTCCCGGCCTCCTAGAGTAACTCTCTGATCCTTGCAAATATTATTAACCAGGATAATGCTTCTCCCGGTCATGATCTTGCAAGTCCTAAGCAAAGACTCAGCTACCAAATCATGATTCAGAGCAAAAGAAACATATACAAAACTATATGAAGCACTACCATCAAACAAAGCTAAAGCTGGAATGGAATCAAGAAGAACAGAACCTGCGATGACATCTCCGGTAGGCTCATCCTCCTCAACGGTCATAGCAAACGTTCGTCCCTGACGTGCACCTCCCTGATGCTGATATTGGACAAAATGCTGCTACTAGGTCGAAAGCGGTCCCCTCGGCTGTATTGCAGGTGGTCTCGCCTGTGTCCTCGGAGCTGAAGCTGCTCCCTGAACTGCACGACGAGGATTGGAAGGACACTCCCTCAGCTGATGCCCCTCAGTACCATAATACAAATAAACTCCCAACCTTTTTCTGTAAACTTCCCAGATTTGGCCGGGCTTCTTACAGAAGTGGCAGAAAGCTTGCTGTAACTGTCTCTGCTGCTGTGGTGCCTGATGAAACGGTGTTCTAGCCAGAGTCTGGTGCTGCTGCGGCTGCTGAAAAGGTCTGGACTGGAAATAAGAACGCTTGGCAGATACTGCACTGTTGTTAGCCCCTAGAAAAGAATTATGTTCTCTCTTGGGCTTAAAACCCAACTCCCGTTCAACCTTGCGTGCCTCCGAAAGTATCTCCGAGTATGTCTCATAAAAAGACGGAATGAGGATCTTTACTTCTCAGTTTAGACCCTCACAGAAATGAATAGCCTGAACGTCCGACTCTCTCACCAAATACTCTACAAATTGACTCAGCCTGTCGAACTCTGTAGCGTACTCCTCCATAGATATGCTCCTCCGAATGAGGATCTCAAACTGCCTCCCCAAGTCTAGCCTGTCTGCCCGAGCGAAGAACTTCTTCTTGAAGAGGTTCTTGAACACCTCTCAAGACTGTCCTGCGTCAACAAGAATTATTTTATTCCTGAACCAAGTGCGGGCAATATCGAATAGTTGAAGTTCTACTGCCTCAATCTTCAGATCCTCAGAAAGATGGGATACCCTCATAAGATGCTTAATGTCCTCGAGCCAATCATCAGCATAGACGATGCCCTCCGTCCCCTTGAAGACCCTAGGCTCCAGCTTTTTGAAGTCCTAAATGTTGCCTGGCCGAAGTTGAGCAACCTGAGGAGCAACCTGCTGCTGGACCGGAACTCCTCTCTCAACTACGACACGAGAAAGCTGATGAGCACTCTCGACGCCCTACCGTAAGATGTTGGTCTGCCTCTGATGTGCCTCAGACTGAGCCCTCTACGCCTCCAATATCTCGCAAAATAGTGTGAACATCTGCGTCGCATCTGCTGGCACGGAAGGTGGAGGTGGAAGTCCCTCACATATAGCTGGCACATTTCTATGAGTAGGTGGTGGACCTCCGAAAGTAGTTGACACTATAATCACTAGAGAAGTGACTGGTGCAGGCCCTCGGTACATCACAGACCTCTTAGATGCTGCTCTCCCCTGTTGTGATTTAGTCTTAGACAGCATCCTGAGACAAAGCGAAAGAAAGAATCAATATGGCATATGATGTAAGACACTCAAAGGAAGGACAATTTAAAGATCAAATACCAATATTAAGGAAGAATAGTTGAATGAATCAAAAGAAATTTTTTCATAAATGTGATTGATTATTCTCAGCCTATAGCCTATACCCTATTGTCATGCCCCAGTCCCAAAATACGTAGGACTAAAAATACGTAAGCATGCCAGCCGCATGTATATGGAGACTCCAATATATGAAAATTATAACACACGTACGCTGTAATATAAATGATAATTCACAAGTGGTATAAACATATGTCACAAGTCACAGGGCATAATCTAAATCTCATCCATAAAAATCATAAATAAATAAATAACCAATATCTATATAACTAGATCTTAATATGAAATATCCAAGGATGACGGTCGAATGGAAAAAAATCCACTACCGAACTAGAATATAAAAGCAAACACAGTATAAGTACATCAACAAACAATCACTGAGACTCGAAGAGAAGACCTCCTCGAAATATAAGTAACCAGTCCGGATCTGTGCCAGTAATATAGGGGTCATCACCGCTACGTATCTCCGGCGGAGCGTACGGGTTACAGAAAGAAAAGTGCAAAAGAGCCCAAATGCCTTACTTGTTGTTCTCCCCACCCCATGCTCTAAGCATGTCACATCCATGATACGATAATACCTCTAATAACTACCAAGTCTTGTAGCATATAAAGTTTCTATCGGCAGCTATCCCTAACGCACGTCCCATACGTACATGAGGTCAGACCTGTCACGCAAGTCCGTATCCTACATGAGACTCACACTCGTGTAATAGCTGTGTTACGGCCAATGAAACCTAATAATGCCTCATTATAATAGGGTGGTCTCATAAACTAGGTCAATGCATATACATAATAAAAATAGAATACGACGGCACCGTCGTTGCACCCAAGTTTCCTTGAACGTGCAGTTTATATAGCAGTTAAAAATATATGAACTAAATGACAAAAATAAAGATGCATGCAACATATAGAATATAAATAACAGTACAATGGTAAGGTATACTTGCCTGGCAAGAGAGCTGCGTAGTACCAATAACCTGCTCCAGAAGTCGCACAGAATATTCTAATATCCTATATACATATAATATAGTATAATACAACATCAGCCATTACACTAGCACATACACAACCATAATTACACTGAACTCAGAGGGTACGCTAGGGGTGACACTAGTCAACTAACAGGGTCAAATACGCATCTAATTATGCGGGTGTCACGTCTGTAATTGCTTTACAAAATCAGACAGTCAACTAACACTTGTCTAGCCAGTACGTCGGTGTACACAAGGCAGACAATTCCCTAATATTCAGGTCACAAAGTCAAGGTAAATCCACGGTGTCCTAGGGTCGTACAATATAGTTATAACTAGTATTGCATTAAATTACTTATAGAGATACATCCATACATTTATATATGTATATATATCAATTTTGATTATGATACGCGTGCGTATACGCACATAAGTCATTGGGTTCCCCGACACGGTCTGAAACTAACCAATCTAAACTGAACCAATATGCTAAAACCCTATACTATTCATACAAGAACACATACACAATATGAAAGAAGGAGGACAGGTTCGAACCTCTGGGTGTGCGCACGGGGACGATGATAACAACAATAAGGTTGACGATGATGACGATGATGACGAGATGATAAGATGATGATGGTGAGATGATGAGATGATGATAAGATGATGGTGGTGATGAGATAATAATAAGGATGATTATGGTGATGATGATGATATTGAAGGGATGGCCGGAGGAGGAGGAGGATGAAGTCGTGATGGTGGTGGTGGTCGAGTCTCAGGCGAGGAGGATGAAGGAGTCTCGGGTGGCTGTGGTCGACGGGATGTGGAGGAGCTCAGGGAGGAAGAAGGAGAAGTTCAGGGAGAGGTAGAGGTGCTCAGGAGGAAGAAGAAGAGAAGGCTCGGGTGCTGCTCCGGCCCGGCTCAGGCGGCCATAGAGGAGGACAGGGAGTAGGGAGAGTCGAGTCAGGTGGAGGAGAGTGGAGAGGAGACGGTGGGTAGTGGTGGTGCTGGTGGTGTGGTGTGGTGGAGGAGAGAAGCGGGTGGTGGTGTTAATGGCGGTGGAGGAGGAGAACGGAGAAGGAGATGACCGGGTGGCAGTGAGTCGTGATGGGTGTTGTTTTCGTAGACTCCGGCGTGCTCAGGTGGAGGAGAGGAGGACAGGAAGATCCGACGAGGAGGAGGACTGCAATCGTGGCAGGGGCTCAGGCGGGTCGAGTCGAGGGAGGTGTGGTTAAGATGCAGCGGCTCAGGTGGCTCAGCTCAGGCAGAGGAATATGATGGGGACTGTTGCAGAGGCGGTGGAGGTTGCAGTGGGGAGGTCGGGATAGCCGGGAAGATGGCGGCGGGTAGAGATGGCCGGCGGGGGGAGACGAGGATGGTCGGGATAAGGAGGAAGAAGAAGCGGGTGGTGGTTCATCGACAGGGAGATGGCTGCTGCTCGGGGTCGGATGGGGATCAGTCGGTGGATGGATAGTCGGGGTTGGCCAGGTGGAGACGAGGGAGGTATCGGGTGCTACGGCCATAATGGTGGCAGCAGGAGGAAGATGAACAGTAGGGGATAGGTGATATTCGGCTAGGGAGGTTTAGGTATTTGTGAGGTTGATGAAAAAGTAGGAAAAGTTATATTTATACTTGTGGGGAATAGGGTTGGGGGTTGACCTAAGGGATTGGGCTTGGTCAACATCTTAGGATTGGGCCTTGGCTTGACACGGGGATGTTTGGAGGGCTATAATTTGCATTGTTTAAAATGCAAGGCTAGGATTAGATGAGGGGGCGATATTTGTGTGTTGCACCTTCCGAAAATCATGGAGAAAATTTATATAAAGAAAAAATGGATGTTTTCATGTATTGTGTCCAATGGTGTGGACACCTCAATGCACTTTTGAATAAAAGTGCCAACAATTTGAAAATTGCACAAATATAGAAATTGGATTAAATTAATTAAAATTAATACAAATGGTGTTCTTGGATTAATTAGAAGTATATGGGGCTAAAATTAGGTGGGACACAAGTGTCATGGACATAAAGGACTCAGGATAAAATATTATCATAATTTTTTGGGTTGCACAAAACGGGTCAAGATTGTGTCTCAAATTTTGATTGGAACACACAAGGATACAAAGTTGATTTTATTTAGAATTAAGAAATAACGTCCGCGACGAATATCGTGCGACTAAAATATAGCACAAGAGAGCATAGTTATAAGTTACACCGAGGTCAGAATAGAAGGCTGGCACGTCTAGGACAAGGATGTGAAATTTGTAGGAAGACAATGGCTAGTGAGGTGCTCCAATTATTGAAGCAACGGTAAGGTGCACTAAGTGATATAAATATTGCAAAATTAAATAAAATATCGTGTTCATTTCTAATTGGATTCAATCTAGCCCTAGTCTCACTATCTAAGCCAAGTAGGTCTAATTTTGGGTGAGAGGGTTTACAATCTACCCAACTTAAAATAATTTCGTCCTCGAAATTAAAATAAGACATGGTCTCTCTCTATCTAATCTTACTTGGTCACAATCTAAAAAAATTCACCTCAAGTTAACAATGCAACTTCTACCCAACTTAGAATTTACCCATCTATCACATAAGGCTATACATTTAAGAAAAATATTCCTCAAATTATTCAATCGTGTTATTTAATCCTCAAAAATTTTAACACCAAATCTATCACATATGATATGCCCTTAATTACAAAATATAGTCACCAAATAATGCGGTTGGCCTATGGGTGTATACCTAGTACTCTTCGTGTATCAAACTTATACCAAGCACGAGCGTTCATCTTTCCGAAATAGTTGAAGACATAGATCAATAATAAAGAGTTCAAGGGGGAGGTAATAGAATACAGGTATGGGAATCAAAATGTTTAAAGAATTCAAAAGGGAATTGTCAAGGCAGGTGTGGATTGAAATCATATTTGGTAGATTCTTATTCACATGCTCATATCAGTACAGTTATGTAACTGATACGATATGCTCAAACATGTCTAAGGGAAAGTATATTCGTCTACTAGTCAACTATATATCTCAATCCATATAAAGTAGTCATGTGAAGAGCGAACCAAGCGTACTAAGGTTAGCTAGACCTTAATACACTGATTCTGATTTAGACAATGTATTAGTGTGGGACCCCAATAACATATATGTCATAATCAAGCTCGATAAAAGAGTAAGCTTGCAAAACTAGGCTATAATAGCGGCATAAGTCAAGGTAGTACATCAAATATAAATACGCTGGATTATGATGAAAGAAGGTACATAATAATTCAAGTTCACAAAGAAGATAAGACTCTACAATCTCTACAGTTGTCATACTAACTCCTTGTCTAAGTCGCTAGTCGACCAAATAGGGGTATGGGCCTCTAAGTTCTACAGTCTGAATAAACACTATCGTCTTATGCTAGTATACAGTTAATATCATTCAGTTACACTTCATTAATCGGTCAAAATGACTATGTGATGCTAGGTTATGAGACATACTATCCAACTTAAAAGAATCAACTAATACTGTAACTGTCTTAAGGGGTTTCTACAAAATGACCTTGTCCTTGGGAATAAAGTAGAACTCTTATTAGGGTATACGAGAAAAGATCTTGGTATCTATTAGGGTATCCTATTGCATTATATAGGTAATGGTCATCTTAAGTCTTAGTCATAGTGCTTATAGAACATGTGTCAATAGTAAGAATGGAAAAGTTACTGGCCTTCAAGGGGAAAGGGGATATAACTCGTATCAAGGTGGGGGTACAAATCACGTGATTAAAACTAAGGTATAACCATAAAATTATAATCTAAAGGAATACTCATCTATCAAGTTCTAACTACCAATCATATAATTCAAAATTCAAGAGTAACACCTATAATCCTAGCAAACTATATATCCTAACATGAAATAAAATTACTTGGCCTACAATCAGAAGGGTTAGGTGGCACAAATTAAAAAATAAAAGAAAATTTTTAGTCGTCGCACAAATAGCGAGCGCTAAGGTTTCAGAGGAACAAGATATAAAACTAAATAGAAAGACTCTAGATAATATCATAGTTTTCTAAGGGGAAGGTGGTGAGCTAATCTCTGTGTCCGAGGTATGATCAAGGGAAATGTTATATTCATTTCTCTTGGTTTCCTAAGGCACTGTCTGCTAATATCAAGACAAGAATCTAAATTTATAGTTCTCTAATACTATCTCACTATGAAAGTTAGATTTAGTCCTAATATTAAATCTTGGATTTCTATTGGTTCCTCCATACTAGGGTCAAACAATATGGTCAAATTTCTTACTAACTCTAGTCGTGTCTATACTACTCTCAAGTCCTTCATAATTATATCAAGGGATAATGGTCAATTAATCTACAAGTAAGGGATGCTGGGTTCATTAGGTATTCTAAACTTAGTAATGTATCAATATTCTAGTTGTATTCTTAGTAGGAACATTACCCTAATTATTATCCTAACAACAGGGATTCCTATATTCTAGCAGAGGCTATACTCAAGAAACTATTAGGAAAGTACATGAATCAAGCATGATGCAATTATTTAAATAGAACGGACTGGAAGAAAGGTGAATCATAGTCAAATATGGATGAGATCCTATACTCTAATCCTAGGTACAGGCTTGCTCGGTACAGTAACGTAACCAAGACAATATACACTCGACCTGCATGGGCCACCACAAAAAATATATCATGCCCCAGTCCTAAAATACGTAGGACTAGGAACACGTAAGCATGCCAGCCGCATGTATATGGAGACTCCAATATATGGAAACCATAACACACGTACGCTGTAATATGAATGATAATTTATAAGTGGTATAAACATATGTCACAAGTCACAGGGCATAATCTAAATCTTATCCACAAAAATCATAAATAAATAAATAACCAATATATATATAACTAGATCTTAATATGAAGTATCTAAGGATGACAGTCGGATGGAAACAAATCCACTGTTGAACTAGAATATAAAAGCAAATATAGTATAAGTACATTAACTAATAATCACTGAGACTCGAAGAGAAGACCTCCTCAAAATATAAGTAACCAGTCCAGATCTGCGCTCCTGCTAAGTCATGAACATCTACACCTGGAAAGGGACCAGGTCCTCAAAGGGACATAACAAGATACATAGAAGCATGCAAATAAAGTACTGAAATAAATATCCAATGGGTCGCCTAACCATCTAAGTGAATGGAGTTTAAGAATAACTTTCTAACAAGTGGGCTATCTGGCCATAAATGGGATTGGCATGATTCTCGCAGAGAATCAGGGGCCTACAAAGCATGTCGTCTTTTGAACGCCAGAGGCCGCCATAATATAGGGGTTATTATCGCCACGTATCTCCGACGGAGCGTACGGGTTACAGAAAGAAAAGTGCAAAGGAGCCCAAATGTCTTACTTGTTGTTCTCTCCACCCTATGCTTTAAGCATGTCATATCCATGACACAATAATAACTCTAATAACTGCCAAGTCTCCTAGCATACAAAGTTTCTATCGGCAGTTATCCCTAATATACGTCCCATACGTTCAAGAGACCAAACCTGTCACGCAAGTCCGTGTCCTACATGAGATTCACACTCGTGTAACAGCTGTGTCACGGCCAATAAAACCTGATAATGCCTCATGATAATGGGGTGGTCTTATAAACTAGGTCAATGTATATACATAATAAAAACAGAATACGACGACACCATCGTTGCACCCAAGTTTTCTTGGACGCACAGTTTATATAGCAGTTAAAAATATATGAACTAAATAACAGAAATAAAGATGCATGCAACATATGGAATATGAATAACAGTACAATGGCAAGGTATACTTGCCTGGCAAGAGAGCTGTATAGTACCAATAACCTGCTCCAGAAGTCGCGCAGAACAATCCAATATCCTATATACATATAATATAGTATAATACAACATCAGCCATTACACTAGCACATACACAACCATAATTACACTGAACTCAGAGGGTACACTAGGGGTGACACAAGTCAACTAACAGGGTCAAATGCGCGTCTAATTACGCGGGTGTTGGGTCTGTAATTATTGTGCAAAATCAGACAGTCAACTAACACTTGTCTAGCCAGTACGTCGGTGTACACAAGGCAGACAATTCCTTAATATTCAGGTCACAAAGTCAAGGTAAATACACGGGCAAAATCCACAGTATCCTAGGGTCGTACAATATAATTACATATATAGTCATAACTGGTATTACATTAAATTACTTATAGAGATACATCCATACATTTATATATGTATATATATTAATTTTGATTATAATACGTGTGCGTATACGCACATAAGTCATTGGGTTCCTCGACACGGTCTGAAACCAACCAATCTAAAGTAAACCAATATGCTAAAACCCTACACTATTTACACAAGCACACATACACAATATGAAAGAAGGGGGACAGGTTCGAACCTCTGGGTGCGCGCACGGGGACGACGATGATGACGATGAGGTTGACGATGATGACGACGATGATGAGATAATGAGATGATAATGGTGAGATAATGAGATAACGATGAGATGATGATGGTGATGAGATGATGATGAGGATAATTATGGTGATGATGATGATATTGAAGGGATGGCCGAAGGAGGAGGATAAAGTCATGATGGTGGTGGTGGTCGAGTCTCAGACGATGGGGATGAAGGAGGCTCGGGTGGCTGTGATCGACAGGATGTGGAGGATCTAAGGGAGGAAGAAGGAGGAGTTCAGGGAGAGGTGGAGGTGCTCGAAAGGAAGAAGAAGAGGAGGCTCGGGTGCTGCTCCGGCCTGGCTCAGGTGGCCATAGAGGAGGACAGGGAGCAGGAAGAGTCGAGTCAGGCAGAGGAGAGTGGAGAGGAGACGGTAGGCAGTGGTGGTGCTGGTGGTGTGGTATGGTGGAAGAGAGAAGAGGGTGGTGGTGTTAATGGCGGTGGAGGAGGAGAACGGAGAAGAAGATGACCGGTTGGCGGCGAGTCATAAGTGGTGCTGTTGTCGTCGACTCTGGCGAGGAGGAGGACAGGGAGATCCAGCGAGGAGGAGGACTGCAGTCGTGGCAGGGGCTCAGGCGGGTCGAGTCGAGGGAGGTGTGGTCGAGGTGCAGCGGCTCGGGTGGCTCGGCTCAGGCGGAGGAATGTGATGGGGACTTTTGCAGAGGTGGTGGAGGTTGCAGTGGGGAGGTCGGGATGGCCAGGAAGATGGCGGCGGGTAGAGATGGCCGGCAGGGGGAGACGAGGATGGTCGGGATGAGAAGGAAGAAGAAGCGGGTGGTGGTTCGTCGATAGGGAGATGGCTGCTGCTCGGGGTCGGATGGGGATCAGTCGGCGGATGGGTTGTCGGGGTTGGCCAGGTGGAGACGAGGGAGGTCTCGAGTGCTCCGGCGATGCTCCGGCCAGGATGATGGCAGCAGGAGGAAGATGAACAGTAGGGGAGAGGTGATATTCGGCTTGGGAGGTGGATGAAAAAGTAGGAAAAGTTATATTTATACATCTGGGAAATAGGGTTGGGGGTTGACCTAAGGGATTGGGCTTGTCAACATCTTGGGATTGGGCCTTGGCTTGACATGGGGATGTTTGGAGGGCTATAATTTGTATTGTTTAAAATACAATGCTAGGATTTGATGAGGGGGCGATGTTTGTGTGTTGCACCTTCCAAAAATTATGGAAAAAAATTATACGAACAAAAAATGGATTTTTTTATGTATTGTGTCCAATGGTGTGGACACCTCAATGCACTTTTGCATAAAAGCGCCCAACAATTGGAAAAATGCACAAATATAGAAATTTGATTAAATTAATTAAAATTAATGCAAACAGTGTTCTTGGATTAATTAGAAGTACATGGGACTAAAATTAGGGGGGACACAAGTGTCATGGACATAGAGGACTCAGGATAAAATATTATCATAATTTGGGTTGCACAAAACGCATCAAGATTGTGTCTCAAATTTGAATTGGAACGCATAAGGATACAAAGTTAATTTTATTTAGAATTAAGAAATAATGTCCGCGACGAATATCGTGCGACTAAAATATAGCACAAGAGAGCATATTTATATGTTACACCAAGGTCAGAATAGAAGGCTGGCACGTCTAGGACAAGGATGTAAAATTTATAGGAAGGCAATGGCTAGTGAGGTGCTCCAATTATTGAAGCAACGGTAAGGTGCACTAAGTGATATAAATATTACAAAATTAAATAAAATACCATGTTCTATTTTTAATTGGATTCAAACTAGCCCTAGTCTCACTATCTAACCCAAGTAGGCCTAATTTTGGGTGAGAAAGTTTACACCTATATCCTAAAATAGGCTTGTAATAGTACTCAATTCAGAATACCACTACGAATCGCACTAATTGCGACCTTAAAGACCTGCATGGGCCACCACTAAAAATGTGTCACGACCTGCACCCGGTGTAAGGATACCAGTCGGGAACAATGCCCAGCCTATGCCGCAGAATCGACGGTAGAATGATGTTTGGATAATTTATCAAACAATATAATGGGCCACTAACAATATCAATATACTCAATCACAGATCTAAGATGGAAATGAGCACGAAAATGATAGAAGAAAAGAATAGTCATATACAACTCATGAGTCAAAAATAATAACATCAATGAGTTTGAAGAAAACTAAACAATAAGTTGGAGACAAATCCAATACAAGAGAATACTAAGAAGCTATAAGTCCCGGGTCATATGTCTCAGTCAGAATGAGTCTCTCCTAAGCCAGGGTCTCTGACTCTAAGCCCACAACATCCTGAGGCCCGTAATGTATAGGATACCACTCCTCAGTGTCATTTGGAAAAAATATATCCATTCAGGAAAGGAGCATAGTACATCTCTAATAGCAGTTCTAATCAATGATATAAACTATGTAACAGTAAATAGATGTGAATATACAAGATGCAACAATAGATACAAGAGATATATAATAAGGAAATACTGTAAATAATTACGAGAATGAACAATATGTCAATGAACAAGAATACTAATGACTAAGTGTGTGAGTACTGGCTTTAATATGTGATCGGCTTGGGAACTTACACAAGAGTAAAAGGCCTGGTTAATCAAATGTGCGGTGTATGATCAACACTCACAAGGAATAAGACATGCATAAGGAGGGTATGATCACATATCTACACTAAAATACTCTCCACCCCCGACTGGTATAGGGGATCCAACAATGGTACGCTATGCCACAGGATTCTCCACGAAGATAACGACTCTCCTCGAGAATCAGTGTCTGTACATGTACAAGATAAACAATAAAATAAGGCTTGCACAAGATACAACATATACCAAGGAATAATATCTCATGACGAGATCCGGATATACCAATCCATGTAACCATCATGTCAAGGAAACATGGATATTTACACTAGATACAATGAACATAGAGGATATCATAAATAAAAAACTATTAGAGAATGTACTCGCCTGAAATACTGTGAATAGTCTCCCAGATGTCTGATACGGTACCTCGAAGACCTAGATATGGAATACAACATTAATACAAGGTTTCAGAATAAAAATAAGTTAAACTAGTCAACTTCTAGGTCAAAGAGTTACTTCTAAGTCAAAACAGTCAAACTAGGTCAACTCTAAGTCAAACCGGTCAAACTTGGTCAAACTACCTATGTCTAGGTTATATGAGTCTATCTCAATGATGTTGGGTTCATAAACTTATGAACTAGGCCAAACAAACTAGATCTAGGATACTAAGATACCGTATCTCCGGATACGCAACAAAAGATGTAGAATAACATATATGCATATACAAACAATATTAAATATACTAATCCTAATTACCAAAAGCTATGTAAATACCTTGGCTTTGAACCAACTCGGTATCGCATCACTAAACCCCCATCTTGATACTCAAACTCAATACCTTGAGTATCCTCAATACCTTAGCATTTACCTTGGTTCCTCAAGGTAAAATCAAATCCTCATTTATAGCTAACACTCAAACTTAAACATATGCTAATCAAATAGTTACTAAATATAACATACTAATACATTGATACTAACCTACAATACAATGCTTATAAGATACCTATAGTTATGAATCTAACTAGTACCTATCATACATAGATACCAACTAATAACTCACATACATAGGTATATATATAGTTACTAACTACCATGCCATATTAACTATCCATACCACTAATACATAGACTTATATATATACATACATATATATATATAACTTAGAGATACATAAGAATATGAGATTAGATCTAACTTACCATATAATACATGCATATATATAACTTATTAACTAGGTAACTAGCTAAACTACATTCATACACATCTATTTATAACTACCAACTAACTATCTAACCATCAACTAACTACTAAACTAACTAAATTACTAATTACCTAGCTCTGCAACTCGGTAACTTGCTGCTGATACCGGGGACTGCTGCTACTACTGAATCCTACTGCTGCTACCTCAGTTTGCTTGTCACTTGCTGCTGGTGGCTGCTGCTGCCTTATTTTGCTTGTGCAGCTGTTGATGAGCAGTTGTAAAACTTCTGCTGCTGCTCGACTACTTGGTATAGCTGCTGCTGCCTTGTTACTTGGTATAGCTGCTACTGCCTTGCTACTTGGAATCGCTACTGCTCTAATGCACTGATCAGTGCATAGTTTCCTGCCCCGAGCCATTCTCCTCTTGCACACACAACACACCTATGTATAGATATCACTACACTACATATATACATATATAGGTATACACACTTATATCTATATGTATCAATTATACATATATACACCCTCCTCTCTAGATACATATATACCAACACACATATGCATATATAGATATATCCCATACATATATACATAATCATAACCATGCATATAACTTTATATATATATATATATATATATATATATATATATATATATATATATATATATATATATATATATATATAAGCATATATGCATTTAATATACTAGTATGTCCACCTCTATATACATATATCCATAGCTATCTACATACATATCCATAACAATATATATATACATATACATATGAATACATATGTTACAATTAGCTAAGAGCAAAGAAAATTAGATCTAGAAATATAACGCAAAAAATACGTGGAGTGCATCGCACCCGTATCACACCAGATCTATGATACGCTTGCGACACGAGTCCACCACACAACCAAACATATCCTGAAGGACACGAGCAAGTCTAATTTATTATTTATGAATAATACGAAGAGTCAAACATATTTCTATGTGTCCGTGTCAAAATATGACATGCACAAAGCCCCGTGTCGGAGGGAAAATCCCCAAAATAATATGTATCACTAATTTATTGGGATACGACCTACACGTACCCAATTGTGGATACGACACTATCCACAAATATACAAACACATGCCAAGTTGATCTATAGGACCAACTGACAAACACAATAAGTGTCAATCTCGGAATTTCTCCAAAATTGACACAAAAAGTACCATAACTTTCTCAATAGGCCTCCTATGAACCCAATTCCAATTCCTATGGGTAGCCTATGCATATGGGTTGGTTTCTCATGGTTAATTCTCAGATTTAGAACCTAAATGAAGGAAAAAAATTGAATTATAATCTATTGGGAGATGGATTCCCAATGTAACCTCCAAATGTGATAAAATTGGCCTCCAACTTGTAGATTCTTGCTCCTCTTTGTAGATCCTTGCTTCCTCCTTCTAGATCCTTACTCCAATAGTCTCCAATGGTGATTTGGGAAGGAATTAGGATAAAATTTGGTAGGGAATTGATGTGGGAATAAGAGAATTTGGTTGAGGAAAATTCTAGATTTAGATTTAAAATAAAAAGAGGAGAGAGAACCCCCCCCCTCTTTAAGTAGGCCGGCCCCCCTTCCCCTTCCTTAAGCTACTATGTAATATCCATTATACCCCTTAGGCCTCTCATAAAAAAATAATTAAGGAGGAAAGGTTCTAGTCTAATGGTTTAATTAAACTAATCATTCTCCTAATGAATGGGCTTCTAATTGACTCAATTCTAATAATTAATACATGTTGGTCCATGAGTCTAAACTAAACTATTTAGGTCCACTAATACAAGTCAAAAACAATAAACTAACATCTAAAAATAAATAAATAATACAATAATAATTATTTAACATGCATAATATTTAATTAATTATAAAATTACCAAAATATTATTTCCTAGAAAATATGGTAGTGACAAAAACAACAACAAGTTTTAATAGATAAAAAATAAAGAAAAAATTATGGAACCCATAAAAAACTCTTAAACTCAAATCTATCCACAAAAACTCCAAGAACTAAAATAGATGAGAATATTAAGGAGAATATTTCCTATCAAACACATATTTAATTAACACATATTTATAAAAACATCATGGCTTCACCATTCAGCAAGATGTACTTGCCTGGAGTGGCTTCTTAGCCTCTACTTCTCACGGTCCAAGTGATCACAACCATCTCTTCTAGGGTTAGGATTCGATCTAGGGCAAGGGAGAAAGGAAGAAGAAAGAAAAGAGAAGAAGAAAGTATAAAATAAAGAATGAAAGTGTAGAGAGAGAAAATACTATATATATATATATATATATAGGGAGAGAAAGATGGTTTAGCCATGGGTTCAACCAAGATGAACCAAACTAGGTGTCCAGTCTACATGCGGGTCCTAAATCAGGTCTATGGCAATGCCAATGGGTATTCTACTGGTCTCGGATAGTCTCTCCAAACAACAAGAAAAAATATAAATGACAGTAACCATCATGCAATTACAGAGAAATACAATATCAGAAAAATTAAATTCTAAAAATTTAAGAAATACCAAATCGAGAATGTAGAAGCATGGAAAATGTGCATCCATGCGCCCGACGTCCATTCGCCCCAAAATAAAACTCAACAGATGTTAGACCGTATAGATACCATGCTACCCAGAAAAGGAACACCCATGCGGCCCGAACGAGCATCCTGACAATTGGCTACATGTTGACCTAACATGACGTCCTGACAACAAAGATGACACCTGACACAGAATTCTATCAAAAAGGATTTTTCTGATCGCCTCGAAGAATGACAACACACTAAGAGGCATAAGTCCCAAGGATAGTACAGAGCTACGTGGACAACACGACAAAAAGATCCCATGCGGCTCTGGCCCATGCGTCATAGACTCCTTGTAGTCCATGCGTCTCTGGCCCATGCGTCCTAGACTCCATGCGTCTCATGTGACTCTGACCCATGCGTTCCAGACTCTATATGGTCCAAGCGTCTCTGGCCCCGTGCATTCCAGACTCAGTACATCCAGTGCATCTTTGGGCACATGTGTCCCAAATTCCACATCGACTAAGTCTTGTTGTTACAACTGAGTGATTCTCTCCAACCAAATAGAGACCACATGTCCGTTTGACCAAGTTGCACCTACAATAGTTGAGAACCGCCCAGATACTAAGCAAATAATAAAATATCAACAAATGTCCATATGGCAGCAGAGCCTAAATTTTTGTGCATAGCAGTAGAACCCTTCCGTTAAGAGAGAATACGTGGCAAACCCCGTCATCCATGCGCCCAAAAGCCATCTGGCCACAAATATGACTATAAATAGTAGGGTACTAGACCCGAACGAGAGGCTGGCTGGATATCTGCAGATTTATACTCGAACAAGAGAGAAGCGCTTCTGCATCGGATTGTCTACGGAGTAAAGAGAGTTGCTACACTCCTAACCCTCCATTTTTATCCCCCAAAAAATAACTTTGTACTTAGATTATCTTCTAGGACTTCTCTGTACTTTTTCTTAGTTTGTTAATCAAATCCAGTTCTTCCAGTTCTTTTTTTGATTTAAATAGCAAACACGATGGCGACTCTACCTGGGACATCCTTCTCCAATGTTGAGAAGTCGGTAAAATAATTCGATGGGCCAAGCTCGGCTCGACGCAAAAGATGTTGGTGGTCTGCTTCGACCAGCAAGCTTTCGGGGACATGCTCTCCGAGGAAAGTGTTAATCCTTCGCCAATGATAGCCAAGCCCAAAAAGACCCGAAGAATATAGGTGGCCAAGGCTCCTACGCACCACCCAGTTGTGGAGCAGACACTTCCAGCCTCTTACTCTATTTCTAATGACGGTCATCGGACGAACACCCAGAACGTCCACGTCTATGCTGCATATCGGGCTGACGCAGAAACTGTTCAGCACCTAGACTTTAGCAGAAAAATATACTACGATGCCAAACATTCTGGTGCTGAGGCAGCTTCTATACGGCCAAAGAGGAGGCCGCATAAGACTGTCCTTACGGCATTAACTCATAGCCGTAGACAGACGACCGCAATCGGCCCTAATAGCAACAAAATCTCGATTTTTGACCGTATCTCATACATCGCAGATCCTATGTGACCCAGTGAGAATGGTGAAAACCCAAATCTGGACTCTTCATTCTACGTGCCTGTGGTTGCTAATCTAAAGAAGTCCAGGGAAGTGCGAGCCCGTCAAGCTTAAGCAATTACTCATACGATCGACCGCCAACAGGCATCACTAACTATTACGCGAGCCTCTAACGAAAAGTTGTACAGGACTGACCCATGTGTCCAGCCCACAGGGACCAATGGACAGGGTCAGTCTCAAAAGTCTTCCACCAGTACCTCGGGGCAAGTTCGTGTATGAACCCCAGGCTAGAGAGCAAATACAGCACCTGCGCATCCGTGTGCCCGGGATACCCGAGCTCATAAAGAGGATGCAAAGGTAAAACACCATTTGCATAATTTGCATGATATGATTACTCATAAGCCCAAAGCAAGGGAAACAACTATGGCATGCGATATGCCCTCTCCAAGGCACTGCTATGCCAGCAGCATTATCAACTGCTGCTGCAATAAAGTGACAGAACCCACAGACAGGCAGTCGGCCTTCCAGCGACTGTACCAGAAAATATCTACCCGACAACAACCTGAAGATTAGGTGGAACTACCAGAGGAGGAGGAGTTGTCCTTCGCCTCATGCTACTAAACTGGAAAGCTTTCCGCCACCAAGGAAAGAAAGAAGTCAATACCTCCAGTTCGATGCTCTCTACCACTGCATCACGAAGGCGACTACTCGGAGGGCTGATAACGGCACCTATGGAAGGCATCTTCCAAGGCACCATATCAAGGAAGAAGCTGTCAGCCCCTGGGGGTAGCCCAAGCTGGGGGTAGTGTCCCCTGGACGTACGCGACAACCCGACGTTCCGAGGAGACAACGATTCCTAAGGAACGGACTTCGAGATCCCGAGGGGTAGCTACTCCCACTAAAATGACACAATCTTCTATGCTGGGGGTAGTATCTCCTCCAAATATGAGGAGGACACGACATCTCCCGCCCTCCTTGGAGACTACTCACTACAAGGGTATGAGACAGGGAGCACGACATCTACTGCCCCGTCCGTTTCTTCTCGTGTGACGATGATGTACATGGCTGGAGACGACCATAAGACCCCCAATGAACGACAGTGCCTCAAGGTTCTCAAGGCCATAATATACACAATGAGTGTATCAATGCAAGCTCTCCCAGACGATGCTAGAATTCAAGGAGAACATGGCCTCCCAGCCAGCTAGGGCCTCTGGGCAAGCAAACTTGGACCCCGCGACCAACGGGGATTTAAACACGATCGTTCCACCCATGGGTGGTGATCCTCACCTACCTGGCTCGTCTGCACCTTCTGCAGGAGATAAAGCTAAGAAAGCAAGAAGGGAGGTCCGAGAACTTCGCTCTCATTTAGATTCTATGAGCAATTAGTACTCACTCTGTGATCTTGGGGTGCGGCTACTATACCCGATAAAAAAGCAGAATGTACCATATCTGCCCAAGTACAAGCTCTTTAACATAAACACATTTGACGAAAAGTCTTTCCCTGGCCGTTTCATGAGCTACTTCGAGATTACAACGGGACACTTATCCCGCAGCGACGCTATCCTTATCAGGCTCTTCGTCGGGTCATTGGTGGAGGTAGCTTTCGATTAATTCTGCAGTCTCGAAGATAACTGTATCTTATCATTCGATGACCTTAAGCGTCTATTCCTTATCAAATTCTATGAGGCAGGAAATTATATGACGATGTTTTCTCTGATGGACGTCGCCCAGGGTAAGAAGAAACTGATACGAAACTATATCGAGCGGTTCCGAAAGGCCACGCTAAAGTTGCCTCCTGGCAATATCGAGGCCATCCTAATGAAGATGTGCCAGAAAATATGCTTTGGCAGTCAGCCTCTGGATGGGTGAGAACCAGTTCAAAGACTGGATAACATTCATTATAAGTGTTGTCAACGTTGAGAAGAAGCTCAAGGATGCTCGACACTTAGGAATCCATATCCCTACTGCTGAGGAAAATGGATAGAGTCCTAGCAACAGCAACAACAACAATAATGGCGACAATAGAAGCCGCGATGGAAAGGGAAAATAGGCTATGGTCGCTACCTTGACCAAGAAGCCTGAGCAAAAGTCGGCAGAGCCTCCAAAACCAAAGGAGACTTACTCTTTCGAAGATGTTGATGTCAAATCCATCTTTGATATAATAATGCAGTGAGGCAAAATCTGGCTCCCCGATGTCAGACGTCAGCCTGAGGCATCAAAAAATACCAACCCAAAGTTTTATCACTTCCACCGCTACGTCCATCACCCGACGCAGGAGTTCTATACCCCAAAGTCATATATCCAACGTCTGATAGATACCAAGGCTCTTTTCCTGGAATTCGATGACATGACGGTCGTCGCGAACATGGTGTCCCTCCAATTCGGTAACTTTCCACCGACGAAAGCCCAAGACGGAGTAGTCCCTGTCCCTAAGGCGACTATAAAAGTTGTCAACCTTCCACCAGCTTGAGACCAGACGGACAGGCTAATTCCTCTTACCACACCACATGGGGAGGTCATGTGGGTCCATCCCGTCCTTGTGCCAGACTTGACGCAGCCGACGACATCCTCCACTGCCAAGCCCAAAGGCAGGAAATCTAAGTCCTGTTACACAGTTTTCTCCTCGGCCGAAGAACTGGCAGCAAGTGCAACAAGGCCAGGCGCAATAAACTAACCAATGCACGGAGATACGCCATGGTGTTTGTGTCTACCACCACTGGTCCTGGGCCATCTCAGCCCCCACTGGTGGATAAGTCTAAACAGAAGAAGATGCACTTTGATAAACCATTGTGTAGGTATGCACCACAAGGGCTGGAAAGGCCCTATAACTTCGATATTTTAGCACAATTAGCCAACACTCTGGCAAAATTGTCGCTATTTGAGCTCTTGTGGCTCTCTAAAGACACTCGATCGGCCCTGAGTGAGGCACTGCAGAATGCCAATATCTACCTAGCATAAGTCAAGCTACCAACCGAAGATCCTACTGCTTTTTCATATTACAACAACGCCATGGATGCGATACCCAACATCACCTTCTCGCAGCAGGATATGTTACTTAAGAATAATAGGCACGATTGGCCCCTGTATAGTTGGCCCATCCGGTCTCAGTCAACTTGATTTTGATAGTTAACTAAATCATGCATTGATATGTCGCGATCTGAAGCCTCAACATAGCTATTATATGTCGTCTGTATTGCGTCTATTCAAATATAATCTATTATTTATTTGAGTCTAGGATTGATATAAGCTGAGTCACACTGATAAATCAAAGTATCTATACCCAGATACCTAGTCCACTCAAATAGACCAAAGAACCTATCCACCAAATTAGGCCACATTCATTAACAAAGTCTACCATACTTAGAAATCAAACTCGGGCCAAACTCATGTCGAACTCGGACTGAACTCGGTTACCCTTTTGGTATAAAATCAACCAGTTTAATTAGCTCATGATTTCTTGGCCCAATGGTTAAAAATTTAAATTAAACCCCATCTGAATTCTGGCCGAATTCTGTTTGCCTACACACTATAAATAGGATTAGAATTCTATATTCCTACTCACTCAACGATTCTTAATCTTTTATCATATTGTGAGCAAACATCTAAGCCTTAACTTTTTCATCTCCAAGAGAAACTCCCTAGCCTTCCTAGTGCCAAGTGCAATGTCGGTCTAGAAGTCTTCAGAGTTGTAAATAGCTTGGTTCCATCAGTTACTCTCTTTCTCTCTCTAGCTGTGAAGTTACGAGACTTCTGATCAAACCTCATAGTGTAAAGATGTGGTAAGCCTTCGGATCAAAGCTTGTGATTCACTATTTATGATTATAGTGGATAAAACTCCGAGCTTGAGTTCTCGGGACTGGACTAGTCCTCTCAGAGGGAAATCAGTATACATCTTGGTGTTTTTATTTAATTTCTCTCTCTAATTTACTGCTTTACTTTACTATCTTTATATACAATATTAGTTAGCAACTGCCTTCATTCTGATAATCTTTAATTGGGTAGATTATTCTGCTGCACTCTATTCACCCTCCTAGAGTTGCTTTATGGTCCTTCAATTGGTAACAAAGAAAGTTCTCTTGATATTTGGCTTAACATCCTAAGAGACTTATGACAACTGTTAGATCTATCCATACCAACAATGGTAAAGTTACTTAATTTTGACCTTTGATGGTACTAACTATACATACTGGAAGATACGTATGAGCTTCTACGTAAAGTTACTTGATTTTGACCTTTGGGCTGTAGTAGTAAAATGATACAAGAAGCCACCTAGAATAGTCATAGATGGTAATATTGTAGAGAAATTTTATGATAAGTACACAGACACCAAAAAATATAAGCTAGTCTTGATGCTAAAGCTATTAACGCTCTATTTTATGTTGTAGACATAATTGAATTTAATAGGGTCTCCACTTGCGAAACTTTGCAGAAAGTATGAAAACTTATTAAGGTCACTCATGAAGGAACCTCCCAAGTGAAGGAATAAAAAATAAGTCATCTAACACAAGAGTATGAAGCATTCAAAATAAAGCAAAATAAGACAATCACTCAAATATTCACGAGATTCCTCGACATCGTCAACCCTCTATTATCACTTGGCAAGGAGTACAGCAATCATGAGAAGATTCGCAAGGTACTCGGGGGACTCACCAAGAATTGAAATCCCAAGGCCGCTGCAATCATAGAAGGGAATGATCTTACCATGATGACCCTCGAGACACTCATGGGCAAGTTTATGACTCACGAGCCGAATCTCAAGGAATTTGAAGAACCCACTCCCAAGGAGAAGATGATTGCTCTTAAGGCACATCACAAAAAGGTCACCAACTATAACTTCGACGACAATGAGCTCAAGATGAGAAAGTTTCCCTGACCACTAGAAACTTCAAAAAATTTCTAAACCTTGAGAGATCAAAGAAGAAGGAGCCAACTGACAACAGTGATGAAGAGCCTATATGCTATAACTGTAAGAAGACAGGGCATATAAAGAAAGATTGTCCAATCCTAAGAAAAAAATTGCCACAATCACTCATCCAGAAGAACATCATCACAAAAATATACAAACACTAGTATTTGGCATGAAAGTGAAGCTAGTGAATCTGAAGAAGAGAATCCTTGAGAAGCAGCAAACCTATGCTTCATGGCATTAGCTGATCAGGTAACGGATAAAAACTCTTATGATGATTTTACTTTTGATGAACTAGGTAATTCTTTTAGTGATCTGCTTGATGATTTTAGGAAACTTAGAAATATGTACAAGCATGCTAAGAAAGATGTTCAAGAATGTCAGACTGAAATAGAGAGACTAATATCTCTACTAAGTGAAGTAAAGGATACCTCTAACGACTCAGACAAGAATTCTAGACTTAAGCCTAACCTCCACGAGACACTTTTCAGTCTTGACAAGAGCTCTCAGGAGAACACTAAACTTTAGGAAGAATTCAAATCTGAAAAGAAAAAGTATTCCATTGATGCACGTAGAATATATACTCTCACTGCTAAATATGATAAAGTATATGCTACCTCTAAAAAATTAGAGATTAGATTGGGTAAACAGGTCGAACAAACCTTCACCCAACCTAACACGAGATACGTAGCATGACAAAAGAACACTCACAGCTATGCTCCTACCTACATGCATAACAGTTCATGCAATCATATATTTAGAACACATCATACACATAGAACCAAACATAATCATGCATTATATTATAAATATCTACGAAGACCACAAAGAAATATCCCACACAATCATGCATTTTATCCACATAGACGACAAAGAACTGCTTCACACAATCATATCTATCATGTTGTACCAAGCACCAATCACACAGCTATATGTCACTATTGTAGTAAAAAATGACATATATCTAGATTTTGTAGAACAAAAAAGTTAGTAGATATGAATGTTTATGTATGGGTACCAAAAACTAACACAGCAGGACCCTCAAAGAAATAGGTACCAAGGGTTACATCTATAACTCATTTTGTAGGTGGACCAACCCTCTCATGCTAGAAGCAAGTGGATACTCGATAGTGGTTGCTTACGATATATGACTGGTGATGCTAACCTATTTACAACGCTATCGATGAAGAAAGAAGGTTATGTCTCCTTCAGCAATAATCGCAGAGGATATATTATTGGTAATGGTAATATATGTGTTTCTCCCTATCCTGTCATTAAAGGCATTTGTCTAGTAACTTGTCCAGTAACAGAATTAAAACATAATGTACTCAGCATCAGTCATCTAGATGACCATAGTTATGGTATTAACTTCATTAAAAACAAATGTTTTATTTATAAAACATCCACTGGTAAGGTTATGTTTGAAGGGATCAGGTAAGACAATATATATATTTTCTATCTTGCAAAAGACTATCTACCTATTCTTCAAAAACTCCAACTTGAAGAACTTGTTATGACCCGTACAAATATTTACACCAATGCTATTCAAATGTTCTATTATAACTTAACATATAAACATGATACTATTTCATCTAGAGTTCGAGGCATTCCAATTGAATTCGATGCGGACGACTTGGGTAAAATCCTACGCATTCCCGCTGATGGACAAACCTTAGTCAACATCACGCAAGTTCAGTTAAACCCTGGCTTAACTCTTGACTCTTTTGAAAATATCCTTTACCACCCTCTTGAATGTCCACCTGGAAAATTTTATACTAGATACTTGAATAGTCACTTCTTTGAAATGCATCGTATTATCTTTTTAACTTTTCTACCTAAGAAGACTTACATTGATGATGTCTCTTATCTAGAAATGTCAGCTTTATATTACTTGCATTTCGACATTAACTTCAATATTTCCCCAACCATCTTATCTCAAATGGTTCAATATCACAAGAAATGACGTCCACTACTATATGCCATGTACTTTCCAACCATTTTCAGCTATTGCAACATACCATTGGATACTTGTCCAAATCTTGAGGAACCTTTATACCTTAATAGAATTCGAAGAATTGAGCCAACTATGCTTCTACCTTATAACTCTTCATCAAACTCCAATACTCATTCTGTTGATTTCGTCCCTCGTGTTGATGAACAACCACAAACCTTAGAGTCTATTTTCAATCTGTTGCGTGATCACTTCCATAAAGAAGATATACATAATCGGGCTATTGATCATCGCCAAACTCTTAAGACTCAGGCTCTTGGCAACACTTTGATAGACATCCAGTACACCCTATCGAAGCACCCAGTCGAATATTTTTTGATTCTCCGGAATCTAAATCAACAAGGATTTCGTATTGATCACCCCTATGTTCAGCGACATTTGGATCCAGCTGATGTCTTCTTTGATCCAAATAGAATAATTGAACCTGATGATGAAGATGAAGAAAATGACAACTAGTTACTCAATGGATTTGAATGTTTAAAAAGTTTACTTTTAGATGCTCTACTATGATGTTTTCACTTCACATCTGCTTTTATATGTTTTCTTTTCAAATAAATAAAGTTTAAAGCAATTTTTATTTGTCATTATATATTATCCTGTATACACTTTACTCTATTATTTTTTTTCTTGTCATCTCACCGATTTCAGGGAAGCATGCCATTTCGATCAAATAACAACAAGAGAGAAAGACGTATATTATACTAGCATAAAAGATGATACTTGACATATGTTGCCTTCAGCATATCAACCGCTCCACAGTTATGGGGGATCCTTGCATATCAAAGACTTGCAGTATCATTCAAAGTTTGTCAATTATCAAAATGAGAGAGATTGTTGGCCCATCCAATCTCAGTCAACTTAATTTTGATAGTTAACTAAACCATGCATTGATATATTATGATCTGAAGCCTCAATACTGTTATTATATGTCGTATGTATTACGTTTATTCAAATATAATCTTTTATTTATTTGAGTCTATAATTGATGTAAGCTGAGTCGCACTGGCAAATCAAAGTACCTATACCCAGATACCTACTCCACTCAAATAAACCAAAGAATCTATCCACCAAATTAGGCCACATTCATTAACAAAGTCTACCATACTTAGAAACTGAACTCGGGCCGAACTAATGCCGAACTCGGACTGAACTCGGTTACCCTTTTGGTATGAAATCAACCAGTTCAATTAGCTCCTGATTTCTTGGCCCAACTGTTGGAAATTTGAATTAAATTCCAATTGAATTATGGCCGAATTCTGTTTGCCTACACACTATAAATAGGATTAAAATTCTATATTCCTACTCACTCAACAATTCTTAATCTTCTATCATATTGTGAGCAAACATCTAAGCCTTAACTTTTCCATCTCTAAGAGCAACTCCCTAGCCTTCCTAGTGCCAAGTGCAGTCTCAGTCTAGAAGTCTTCAGAGTTGTAAAGAGCTTGGTTCCATCAGTTACTCTCTCTCTCTCTAGCTGTGAAGTTACGAGACTTCAGATCAAACCTCGTGGTGGAAAGAAGTGGCCAGACCTCGGATCAAAGCTTATGATTCACTATTGGTGATTATAGTAGATAAAACTCTGAGCTTGAGTTCTCGAGACTGAACTAGTCCTCTCAGAGGGAAACTAATATATATCTTGGTGTTTGCGTTTGCTTTCTCTCTCTACTTTACTGCTTTACTTTATTGTCTTTATATACACTATTAGTTAGCAACTGCCTTTATTCTGATAATCTTTAATTGGGTAGATTATTCCGCTGTACTCTATTTACCCCCCCTATAGTTGCTTTATGGTCCTTCATGTACTACACAAGATATATTAGCGATATCAAGGTGGACCGAATGTATATTGACCCAGGATCGTCGATCAGCCTCATCCCGATAAGTTTGCTTCAGACCTTGGGGATCCTAATGAATCGTCTGGCGGCCACCAATACTGCTATCAGTGCCTTCAACAAGGGAATGAGCTACCCTTTGGGTAAAATTGCCTAAAATGCTAGATCGGTGACTTAAAAATAGAAGTCACCTTCTATGTCATAGACGTAGATACGTCCTATAATATCTTGTTGGGACGTCTGTGGATACATGAACACAGGATCGTGTTATCCACCCTCCACCGGTGCCTAAAATATATAGACGAACACGGTTTCGTCAAAACAGAGTTCGCTGATGTTGAACCGTTTAAGGGTATCAAGATTTACTACTCTGACTCGATCTCCTACAAGAAAGCCCACCAAGATGAAGGCGGCAATACGGTCAAAGATAAAGCCGAGGCCACAACAGCTCCCGAGGATCCTATGAGAATCTGTCTCAAGGCTCGCACTCCCGATGCGGCCGCACCCCTCATCGTCAGATCACGCGGGAAGGTACCTGAACCTCCGTTACCTTCAGCATCATCAGAACCAATGTTCATTCGCCTTCGTAGGCCGAATAGACCACCAAAAGAAGATTTTGCTCTATCTATGCCTTTCAAACCTATGGTTGTTCGCCTTCATAGGCCGAGTCGACCACCAAAGGAGGACCCGACCGCGACTGCAGCTTCCGGACCTTTGGTGGTAAAATTACACCAAAAACCACCAAAGCCTTCGCTTGCGCTGGGGGTTGCCGAGGAGAAGATGAGCTGGAGGAGTATATATCCGCCAATGTCAATATCCCTTCCCCTGACGATGTAATCCCTCCAGAAAAGATACCTTATTTTCTTAATAAAGGGCTATCTTTGAACTACTCAGAGAGTATGCATAAAAGTAAACTATACTCCTTGGAGCACGTTATTTGCATACACAAGTGATCACTACCTATGCCATTTACCGGCTTCTCTCTAGTCAGGGTTCTTATTTCTCAGTCCCACCCAGGAAGAGGGGAGATAAGCCTATCATCTTTGGTAGAGTGGAATGCCTCCGGTCCTTCATCCCAAAAGAAGAAGAACCAGAATCTGAGGTAGGCAGAATGCCACTCTACCGATATATTTCACAAGCCCTACATCTTATCCAAATGATGGGATACAACCTGAAGGTCACTGAGGGATTGAACTACGGTAAAGGCCGAAGGTTACCTTTACGACTTTCTTCCCCTACGGGCAAGCCTGAGGATTACTATCATAAGACTAAGCATGGCTTAGGATATGTAATGCCTCCTACAACCCCCGAGGACTCAGATAAAGAAGACGAAGAGCGCTCACTCTTCAGAATCTTCAGCCTGGAACTCCGACATCCATGTAGCCAAAAATCTGTGCGGCTACAAATATGACTATAAATAGTAGGGTACCAGACCCGAACGAGAGGCTGGCTATCTGCGGATTTACACTCGAGCAAGAGAGAATAGCTACTACATCGGATCATCTACAGAGTAAAGAGAGTTTCTACACTCCTAACCCTCCATTGTCACCCCCCCCCAGAAAACAACTTTGTACTTAGATTGTCTTCTAGGACTTCTCTATATTTTTTCTTAGTTTGTTAATCAAATCCAGTTCTTCTAGTTCTCTTTTTTATTTAAATGGCAAATATGAAAACATATTTGACAGTTTTGTACGTGAATCAAGAAAAAAAACCTTTAATCTAATCTAGTAAATAAAAGAAGAAGGTGGATACAACTTAAAGGTTAGAGCGTGTCCAACCCTATTATTTTGTCTTAGTCCTGAGGTAGATCAATATATGGAGAAACTGAGATCAGGAACAAAGATACAAGCGTGACTTTGTACTCTGATCTTTGTATGATCCAACAGTTATAGTCGAGATCAGAGATTCACACAAGAGTTTCTCTCTGATTACCTCGATTCCAACAAAGAATAATTATATATTTTCCGATTACAACTTACAGTAAATCAGATTACAATGATATTAATATAAACTTTATTCTTCTTTGCAAACGCAGTTGCAATTGACATAGAGCGAGCAATAACTAAGTAGATAAGAAGTAGAAGAAGAAGAAGAAGAAGAAGAAGAAGAAGAAGAAGAAGACATGAACAATCTCTTGCTGGGGTGATAAGGATCACCGTTACTCAAAGCAAGGTTTGCCCTTATACGATCTGCTCTCAGAAACCAACAAGTTCACGTAGAACTTCTAGAACGCTCGTCGTCACCTCTGTCCTAACTCGGAACCACTCGTTGACTCTAAAGGTAGCTGCATGATGAACCTTTCTCTATCTTTCTATTACGAAGTAAGTCCACAATGGAGGGCACAAATAAAGTATTTATAGAGTTGGGATAAAATCCTAACCCTAATCCTGGCCGCCAATAAATTAATAAAATATAGGAATAAATTAAATTTAAATCCCCCAAAAAAGGATATGAATAATTGACTCAATCTTTCCATAACTGTTTAAATCTCGTAATCAACATTATCCTACGCTTACGGTGCTTCCTGCGCACCCACGTAGAACACCCTATATAGAGTACCATACGCATGCCATGGGCAGAACTCGTGCGCTGAGCCGCGCTCAAAACTGTACGCAGAGACGTGTGTAAGAACTCATGCGAAAATGAGCGCACGAGTACAACAAATGTGTACAAGCACCATACGACAATGTTGACATGATAAGTGCAAAGTACGCCAACAAAGTGCCACTTTGTGTCCTGGAGCCCGAGCCCGAGCCCGAGTCTGAGTTTGAGTTGTAAAGCCCCTTTGGGGCTTAGCTCCTAAGAGAATTTTCTCAAAAGAGTGAAATAAAATCACAAATGCTTTCTTGAGGAGTTTAATCTTAATCCTATTAGAAAAATATCCCACATGGTATCCACTTGGGCCACCACCTCATGTGAATCTCTTAACACCTATATGGTATTATATTGAGATACCCACTTGCAGTGTTTTTCAATGTTGGACTATCTTTCTAGCCTTGAGAGAAGAAATCCTCTCTCAAGTAAGAAAAAACTCCAACAATCTCCCACATATCCTAATATACGGGTTAAGCATTCCCCACAGTGATTGTCCAACATGCATTAGGATAGATGTCACTTACTACTTGAATCTTCCCGCATGGTTCAAATAACAGTATGATACAAGAATGGACTAAGCCTTAAATTATGTATCATAGCGGTAATTCTTTCTACTCACATAATAACATCAGCTGTGCATCTGGTCGCACGTTAAAGACCCTGTCCTGACATGGTCTCGGTGTATGTATCGTGGGTGTCTATAATTTTAACTCAAGAGATAGCCTGTATCTCTTTTTATATACTTAGGTGAGTTCTTTCTAGAGAGTTTAAAATTTCCAGCATGAAGCCTTGTACTTTCTTGCGGTGCTACGTTTCTATGACATAGCCCAAAGTCGAGGTCCACAATCTTTTGGTGGTGTCATACCACTGTGGCATGAGGTTACAAGCCACTTTCTAGTGTTGACTATCCACCATGAAGCCTTGTGCTAATTTATGGTGCTCCGCCGTTATGACATGGCCCGAAGTCGAGGTTAACAATCTCTTGGTGGTGTCGTGCCACTATAGCATAAGGTCACCGGCCTCTTTGTAGTACTATGCTACGACTCTCCATTTATTTGGCATTAGGCTACCTGCCTATATGCGGTGCTACTATCGCTATGACATGGCCCTAGGTCGAGGCTCTTACCTCATCGTGGTGTCATTCCACTGTAGCACGGGGGTTACCATCCCCTTTGTGGTGTCGAGCCAGCCGTACTTTCTGTAAAGCACGTCGGACATTCAAAATTCCTGAGAAATCACTAAGGTCCATAGCCATCCTCTCCCAGGGCTTGTTCTATTCAAAGAACAAATAGTAGACAACAATATTCTGGGTTCGTATTCCCTCAATGTCTCAAAGGACTACCCACTGTACCTGATATTCTCCCAATCAATGTTCATCCTTTGAACCAAAAGTTAGATGCCTAGTAGATTTCTCTTTAAACTAATATCATAAAACTTTATGCTAGAATTATAAAGACACAATATCAGAATGTCTTCAAGCCAATTTTTCTTGCTGTGTCCTTGACCAGCTGGCGCTTGAGACCTTTGGTGAAAGGATCTGCTAGATTCTCCTAGCTTCAGACATCAATCATAGTAATGACTCCAGTCTTGATAAGATCATTCACTAATTTGTGCCAAAGCCGCATAGTACTCCTCTTAATATTGAAAAGATCATTTGATGCCACCGCTGTAGTTGTCTGGTTGTCGCAGTAAATCGGTACCACCGAAATCTACACACAAACCAGTGGAAGATCATACATGAGCTTTCGAAGCCATTATATTTCATCTACTACAAACTCAAGTGCATAGAACTCAGATTTTATGGAGGAATGAGAAAGCATTGTCTGCTTCTTCGACTTCTACGATATAACAACTCCACCTATGGAGAAGTAGTATCCTCCTGTGCACCTTTCACTCTCTACTTTTGAGCATCAACTTGCATCACTGAAGACTTCTACTACTGTCGGGTAACCTCTATAGTGCATTGCATACTTTTGAGTCCACTTAAGATATCTCATCACTCTTTTCATAGATTTTTTGTGCCCAACACCTGGATTGCTCATGAACTGACTCAGCATCCCCACAACAAAATCTATGTCAGGCCTTGTGGAAGTTATTGCATATATCAAACTCCTAATAACGCTTGAGTACTCCAACTGTCTGACACTTTTCCTTGGATTAGGCTTCACCTTCTTATCAAACCTATATAGAGTATCGATTCTTGGAAGATCCTGATATCCATAGCGTATGAGCTTCTTCTCAATATAATGAGATTGTGACAGCACTACTCCAGTGTATGTCTGGATGATCTTTATCCTTTGGATAACATCAACATCTCCCAAGCCTTCATACTGAACTTGGACGAGAGAAGCGTCTTTGTCTCAGTGACATATACTAAATCAGTACCCAGGATAAGCATGTCGTCCACATAAAGACAAATTATGACTCCTCTTCCACCAGCAAACTCTGTGTAAACACACTTATCTATCTCGCTGACCCTGTAGCCATTTGATCTAATGATTTTATCAAACTTCTCAAGCTATATCTTGACAGCTTGCTTCAGACCGTATAATAGTTTTACCAACTTACAGACTTTATTTTCAAGGCCCTTGACGACAAATTCTTTTGTCTGTTATATGCAAATCTTTTTGGTCAACTCTCCATTAAGGAATATTATTTTAATATCCATCTGATGTATCACTAGCTTATGAATTGCACTTAGAGTAATCAACATCCTGATGGTTGTCATCCGCACTATTGGGGCATATGTGTCAAAGTAGTCGATCTTCTGCTTCTGAAAAAATTCCTTCGCTACCAGTCTTGCCTTGAACTTGTCAACAGTTTTGTCGGCCTTCATCTTCTTATTGAAGATCCATTTACAGCCGATGGGCATTGCTCCTTCAGGAAGATCAACCAACACCCAAGTATTGTTGGAGGTTATAGAATAAAACTCATCGTTGACAACCTCCTTCCAGAAGACCGCATCTCTGGTTTTCGTCACCTTATCATATGTAAGTGGATCTTCTTTCACATGATAGGTGACAAAATTATCTTTGAAGTCCTTCTACCTCCTCACTCGCTTAGTCATCGGTTTTGTGAGTTCAGGTTTGAACGTTGTCTCTTCAACTACAACTTCTTCCTGAACTATATTTTCATTGGAAGCGTCAGCTTCCTTTGCACCCATACTATTCTCCATAATGTTCGCAAGAACAATATTTTTGTGCCTTACAAATTTGCCTTCAAAGAATTCTATATTATGAGTTTCGATGATATAATTAGATTAAACATCAAGGAACCTCCAAGTGTCACTTTTTTTAGCATATCCTAATAATATCGTCTTCAAATTATTCTGAATCACCAAGTCTGGAATCTTCACATGCGCCAGACACCCCACGCTCGAATGATATTCAAGTTGGGTCTAACCATGAACAAGAGTTCATGAGAAGTAACATCGGAAGTTGCATACGACACTCTATTGAGGATAAAAGTTGCCGTAAGCGCATCTTCACCACAAAAGCAGTTTGGAAGTCCTGCACTCAAGAACATTGAGTTCATTATCTCTATCAACGTCCTGTTCTTCCTTTTTGCAACTCCATTTGATTGAGGAGAATACGTAGCAGTTGTCTTATTGACAATTCTATCTTCTCTACAGAACGATGCAAATTTAAGAGACCTATAGTCTCTGCCTCGATAACTTCTGAGTTTCTTGAGTTGATGTCTATTATGTCGCTCGGCTTCAGCCTTGAAGTTCTTGAACTTCTCAAATGCTTCATCCTTCGACTTGATAATATAGACGAACGCGTACTTTGAGAAGTCATCAATGAATATGATAAAATACTTTATCCCGGCCTTTGTGGAGAATTGTTTGAAGTTAAAGATATCTGAGTGCACAAACTCTAGAAGATCTGTTCTTTAGTTTATCCGTTTAAATAATTTTTTGGTAATCTTTGTATGCGCACAACTTCACACTGCTCTACCTTCTTACCCCCATATTTGGAGATAAGTCTTAGACTAGATATCTTGTTAATCCTTTTATAATGCACATGTCCTAGTCTATTATGCCATAACTCAAAAGGATAACCAGAAGAAGAGATTGCATTGACATTTTTAGTCTGAGTTACAAGAAGAAGCTTGAACATCCCTTCGGTACAAAATACTTTTCTAAAGTATGTTCCTTTATAGGACATAACCATCTGACCAGCATTAATGTCCATCCTCATGCCTGCGTTACATATAGCAGACTTCGTGAGATCAGGTTCTTGGCAATTTCTGGTACGTGCTTCACATCTTGAAGCGTCAATGACTTTCCTGAAGTCAGATTCAGTACTACAGTCCTGGTCCCAATTAAGTACTTCAACTTGTGCCCTTTTTACCACCAAGACCTTCTCAGATGTAGGCTACTACACTCTCGTCATGAGGTAAAAAATTCTATCCTTGAGCAAACATGGCAGGATGCACTATTTTCCACCCACCAGTCAATATCGACAACAGTTAAGATTACCTGCGCAATCATAGCAACCCTATTAGGCTCACCTTGCTTAGTCTGTTTGGGTTTGGATCTGCAGTCATTCTTGTAGTGGCCCTTCTTGCCAATGTTGAAGTAAGTCACATCAGACTTGAGCTTTCGCTTAAACGAAGCCAACTTTACCTTCAGATGGTTGAAGTACTTCTTCTTGAAGTAAGAAGTCTTCTGCTTCCTTTTGGAGTCTCCAACATACACCAAGTTGGCCTTGGCCATCTGTTTGGACAGTATGTCCACCTTGAGTTGAGCCCTCAACTTGTCTTTAACATGGATTTGGTGTAGTAGGCTCTCAAGATCGACCTCCATCTTCTTTCGGTGCATGTCCACAATAAATCTACTCCACCCAGGCGGGAGCCTGGCAACAATATCCCCCATAATGAGTTTGTCTACTATGGGCATGTCATTATCCTCAAGTTCTTGATGTAACTTGAGAAATTTCTTGACTTGAGGCAACATCGTCTTGTCATCCTCAAATCGTATCTTATAGAACTTTTTTGTGACAAGAATCTTGGATCTGTTCTCATCAGCCTTGTAGTGTCTATCAAGAGACTTATAGACGTCCTTTGCATAGACCGCCTTGCTCTATGACTCCTCCATTAAATCATCCATAGAGTTCAAAATTAGTAGTTTGCAGTGGATGTTGTATCTCCTCTACTTCGTCTGCAAAGTACTGGCCCAGTAATACTTTGAGCATCATCCGGATTAGTAGGCTCATGTTCTGTCAACACGTAATCAACGTTCATGAGTTAAAAATTGAGATTGACCATCCTCTTCAAGATATTGAAGTGCACTCCGTCAAACTTCTCAAGTTTGTTAAAACTTATATCGAGAAGACTTGCATGATTGTTCTCCATCTTACTCGGATCTTGTTTTGAGATTACTATTCCCGAGGTTATAAATATATGGAGAAATTGATATCAGGAACAGAGATACAAGCGCGACTTTATAGTACGGTCTCTGTATGATCCAATAGTTATAGTCAAGATCAGAGATTCACACAAGAGTTTCTCTCTTATTACCTTGATTCCAACGAAGAACAATTATATATTTCCTGATTACAACTTACAATAGACTAGATTACACTGATACAAATATAAACTTCGTTCTTTCTTGCAAACACAGTTGCAATTGAGATAGAACGACCAACAACTAAGTAAAAGAGTAGTAGAAGAAGAAGACATGAACAATCTCTTGCTTGGGTGATGATGATCACTGTTGCTCAAAAGCAAGATTCGCCCTCATACGGTCTGCTCCAAAGAACCAAGAAGTTCACGTAGAACTTCTGGAACTGTCACGCCCCAGTCCTAAAATACCTAGGGACCGACGCGTGATAATGGCCAGCAGTACGCACCGATGGACAAACCCAATTTAATCGATCCATCAGGACGTACTTAAGCTGTAGTACAACAATAAGGGTCTAGATATACTAATCTCATCCACAGAAATGAATACAACAACATCAGAATCATAAAGCAAGATCAATCTCAATAAAATATATACTCGGGAAATAACCCGATAATGAGTCTGATACATCTGTCAAGATACAAGAATAAAGATAACCTCAGCAAATACCGAGTATGGAACAATATATACTCAGAAGATACCCTCAGGGATCACTCGTCTACTGGGTCTTGTACTGCTCCAGTGCCTGCTCCTGATAATGCTCCTGCTAATGCTCCTGTCCTGTATACCTCTGGTCGATCTCGTCTGCTACTCCTGGGGACATAATCCGGATCCAGGTCCTCAGGGGACATAGCAAGGTATACAGTAACTCAAGCCAACATAAATGTAGTAAAATAGTGAATGAAATAAACAGGGTAAATATGTATCCATCTGTGTGAAATGCAAGTGAGAGCATCACTAGAACTCAGGCTGAAACTACTACAAGCTCTGTGTCGGGGAGCTGGTAGTAGTGATATCATGTGGTCGTCTAGCTCAGAGAAAGACTGAGACGCCGGCATAATATAGTCAACCTGTAGCCTGTGTGTCTCAAATAAATGAAGCAATAGGGGAAATATATAACCAACTAAGTGATATGCAAGATGAGAGCAGCACTAGAACTCAGGCTGAAACCACTACAAGCTCTGTGTCGGGAAGCCGGTAGCAGTGATATCATGTGATCGTCTAGCTCAGAGAAAGACTGAGACGCCGGCAGCTGTCTAGCTCAGAGAAAGACTGAGACGCTGTCATAATATATAATCAACCTATAGCCTGTGTGTCTCTCCCCACCCAATGTAATCATACGTCTCATGTCCACGATGTCTCATGTCCATGCCACGCAAAATCATATCTAATGCAGCAAGTCATATAATGCCTATAAATATAATGTCTATGTCATAAACCTGTATCCTATACAAAATTATCATGAATATCTCAGGAAGATTCTGTCTCATGAATAGTGTCAAGTGTCATGGGTTATGATGTACTTGATAAGACAAGTACGAGGATGTAAAGGGGTCACGAATGTCCATCTCTAGATGACATTACACAACACCGCGTACGGTGTTGGCACCCGACTATTAATCGGACGCTAAGTAAGTCACACGGTCCTAGGTCAAGCATGCACAACAATATATATATATATATAAGTTAAGAAAATAAGTAACAAGAACTGCAATGTTGGCAAGGTACACTTGCCTGGGGTTCTGACTCCAACTGTAGCTCTGACCTCAGTGGGAACTGCAGGTACTACTCCGGTTGCTGAAATAAATATCACCATCAGATTCAGAAAATATTAAATAGCTAGAAACGCCTGTCCTTGAGTCCAATTTGGACACAAGGGCAAAAATGATATTTCCGGGTCAAAGCGGGGTCACATGTGGGCCACTTTGCACCAAAAAATGTGTCAGGGTCAAAGGTCTCCAAATTCGTCAAACTTAGTGTCAACAAGTCAGAAACGTTGATACGAACCCAACGGAACTTTCAGAATTGGATTCCGATGAGCCGATCACAAAATCGCTCGTCAAGTGGAGCCTGTGGGGCCCACGATACGCAATTTTGTCAACGTTCTCAGAATCAAACCAAACTTGGGTCACAGGACCAGCGTATTGCTACGAGTCCGATGGCACAAGTTTTGTCTCGATCCGACATGTGTACACAAAGTTACAGCGTATTCCAGAATAGGCGGATACGGGGTGTTGTCGGCGGATACGCGTTGATTCCGGTGTGCACGCACATCCAAATCAACTTCTGCGAAATCCCGCACGTCCGTATCAACGACGTGCACGTTTTGGTAAAGACCGCGTGCGACCAAGTCGTTCCGTTTGGCGGGGCGCCCTCAGTTCCGGGGTAAAACAGGGCGTTGGTTTTCCTGTTTTTAGATCGCGGTTTGCGATCACCACAGGACGCGACGCACCGAGCGGGTTACACGGGCTTCGAGAGGGTTACACAGTCTACGCATCACAACTGATGGAACAGAAAATGGGGCAACGAGGAGAGAGAAAACGCTACCTGAACAGGGCTCCGTGAAATCTGAATTTCTTGTGTCTGCGTCGTGTTTCATGTCCTGTCTTGAGTTGCTGTGTCCGGTCTACACAGGATCCGTGTTCGGGCTAGGGCTGTGTCCGGGATGCTGTGTGGACTCGCCGGCGGAGGGCTGCTCGGCCTA
The DNA here is from genome assembly GCA_036927795.1 of Iris macrosiphon. Lineage (NCBI taxonomy): Eukaryota > Viridiplantae > Streptophyta > Magnoliopsida > Asparagales > Iridaceae > Iris > Iris macrosiphon. The sequence goes on along the minus strand of JAYESA010000015.1, from coordinate 112,061,336 downwards.
GGGCTGCTGGGTTGGTGGTCTACGCCGGCGTGTCGAGTGGCTGGGCGGAGAGGAGCGGAGGTCGGCTGCGGCGGGCCGTGGGTCGTCGTAGAGGTCGGCTCAGGGAAGAGGGTGACTGCAGTCGGGGTCGTCGGCTGGCTTGGGGGTCAGAGAAGAGAGGTGGGAGGAGGTCGACAGGACTGGGTTAAGTCAGTCGGCTAGGGCACGGGCTAGGGTGGAGCGTAGGAAGGAGATGGTCGGGAGAGATGGAGGTTCGAGTCGACGGCGGATAGAACAGGGCGGTGGTCGAGGCTTTAGGTGGCGGTGCTGGGCTGGGCTTTAGGGAGGCTGGAGGGTTCGTCGAGGTCGGGGGCAGGCTGAGCGGTGGCGGAAGGTGTAGTCGGGCGGTGGTCGAGGAAGAGGAGGTCGGGGAGAGTCGAGCGGGGCTGGGCGCTGCGAGTCGGGAAGGGAGTCGATGGACTAGGCGTTAGGGTTCTGGGGGAGGGCAGTGACCGGAGCGGCTCTGGGCGGCGGAGAAGATAGCTAGGATTTCGGCCGGCGGAGGGGGTTTTCCGAGGGATTTATAGGTGATCGGAACAGTGTTCTGATTTAGATTAGGATTAGGGTTCAGTCAGGGTTTCGGGTCCGCGGGTCGGGTCGGGTTTTGGGCCCGGATCCGACCCAATAAAGAATTGGGTTTGGGTTTGCTAGACCGGTCGGTCCGGTTTGGTTTAGTTCGGTTTATTTGAAATAAACCCAGTTTATTTCTAGGTTTAAATTGGTTTATTTGATAAATAGTTTTTTAGGGCTTTAAAATGTTTCCGGAGTCCAATAAATTCGCAGAAAATTACCCTATGTCCGGTTTTCCATTTTACACCATAAAATATTATTTCTATAATATTTTAATATTAATTAATAGAAATTAAAAATCATTTAATCACAAATACCTTAGTTTTAATTCCCAAAAATTACAGAAAAATTTGGGGAAAATTATTTTTAAAAATTTTGAAAAATCAGGGGGCTTACAATCTACCCAACTTATAAAAATTTCGTCCTCGAAATTAAACTAGGGTGGGGTCTAAATAATTCCTCTCAAGTGAACATTGCGGTCTCTACCCAACTTAGAATTTACCCATACATCATCTAAGGCTATCTAAGAAAGCTATGGCCCAAATTATTTAATCATGCTATTGAATCCTCAAAGTTTTTAACACCAAACATATCATCTATGATATGCCCTTGGTTACAAAATAATCATCAATCCATAGGGTACCTCTACTACTATCCGTGTATCAACTTATGCTAGGCACGAGGTTTCGTCTTTCCGAAATTAGGGAAGACGGAAAACAATAATAAAGAGTTCAATGGGAGGTAATAGATTAGAAGTATGGGGATCAAGGTGCTTAAAGAATTTAATAGGAATTGTCAAAGCAGTTGTGGATTAAAATCCTATTTTGGTATTCCTTTGTTCGCATGCTCGTATTAGTACAATTATGTAACCGATACGAGATGTCAGACATGTCTAGGGTAAGTATATTCGTCTACTACATATCTCAATCCACGTAAAGTAGTATTACGAAGGGCGAATCAAGCGCACTATGGTTGATCAGACCGTAATACACTGATTCTGAATTGTATTATTGTGGGCCTCCCCAATAATACATATGTCATGAACAAGCTCGATAAAGAATAAGCTTGTAAAACTAGGCTATAGAATAGCAGCATAAGTCAGTACAACAAATTTAAGTACGCTAGATGATGATGAAAGGAGGTACAAATTATTCAAGTTCACAAAACAAAAACAAACAAGCAACCATAATAATAACAGACTCTACAATCTCTACAGTTATCACACAACCTCCTTGTCTAAGTCGCTAGTCGACCAAATAGGGGCAAGGACCTCTAAATTCTACAGTCTGAATAAACACTATCGTCTTATGGAAGTCAACAGTTGTGTCATCCTAGTTCACTTCATCAATGGGTCAAATAGGGCTAAGTGGTACTATGTTGTGAGGCATACTACCCAACTTAAAACAATAAACTAATACTGAAATTGTTTTAAGGATACCGTGGAAACTCTTTTTAAGGTCTACGAGAAGGGGTCTTGGTACCTATTAGGGCATCCTCTTATATTACATAGGTCATGGTTGTCTTAAGCCTTAGTCTTAGGGCTTATAGGACAAGTGTCGATAGTGAGGATAGAAGAGTTACTGGCCGTCAAGGGGAAGGGATCTAACTTGTATCGAGGTGGGGGTACTAATTACGTGACTTAAAGCTAAGGGGTAATCATTAGGTCATAATCTACAATAATAACTTAAATTGTCAAGTTCTAATTACCAATCACATAGTAAAAATTTAGAGTAACAACCAAAATAAACAATAAGAGGCGCATAGGAATCAAGGCAGGATGCAAGTCAAGAAATTAATTCGAATCCGATATAGATGCCAAGAACGATTCAAGCAAGTGGATGAGATCCTAAAAACTTATCATATTCTTATTGCAGGCTTGCTCGGTCCCTAAGTTAAAACTGAACAATTTAGTCGTTGACCTGCATGGGCCACCACAAAAACCATGTCACGCCCTAGTCCCAAAATACCGAGGGACCGGACGCGTGATAATGGCCAGCCGTACGCACCGATGGACAAACCCAATTTAATCGATCCATCAGGGCGTACTTAAGCTGTAGTACAACAATAAGGGTCTAGATATACTAATCTCATCCACAGAAATGAATACAACAACATCAGAATCATAAAGTAAGATCAATCTCAATAAAATATACACTCGGGAAATAATCCGATAATGAGTCTGATATATCTGTCAAGATACAAGAATAAAGATTACCTCAGCAAATACAGAGTATGGAACAGTATATACTCAGAAGATACCCTCAGGGATCACTCGTCTACTGGGTCTGGTACTGCTCCAGTGCCTGCTCCTGATAATGCTCCTGCTAATGCTCCTGTCCTGTATACCTCTGGTCGATCTCGTCTGCTACTCCTGGGGACATAATCCGGATCCAGGTCCTCATGGGACATAGCAAGGTACAAAGTAACTCAAGCCAACATAAATGCAGTAAAATAGTGAATGAAATAAACAGGATAAATATGTATCCATCTGTGTGAAATGCAAGTGAGAGCATCACTAGAACTCAGGCTAAAACTACTACAAGCTCTATGTCGGGGAGCCGGTAGTAGTGATATCATACGGTCGTCTAGCTCAGAGAAAGACTGAGACGCCGGCATAATATAGTCAACCTGTAGCCTGTGTGTCTCAAATAAATGAAGCAATAGGGGAAATATATAACCAACTAAGTGATATGCAAGATGAGAGCAGCACTAGAACTCAGGCTGAAACCACTACAAGCTCTGTGTCGGGAAGCCGGTAGCAGTGATATCATGTGATCGTCTAGCTCAGAGAAAGACTGAGACGCCGGCAGCTGTCTAGCTCAGAGAAAGACTGAGACGCTGTCATAATATATAATCAACCTATAGCCTGTGTGTCTCTCCCCACCCAATGTAATCATACGTCTCATGTCCACGATGTCTCATGTCCATGCCACGCAAAATCATATCTAATGCAGCAAGTCATATAATGCCTATAAATATAATGTCTATGTCATAAACCTGTATCCTATACAGAATCACCATGAATATCTCAGGAAGATTCTGTCTCATGAATAGTGCCAAGTATCATGGGTTATGATGTACTTGATAAGACAAGTACGAGGATGTAAAGGGGTCACGAATGCCCATCTCTAGATGACATTACACAACACCGCGTACGATGTTGGCACCCGACTATTAATCGGATGCTAAGTAAGTCACACGGTCCTAGGTCAAGCATGCACAATAATATATATATACAAGTCAAGGAAATAAGTAACAAGAACTGCAATGTTGGCAAGGTACACTTGCCTGGGGTTCTGACTCCAACTGTAGCTCTGACCTCAGTGGGAACTGCAGGTACTACTCCGGTTGCTGAAATAAATATCACCATCAGATTCAGAAAATATTAAATAGCTAGAAATGCCTGTCCTTGAGTCCAAATTGGACACAGGGGCAAAAATGATATTTTCGGGTCAAAGCGGGGTCCACATGTTGGCCACTTTACACCGAAAAACGTATCAGGGTCAAAGGTCTCCAAATTTGTCAAACTTAGTGTCAATAAGTCAGGAACGTTGATACAAACCCAACGAAACTTCCAGAATTGGATTCCGATGAGTCGATCACAAAATCGCCCGTCAAGTGGAGCCTGTGGGGCCCACGATACGCGATTTTGTCAACGTTCTCAGAATCGAACCAAACTTGGGTCACAGGACCAGCGTATTGCTACGAGTCCGATGGCGTAAGTTTTGTCTCGATCCGACATGTGTACACAAAGTTACAGCACGTTCCAGAATAGGCGGATACGGGGTGTTGTCGGCAGATACGCGTTGATTTCGGTGTGCACGCACATCCAAATCAACTTCTGCGAAATCCCGCACGTCTGTATCAACGACGCGCACGTTTTGGTAAAGACCGCGTGCGACCAAGTCGTCCCGTTTGGCGGGGCGCCCTCAGTTCCGGGGTGAAACAGGGCGTTGGTTTTCCTGTTTTTCGATCGCGGTTTGCGATCATCACAGGACGCGACGTACCGAGCGGGTTACACGGGATTCGAGAGGGTTACACAGTCTACGCGTCACAACTGACAGAACGAAAAATGGGGCAACAAGGAGAGAGGAAACGCTACCTGAACAGGGCTCCGTGAAATCTGAATTTCTTGTGTCCGCGTCGTGTTTCGTGTCCTGTCTTGAGTTGATGTGTCCGGTCTACACAGGATCCGTGTCCGGGCTAGGGCTGTGTCCGGGATGCTGGGTGGACTCGCCGGCGGAGGGCGGCTCGGCCTAGGGCTGCTGGGTTGGTGGTCGACGCCGGCGTGTCGAGTGGCTGGGCGGAGAGGAGCGGAGGTCGGCTGCGGCGGGCCGTGGGTCGTCGTAGAGGTCGTCTCAGGGAAGAGGGTGACTGCAGTCGGGGTCGTCGGCTGGCTTGGGGGTCGGGGGAGAGCGGTGGGAGGAGGTCGACAGGACTGGGTTGAGTCAGTCGGCTAGGGCACGGGCTAGGGTGGAGCGTAGGGCGAAGATGGTCGGGAGAGATGGGGGTTCGAGTCGGCGGCGGATAGAACTGGGCGGTGGTTGAGGCTTTGGGTGGCGGTGCTGGGCTGGGCTTTAGGGAGGCTGGAGGGTTCGTCGAGGTCGGGGGCGGGATGAGCGGTGGCAGAAGGTGTAGTCGGGCGGTGGTCGAGGAAGAGGAGGTCGGGGAGAGTCGAGCGGGGCTGGGCGCTGCGAGTCGGGGAGGGAGTCGAGGGACTAGGCGTTAGGGTTCCGGGGGAGGGCAGCGACCGGAGCGGCTCTGGGCGGCGGAGAAGATAGCTAGGGTTTCGGCCGGCGGAAGGGGTTTTCCGAGGGATTTATAGGTGACCGGAAGAGTGTTCCGATTTAGATTAGGATTAGGGTTCAGTCAGGGTTTCGGGTCCGCGGGTCGGGTCGGGTTTTGGGCCCGGATCCGACCCAATAAAGAATTGGGTTTGGGTTTGCTAGACCGGTCGGTCCGGTTTGGTTTAGTTCGGTTTATTTGAAATAAACCCGGTTTATTTCTAGGTTTAAATTGGTTTATTTTATAAATAGTTTTTTAGGGCTTTAAAATGTTTCCGGAGTCCAATAAATTCGCAGAAAATTACCCTATGTCCGGTTTTCCATTTTACACCATAAAATATTATTTCTATAATATTTTAATATTAATTAACAGCAATTAAAAATCATTTAATCACAAATACCTTAGTTTTAATTCCCGAAAATTACAGAAAATATGGGAAAAATCATTTTTAATTTTTTTAAAAAATCAGGGTCTTACTGGAACGGTCGTTGTCACCTCTGCCCTGACTCAGAACCACTCGTGGACTCTAATGGCAGTCGCTGGATGAACCTCTCTCTATCTCTCTATCTCTCTATTACGAAGTAAGTCCACAATGGAGGCACAAAGATATTATTTATAGAGTTGGGATGAAACCCTAACCCTAATCATGGCAGCCAAAAAAATAAGGAAATATATAAATGAATTAAATTCAAATCCCATAAAAAAAGGATCTGAATAATTAACTCAATCTTTCCATAATTGTTTAAATCCTGCAATCATTGTTATCATGCGCGTATGGTGCTCCTTGTGCACCCGCGCAGAACACCCTGCACAAAACCCACACACAGAGATGCTCGCTGAGGTGTGCACAGAGACGCGCTCAGAACCGTGCGCAGGTACAAGCGACATGCTGGCATGCTAAGTGCAAAGTGCGCCAACAAAGTATAATTTGCGTCCGAGTTCGAGTCGCTAAGTCTCTTTGGGGCTTAGATCCTAAGATTTTTTTTTCCCAAAAGTGATAAAAAGCATAAATACATCATTGAGGAGTTTAACCTTAATTCTACTATGAAAATATCTCATATGGTTACCACTTGGACCACCACCCATGTGCATCTCTCAATACCCATATGGTATTATATTGAGATACCCTCTTGAATTTTTTTTCAATGTGGGACTATCTTTCTAGCCTTGAGAGAAGAAACCCTCAAGTAAGAAAAAACTCCAACATTTTACAATGTATTATGATTCCTATGTGGCATGAGACACAAAACGATATCTTTTCTAGATAGAAAAATTATATTCACAAAAAAAATAAAAGAATGAAGTAGAATTTTTTTTCTCAAATGCAAAAGTGTTTAGATGCTTATTTTTTCTAACCTCCTCTTCTTCCTTTTTTTTAAAAATATTTTTATTCATAATCGAAGACTTGCAGGGTCGGGTCGGGTCGGGTCGGAGGGTTGGGTTGTGCTATCCGGAGCTGTAATTTTGGTTGCCCCTCGACTCTTATTATGAGTCGGTCCTGGGGAGTTACCCGTAATCCCAACTTGGTGGGACCACGCTGAGCCTGACGAGTTGTCCTATAAGAGGGAAGTTGTCCAAGATCGAAGTCTTGTCCGACTTACCTCAGGGCCGGCCCTGATAATATGGAGGTAAAGATATTGTCAAATGTATTGTCTAAATCTAAACAACCAATTTTACAATGTCTTTTATAACTTTTGTTACGTTAGTTTTACAGTAATTTTTACAATTTATTTGACAATTACATTAGAGAATAATTTTTAAATAAAATTTTGTCATTCCTATGTGGCGACAAATATTTTTTTTTTTTAAAGTCACAATAAAGTTGAAGATCCTCTTATATCGATTGGGTTGTCCAAAACTTAGAGCCATAGAAAGGACCTGGTAATAACACAACCATTTGACCCGCTCAAGATCTCATTTCTTTGCTGTCTCAAAATATATTTCTTGTTCTTGATCAACCTCGACAGTTAATTCCACCTTGTCCATGTCTAGCTCAACTACTCGAATCTTTTCTTGCCACATTTATGTTAACATCGCATGCCAGTGTGTGTCGCCTGCAACTAACTACAACTGCCAATTCTCTATTGGTTCTAAGAATCCTGAGCAGGCAGCAGGTCTCATTCATTCATTCTTAACTTATTTATACTAATTACTTCTAAATTTTAGACTTACTATACGAAATATTCATATTTTTAAAATAATTACACTAATCACTTCTATGTTTTATGTTTATTACATAGGGTACTCATACTTTAAGATAAAAATAAAAAATTATAACACTAACTAACTCTATTTTTATTTTATTTTCTAAAGGGAGGGGTAGTCAGTGTAATTAGTTTAAAAGTAGAGGTACCCCGTATGATAAGTCCAAAACTTAAGAATAGTTAGTGTAAATAATCCTTCATTATTTTATTCATTCATTCATCACAATAGTATAATATGCTTTACTTTACAAATATAATATATACCGAACTTGAATGACTCTTGTGGTTACCGAGAAGAGGTATAAGATCCCGACTGGGTGACAGAAGATCAGTGGATCGAAGTCACAGGGACGTATTATTTCTTCCATTTAAAAATGGTAAAAGAATGAACCCAAAAGACATGCAATCCAGCAAAAATTTCGAACATTACGTCAGCCGTGCGTTATACCAGAATTTATATATATATATATATAATATATATATACTTTCCCAACCAACGCACGCGACTTGCTTCAAACCGTCACGCCAACTGCAATATCCGTTGGTCTGCATTGTCAAGGCCACAGCTGGAATGGATTAGTAGCTTAATCTTGTCCAAGATGCATACATTATAATATTACTTACATAAATAATAACTTATAAAATATATAACCCACACATGCACAAAGATGTCATTAAGCATGCTTGCATGATTCTCATGTATTTTTTTTTCTAAATAATCCGAGTCCCCTAAAGCTAAAACCTCCTGCCACTTGTATCCTTGTTGAGAACTTGAAAAATGACTATGTCAAAAATTAGGAAACACTATATATGATCTTGATAGCTAATGTGTCATGATAATTATACGATAACTGATATTGCTGCTCATGAACGGGGCGCCGGAGTATATATTTGATAAAGGAAAATAAGCAACAATTAAGGTGGACATCACAATGACCCGATATTTCGTACAAAATGTAATGCCGCAAGCGACTGGTAATTCATGTGGGCTGGGATGGACATGATAAGAAATAAGTGGGGTCAACTGAACCGTCCAGTGAACGAATTTTCTTCTTTCTTCTTCTTCTTCTTCTTTTTCTCTAATTTCTCTTCCCCCTTAAAACCATTTCTCTCAAAATTAAAAATTCACATGTGAGCTTTAATTAATTTCAGTCAACCCACTCCCAACTCACTCCTACTCCCATTTCCAGCTCACAAGCAAAGCAACCCCTCACCAGTACACTCCTTCCATCACACCTAATTCCCTCACCAAAAATACAACACTTTGGTAGTGTTACAGAGAGAAGATGACCCTATGGAGAAGAATATAAAAAAAAAGGTTAATTGTTAGTGTTGTTTCTTTTGGACTAAGTAAAATATAGTCCCACATTGACTACACCACCAAGTAGATATCTTAATATAATATTTTGTATGAGTTGATGTGTGCATATGGGGTGTGGTGAGGCACATGGGTGCCATGAGGGGATATTTTTCTAAGAAGAAAAATGATTAACTCCTTCATGAAAGCATTTATGTTTTTTGTAATGTTCTTGGAATTATTTTCATAGGAGCTAAGTCCCAAAGCAACTCGGACTTGGAGCTTTGTTGGCGCACTTGCTGTCAGCATTTGCGCAGGTGCTTGTGCGCATTTGATGCGCTCATGTGGTCGCATGGGCAGGTCGCATGCGCTGCCGCTTGCGTTGCCGCATGCGCTGCTGCTGCAGAGTGGGTTGAGCGGTTATCGAAAGATGTGGTCAGTTATTTAGATTCATTTTTTTGGAATTTGAAATTAATTCGTGCCTTTATTTTAGGTGTTCGTGGCTAACTAGTTGCTATCTTTCCGTAACTGATGGACGGCTAGGGTTTTCACTCTCTCTCTCTATAAATACTCTCTTTGTGCCTCTTTGTGAACTTAATTCGAAAAAGAGGAGACAAAGAGAGTTGCTGCTGGAGTCTAGGGAGATAGTGCGAGTCCAGACAGAGGTGACAACGAGCGTTCCAGAAGTTCTTCGTAAACTTGCTGGTTCCTGGAAGCAGATCGTGTAGGGGAGAATCTTGCTTTGAGCAATAGTGATCTTTATCACTCCAGCAAGTAAAGCCTCTTCTTCTTCTTCTTCTTTCTTCTTCTTCTTCTGTGAGTTGTAACTCTGTTCTGTCCGTCTGCAACTACGATTGCAAGGAAGAACAAGAGATTCATTTTCTGATTATTGTTTTTGGACAAGTTATAATCGTGATCCTTTTATATATAGTTCTTCGTAGAGATCGAGAATAGTCAGAGAGGGAAATTTTGTGTGAACCTCTGATCTCGACCACGTGGTTTTTCATATTTGGTTTAGCCTCGGGAATAACAATCTCAAAGCAAGATCCGAGAAAGATGGAGAACAACCGTGCAAAAAAATTTGACACAAGTTTTAACAAACTTGAGAAGTTTGACGGGGATCATTAAAACGCTTGTAAGAGGAAAGTCTGCCTCAATCTTCAACTCTCAGAGGTGGACTACGTTCTGACAGAACCAGAGCCGGTTGTTCCAAACGGTGATGATGCTACTGTTCAGACAATTGCTAATGCAACTGCTAAGCAGAACAAGTGTAGAAGAGACAACAACCTTTGCAAGCTACTGATTTTGAACTCCATGGATTATACTCTCGCGGAGTTATACAGCAAGACGGACCATGCTAAGGTCGTCTAGGAGTCTCTAGACAAGCATTACAAGGCGGATGAGAACCGCAACAAGATTTATGTGATTGAAAAGGTCTGGAACATACGATTTGAGGACGACAAGACTATGTTGCCTCAAGTCAAGGAGTTTCTCAAGTTACGTCAAAAACATCAGGATGATGTCATGCCCTTAATCGACACTTTTGTCGTAGGGGGTATTGTGGCCAAGCTTCTGCCAGTAAGGAGTAATTTTATCTCGGACATGCACCGAAAGAAGATGCAAGCTAACCTTGATCAACTAATGCACAACATCCATGTTGAAGACGAGTTGAGAGCTCAAAACAAAGTGGACACGTTGTCCAAGCAGTTCAAAAAAGCCAACTTGGTGCATGCGAACGACCCCAAGGGAAAGCATAAGATTTCTCACTACAAGAAGAATAACTTCAACCATCTCAAGGTGAAGTCGACTTTGTTCAAGTCGAAGCCAAAGTCCAAGTCAGATGTGAGTTGCTTTAACTGTGGCAAGGAGGGCCACTATCGGAGAGACTGTAGATCCAAGCCCAAACAAACAGAGCAAGGTGAGCCGAACAAGGTTGCTATGATTGCACAGGTTATGACGGCTTATGTTGATACTGACTGGTGGGTGGACACTGGCGCATCCTGCCATGTTTGCTCGAAGAAGGAGTTATTTACCATCTACAAGACTACATCTGAGAAATTTATGGTGGCAAACCAGGCACAAGATGAAGTACTTGGGACCGGAATGGTGGTACTATAAATCTGACTTCGGAGAAGTCACTGATGCTTCAGGATGTGAAGCACGTACCAGTAATAGCTAAGAATCTGGTCCGAAAAGCTCCTCTGTAACGCAGGCTTAAGGATGGACATCAATGCTAGACAGATGGTGATGTCATAGAAAGGAACATACTTCGAAAAAGTATTTTGTATCGAAGGAATGTTCAAACTTTAGCTTGTAACTCCTGTAAACAACATTAATGCACTATCTTCTTTTGGTTACTCTCTTTAGTTATGGCATAACAGACTAGTATATGATAAATAAGATGTCTAGGCTAGGACTTATCTCCAAATATGGGGGTAAGAAGGTGGAGAAGTGTGAGGTCTGTGCGCAAACAAAGCTCACAAGAAAATAGTTTAAACTGGTTAACCGAAGTACAGATCTTCTAGAGTTAGTGCACTCAGATATCTGTGACTTTAAATAGTTCTCCACAAAGGCCATGATGAAGTATTTTATTATATTTATCGACGATTACTCGAAGTATGCGTTCGTCTATCTGCTCAAGTCAAAAGATGAAGTGTTCGAGAAGTTCAAGGAGTTCAGGACTGAGGCTGAACGTCAAATATGGCAACAACTCAAGAGACTCAAAAGTGACCGAGACGAAGAGTATAGGTCTATTGAATTCATATCGTTCTACAAAGAACATAAAATTGTCAATGAGACAACTGCTCCGTATTCTCTTCAATCAAATAGAGTAGCTAAAAGAAAGAACATGACGTTGACAGAGATGATGAAATCAATGCTGTTAACTGCAGGTCTTTAAAACTGCTTTTGGGAAGAAGATCCACTTATGGCTACGTTTATTCTGAACAGAGTAACGTACCCAACTTCCTATGTCATTCCTCATGAACTCTGGTTCAAAGTCAGACCCATATTGAATATCATTCAAGTGTGAGGGTACCTGGGGTATGTGAAGTTTTCAGACTTAAAGATTCAGAAGCTGGGTACGAGAACTACAAAAACCACCTTCCTAGGATATGCTGAAAAGAGTGATGCTCGAAGGTTTCTTAATATTAAGTCAAATCATATCATCGAATCTTGCAACATAGAATTCTTTAAAGATAAGTTTGCAAGGTACAAGATCATTGTTATGACAGACATTCCAAAGAATAGTGTGAGTGTACAAGAGGGCAACACTTTCAATAAAGATGTAGTCCAAGAAAAAAATATTATTATAGAGACAACGTTCAAACCAGAACTCGCAGAACCGGTGTCTAAGCGAGTAAGAAGACAGAAGGACTTTAAAGATAATTTTGTCACCTATCATGTGGAAGCAGATCTGCTTACCTATGATGATACGATGAATACCACAGATGCTATCTTCTGGAAGGAGGCTATCAATGATGAGTATGATTCAATAACCATCAACAATACTTGGGTGTTAGTCGATCTACCTGAAGGGGCAAAACCGATCGGATGCAAGTAGATCTTCTAGAAGAAGATGAAGGCCGATAGAACTGTTGACAAGTTCAAGGCAAGACCGGTAGGTAAGGGATTTTCTCAGACACAGGAGATCGACTACTTTGACACATATGCTCCAGTAGCATGGATGATGACCATCAGGATGTTGATTGCTCTAAGTGCAATTCACAAGGTAGTCATTCATCAGATGGATGTTAAGACAATATTACTGAATGAAGAATTGACCGAAGAGATTTAGATGCAATAGCCAGAAGAATTTGTCATCAAAGGGCTTGAAGACAAAGTCTGCAAGTTGGTAAAATTATTATACATTCTGAAGCAAGCTCCTAAGATATGGCACGAGAAGTTTGATAAAGTCATAAGATCAAAATGCTACAAGGTCAGTGAAACGGACAAGTACGTTTATACTAAGTTCGCTAACGAAAGATGAGTCATCATTTGTCTATACGTGGACGATATGCTAATCCTGGGTACGGATCTAGCATGTGTCATTGAGACAAAGAAGTTTCTCTCATCTATGTTCAGTATGAAGGACTTAAGAAAAGCTGATGTTATCCTGGGGATAAAGATCATCTGGATTGACACTGGAGTGGCGCTATCATAGTATCATTATATCGAGAAGATGCTCACACTCTATGGATATCAGGATCTTTCAGGGATCGATACTCCGAACAGGTATGGCGAGAAGCTGAGGCCAAATCCAAGAAAAAGTGTCAGACAGCTGGAGTACTCAAGTGTTACCGGGAGTCTGATGTATGTAACAACTGCCACAAGACCTAAAATATCTTTCGTCGTAGGGATGCTGAGTCAGTTCACAAGCAATCCAGGAGTGGATCACTGGAAAGCTGTGAAGAGAGGGACTAGATATCTCAAGATAAGTTAGAAGTATGCACTACACTACAACGGTTATCCGAAAGTGGTGGAAGGCTTCAGTGATGCAAGTTGATGTTCAGAAGTAGAGAATGAAAGGTCCATAGGAGGATACGTTTTCTCCATATATAGAGCTTCTATATCATGGAAGTCGAAGAAACATACAATACTCTATCATTCCTCGATGGAATCTGAGTTCTATGCATTGGCAGCTGCAGCAGATGAAACAGAGTGGCTTCGGGAGCTCATGTATGATCTTCTAGTTATGGATGCACAGATTTCGGTGGTACCAATTTACTGCGATAACCAAACGACTACAGTGGTAGCACTTTTCAATGGAAAGAAGAGGACTGTGCGACTGAGGTATATGAAAGTGAATGATCTTAACAAGACCGGAGTTATTGTCGTGATTAATGTTTGGAGCCAGGAAAATCTGGCCGATCCGTTCACCAAAGGTCTTAAGCGCCAATTGGTCGAGGATATAAAAATCAAGATGGGCTTGAAAACATTTTTATATTATATTTTTTGTAATCCTACCATTTAGTTTTATGTTATTAGTTCAAAGAAAAATCTACTAGACTTCTAGCTATTGGTTTAAGGGAGGATCATTGACTGGAAGAATATCATGAATAGTGGATAGTCATTTGAGACATTGAGGGATTACGGACCCAGAACCACTGTTGTCTATAAATTATTCTTTTGTGTAGAATAAGTCCTGTGAGAGGATGGCTTAGAAGTCTTAATAAGTTTTCAGGCATTTTGAATGTCTGGTGTGCTTAACAGAAAAAATGGTAGCACAACACTACAAAGGAGCATAAGTTCTCTATGCTACAGTGGATGACACCACCAAAAGGTCCCTCGGTAAGGATAATGCCTCGGATTCGTGAGCTATGTCACAGCGGCGTAGCACCACATATAGGCAGGTAGCCTAATGTTGTATAATGAAGAGTGTAGGCAGCACTACAAAGAGGCTGATATCCGCATATTATAGTGGTGTGACACCACAGAGGTAAAAGATTTAAATCCTTGGCTACGTGAGCCATGTCACAGCAGCGTAACACCGCAAGGAAGCGCTAGGCTTCATGCTGGATGGTTTGGCATTACAAAGAGGCTCGGACCTCATTCTACAATGGCATGACACCACAATGAGTTGTAACCTCGGCTCTGGGCCATGTCATAGCGGAGTAGCACCGTAAGGAAGCTCGAGGCTTCATGCCAAGGACTCTTTAAAAGAACTCACCTAGAGTGTATGGAAAGAGATATAGGCCATCTCTTGAGAAAAAAACTTGTTGACGTCCAAAATACATACACCAAAATCAGGCGTGTATAGGGCCTTTAATGTGCAACCGGAAGCACAGCTGATGTCATTGTGTGAGTGGAAAGAATAGAAGCTATGGTGCAGAATTCAAGGATTAGTCCATTCTTGTATCATACTGTTGTTCGACCCATGCAGAAAGATTCAAGTCAAAGCGGCATCTATCCTAATGCATGATGGACAGTCACTTGGGGAACGCTCAACCCATATATATTGAGATATGTAGGGGATTATTGGTGTTGTTTTCTTTAGACTAGTAAAAATAGTCCCACATTGGCTACACCTGTAACACCCCGTTCCGTTCTAGCAGACTGCCGACTCAAACGGTAAAAGTGCAACTGTCCCGACCCGCTTTGCCTCAAACAAGAAGCAAAGGATATCCAGACTTGTCCCTACAGCATTCTAGCTTAGGCTTTCAGAGGCTCGCTTGACGTATCGCTCTACCGAGGTGAATCATCGCTAAGGTGGGTGGCTACGATGAACTTGTCTTTGCTTAGCCAGCACACATAAAATGTGGAATATTTTATGCTAGTCGCTAGGTGATTCACCCCCTACATGCTAATAAGAATCCAATGCACCTAGCTAAGGGAATAATCCTAACTTCTATTGCTTATGCTAGAACATGGAAATTAAAATACTACTTATATTCAGACCCTCGCATGCCAAGTCCCTTACGGTTTCATCTCTCGGCTTACCTTCGGGTATGAGCAAACGTGTTTACTTATGTTCCTTAGAAATGCATGCTTGTCTGCTTGTACGTTGCCTCGACTCAATGCTTGTAACATAGGCTATGCCAACACCTTGTTATACAAAATATTGTTCAGAAGGACTATGCAAAACGAATAAGGCAATGCCTCTTGTCTTGTACTATTATTGCCTCAACAGCATGCCTCTTGTCTTGTACTCTTGTCGCCCCAACCATGTAAATGGGTAACTTACCCAAGACGCCGTTCGATCACGGACAACTTGTGCACAAGGTCGGTCTAGCGGGCGATGTTGGGGCACTGGCATCGCCCCTGTCCGGGCAAGACCTATTATTTTAGTCTCTTATTCTTGGCAGAATGGTTTGTAGTGCCTCTTGTACTTTCGTTGCATACCATTCTCGTCAAAGACTATACCGTCCATTATGGCATACGCCAGTGATCGCCTTGTATTTAACTTGTTGCATGCTTGCTGGTAAAATAAAAGTTAACAAGTCATCCTCGCTTAGCGGCTATCCGCGTGCAAGATATTGTATCGCATGAAATAAATGAACTGAACACCTGAACGATCTTAAAATAAATACTCGTGTTTGCATATGCTATGCCTCTTGAATGTTTATACTTGTCCGTGCTTGAATTTATAATGTTTGCCTTGGACAGGAAAGGCTAAATGGTAAGTCTCGCCGTGTTTTCTCTCATGTCGTACGGCGCACTACCACACGAGTTAGGCTATTCAATGTTTGCATGAAACTGATCCTAAGGCAACTAGAAAGACAACTTAATAGTTGTGCACGGAACCTGTATTACGTGTTTGGTTTTGTCGAGCGGGCGAGTAGCTTTCCCACCAGTGCATTCAATGTACTGATAATCCACCAGTTTGTGTGCAGGGTGCGGGAGAACCTCGTTCGGTGTGGATGCTCCTTCGTGCGTGCTAAGGCGTGAAGATCACTTCGAAGCAGCGGTGCGTCCGGAACAGAAGCACATATACAAGACATAATGTTGTGAACATCGCCTGAACATCGCCTGATCATCGCCTGTACAATCATCCACAATTGTAGCCACTTGGCACGCTTTTACTGTTTCAGAGAGAGAGGCTTGAGCGACTTGTAATCTCGGCTATACGCCGTCTGTAACACAAGTTTATATCAATAAAAAGAGTTGTTTTACTTCAACTTGTGTTTCAATGCTTCCGCTATATTGTCGACTCAGTGAACTTGTTACCGATCGCCTATGCGTTCATGATTCTGCTGCACTCGGACAATCTGTGCGACTCTGTGGTTTAGAATTCTTACCGCCAGCCAAAGAACCATGGCCTTGCACGAGCGTGGATCACGCTCGTGCGGCATCACGCCCGGATGGGTCATAAAGCGATCGTCCCCTGGGAGCGCTGGCGAGGGTGATTCCCGCCTAGCGGGAACGGTCGAAATAGCCTGTGGGAGATCGGGACGTGACAACACCACCAAGTGGGTGTCTTAATATAATACTTTGTTTGAGTTAAGGAGTGCACATGGGGTGTGGTGGGGCACATGGGTGCCATGTAGGGGTATTTTTCTAGGAGATAAAATGTTTAACTCCTTCATGAAAGTATTTATGTTTTTTGTCATGCTCTTGGAATTATTTTCATAGGAACTAAGCCCCAAAGGGGCTTAGCGACTCGGACTCGGACTCGGGCGCAAGAGAGCAAATTGGCACTTTGGTGACGCACTTTGCACTTAGTACGTCAGCATCGGTGCAGGCGCTTGTGCACATTTGATGCGCTCATACGGTCACATGTGAAGCCGCATGCCGCATGGGCGGCCGCATGCACGGTCGCATTGCACGACCGCATTGCCAGGCACCATGTGCGATCGCATGGGTGGCCACATGCACGGTCGTATCGGCAGGCCGCATGGGCAGGCAGCATGGGCTGCCGCATGCGCTGCCGCATGTGTTGCCACATGGGCTGCCGCATGGGCTGCGGATTACGTTGCTGCTGCGGAGTGGATTGAGCGGTTATGGAAAGATATGGTCAGTTATTCAGATCAATTTTTTTTTGGATTTGAAATTAATTCGTGCCTTTATTTTAGGGGTTCGTGGCTAACTGGTTCCTATCTTTCCCTAACTGATGGGCGGGTAGGGTTTCCACGCTCTCTCTATAAATACTCTTTTCGTGCCTCTTTGTGAACTTACTTCGAAAAAGAGGAGACGGAGAGAGTTGTTGATGCCGCCACCATTGGAGTCCAGAAAGATCGTGCGAGTCCAGACAGAGGTGACAGCGAGCGTTCCAAAAGTTCTTCTTGAACCTGGAAGCAGATCGTGTAGGGGCGAATCTTTCTTTGAGCAACGGTAATCTTTATCACCCCAGCAAGCAAAGCCTCTTCTTCTTCTTCTTCTTCTTCTTCTTCTTCTTCTTCTTCTTTTTTCTCCCCTCTTCTGTAAGTTGTAACTCTGTTCTGTCCGTCTGCAACTGCGAATGCAAGGAAGAACAAGAGGTTCCTTTTCTGATTATTGTTTTTGGACAAGTTGTAATACGAATCCTTTTATATATAGTTCTTCGTGGAGATCGAGAATAGTCAGAGAAAAAACTTTTGTGTGAACCTCTAATCTCGACCACGCGGTTTTCCATCTTTGGTTTAGTCTCGGTAATAACACTAATATCGTTGATCCCACAAGCTGGTTGGCATAAAAGCTCTGTGGTTATAGTTAATGCTTGGTTAATCCAAATCCTATCGACTATGACCAAAATAAGGATATTTTTCTGGTTTTGATCCGTATTCCGTATTTATATTCAGAAACAGAATACAAATGCTAATACCTATATCTGCTCATTCTATACTATTTAAATCTACTATGATGTATCCATCTCTTAGCCACTATGTTAATTCAAAGAACTCTTTGTCATAAAAAATTATTCACTATTGGAATACCTCTGATTAACTAACAGAACTAAGTATTTGCCAAGAGATGGAAACTCGTTTTTTAGCACGAAAATGAGAATATAGAGATGACAAGTCACTTAAGGAGCTCCATCACAGTATAGAACATTTTCTGATCCTATCCTTCCACCAAATCAACCAAAATACTCATCCCCTCTCAATACAACAAGAAAAATGCTAAGTTGTCCACAAGGTTGACTCACGGGTTTGAACCGTCCGTCCGCATGACACAATTTCATTGGTCTTTCTATTTGTTTGATCCCATCACCGATTAACTTGCTAATGAAGGTGTGCAGGTCAAATCTGTCGGCCAATTCTGCGGCATCGTCGATACAACAATCACGGCTGGAACACTATACCAGAAGTCAACCTAGCACATGAAGAGGAAAACGAGAAGACTAAGTCCATCTTAAAAGAAAGATAATGGTATCTTTTTCCACAAATTCAGCCTAAAATATTATAATTAACATAATGCACATCTTAGTTAGTGCACAGTATGAGAAACAAATTACTGTAGACATATTATGGGATAAATAGGGACGAGGACGAACACTTGAAAGAATCAAGTAACCTAAAGACTTAATTACAACTTAATACTCTCAACTATCAAAAATGTTCAATTTGACCTTCTCAGTTTTGATCGATGCTAGCTTAATACCCTATCTAAACTAATATTTTTATCTTGATATCCAAAATTTGGTTTATTCCTAAACTACCATCTCCACACCCCTAGACCCCGCCGGTGACTCCCCTATCCCGGCGACCATCCCCCTACCCGCGTCGTGTAACACCCCGTTACGCTCAAGCGGACTGCCATTGCAAATGATAATAGTGCAACTGTCCCGACCCGCTTTGCCTCAAACGAGAAGCAAAGGATATCCAGACTTGGCCCTACAGGAATTCAGCTTAGGCTTTCAGAGGCTCGCTTGACGTATCGCTCTACCGAGGCGAATCATCGCTAAGGTGGGTGGCTACGGTGAACTTGTCTTTGCTTAGCCAGCACACATAAAATCTGGAATGATACATGCTAGTCGCTAGGTGAATCACCCCTGCATGCTAATAAATCCAACGCACCTAGCTAAGGGAATAATCCCAACTTGTATTGCTTATGCTAGAACATGGAAATTGAAATACTGCTTATATTCAGACCCTCGCATGCCAAGTCCCCTAACGATCTAACTCTCGGTTTACCTTCGGGCCCGAGCAAATGTGCTGCTTATGTTTCTTAGAAACGCATGCTTGTCTGCTTGAATGTTGCCTTGTTTTCGTCCAAACCCCGGGAGACTACTAAGTAGTCGTTCCGTGCATGATTGAACCTGCAAGTATCTGGGACCGTTAGGTCACCAGGCAGCCCCGAACCAGGGGAATGCATCAAGGCAAGACTCATTCAGGTATTCGGATCTCTGCAAGTCTCCCTCGAATGGGTTTATATCAGCCCAGGAGACTGTGCACATCCAATGGCTAAGTGAATCCTTGTTCAAGTATCTCGTGTACTCGTGTACTCGTGTTCTCGTGCACTCGTGTTCTCGTGTTCTAGTGCACGCATGTTCTCGTGTTCTCGTGTATCCTGTGATAATTGGAAGACCCCAATTTGCATGTCGCGGACTAGTTCCACGGACGGTCACGGGGGCACTGGGGCCGATCCGGTCCGGATAGAGCTCGTGTGTAGTCATCGTATTCAGGAGAGGATAGCTTGCAATGCATCATGTTCGTGTGCCTCGTGTACTCTCGTAGCATGCTATCCTTGTCCTTGACTACGTCCATAAATGGCTATGCCAGCGACTCTTGTTCATATAGATAAGTCATCCTCGCTTAGCGGCTATCTGCGTGCGAGTTATTGCATCGCATCAAGAAACAACTGAACACTTGAACGATCATGTTATAATGACCCTCGTGTTTGCATATGCTATGCCTCTTGAATGGTTATACTTGCCCGTGCTTAATTTATTAATGTTTGCCTTAGACAGGGAAGGATAATTGGTAAGTGGGTAAGTCTTGCCGTATTTTCTCTCAAGTTGCACGACGCACTGCCACACGAGTTAGGCTATTCAAATATTGCATGAAACTGATCCTAAGGCAACTAGAAAGACAACTTAATAGTTGGTGCACGGAACTTATATTACGTGTTTGGATTTGTCGAGCGGGCGAGTAGCTTCCCCACCAGTGCATTCAATGTACTGATAATCCACCAGTTTGTATGCAGGGTGCGAGAGAACCTCGTTCGGTGTGGATGCTTCCTTAGTGCGTGCTTAGACGTGGATATCACTCTGAAGCAACGACGCGTCCGGTACTGAAGCACATATACAAGACATAATGTTGGAGCGTCGCCTGATCATCGCCTATACAATCAATCCACAATTGTAGCCACTTGGCACGCTTTTACTGTTTCAGAGAGAGAGGCTTGAGCGGCTTGTAATCTCGGCTATACGCCGCCTGTAACACTTGTTCATATCAATAAAAGAGCTTGCTTTACTTCAACTTGTGTTTCAATGCTTCCGCTATATTGTCGACTCAGTGAACTTGTTACCGATCGCCTATGCGTTCATGACTCCGCTGCACTCGGACAATCTGTGCGACTCTGTGGCTTAGAACTCTTACTGCCAGCCAATGAACCACGGGCGTGGCTCACGCTCGTGCGGTATCACGCCCGGATGGGTCAAGCGATCTTTCCGCGGGAGCGCTAGCGAGGGTGATTTCCGCCTAGTGGGAACGGCCGATTTGCCTGCGGAAGATCGGGGCGTGACACGTCGCACGCCTCCCCCCCCCCCTCCGCCCTCATCCGCCTCTGACGGCTGTCGCTGCTGCTGTGCCGTCGGCGCCGGAGAGGGAGGGAGGGGTCGCCGGAGAAGGAGGGGAGTTTGCCGAAGAGGGGAGGGAGTAGAGAAGGACAATTTGATCTTTTTTTTAGGGTACCAAGTTAGCACCTATCAAAGTTGAGAGAATCAAGTTGAACATTTTGGATAGTTGAGGATATCAAATTGTAATTTAGTCTAATCTAAATATGTTGCACGGAGACGGAAAAAAGGTCTCTGTTTCTGTATCAGTCCGTATTCGTATTTTGTGTAACACATATGCTACATATCTAACTATTATGGCCATAGCCGTATCCATATGGTGCTCTTAACCAAAACCTGTCCATATTCATGAAATATAGACTACCAACAATGACAATAACCTAAAGTAAAAAAAACTTGTCTCAATAATTAAAATAACCGTCTCATTGCAAACCTATGCCTAATCTTAGATATGTCAAACATGAAATATATCAACACTTCCGACACAGAGATGGGGCCGGCCCTGGCCCAAGACAGCCAGGACGACCGCCCAGGGACCACGAACTAGAAGGGCCCAAAAAAATATGTTTATATATATATATATATATATATATATATATATATATAGTCCCGAGGCTTAATCAAAGATGGAAGAACCGAAAGTTGTATTCGAGATCAGGAGTTCACACAAAAGTTTTCTCTCTGATGTACATCGATTCCAATGAACAACTATAAAATAATTTTGATTACAACTTGCATACAAGATAACAAAAGAATCGGAAAAAAAATTCTCGTTCTTTCATGCAATCGTAGTTGCAAACAGACAGAACAGAGTTACAACTCGCAGAAGAGAAGAGGGAGAAGATAATAGAACTCTGCTTGTTGGGGTGATGAAGATCACCGTTGCTGAAAGAAAGATTCGTCCCACAAGATCTGCTATCAGGAACCAGCAAGTTCACGTAGAACTTTTGGAACACTCGCTATCACCTCCTGCTTGAACTCGCATGAACTTCCTGGACTTTAATGGCGGCAACAACAACTCTCTTCTTCTCCTCTTTTCTGAAGTAAGTCCTCAAAGAGGCAACGAAGAAAGTATTTATAGAGAGAGGGTGGAAACCTAGCCGCCAATCAGTTACGAAAAGATAAGAAAGATATAAATTCAAATCCCACAAAAAATGGATCTGAATAACTGATCATATCTTTACATAACTGTCAAATCCTACAATCAGTGGGATCATGTGCCAATCATGCTATCTGCACATATGCGCATAGCAGCCTAACCGAACTGCTCCTACGCGCATAAGCTAGTAGCACAACGGACTATGCGCCCACGAGTCCATGCGCGCAGCAGCGCAAAGCCGCACAATGCATGCGCATATGCCCACGTATGTGCCCGCTCATCACACGCTCATGCGCCCACTCAACACCCGCACATGCACCCGCATATGCAATAACGCATGTAACATGTGCATAAAATGAGTGCATGAGCGCATCAAATTGGCACAAGCGCCATGTGCCGATGCTGATATTCTAAGTGCAAAGTGCGCCAACAAAGTACTACTTTGTGCCATTGAGCCTGAGTCTGAGTCGCTAAGTCCCTTTGGGGCTTAGCTCCTATAGAATTAATTCCAAGAGCATGACAAAAAGATAAATGATTTCATGGCAAAGTTAATCATTTTTTCTCCTAATAAAATACCCCTACATGACACCCATATGCCCCACCATACCCCATGTGCACACCTCAACACATACAAAGTATTATATTGAGATACCCACCTGGTGGTGTAGCCAATGTGGGACTATCTTTACTAGTCCAAAGAAAACAACACCAACAATCCCTCACATATCTCAATATATATGGGTTGAGCGTTCCTTACAGTAACTGTCCATCATGCATTATGATAGATGTCACTTCGACTTGAATTTTCCTATATGGGTCGAATAACAGTATGATACAAGAATGGACTAAGCCTTGAATTATGCACCATAGCTGCAATTCTTTCCACTTATACAATGAGATCAGTTGTGCTTTCGGTTGCATATTAAAGGCCCTGTGCATGCCTAGATTCGGTGTATGTATCTTGGGCGTCTACAAGCTTACCCTCAAGAGACGACCTATATCTCTTTCCATACACTCTAGGTGAGTTCTTTTAAAGAGACTTTGACATGAAGCCTTTCGCTTCCTTGCGGTGCTATGTCGCTATGATATGGCCCAAAGTCGAGACTACACCTCATCGTGGTGTCATACCACTGTAGCATGAGGTTCTGCCTCTTTGTAGTGCCATACTACCCAACATGAAGCCTTGTGCTTCCTTTCGGTGTTACGCCATTGTGATGTGGCTCGGTAGTGGAGGCTTTACATTTTTTTACCTCTTGGTAATATCATACCACTGTAACATGAGGTCACCGACCTCTTTGTAGTGCCGCCTAGCACTCTTCATTCTACAATATTAGGCTACCTGCCTATGTATGGTGCTACACCGATGCGACATGGCTCACAAAGCCGAGGCATTACCCTATCAAGAAACCTCATCGTGGTGTCACACCACTGTAGCATGGAGTCCTTACCCTCCTTTGTAGTACTGTGCTACTGTACTTCCTGTAAAATATTCCAGACATTCAAAATGTGTGAGAACTCATTAAGGCGTCTAAGCCATCCTTCCACAGGACTTGTTCTACACAAAGAATGAATAGTAGCCAACAATGGTTCTAGGTCTATAACCCCTCAATGTCTCAAAGGACTACCCATTATTCATGATATTCTCCCAGTCAATGGTCCTTTTTTGAATCAAAAATCTAGACGCCTAGTAGATTTCTCTTTGAACTAATAACATAAAATTTTATGGTAGAATTACAAAGATACAATATCAGAAAGTCTTCAAGCCCATTTTGATTGTTATGTCCTTGACCAGCTGGCGCTTGAGATCTTTGGTGAACGGATCCGCCAGATTCTTCTAGCTCCGAACATCAATCACGATAATGACTCCAATCTTTATCAGATCATTCACTGCCCTGTGCCTCAACAACACAGTTCTCTTCTTACCATTGAAGAGGTCATTTGATGCCACCGCTGCAGTCGCCTGGTTGTCGCAGTAAATTGGTACTGCCAAAATTTACGTACCAACCAATGGAAGATACATGAGCTCCCGAAGCCATTCTGCTTCATCTGTTGCAGTTGTTAGTGCATAGAACTCAGATTACATCGAGGAATAATAGAGCATTGTCCGCTTCTTCGACTTCCACGATATAACAGCTCCACCCATGGAGAAGACATATCCTCGTGTGGACCTTTCGCTCTCTACTTCTAAACACTAGCTTGCATCACTGAAGCCTTCTACTACTGTCGGATAACCGTTGTAGTGCAGTGCATATTTCTGAGTTCTCTTGAGATATCTCATTACTCTCTTCACAACTTTATAGTGCTCCATACCTGGGTTGCTCGTGAACCGACTCAGCATCCCCATGGCGCAAGCATGTTAGGCCTTGTGGCAGTGGTTGCATACATCAAACTCCCAATGACGCTTGAATACTCCAGGTGCTAGTCACTTTTCTTGGATTTGGCTTCAGCTTTTTGTTACACCTATACGAAGTATCGATCCCTGGAAGTTTCTGATATCCATAGCATGTGAGCATCTTCTCAATATAATGAGGCTGTGATAGCGTCACTCCAGTATCCGTACGGATGATCATTATCCACAGGATAACATCAACTTCCTCCAAGTCCTTCATACTGAACTTGGATGAGAGAAACTTCTTTGTCTTAGTGACACATGCTAGATCCGTGCCTAGGATGCATGTCATCCACGTATAGAAAAATGATGACTCTTCTCCCGTCAACAAACTTTGTATAAACATACTTGTCTGTCTCAATGACGATGTAGTTGTTTGATCTTATAACTTTATCAAACTTCTCATGCCACATCTTAGGAGCTTGTTTCAGACCGTATAACGATTTTACCAACTTGCAAACTTTTTCTTTAAGCCCTTTGACGACAAATCCTTCTAGTTGTTGCATGTAAATCTCTTCAATCAACTCTCCATTTAGGAATGCTATTTTAACATCCATACGATGAATAACTAGCTTGTGAATTGCACTCAGAGCAATCAACATTATGATGGTCATCATCTGCGCTACTGGAGCATATGTGTCGAAGTAGTCGATCCCCTGCTTCTGAGAAAATCCCTTGGCTACCAGCCTTGCCTTTAACTTGTCAATAGTTCCATCGACCTTCATCTTCTTCTTGAAGATCCACTTGCACCTGATTGGCTTAGCTCCTTCAGGTAGATCGACCAACACCCAAGTGTTGTTATAGGTTATTGAGTCATACTCCTCATTGATAGCCTCCCTCCAAAAGATAGCGTCTCTGGTCTTTATCGCCTAATCATAGGTAAGCGGATCTGCTTTCATATGATAGGTGACAAAATCATCTCCGAAATCCTTCTGTCTCCTCACTCGCTTAGTCACTGGTTCTGCGAATTCTGGTTCGATCATTGTTTCTGGAATGTTAACTTCTGTTTAGACTACATCTTCATTGGAAGCGTTAGCCTCCTGTGCACTCACACTATTCTTTGGAATATTCGCGATAATAATGTTCTTGTGCCTTGCAAACTTATCTTCAAAGAATTATGTATCGTGAGATTCGATGATATAATTTGATTCAATATCAAGAACCCTCTGAGCATCACTCTTCTCAATAAAACCCATGAAGATGTCCTTTGTAGTCCTCCTACCCAGCTTCTAAATCTTCAAGTCTGGAAGCTTCACATATGCCAGGCACCCCCACACTCGAATGATATTCAAGTTGGGTCTGACTTTGAACCAGAGTGCATGAGGAGTGACATCAAAAATTGCGTACGATACTCTGTTCAGAATGAATGTAGCCGCCAACTCAACTTCTTCCCAGAAGTAGTTTAGAAGGCCCACAGTCAACAACATTGAGTTTATCATCTCTGTCAACATCATGTTCTTTTTTCAGCTACTCTATTTGATTAAGGAGAATACAGAGCAGTCGTCTCATTGACTATTCCATGTTCCTTGCAGAACGATGTGAATTCAATAGACTTATACTTTCTGCCTTGATCACTTATGAGTCTCTTGAGTTGTTGCCCAGTTTGATGTTCAGCCTCAGCCCTGAACTCCTTGAACTTCTCGAACACTTTGTCTTTTGACTTGAGCAGATAAGCGAAGGCATACTTCGAGTAGTCTTCGATGAATGGAATAAAATACTTCATCTTGACCTTTGTGGAGAACTGTTTAAAGTCACAGATATTTGAGTGCACCAACTCCAGAAGATCTTTACTTCGGTTAACCCGTTTGATATATTTTCTTGTGATCTTTGTCTGCGCACAGAACTTACACTTCTCTACCTTCTTACCCCCATATTTGGAGATAAGCCCTAGACTAAATATCTTGTTTATTCTTTTATAATGAACATGTCCAAGTTTATTATGTGGTAACTCAAGAGAGTAACCAGAAGCATAGACTACATTAATATTATTTGCAGGAGTTACAAGCTGAAGTTTGAACATCCCTTCGGTACAAAAGGCTTTTCTGATATATGTTTCTTTGTACGACATCACCATCTGTCCAGCATTGATGTCCATCCTCAAGCATGCGTTGCAGAGGAGACTTTCCGAGACCAGGTTCTTGGCTATCACCGGTACGTGCTTCACATCTAAAGAGTCAATAACTTTTTCGAAGTCAGATTCAATATTACCGTTCCAGTCCTAAGTACTTCATCTTGTGCCTGTTTTTCCACCATGACCTTCTCAGATGTAGGCTTGTAGGTGGTAAACAACTCCTTCGAGCAAATATGGCAGGATGTGCCAGTGTTCAACCACTAGTCAGTGTTGACACCAGCCATCACAACCTGCGCAATCATAGAAACCTTGTTAGGATCACCTTGCTCTATCTATTTGGGCTTGGATCTGCAGTCTCTCCAGTAGTGGCCCTTCTTTCCACAGTTGAAGCAAGTCACGTCTGACTTGGGCTTAGGCTTTGGCTTGAACGAAGCTGACTTCACCTTCATATAGTTGAAGTCACTTTTCTTGTTGTGAGAAGCCGGCCATCTACTTCCCCTTGGAATCAACAGCATATACCAAGTTGGCCTTTGCCAACTGCTTGGATAGCGTGTCCACTTTGTTTTGAGCCCTCAACTCATATTCAACAGGGATGTTGTGTAGTAGTTGATCAAGGCTAACATGCGTCTTCTTTCGGTGCATGTCCGAGATAAAGTTGCTCCATCTTAGCAGGATCTTGGCAATAATACCTCCTATGACAAGAGTGTCTCCCATAGGCATTCCATCATCCTCAAGTTTTTGATGAAGCTTGAGAAATTACTTGACCAACATCGTCATGTCGTCCTCAAATAGCATCTTCCAGACTTTTCGGTCATATGGATCTTGTTGCGGTTCTTATCTGCATTGTAATACTATTCTAGAGACTCCAAGATGACCTTAGCATGGTCCATTTGCTGTATGACTCCGCCAGAGTATCCTCTATGGATTCAGGATCAGCAACTTACATAGGTTGTTGTCTCTCCTCCACTTGCTCTGCTTAGCAGTTATAGAAGAAATTGCCTGAATAGTAACATTATCACCCTCTGGAATAATAGGCTCATGATCTTTCAACACGTAGTCCATATTTATGAGTTGAAGATTCATGCTAACCTTTCTTTTCCAGACGTTGTAATATTTTTCGTCAAACTTCTCAAGTTTGTTAAAACTTGTGTCGAAAAGGTTTGAGCGGTTGTTCTCCTTATTTTCTTCGGATCTTATTTTGATATTTTTAGTCTTGTAACGACCCATTCCATTCAAACGGACAACCGATTCAAATGGCATAAGTGCAACGATCTGACCCACTTTGCTCAGCGAGAAGACTTGTTTGAGGCAAAGGATTTTTAGACTTGGCCCTTCAGGAGTTCAGACTTAGACTTTCAAAGGCTTACTCGGAGTATCGCTCGACCCAGGCGAATCATCGCTAAGGTCGGTGGCTACAATAAACTTGTCTTTGCTTAGCCAGGACACTTAAAATATGGACGATACATGCTAGTCGCTAGGTGAATCACCCCATGCATGCTAATAAAGAATACAACACACCTAGCTAAGGAAATAATCCTAACTTGTATTGCTTGTGTTAGAACATGGAAATAAAACTTTTCTTATAAATGGACCCTCGCATGCTATATTTGCCTTGTGCAATTAGACCCCGCTATGCCTCGAGTAGATCATTGTATACTCTTCATAGTGCACTGTTTTACTCATTTACACTGTACGTCCATAGATTATGTCGCTCGATATGTCCCTTTACGGTTTCACTCCTCGCTTTACCCTTAGACCGTGCCAACTTAAATATTTATTTTCAAACAAATAAAATGCTTGCCTTCTTATATGTTAACTTGTACTCATTGCCTCATTTCAATGCTTGTAACATAAATTATGCCACAATCAAGTAACACTATCTCTATCATGCATGCATCTAGTTATCCAGAAGACTATCAAATAGTTCTTTTGTGCAATATAAACCTGCAAGTATACGGGACCGTTGGGTCACCAAGGCAGTTCTCGAACTAGGAAATTCGTATCAAGTCAAGTTGAATACTGAACGAGAATCATGTCAAGTAAAGCAAGAAACACGGCTCGTGGAGCAATGCTCGTTCAGAACAAAAATCAAGGATTATCATGTCAAGTTATGAATCTGGAAGACCAAGACTTGCATGTCACGAACAACTTGGAAACAAGGGAGATTATCGAATCTTGTTCCACGGACAGTCTCTGGGGCACCGGGGCCGATCCGGTCTGGATGAAACTCATGTAACAATCTTTTTTATGTACAAACATGATAGCATGTGTGCGTCACGTTGCGCTATTCTCGCTCTAAGATTGACAGTCTCATGTATTATACGGGATGGTTTGTAGCGCCTTATATGCTTTCGTTGCATTCTATCATCGTCAATGACTATAACTGGTCCTTTATGGCTATGCCAGTAACTCATGTTCATATAGATAAGTCATCCTCGCTTAGCGGCAATACACGTACGAGTCATTGTATCGCATCCAGTAAGCTAAAATACCTGAACGATCATGATTATAACACACTTGTACATACGGAACACTTGAACATCTTCAGCAACACACATGATAATCCGTGTAAATCGTGCACCCGAAACATAACATCGCTCACGATACATGTGTTTGCATATGCTATTGCCCTTGGATTTCATTATATATATGCTCGTGTTTGATTTAACTTGGTTACCTTGGACAGGGAAGGAGGAATGGTAAGTTGGTAAGTCTTGTCGTGTTCCTTTATATTGCACGGTGCACTGCCATATGAGTTAGGCTTTTCATTATGCCATAAAACTGATCCTAAGGCAAGACTAGGAAGATAACTTAATAGATGGTGCACGGAACATTTATAACGTGTTTGGATTTGTCGAGCAGGCAAGAAGCCTCCCCACCAGTGCATTCATATACTGATAACCCACCAGATTGCTTGCAGGGTATGGAGAAACCCCCTTCGGTACAGAAACCCCCTTCGTGCATGCTTAGGCATGGAGTTCACTCTGGAGCCTTGGAGCGTTGCATCCAGAGCTGAAGCACATATACAATACATAATGTTGGAACATCGCCTATGTATCATTCCACAAATATAGCCATTTTGCATGCTTTTATCATTTCAGAGAGAGAGAGACTTTAGCGACTTGTAGTCTCGGCCTAGCACCACTTGTAACACTTGTTCAATATCAATAAAGAGCTTATTTTATTTTTATACTTGTGTTATTCAATGTTTCCATTATTGACTACTCTGTGAACTTGTTACCAATCGCCTGTTCGTTTCTTATTCCGCTGCACTCGGACTATCTGTACGACTATGTGGCTTAGTCATTTTATCGTCTGTTCGGATCATGGCCTTGCATGGGCGTAGCTTACGCTCGTGCGACATCACGTCTAGATGGAAAAGATCGTCCAGTGGGAGCACTGGCGCGGTGATTCGCTCTTAGCGGGGACGACCGATTACCTGCAGGAGATCGGGGCGTGACATATTGGTATCAGAGCATGGCTTTACGCCTTTGAACTTCTTATCGATTTTCTCAATTTTAAAATCTCGATCGTGGGTTATGTGCATACACTCTATCTCGTTGACCCGATGGGATATTCCATACAAAATAATTTCAAAAGTGCATATAAATGATATGATTTCTTGTATAAAATTATGATACGAAGGCCTTTGTGCCGACCTGTGTTAGGCTTTGTAGGAATAGACTCGTGCTAGAATTTGTAATTTATGTGCGAACCTGAATATATATACATGATTACCCAGCTGGTTAGTGTGCGGGATAGAATATTGTTCGAACGGTTAGCTATGCACATAGCCTTTCGGCTAAGTTGTGTTGAGTATCGCGCGCCAAGACCCTTTTGGTGCAAGCTAGTTGCAAGCGAGATTCGAATATCGTTCAGATAAGGATAAGTCAGACTTAAGAATGCCAGCCGATAGTAACCTTATCAGTTTATCGCTAAGGTAAATATAGAGAATCATTCTTGGATTTTGGAAAATAGCTCGGACGATATTTCGTGTCGGCAGATACACATCAGATATGGTTTACTTGGATGACTATCAACAAGATATATACGAGACTAAGATTTATCAGACGATGCTTAGGTATCGTTCAGGAATTCTAAGAAATGGCTTGGTGAATATACTAGCGATTGATGTAAACACCGATTGAGGATTTAATTGGGTGACTCAATTTTGGAGTGGTGTATGGATCATTTTAGAAATGTTTAAATGGATTCATAGGTCTCGTGCGATAGTTGGTTTGAACGATTGGAAAGTCTTGAACAAGTGATAAGGATTATGTTGAATAGGGATTCAAGCAAATAAAAATTAATATCTTGGTCAAGAAAACTTGGTGGATCGTACGAGCAATTTTAAATTGAATCAAACAGATTAAACTTGAATAAAATATCGCTTGAATAGAAGTTAGCCCAAGAAGAAATATTATGGTTCGATAAAAGAGGTAAGCGATAACGGATTTGACCTGGAGTTTGAAAGAACGATCATGAATCTAGTTCAAAAAGATAACCTTCGAAATCAGTCCCAGAGAGAACGGTTATCCTGCGGGAGCGCCGACATGGTAATTTCACGTACAGCGGGGATGATCGAACTCAAGGGAACATGTTCAGTGATTATTTCAAACAAACTCGATAAATGGAACGTATCAAAAGTGGATAGACTTTGGCTTGAATATTTAAAACTTAGTTGTTTGAGGAATGCCATAAGTAGACTATGGATTTATCAAATTGTAACATTAAAGTTGGATGATTTTGCTAGACAAATTATAATCACTGCATGAACGAACATGACTTGATGAATTATAAATATATCTTGGATGAAGCAAGGTGAAATGATAAGATTTCTTGATCGTTTCGATGATAACCATATTGTTCAACGTCCTTGTCTTGTGCGAGCGTAACTCTATGCTCATACATGCCTCACGTCCGGATTAGGACTATTATCCAATGAGAGCATTGGCGTAATGATCTCATATCCAACGAGAATGATTAAACTTATAGGAGATCGGAGCGTGACAACTGATGGATCGTCTTGACTTTTGGTTTGACACGATAAGACGAATTTGGGAATACAAGTGAATCAGAAGTATTTCAAGGATAAGTTAGTCTAGAACCTGGAGTAAATCACGCTTGATGGCTTCGTGAACGGATACATGAATCTTATTGGATGACTTAGAGTTTATGATTGAGATCAAAGGTTTAGAACTGAATCATGACTTGGTGGTCAAGACTTATAATGGAACAATAGGTTCTATCATACATGTTTGAGGAAATAGACTATGTGAATTACTAGGCTTGTCATGCATCTTGGATATATCCTAGATTTTATTGAACAGACTCAAACCCTGTACAAATGAACGTATTAATGTGAGTAGGATGATTTGTACTCGATGTTTAGAAATCTGAGTGAAACGAGCTTGGGTAGAATATCTCGTGCAAATGAACAATGGTTTGATCTTAGAAATTGGAGCGAGCATCGTGCGACGAATTTGCATGATGAATCATGTGCTTGAACTTATACCTATGACCTTGTGAGATAACCTAGTAATAAGGCAGAGGATCCTCTGCCGAGTGAAATAACTTGTGTGACCGACTTTAGCATATTGCTTGAACAATCCATAGAACTGGGACAGGAAGACTTAGTGTTAGACTTAGAACGGTAAGTGTGTGCTATGTTTGACCCGAACGGATGGACGCTAGTCGATTGATCGGATAGATCGTGCTTGACGGTAGTATAATGCTTGAATCTTTGTTGGAATGGAAAATGACTTAGAATTTTATTGACCCTATTGGAAGTATCATCGTGATTTATAAGACGAGAACCCTTGAGATTTTCGCAAGTAGCTTGTCTGATTTTACTATCGCTAAGTTTGGTTGAATGCATATGTTTGAGGAACGCCTTGAACGTGTGCATGATCCAAGACTCAATGATATGTGGAACTCGAGTGCAAAGAATTCGCTATCGCTAAGTTGGTTGAGATGCATATGTTTGAAGGACGCTTTGAATATGTGCACAATCCAGACTCGCGATATGCTGATCTCGAATGCTAGTACAAGTGAATATGTTAGATTCGTATGGATAAGTATAACGACTTGTATAAGTTTGCATCAGCCTTAGAAACATTATTCAAGATGAATCATAATGTACCCAGCATTAAACGATATATGTTCTGCGCTAAGGCGCAATGGAGACCGATTCAGAGCTTGGATTGAATGCTAGAGTCATTCAATAAGACCGACCTAGCATACACGCGACACGGTAATAAGGATCAAGTAGGAAATTGTGTTCGAACGAATCTTGTAAAACTCCTAATTTTAATAAACAGTATTAATTATTTAATTAATTACTTAATTGATTTATTAGCTAATTAGAAGAAATAGAATTTATTGGATTTTTATTTGTAGGTGTTTATGCAATAGAGGATTTACGGAGTAATTATTATTTTTTCTTAATTTATCCCATGTAGGAGACCTTGTAGACAGTTGATAGATTTATTGTATGCACTAATATAAATTTCTAGAATTATATATATATATATATATATATATATATATATATATATATATATATATATATATATATATATATAAAGTTTATTAAATAGAATAGATTAATGAAAAGATTAGAAAAGAAAGAAAGAAATGAGAATAGAAAACAATTAGAAAATAGAGAATAAAGGAAAAAGAAAATAAAATGAGACTAAACCCGCAACCCGCTACCCTAAAACCCGACCCGCTATTAAGAAAATCAGCAACAGCAACTACAAAGGCCTAACCCCGCACGGGTTCCCCCCCTTTCGGCTTATCATCAACCGCTCGCTATATATATATATATATATGCTATAGTTACAAACCCTAACCTAAACTCTTTATTACCATCTCGACCACCGCCGTGCCACCAGAACCAAGAGCCACCGCCGGAGCCCCAGTGCCGCGTCCGCTGTGCACGACAGCGCGCACAACCGCGACAGCATGTACATGGCAGAGAAGCTGTGTTCATGCCTCGTTTCCCGTACCATCGCTCGACCAAACTCGACCCCGTCTTCACCGGTATGTTCACGACCTATCCCTCTTCCAACTCTGTGCATTAGTTTACTTCGAACAATGCTAAAAACTGGGTAAAAATCGATGCCAAGTCGAGGAAAAATCACGTCAATTAATTTTAGAAAAACTGTTGCAACCACCCCTGTTTAAAGACTCGTATCTCCCACCACAGAGATCCAAACCTAGAAATTCTTTTTGCTATGTGAAGATCATATAAACGAGATTATTTTCTATCAATTACATTATTTTATTTGGTGTTATATGCAGAATTAAATTAGGTTGAAAATTGTTAAAAACTTGTTTTCGTAACACAAAAATTTATGATACGGAGCACGCCCCGCCAAACAGGACCGTCCCGTCGCATACCAATTGCACCAAAAGGCGCGTATGGTATGTCCTGACGTATGGGCTTTCGTGGAAACTGATTTGGACGTGTGTGCGCGTAGGAATCACACCGTATCCGCGAAAAATCCCCGTATCGTGACCTTTGCAAACACTGCACCATTTAGTGTACACTCGTCAGAACGTGATGAAACTTATGCCATTAGATTCGGGGTATCACGCTGGTCCTGTGACCCAAGTTTCACTCAATTCTGAGATAGTTGACCAAGTCGCCTATTTGCGGGCCCCACGGTTGACTTTTTGGGCGAATTTGTGTTCGGCTCACCGGAATCCAAAATTGGACGTACCGTTGAGTTCATATTGACGTTTAGAATTGATTTGACCTATAATTTGTCCCTTTTAGAGATCTTTACCCTTGGCACGCTTTTTGGTGCAAAGTGGGCCACATGTAGACCCTGTTTTGACCCAAAATTATTGTTTTGCTCCTGTGTCCAAATTGAACGAAATGGTAGTATTTTCTAGCCATCTCGCTTATTTTCGGAATGTTGGTGATATTTATTTCAGCATCCGGAGACGTTCATTCTGAGGTCGTAGCTTCTGGTCCTATGTGCTGACTCTTGGACGTTACACTTTGCAGCTCTCTTGCCAGGCAAGATACGTTGCCAAATTGCTTACAGTACTTTGCATGCTTATTATATTTTTGTATATTCATTACATGTATATTTTCTTTCAGTAATAAGTATATGCTATATATGTATGTATGTTGACACACACTTGATACATAGTATCATGGGAGGGAAGGACAATCAGTAGGCGTATAGGCTATAACCACTCTGGTAAACCATAGTAACTAGCATGTACTATGGCAGTCGTGTCCGATGGTCGCTACCCCCGCGGTATGTCGGTTGATGGTGTCACGATGGTCGCTACCCCGCGGTATAACGGCTGATGATGTTCCTGACAGGTGTGTGAGTTGGGAGATTATATAGAGTAGCCTACCCATGCCCATACGTCAAAAAGTTGTCCTCATTATGCATTCATATAGATTGTCTTATATAGCGTACTTATATATTTTATACCTATTATGCATGTTTACTATATTCAAATTGGCATGCTTCTATGTATCTTGTTACGTCCCTCTGAGGACCTGGTCCCTTTCCATGTGTAGATGTTCATGACTATTCGCAGAAGCACGGATCAGGACTTACTAATTATCTCTTCCAATGAGGTCTTACCTTCCGAGCATCCTTGATTATCTCTAGCGATGGATCGCTCACTGATACCTTTATATCATCATCTTATTTATATTGGAGATTTACCCTTCTCCCTCATTTTAGTATTGATATAGTCATTGATAGTGGATTTGTCTCCACCCGACTATTATTTTGGATTATTCAGACTCATTATTCTAGTTTAGTTATTTTTTTTCTATGACTTATTGTGTGGATGAGATTAGTATATCTGTGACTTGTGACACTATATATACCACATATGAGTTTATATTCATATTACAGCGTACGTGTGTATTATGGTATCCATATATTGGAGATGCCATATACATACGGCTGGCATGCTTACGTGTTCCTAGTCCTACATATTTTGGGACTGGGGCATGACAAATCTAGTGGTACCGATCGCTATGCTTGAGATAGATTTGATAGTGTGATAGAACAACTTGCGCTCAGAAAGTCTCAAGGATGAGACTTTTTCTAAGTGGTGTATAATGTAACAAACCGTTCTGTTCAAGCGGACAACCAATTCAAAAGGTGCAATTATAATGATCCGGCCCATTTTTCTCAATGAAAAGACTCGTTTGAGTCAAAGGATTTCCACACTTTGCCCATCAGGAGTTCAGACTTAGACTTTCAAAGGCTCGCTCGGAGTATCGCTCGACCGAGGCAAATCATCGCTAAGGTGGGTGGCTACGATGAACTTGTCTTTGCTTAGCCAGCACACTTAAAATATGGACGATACATGCTAGTCGCTAGGTAAATCACCCCCTGCATGCTAATAAGAATACAACGCACCTAGCTAAGGGAATAATCCTAACTTGTATTGCTTGTGTTAGAACATGAAAATAAAACTTTGCTTATAAATGGACCCTCGCATGCTACCTTTGCCTTATGCAACTAAACCCCGCTATGCCTCAAGTAGATCGTTATATACTCTTCGTAGTGCACTGCTTTACTCATTTAAACTACACGCCCATAGATTATGTCGCTCGATATGTCCCTTTGCGGTTTTACTCCATGCTTCACTCGCTTTATTCTCGTCAATGACTATAACTCGTCCTTTATGGCTATGCCAGCGACTCATATTCATATAGATAAGTCAACCTCACTTAGCGATAATCTGTGTGCGAGTCATTGTATCGCATCCAGTAAGCTGAAACACCTGAACGATTAAGAGTATAAGACACTTGTATATATGGAACACTTGAACATCTTTTGTAGCACACCTAATAATATGTGTAACTCGTGCACCCAGAACATAACCACGCTCATGACACATGTGTTTGCATATGCTATTTCCCCTGGATTTTATTATATATATGCTCGTATTTGATTTAACTTGGTTTCCTTGGACCGGGAAGGAGGAATGGCAAGTTGGTAAGTCTCACCGTGTTCCTTTATATTGTACGGCGCACTGCCATACGAGTTAGGCTTTTTATTATGCCATAAAACTGATCATAAGGCAAGACTAGAAAGATAACTTAATAGATGGTACACGGAACCTTTATAAAATGTTTGGATTTGTCGAGCAGGCGAGAAGCCTCCCCACCAGTGCATTCATGTACTGATAACCTACCAGATTGCTTGCAGGGTGCAGGAAAATCTCGTTCGGTACAGAAACCCCCTTCGTGCGTGCTAAGGCATAGACTCTGGAGCCTTGGAGCATTGCGTCCGGAGCTAAAGCACATATACAAGACATAATGTTGGAATATCGCCTATGTATCATTCCATAAATGTAGCCACTTGGCATGCTTTTATCATTTCAGAGAGAGAGAAAGACTTGAGCGACTTGTAATCTCAGCCTAGCGTCGCTTGTAACACTTGTTCAATATCAATGTAGAGCTTATTTTATTTCTATACTTGTGTTATTCAATGCTTCTGCTATTGACGACTCTGTGAACTTGTTACCAATCTCCTATTTGTTTATTATTCCACTGCACTCGGACTATCTGTGACTCTGTGGCTTAGTCATTTTACCATATGTTCGGATCATGGCCTTGCACGGGCGCAACTTACGCTCGTACGGTATCACGTCCAGATGGAAAAGATTGTCCCGCGGGAGCGCTGGCACGGTGATTCGCTCCTAGCGAGGACTGCCGATTACCTGCGGGAGATCGGGGCATGACAAGGAGGAGGCTAGCCTCCTCTTATTTATATGTACACCCTCTTTGAGAAATAAATAAATTACTTTCTTTCTACAATTAGGCAGTCCGTGAATGAGAATGTGTACAATCATATCGTCAATCTTGATCATTCAAGGACATTATGGAAGAAGCTAGAATCCTTGTACACGTAAAAGACCGAGGTAAACAAGTTCCCGATACAATAGACGATGGGTCTGAGGTACAAGGATAGTTCATCAATTACTAATCACTTGAGTGAGTTTCAGGGCGTGGTTGACCAATTATTCTCTATGTGAGTGAAGTTCGACGACAAAGTTGGAGGACAGTTGTTGCTTTGTATATTGCTAGACTCGCGGGAGATCGTACGGGTATCCATGATCGCTTCTACTCCAAAGGCATGGTTAGTTTGGAGTTCGCCAAGAGTGGGGTGTTAAATGAAGTGATGCAGAAGAAATCTTAGGGCACTTAATTTATATCTCATTCAGAGATGCTTGTTTCGAAGAGCCGTGACATGAGTAAAAGAAAGGGTCCAGATGGTGATAGAGACAAGATCAGAGGTGAGTCCAAGAGTCGGTACGAGGACACAAGTGCTACCATTGTGGCAAGAAGGGTCACAACAAGCGAAACTATTTCTCTTAGAAGAGATAAAAGAAGCAGAGTGAGAACACAACAACGACCGTCTCAACACATGGAGGTGATATTATTATTGTGGTTGATGAGATTTTTATAAACCTCACCTGTGATGACAGTTCTTGGTTAGTGGACTCAGGGACTTTAGCACATGTATTTCACAATATGGCACTATTTTCCATATATATAATAAGAGACTATGGAATGTTGAAGATGGGCAACGAGAATGTTTTAAAGACTATTACTATTGGAGATGTACATTTAAAGAAAAATACAGGAGCAACTATTATGCTTAAAGCATCATTTCATTGATACATGTTTCAACCTGGTGTCTATTGGAATGTTAGATAATGAGGGATTCTTTAATTTTTTTGAGAACTATCAGTGGAAGCTTTCTAGAGGTTCGTTGGTGATTGCCAGAGGAAGCAAAAAGTCTGATCTATACTATATGGAAGTGAGCGCACATTGGGTACATAAGGTGAACGTAGTCAGTGATGCGTCTACCGATTTGTGGCACAAGCGACTTAGTCATCTCAGCGAGAACAGAATAAGCTACTTGTTGAATAGGAAAATAATTAAGGGGCTTAAGTCCATAAATTTGGAGATATGTACATAGTACATGGCTGAAAAACAAAATAAGTTATCTTTCCAAAGTCATCTATCTTCAAGAAAGCTGATGTTACTCGAGTTGGTTTACTCGGATGTTTGTGGTCCAGTGAAGGTAAAAAAATTGGTGGCATTTTTTATTTTATAAATTTTATTGATGATTGTTCCAAAAAAAGTTTGGATCTATGTTATAAAGACCATGAATCTGGTGCTACCTACTTTCAAAGAGTTCCAGATCTCTGTTGAAAGGGAGATGAATAAGAAGTTGAAGTGTGTTACATCCGACAATGACAACAAATACATTGGTCCCTTAGATGCTTACTATAGAGAGCACGAGATTCGACACCAATAGACTCGATCAAAGATACCTCAGTTTAATGGTGTAGTTGTCACGACCCGCACCCAGATTTTGGGGCACGAGTACGTGGGTACGTCCAGCCTACACCGCAGCATCGGCGGTAGAATGCTGTCTAGGTCACAATACTATCTAATTATTCTCACACGAGCATCCAACTCCATAAGGAATCACAGATATCACAATATAATATGAAATACTCAATCACATAAACTAAAGCACGATAAGATATCGAAGAAATAAATAAATCAAAATACAACTCAAGTCTAAAATAGAAATAATCTAACTCAACAGTAATATCCAAGCCTCAATAAAGTATGCCGGAGACAAATTCGGCACCAAAAACTGCTAAAAGAAACTAACTAACTAACTAGTGATCCCGACTAGACCTTCCGGGAATCACACATGTTCTACAGAGTCCAAGGCTGCAGCTACTCTCCCTGTGGTCCATAAAATATCGGACACCAGTCCTCTAAGGCGCAGTCTGAAAAAATATTTTTAGTCAGGATGGAGCAAAGTACATCTCAAATAACAGTTCCAATTAATTGATAAGGACTATAAAACAATAAATAGATGATGCTATATACTGAGAGAAGGCAATAAATAAATGCAATGGCAAAATAAAGAGATAGGTAATATAGGCAATATGATACAGTCAGTGCATATATGAAATGAAAGGAAAGAGGTACAAAATTACATACGAATGATGTGGTATATGAACTAAAATAGAGAACTGTAACTATTCTAAGTGTTTGAAATCGTAGTTTCGAAATGTGATCGGCTTGGAAACTTGTTCGATGACTACATGGCCTGGCTAATCATACGTGAGGTGTATGATTAACACTGTTCAATGTCTACACTTGTACGATAGGTATTTTGATCACATCTCTCACTAGCAATATCCCCGCCACCAACTAGTACTGTGGATCCAATCATGATACGTCACGATACACGATCAATGTCCAATATATCATTTATAATATCTAATATCAATGTCTAATGTCAATGTCGTGTACAATGTCAATGTCGTGTACAATGTAACATCTCATGACTAAAGATCCAATATATATACTAGTCCGTGTAACACAGTGTCAAGAGTCAGATGTAACATTTCTAAATACTGGAATTATAGAAATTATCAAATAATGGAAATTATCAGAGAATGTACTCGTCTGGGGTCATGCTGCTGGTATGAATCAGAGTCCAAGTCACAGTCCAAATAGCCTATGTATTACAAATTTACCATGTCAAAAGATAATTTATTTTAATTTATTCTCTAAAATCCTATTTTAATCTTATTATTCTGATTTTAAGATTAATTCCTAAATTTTTATCCAAAAGAACTGAATTTTATCGACTCGAGACTCATGGCACGCAAATCGAGGCGATCTGTTGACCGAAAAGTCAACCAACACAAACTCGACTTTCATGTATGATTTTCTGTAGAGTTTAACGTCAAAAACATGTTAGAATTTATGGCTCGTTCAAATTCAAATTCATTTGGGAATTATGGCACATACAAATTCTGTATCGTGCAACGATGGTTAAATTCTAACCTAGAAGTTCTACAGAATTAACAGTATGTAAATACTTCGAATTAAATTCTGATAAAACTATATGTCAATTATCTCGATATTATCTTTCCGAAACTTTAAACGGTTCATGATTCTGATTCCTGGTTCTCCCGAAATCGCGAAAACATCAAAACACGTCTATTTTTGGACATGCTGTGTTCTACGAATTTTCCAGAATTTAATACTCATAATTTCATAAAACAATTTATATAATCAGAAATCTAACCTCAATATCGTTCTAACACAAAAAACTAGGCCTCGTTTGGAGTCCGGAGCTATGCACAATGGCTTCTAGAAGATGAAGAAACCCTAGATGGCAATTCTCCAAAAATCTCTCTCTCTAAAATAATGGGATAATTAGGGTTATAATAATAATATATATATAGGGATGTTGAGCGGCTGAATGAGAGTTGATAGGGTGACACATGTCATGATTTGATTGGATGGTTTTGGTTATATTATTTATTTTTTATTTGCCTTTATCAAAATATTATTTAAGTCATTTTAAATCTAAATAACTCCAAATAAATATTAAAATTAATCATAAAAATCTGAAAAAAATACAGAAAATATATTTTGAATCCAGAAACCCTAGAAAAATACTTGGAATAATTTTATATTCATAGGTTTTCTACTGTAATTTGGAGAAGCTCTAAACATTAGTTTTACCCATATAACTAAAAATAAATACTAAAATTATTCCAAAAATTCTGAAATAATTCCAGAAAATATATAATAATATTATAAACCCTAAAAAATAATGTGAGTCCATTCTATATTCCTTGAATTGCACAATAAACTCTACAAGTCCTAAAAATTAGTTATTAGCCTAATTACTCCCAATAAATACTAAAAATACTCAGAAAATTCCCAAAAAATTCTAGAAAATATATTTGACTATTTAGAACCTAAAATAAATTTTGGAATATTTTTAATTAAGTTTGACCCTAAAATAAATTCTTGAAAGTCCTAGAAAATTAGTGTTACTAGTTTTTAATTAACTAAAAATTATGAAAAAAAATCCCAACAGCCCAAAATTAACCTAATAACAATATTTAAGCATGAATTTCAGGATACGGAGGTTACAGTAGTGGAGCATATGAATAGGATACTGATGGAGAGGGTACGATATTTGTTGTCAGAAGCAAACTTACCGGACAAATATTGGGGTGAGGCTATCAACACTGCTACTTATGTTATTAATTTATCTCTTAGTGCTCCTTTGCAAGGTAATATACCTGATAGAGTTTGCTAAGACAAAGAGCCATCATACAGTCACCTTTTCACGTTTGGTTGTAAGGACTTCATGCATGTATCGAAGGACGACAAATCCAAACCTAAGCCGAAGACGAGTTAGTACGTCATTATCGGCTTTGGTTGGGATGAGTTTGGATATAGATATACGAAGGAGTAGAAAAAAGCTCTATAGATGCAGGAATATAGTATTCGTTGAGGATCAGACCATGACCAATACTTAGGATTTTGAGATACCTTCTGAGGTTGAGGAATTGCCAAAGTTAGAGTCATCATACTTCAAACTGTTTCCAAAGGACACTATAGATAATCTAGTTATGGGAGAGCCAATACATGGAGATTCTCCCAACCTTGGTCATCATCCTACTGATGATGATCAGGACGACCCTCAGAAGGATGAGCATGTCGATGAGGCAGTTCCTGAAGGGAATGAGACTGTCAGTACACATCCAACACCAGAGGTTCTATTGAGGAGAAGCACGAGAGAGCGTCAACCATCCACGAGGCTCCTGATGAGTATGTGCTATTGACTGAAGGAAGAGAACCTGAAAGCTTCGCAAAAGTAATGAAAGACGAATACCAGTGGGAGTGGATGCTGACAATATAGGAGGAGATGAGCTCCTTACAGGTAAACTCCATTTATGAGATGGTACAATTACCAAAAGGCAAGAAGGCTTTGAAGAATCGATAGGTTTTTAAAGTGAAGTAGATTGAAGATGCTACTCACCCTCGATATAAAGCGAGGCCGGTAGTTAAAGGCTACAATCCATAGAAAGATGTAGATTTCGATAAAATCTTCTCATCGATTGTCAACTTGTCATCTATTCGGATAGTGCTAGCGTTAGCATCCCGTTTCAACTTAGAGGTTGGACAGATGGACGTGAAGACGATATTCCTCCACGGTGATATACAGTAGAAATTATACATAGAGAAGTCTGAGGGATTCTATAAACAGGGCAAGTCATATTTAGTCTATATCTTAAAGAAGAGTTTGTATGGTCTAAAGCAGGCTCCGCAGTAGTGGTACATAAAATTTAAGTATTTTATGGGTGAGCATGGTTATGCACGTACTACATCGGGCCTTTGAATTTTTGTAAAGCATTTTGCTAAGGATTATTTCATCATTTTATTGCTCTATGTTGATGATATACTATTGGTGGGTCAAAATACTACCAAGATAGCGGAGTTAAAGCTCCAACTAGGCGCGGCCTTCTCTATGAAGGATTTGGGTGCAACAAAGACTATTATTGGGATGGAGATCAGCCGAGAGAGAGAAAGTCCAAGTTGCTATAGTGTCTAAAAAGAAGTATATTCACTGGGTACTTCAACATTTCGAGATGGACAGTTGAAGAAAGTAAGAAACCCCCTTGAACCTCATTGCAGAGCGGTATCCATCTACCGAGGACGAAAAGAAAGATATAGAGAGAGTTTCGTATGCTTCAGCTATGGGAAGTCTCATGTATGTCATGGTGTATACAAGGCAAGATATTGCTCATGCAGTTGGTATGGTTAGCATGTATCTTTCCAATCCAGGGAGGGTATATTGGAGTGCGGTCAAGTGGATACTTCGATATCTTTAGGGCACTGATGATTGAAAAATTTTAATTGGGAGT
The DNA here is from genome assembly GCA_036927795.1 of Iris macrosiphon. NCBI lineage: Eukaryota > Viridiplantae > Streptophyta > Magnoliopsida > Asparagales > Iridaceae > Iris > Iris macrosiphon. The sequence goes on along the minus strand of JAYESA010000015.1, from coordinate 112,017,961 downwards.
GACGAGCCAAAGTTGGTTGGGTATACCGATGTTGATATGTCTAAGGATGTAGATATCAGGAGATCGATCCATCAGCAAACATTATGATGTTTGCTGATAGGGCAATTTCGTGACAGTCACGGTTGCACAAGTGTGTTTCCTTGTCTACGATAGAGGCAAAGTTTAATGCAGTGACAAAGGCTTGCAAGGAGTTACTATGAATGAAAAAAATCTAGAGGAAATGAGGCTTAAGCAAGAGTGATATATTTTGCTTTGCTTTTATAATCGGTCCAAGCATATTGAAACTCGGAATTATTGGATACGAGATGTGCTTGAGGCAAAGGACGTGAAGTTGAGAAGGTTCACATGGAAGACAATGGAGATGATATGCTCACGAAGGTTCTTCTAAGAAAAAAATTCTACACGAGGATTGTCGGAATGTTGAGCTCCTCCACCTAGTTAGAAATGGAAGATATGTTAGTGTTGGGTGGGTTTCATAACCTATGTAGAGAATATCGTGGAGTGCGACGAGCATCATCTGTGTGAAAGCGCGGAAAGTCAAAGGCGACAAAGAAGACGTATTACAAAGGACATCAAAAAATTAGAAATTAAAAAATAACAGCCTTTACCGGTATATTGAAGGTATACTGCCAAAGGTATGCTGAAAATGGTAAATAAAAAATAAAAGTTGATGTTCGTGTTAGAGCCTTCTGACTCACAGATTCGGTATATTACAGGTATACCCTTGTCGGGGGAGGAGGGGGTGGGGGCTGAGGCCTAATTTTGTATTTTATTTACACCGTTGGATCTAATCAACGGTCCAGATTGCTACTGGATTTATGGGACTTTAAATATGTCATTCCTAATCCTAATCTCAATATATTATATCATTGTGGAGATCAAGGAGAGACTTCTCAAGCTTTCAACTTTCAAAGAAAAGAAAGAGAAATTTGGGGCTATTTGGAGGAAGATGGTTTCTGATGAATGTTTTTGTCATCTCTGTTCTTCGGTAACCTCTTGTAATATGTTTTCATTAGTTTGAGTAGTTGCGGTTATCTGGTTGAATTGGTGGAGATTTGTAGAGGGTGTATTCTTCTAATTCATTAGTGAAGGCTTTTTCAATGACGTCCCCTAGATTTTTTCGTAAGGATTTTTTTTGTCAAAATTATTTGTGTACTGTTTGCATTGTACTTTTTCTTTGACTTTACAAGTTAGTTTTTATGCGATTTACTTAGATTCTCTCGCTGTCTCTTGATATAGGGAACAATTTTTGCGTTTTATTTCCAACCGCTATTATTGTTCCTACTATTGTTGATGAAAGTATATGGGGTAACTAAGTTTTGTAACAGACTTCAATCCAGTGAGAACACGAATTTGTACATATGGATATTCCTTCTAATCAGACCCTAGTCAAAATTTTCAAGTTTAAACTATAAATTATTTGCAATTTAGACTATTTTTACGTTATGATACATACTAATAAAATATTATAAGTATTTGGTTATCTAAATACTCATTTTTGGTTACAATAAAAATGATGAAAACCTTGGAAAGAAAGTAACAAAATGGTTGATCTCTTCGATGATATCGACTTGCTTGGAAAGAATATTTCATCTTATTTCATTCAGATCATAAACTATACATATTTATATGATTTGGAATATCAATAAATCTGAGTCGGTCCTGAGATTCAGAGGACCCTGTTCAAAAACTAAATATAAGATCCTATTTTATGTATACTAAAATTTATGTCATATATAAATGACGCTAAATTTAATTTATTTTTTCTTAAAAAAATAACCCATGTGTATAAGTAAAAATTAATAAGAGAATATTCTTTAACTTCCATGTATGACAAGAATTGTATTGATCAAAAGACTATAACGTCTAAATATTAGAAAAAATACTATTTAAATTTACAAAATCTATATAAACTCATTTGTAGAAGAAGTTTGTAAGCAAAGAGAAGACGAAGTATGTTGATCAAAATGTTCTATATACATACTAGCAAGAAATTTTTTATTTGAAGGCATTTTAGTTTGAATCATCTTTTATTTTTTAAAAACTCGTGTTTTATTTATTATGATTGTTCAAAAATACACCAAGTTCCAACCTTATATTGATTTTCCGCAAAGGTTAAAGGTTTCTGGCATGTAAAAGCTATTTTAACAAAACAAATTAAAATAATACATATGAAAAAATTTAAAACCATATTTTATCCCAAAGAACTTGTTTTACTTGCTAATTATATAAAATTTTGTTCAAAAATATATCGAATTATTTCTTGAAACATGTATATTTCTAGTAGAGGCTTGAGGTTTTGGATATAAAACCTATACTAAAAAAATTAATAAATTAGAGATGTAAGGAATTGAACCTTGTACCTCCCACATGCAAAACAAGCACTTTACACTTGAGCTACAATACTACATTATCATATTAAACTATTCATTATAAAAATATTATAACAACAAAATTCCAAAATTAAGGGCCCTCTAATTTAGAGGGTCCTATTCGGTCGCTCCAGATGAACTTGTTTAGGGCCGACCCTGAAATAAACGATAATAAAAGTCCCCAATAATTATTGCCTCCACACTACATTGAAAAGTTTTTTTTTATACCAAAAAGTGGTCCAGATCTTACAAAATATTGACAACATAAGATTCGAGAAGGAATATATATATATATATATATATATATATATATATATATATATATATATATATATATATATATATATATATATATATATATTGTGTGTGTGTGTGTGTGTGAAGGATCTCTAGCTCAAATGGTTAGAGTGAGGCATATCCTCCCAAGAGCTTGTTAGTTCGAGCAATGGGAGAAGCATATTAATTTTCTAGTGAATTGTGGTACATGTGAGGACCTTCGGGCCGGGATGTAGCATATTAATTTTCTAGTGAAAAAATAATATGAATTATTGTGCAGGTGCGGACCTTCGGACATGGATGTGTGGGTCATTCTAAACACAATTATCTCTAAAGCGGAATCATGACCCCCACTCATAAGCATCCCCGCATGTATCCCGAAATAACAGCCGATGGATGATCTTTTTTGACAATTCTGATTAGATCATTAAACTATCCAATTTATCGTAAAATTTTAATCTAATCAAATAAAAAAGACAATCTAACAACTGTTATTTCGAAAAATATATAGGAATGCTTAAGAGAGGGGTATTTCAAAATACATGTGGGAATGCTTAAGAGCGGGGATCTCCTTTCTTAAGCATTTTCATATATTTTCTGAAAAAACAACCATTAAACTATCCAATTTCTTGCGAGACTTTGATCTAACCGGAACAGAAAAAATACAATCCAACAACTACTATTTCGAAAAATATGCAAAAATTCTTAAGAGCGGGGATCTCAATCCCCCCTCTACAATATGATATTTCTCAAGGGATCGGGTTCCTGCTCTTAAGCATCCACGTATGTTTTTCGAATTATAGCGGTCGTTAAACTACCCAAATTTTTGTGAAATTTTGATCCAATCTGAATGGACAAAAAATACAATTCAACTACTGCTACTTTAAGAACATGTGGGGATCCCAATCCGTCCTCCACAATGTGCTATTTCGAAGAACGTACATGGATGCTTAAGAATGGGAATCCCGAACCCTATATATATATATATATATATATATATATATATATATATATATATATATATATATATATATCAACCTATATTATAACCGTTGGATTTGGATTGCAAGATTGAGATTACATATGTATCTTTTAAGTAGGTAATCTTACCTTTTAATTTCACCCTTACAATCCAAATCCAACGGTTGTAACATAGGTTGGTTCCATAATATGATACCATCCGACTGATTTTATAGCATTCCTCTTTATATATATATATATATATATATATATATATATATATATATATATATATATATATATACTAGTATATACGCACGTGCGTTGCACGTATTTTATATTACTTGAAAAAAATAGTTTATTAAAAGAGCAACTGACAATTTCTTAATTTTATTATAGGTGGAAATATAATAGGCAGGAGCATGAAAGTTGGGAAAAATTAAATGACGGGAATATAAAAGGTTTCTCTTATCTCTTGGGTTCATGTGCCTACTTTGCATGCATGCTCTATTAACTTTTGTTTTATTCTCCAAACTACCTACTTTGCATGCATGCATATCTTTGTTTTATTAACTATCATTTTCCAAGTTGCCTCATGCATGCATACATACATTTAATACGTATTTAATTACTATTTTTAATTACTTAGATATCCTTATCAACGTTAATACATATTGAAATGTAATGAAGGGTATTTTTGTAACGAAAAACTTTCACGGTGAAGCCTAGTTTTGACATTATATAGTAGAATATTATATAGTAGAATATATATATATATATATATATATATATATATATATATATATATATATATATATATATATATATATTGTAAAAAAATTATAATAACAAATTTGTAAAGAAATACCTATCTAATTGTTGAGGTATTATATGGAATTCCTTAGGGGATATTTAGTACATGAAAAAAAATCGGTCAAATTATGGAGAGAAACTTATTTTCATGTTTGGTTTGTTACAAAAATAATTTTTTAGGAATTACGAATACCCTAATAAATAATTTATCCACAAAACATGAAAATTAAGAATATGTGGAGTTTTTTTTTTTTTTTTTGCCTGGACAAATTTTTGCTGTTGTTATTTTTTTTCTATAAACTTTTTCTATACATTTTTTTTTCTTTTTTTATCCTTGTTTGTTTTAAAATTTGTTTTTTTTCATTTTCTAAAGTTTTTTTTTTAATCTTTTTTTATTTTATTAAGATTTTTTTTCTTTTTTTAATCTTGTTTCATTTTGTAAGAAAGATTTTTTTTTTTTTTTTTTAATTTTTTATTTGGAAATATAGTTTTCTAAAAAATTATTATATAAAATTTAGTTTCCGAAAATATAAAAATTTTGGATATATAGTCTACATTCCAAATGTTCCTTAGAGATTACACATTGTATAAAATTATATATCATTAAAGTTTAAGTAGTCTAATGATTGAAAGTTTGCTTTACATTGATTAGATGCTTGGTTCAAGTCATCAAATCGACTAAATACATTAGCAAAATTTATCAAATTGCCCCTATACCATTTTTTTTATTTCCAAAATTAAGAAGGATTTGCCCCTTCTTGGTTACTAATAGATTTGCCTCTGTTTGTGTGGCCTACTTGTTGGTTGAACGAACATATGGAGAAATTATGATGTATAATTTCTGATTGGCTGCTATGAGAACCCTCTCTTAGCACACATACACACACACTTTCTTAACGAGTCCATTTTTGTTCGTCTCTCAAAACTATGTTGTATATTCATCCTCCAATCAAGTGTTGCCACGTGTCAAAATAGAAATCAAAACCATCTTGAATGTTCACAAAACTACTTCCAAAGGTGTACAGATCTGTTGTCGCCTTCCTATTTTGTCCAGTCATGTCCCCTTCCTATTACATGTGAATACAGACATAATTTAGAAGTAGATATGGGAATGATGGCCCACATGCAATAGAGAGAAGAACATGACTGGACAAAATAGGAAGGGGACAACATATATGCTCTCCTTTTAAAGTGGCTTTGTGTTGCATGTAAATGTCACGTGGCAACACTTGATTGGAGGATGAACATCATCATAGTTTTGGTGGATGAACAAAATGGACTCATCCCTTAACACACACACCCTCTCTTTTTCAATTGTTTTACAATGCTTTTGTAACCTACATAACCATGTTTCAGGGTAAGTCTACAATAACTATGTGACAAGTATAATTTGAATGTCTTTATCTAATGAAATCCTAAATTAATAACCTAAAAAAAATTATAACTAAATATATTTGAAGGAGCCACAAATTGTCCTCCATCAATATCCTTAGCTTACCTCCTTGTGGATAATGAAAGTGTGAAGTTCCAAAAATAGGTTCCTAATAATGTGCTCCATCAATATCACTATAGGAGACTCTTTTATCCTTTCAGTCATGGAGGTGAAACTAGTGTGGGTACTCCTAGTATGGTTGTTTTGACATGGAGTATGATTTTTCTGTGACCGAGCTCTACCAAGATCCGGGGAGGGGGGTGGAGGTCTTGATAGGTTTGCAATGAATATGTAGGCAAGTCTGCCTTGTAGACTTCTGAGTTCTTTGTAAGGTTGCATATTTTGGATCGCTCTGACTTTCTCTGTGTCGAGATATGTTCCTTTTGATGTAACGATGAATCCAAGAAATTTACCAATGAAACCTCCATGAATTCATTTGTCGGTTTCATCTTGAGTTGATGGGTTCGCATGATTTCGAACATCGGTGTCAAGTTAGGGAGGTGATCATTTTTATCGCAATTTTTTACAGTGATATCGTCAACATAGAATTCTACCATTTTCTTAGATGAATGCAAACAAAATGTGCTCATTGCGTGTTGATAGGTTGCACTACCGAATAGCATCACCGTGTAGCAATATACTCCCAACAGTATTCGAAATTATGTATGCTTCTCGTTATCAGGATGAATCTTGATTTGATTCTACCTTGAAAAGTTATCCATAAAGGACATCCTTTCGAAGCCACACGTGTTGTCGATCATGGCATCAATGGATAAGAAAATTTTGTCCTAAGGTCAATCTGCATTGAAATCCGAAAGTCGATGGAGACCCTAATCTTCTCATTCATTTTTTAGTACGAAGACAATGTTAGCAACCTAGTATGGGTTTTGATCTTCTCGATTGTAGCCACATTCAATGAGTTTGTGCACTTCGGTTTCTATTGCCTCCATGATGCCAAGGCAAAATTCTCACTGCTATTATTTATCATGTATGAAGTTCTTCTTGATGTTGAGGTGATGCATGACTACTTGAGGGTCAAGACCAGACATACGAAATTCAAGGCTTAGTCCATGTAAACCTCCTTATTTATTTCTATAGATAGTCTGGTATGAGTTAGAAAATTTTGGTTTAGCAGCAGATGATTGAGGTTTATAGTAAGGTTGCAGATGTATAATTTAATTTAATTAAACCCTTGGCGTGCCCTACCCTTATTGTAATATTCAGAGCCCAACATCAGCCTATAAATTCCAACAGATTGTTGCCCTCTTGACTTGACACGCCAATTTAGGCACTGGACTTTCCCATCGCTCAAAATCATATTTCTTTGTGCTCTAAATTAATTGCACAATTTCCGTAACCGAAATCCTTATTTAATTATGTATCGCACACTGGTGTCGTTACCATCTATTTTTCGATACCAACTCAACCCGTTGAGCCAAACAATTAAAGGGGCCAAGACTGACACCAAGCCTACACCATTTCTGACCTTTGTGTCACTCCCAATTGACACCCCAGGTGCCCCTTTTAATTTAAGAACACATAAAAATTTATTCTAATTAAATTGGGGGATACCAACTTTGACTAATCCTATTTTAATCCCCATTTAATTCCAATGCCCTTTTAATTAAGCCCATGCAAAACACATAACATCCCCTCACCCTACAAAACGCCAAACACCATTTCCCCCACAAATTTTACATCATTTCATGTGATTGTCCAAATATCCAAATTTAAGGCGCTTAGTTGCAATTATTGAAATAGGTGTCCTAACCTCATTGGTCAAGGCCAAATGGATAAGCCCCCTCTCCTTTGACCAAGTCAAGGCCATTCCCTTTCCCTCTCATTTGGATGAAGAAATTTCTCCATGTGAAATCTTCACCACCCATTTGAATTGGGCTCATCCCCACCACACAACCCTCACACCAGTCCTTATTTAATGTCTCTTCCTAAACATATACCAAGCAGGCCCTAATCCCCAAATATTGGGACCCCCCCTCTCTCTCTCCTCCCTCTTCCTATTACTTTAGCAGCCGAATGCTTTTCCTCCTCCCTTCTTCTTCTTCTTCTTCTTCTTCTTCTTCTTCTTTTTCCTCCTCCTTTTCTCCTTTTTGACCACTGTCACCACCTCCGGCCAACCCGACTGGACCCCCGCTGCCTTGACCATCTCCGACTAGGCGAGCAGTCCATCATGACTGCAGGAGTCCTCGCACCCCCAACTCGCCAATACCGGAGCATCCATCGACCCGACTTCAGACGCCACCGCCGCTATCACCTTCTTCTCCGGCAAACTCCACCACGTCACCATCAACATCACCATCACCACTGATACCCCTTCCCTACTCCGGCTGTACCCCTCGAGCCGTTGCCTGACCACCAACCTCGACGTACACACCCCGGCCGAGCCAGCTACTTCCCCACTTTCCTCGACCAACCTCGACGAGCCGCTGCTGAACTGAACCATTGCCACCACCGGCTGCCACCTCCATCCGGCCATCCATGACCCACCACCACTTCACCCCGGCCAACTTCCTCCCCACTTCCCTCCAGCCACCGTACGCCATTGCCACGAGCAACCGACTGCTGTACCGTTCCTGCACCCGACGTTCCTCCACCCGACGTTCATCCATCGCACTTCCATCGACGACCACCCCGTCGACCACTTCCCTCCGGCGCTGCCATGAGCACCTCCCTCTCCGGCAGCTGCCAGCACCACCACTACCATTATTAGCTCCTCCTCCATCCACGGCTTCAACTCCACCATCCGCCATTGCCACGACCACCATCCGCCATTGCCACGACTACCTTGGTTGGCCTCCACCCTCCGGCCACCATGCTTCCCATCTTCATTATCATCTTCACCATTCTCACCATCATCAACATCACCCCCAGCCCGGCCGGCCGGCAACTCCGGCGAGTCGCCGTCGACCCCTCGACCTCTGTCACCAATACCTCCCCCACCTCGTTGACGACCTCACACCGGGCAACCACCCCGCCGTGCCGCCATGCCGCTGCCAAGGTGAACACTCCCCCTCTCTATGTGTTATAGCGTGGTTGTTATGGTTAATTTAGTAATAATATTTATTGTGTATATAGCTTAGTTAATTTTAGGGTTTAAGAAGTTGATATGTTGATATTTAGGGTTATGGAATGCCAGATGTGAACCTTGGAGTTTATTACATGAAATAAAATGCATGAATGGTTGTAAATGACATAGATCTATTTAAGGGTTTGCTATACATTGAGATTTTAGGATTTTGGGATGCATGAGTTTAAGGTTTATTATATCTCAATATGTGCAATTGATGGTATGCGAATGCAATAAAATTTTATGGTTTGTTGTGACGAAATATCTACATTGATGGTTGAAGTGATAAATATAATGAGTTTAGGGTTAAAAAGTCATACGAGGCTTTGGGCATTATTTAATTATTATATACAATTGGTTATCGTGGATGAGAGGATTTAAATTATTATGGAATGATGCTGAGGATCTTAAAACATTAATTATCATTGAGGAGCTGGTTAACTATTATAAAAATTGTAGGGTGATCTCAACCCATTGATTAATATGGAGAGTTAGTAAATAACAATGGTTTATTTCGAGGATGACATATTTAAACGTGCATGATAACGTCTGTGAACACCGGGGTAAAATTTGAGGAATGATCATGGCTTGAACTACTTAATACCATGGTGAGATGTAAGATTGAGGATTGTTTGATGATATTGTAAGGGTGATTGATCGAATTTGTCGTAACGTACCTTAGGCAACCTTGGTCAACCCTCTAGCTTCGCGCCTTGTGACTTGTAACTGAGGTTGAACATATGTTTAGACGTGTGTCACATCTTATTTTAGTCTCATGATAGTTATTGATTGAGCTTGTGTCTTGTCTCTAGGTACTACGGGACCTGCGGACTCGGACGTGGTATCAGATCCCTGTCATCAGCAGCCAGACGCAGGCAAGTGTACCTTACCACCCTGTATTTTAGTTATAGATATTTATTGTTTCATTATGTACATTGTGCGCGTGTGTGATTACGATCGATACTTCACGTCCGGATCACAACTGGGTGCAGACGTTCGTCGTAATGTCTTGTAATTAATGCTAGATGTTCGTAATACCTCGATGTACGTACCTGAGTATATCGTCACCGCAGGACACATTTATACACTGTTATCGTGCTAGATTTCCTGTATCCTGATACTGACATCATGACTAGAGACTGGGACGACCTTAGGGTCGCATTGACTGATAGTTACTTGAGTATGAGGAGACTGTTAGATAGAGGTTCAGGTTCAACGCACCATCGTTGACCGCTTGGGATGGGGAAGACAGTTACTAGACGTTTGGGCTCCTCTGCACGCGCTTTATATATGTATGTCCTGTTAATGTAGTGTTTCTGTATTCGGAGTAGTAGTATCACCCATGTGACTCTGTGCTCGGAGCTACGGTACGTCCCGTGTGTCTCTGTGTTCGAAGCTACGATTTTATTTTGGACAGCCCACGCATCGAACATTGTCTTCAAAATTGTGTCTCATTTAGTTGGTTATGCTAGACTATACCGTCGTTGCACTTGTACTTTCTGTTGTACTTTGGCATGTTGTATTTTTGTACCTTGTTACGTCCCTCTGAGGACCTGGTTCTCTGCCAGTTTTGTAGCACAAACGATTACGGAGCATTTGGAGTTGCTGATCGAGTTGCATGTCTTGCGGGCATTGTACCAGGTACTTATATCCTTTCTACTGGTATTACGGTTATTTTATATTGATTATTCATCTGTTGTTGTAGCCTATTTTTATAGACTCATATTTCTTCTCGAATCTATTCGAGTTGGTGTGATATTGAGCGGTCGACTTTAGCACATGCACCTCTTTCTTGTATATTTCTGTTCATTGTGGATTGAGACATAGATGTTTATATTTACAGGATTTTTAGATAGTGCACTTTATTATACAGCTTATACGTATTCGAGTCAGACCAGAGTCTGGTCGAATGCGTAGCTGGCGTATCGCGTATTCCTGGTCCTATGTATTTTGGGACTGGGGCATAACATATTTTTGTGGTGGCCCATGCAGGTCCAGTTTAAAATTGTCATGGTCACCTGACTGTGCCAAGGGAGCCTGCAAATTAGGAATATATATTATGATTTATTGTTGTATAGGATCTCAATCCATAATCGATTTTAAAAACTCACTTTGTATATGGTTATCGCCCTTGGACTTCCAATTTATATTCGTTCAATTTTCGTCAATATCGTTATCATTGTTTCTCATCTTCTATTATTCGGGAAGATGAATGCTTGTGCCTAATGATTTCCTCCAGAAGCAGATCAAAGTCTGACGACAGAAGACAGAATTCGTGTACTAATCTCTGAGAAGATTGTTAGCTGATAGGTTCTTTTAGATGCTAGAACTAGTGTGGAAGGTTAGCAAGAGAATTGGACCTAGTAGTACCCTACTCGTACTTGAGATAGCAGTGATTTGGGAAGTACTGGCAGTTGAAAAGATTGATGATCATAACCCTCTAGAATAAATTATGGAAGTGCATAGCCGATGCTAGAAATTAGTTGTTGTATATAATAACAATACTAGAAATAATGTTATGAGCTAGAGGAGATAGAATTTTAGGCTCTCACCAGGAAGATGATGATCTGATACCAGAAATTCTAGCATGTACTTGGGTGATACCATTAATTTGAATTGTACTATGTGACCCGGAGCAATAAATAACGGAAAGAAGAAATTTGAGGAATACAATTTTAGGAAAAACTTTGAGGAGAAGAGAAATTATACATTAGGCAAGGAAGAATTTTTCTCTTGGAGGATTAGTGTTGTAAACAGAACGGGAGAATTTATTTTAAGGTTAAGTCTAGACTATGACATCGTCCTAGCAAGTGTTGGTTGAGTCAATACCACACAATGCTACATTGTCGACGTGGTTGCATTATTTTTGACCACCAGGTTACCCTGAGTTAAGTTTCTTCAGGGAGCCCGAGAGCATGGTGTCCAACCTTAGTAACATGCATTACAAAGGGTGAACCAGTATACCTCCGCATTATATCGAGTTTGAGGATGTATTTCTAGATAATCTTCCAGGCCTGCCACCTGACAGAGAGATAGGGTTTGCTATAGAGTTGACTCCAAGAGCCGAGCCAGTTATTTTCCCGTCTTCAGACTAGCACCGATAGAGTTGGTTGAGTTAATGGTCCATAGTAGAGGATCTTTTAGACAAGGGTTTTAGTCAGGCTAGTATCTCTCTATGGGGAGTACCCATCTTATTGCGCTGAAGAAGGACGGAACGGTATATTTGTGTATCGAATACGGGACGATACGATTGTGTATCGATTACTGGACGTTAAATATTGTAACGATAAAGAACAAGTACCCTTGCCACACATCGATGATTTATCAGCTAAGTGGCGCATATGTATTCTCGAAGATCGATCTCAGATCAGGATATCATCAGATCAAGGTACAAAAAGAGAACATTCCGAAGATGGCTTTTCAGACGAAGTATGGATACTATGAGTTTCTAGTCATGCCGTTTGGTTTAACCAACGTGCCAGCAGTATTTATGAGCCTGATGAACAATATTTTTCCACCACTACTTAGATAAGTTCATGGTGGTATTTATCGATGACATCTTGGTATATTCTAAGAGCCAGGAGGAGCACAAGAGGCATCTCAGGATCGTATTGGAGACGCTGAGGCAGGAGAGGCTGTACGATAAGCTCAGCAAATGTGAGTTCTGTTTGGATAGAGTACCCTTCCTGGGACACATAATTACCGAAGTTGGACTATCAGTTGACCCGGAGAAGATAGCCGCAGTTGAGATATGGCACCCCCTACATCAGTCATAAAGATTAGGAGCTTTCTCGGACTTGCCGGATATTATCGGAGGTTCGTAGAAAATTTCTCGAGGATCGCTGCGCCTATGACATGACTGACGCGTAAAGGCGAGGAGTTTATCTAGATCGGGGAATATTAGACAATTTTTGATGAGCTGAAGAAGCGTCTAACATCAACACCAATTTTGACGCTTTCTTCAGGATCAGGAGGATTTATAGTGTACAGTGATGCGTCTGGGAGTGGATTAGGATGTGTACTGATGCAACACAGCAAAGTGATAGCCTACGTATCGAGACAGCTAAGAGTTCATAAGAAGAACTAGCTGACGCACGATCTAGAGCTAGCTGCAGTGATATCTGCACTAAAGCTATGGCGATACTACCTTTATGGAGAGCATGTTGAGATTTATACATATCACAAAAAGTCTGAAGTATGTCTATATACAGAAGGAGCTCAACATGAGACAGAGGCACTGGCTAGAGTTGATAACAGATTATGATATCGAGTTGCAGTACCACCCTGACAAGGCGAATGTAGTAGCAGATGCCTTAAGTAGGAAGCCCATGGCATACTTTTTGATGACTCAACGACAATTGCTAGAGAATCTTCAAGATCTTGGGATAGAGATTGTATTGCCAGGCATGGATGGACAGATGGCCAGTCTCGAGGTTCAGTCTACATTGATTGAGAGGATCAAGGCAGCCCTGCCTACAGATGCAAGATTTCGACGGCTACGAGAGAGGACAGAGGCCGGCATGCAGACGGGACTCAGGATTCATGAAGACGGAATATTGAGGTGTGGAGATCGCCTATACGTTCCGAGTGGTGAGCTACGCCAGGAGTTGATGACCGAGGTTCATAGCTCGATTTATTCTATTCATCTCGGGGGTAAGAAGATGTACCAAGATTTGAGGCAACATTACTGGTAGCATGGGATGAAGAGAGAGATTACAAGATTTATGGTGAGATGCTTGGTATGTCAGCAAGTCAAGGCTGAATATCAGAGAACTACAGGACTATTGCAGCCGCTTCCCATTCCCGAATAGAAGTGGGAACACATTACCATGGACTTCGTCACAGGATTCCCGCGGAGCCCTAGCGGGAAGGATACAGTTTGGGTTGTCGTAGATAGACTCACCAAGTCTGCACATTTCTTGCCCTTCAGAGTTGAGTAGTCCACGGAAATATTAGCTGACATATATATGAGGTAGATAGTACGACTACATGGAGTACCTGTCAGCTTTGTATCGGATCGTGACTCCAAGTTCACGTTACATTTTTGGCGAAGTATACAGGAGAGTCTAGGAACTCGTCTCAAGTTCAGCACTGCATATCATCCACAGCCTGATGGCCAGTCAGAGCGCACGATACAGATACTAGAGGATATATTGAGAGCGTGCATGATCGACTTTAGAGGATCTTGGGAGGACCATCTACACTTGGTAAAAAAAATTTACAATAACAGCTACCAGGCTAGCATACAGATGGCACCTTATGAGGCACTATACGGCAAGAAGAGTAGGTCACCGGTATGTTGGAGTAACGTGGAAGAGCGTCAGATACTTGGTCCAGAGTTGGTGACACAGACAGTGGAAAAAGTCAAGCAGATTCAGAGCCACCTGCATACAGCACAGGACAGACAGAAACATTGGGCAGATGCGCACCGCAGACCTTTGGAGTTCAAGGAAGGTGACCATGTATTTTTGAGGATGTCGTCTACTCGTGGTACCATCAGATTCGAAGGCAGAGGCAAGCTGAGTCTGAGGTACATCGGACCTTTTGGCATCTTGGAACGAGTTGGCGAATTGTGTAAACCCTCTCGATTTATTATGTAGATAGTCAGGGTTGAATTTAGAAAATTTTGGTTTTGGTAACAGATGTTGAGGTTTAGAGTAGAGTTGAGTCTGACTGTTATTTTATTTTATTTAATTAAAACCCTTGGCGCGCCCTATCATTTCTAAATTATTCGGAGTTCAATATCAGCCCGTAAATTCCATCGGACTATTGTACTTCTGATTTGACTCACCAAATTAGGCACTGGATTTTTTCGTCACTTAAATCAAATTTTGTGGTGCTCTAAATTAATTGCACAATTTTCCGAAACAGTAATCCATATTTAATTTTGTGTCGGACACCTGTGTCGTCACCCTCAATTTTGAGATACCAACTTAACCCGTTGAGCCGGACCAACTAAAGGGTCCAAGACTGACTCCAAGCCCCCACCATTTTTGACCTTTGTGTCAATTTCAAATTTAGATCCCAAGTGCCCCCATTTAATTTAAAAGCGCGGGATACTTTTATTCTAAGTAAATGGAGGATACCAACTTTGGCAAATCCCAAGTTAATCCCCATTTAATTTTATGCCTATTAATTTATCCTTGGTTCTCGTGTATTTAAAGGTTTATTGTGGTTGCATGGCCGGTCATATCATTTTCTTGTGACTATCAAGTTCAACACAACCAGCCACCTGGCTATCTCTATTAGAAGCCAACACACCACTTCAAGAATCAAGGCTACCTTCACTTGGCCCAACGAATCATTTAGCGAAACAAAGTGCTTGACTTTTGTGTGGGAGTAGCAATTTCATTTCGGCTGTTCACTCTTAAAGCCGAACCAAAGGCAGTCCTGGCCTTGGTTTCGGGTGGAGCACCATAACCTAAAACCATGCAAGCATTTGAAGCAGTGCCAACCCAGCGTAGCTGCTGTCCCATGTTCTTCTTCACGTTAGGTCTCCAGCTATTCTGCCAAGGCCAGTACATACAGTACTACGGGGGCAACCACCTACTCCCCTGGAAACTCCATCTGACCGTTCATCAGATCACCCCTCCCCCTCCTCATCCGTTCGATCACCTTAGCTAACCTAATCTCTCCTCTATAAATGATCACCTATTTTTCCTCAACTCCCCCACCGAGAAGAGAACCAGCCGACTCTGGTCTTTCACCCTCCTTTCTTTCTTTCCTTCAATCAGTCAACACCCTACCTCTAGTTCCTCCATCGAGCCGAGGAGCGGGGCTGCTGTACGGATCTTCTGTCGCAACGTTCTCGACGTCACCGGCGACTTCGCGGCGAGGAAACCACGGGGCTCCGTTTTCCTGCTTTGTCATCATCCTTTCCCAGGCTGGTGAGCTTTAGATGCCTTCTTATACCACATATTTTCATGAAATTTCTTTAGCTACCATTGGTGATGTCTCATCTTGACCTCTATATTGTTTTCCAGGCTTAGTAAGAGAGAAAAGTGGTATATTTAAGAGAATAAACTGTGGTGCATGGGTGGGATTCATAAGAGTATAGAGTAGGTTATGATGGGAGAAACAGGGAACGAATGGTATTTATATGTATATATTTTACTAGAGTATGCTTACCAAATCATTCAAGAGTTCAAGTGGTGGTTGAGGATCCTAACCGTGGTGATTAATATTGCTATGGAAATTATGGTAGGAATGAAATTCAGATGAACAGTAGGAAGAGGAGTGCATTATGTCTATATTGTAAGGTTTTTCTGTGAATAAAGGAAGAAGGGTTGTCTCATGAGAGCTTGTCCTTAATTTTATATAAATGAAGAAATCAATTATACATGTGAAAGATTCAGATTTAGTTGAGGGATTATATATGCTAGGTGGAGTTTAAGGTTTGAAGGCATTGAGGTTTAGGGTTTATCATATTGTTTTATATGTATATTAATTATTATCGATGGGCAGTGATTTATGGTGAAATGGTGTGTGTTATCAATAAGTTGTTCATTATTTTGAGGATTAGATTAACAGTGATGAAGTCGATTGAGGAATACAAATATGTATTTGTGAACTATGCATGTATGAGAAGGGCTTGAATACTAAAATAGTGGTTGTAAGGTTTTAATAGATAATAATTAATAGTTGAGAGCTGGCAAATAATAAAGAGTTAATTGAGGAGTAGTATATATGATGAAATGATCCGAGGGTTGAGGAAGACCTAATATAATGAGTAAATACGATCAGTTAGTGAGCATACCTGAACTACTGAACCACATGATGAATATGGCAAGAATGAGGATTGGTCGAGGAGAAAGTGTCCAGATGACTAGTTGATGGAGGTATTGTACCAATAGTCAACTGTGATCAACAACCCCTATAGTATCTTGTCCCTAGTGTCTTGTACCAGTGAGTCATAGCTGAAACTGAGTTTAGACGTAGATATGTGTCGCATCCCTGTCTGACGTAGAATAGATTATTGATTATTGGTTTGTATCTCATCTCTAGGTACTGTGGGACCTGAGGACTTGGACGCGGTACCGGGACCCAGCTATCAGCAGCCGCACGCAGGCAAGTGTACCTTGCCACCCTGTATTTTAGATTACAGTTATTTATTATTTCTTTATATACATTGTACACGTATTTAAGTTGACGTTCGATACTTCACGTCCGATTCACAACCGGGTGCTGACGTTCATCGTAATATCTTAGAATAATTGTTAGATACTTTGTAGTACCTCGATGCACATACCTGAGTACATCGATACCCCAGGACACACTCATATACTGTGATCGTGCCAGATTCCCGTATCCTGATACTGACATCTTGACCAGAGACTGGGACGATCTTAGGGTCGCGTCTGTTGAGTTATCTTCCGTGTGTCGAGACTGCTAGATAGAGGTTCAGGTTCAGCGCACAATCGTTGACCGCTTGGGAAGGGGAAGACAGTTACTAAACGTTTGGGCTACTCTGCACGCGCTTATATATATATATACTATTTCTTTAGTAATCCTGTATCTAGAGTAGTTGTACCACCCGTGTGACTCCTTGCCCGGAGCTGCGGTACGTGCCATGTGTTTCCGTGTCCGGAGCTACGGTTTTATTTTGGACAGCCCACGCGTCGAACATTATCTTTAAACTGTGTCACACTTGTTTGGTTATGACAGAGTACCCTATCGTTGCACTTGTACTTTCTGTTTACTTGTTATGTTCCATTTTTGTACCTTGTTACGTCTCTCTGAGGACCTGTTTCCCTGCCAGTTTTGCAGCATAGATGATTACAGAGCTTTTGGAGTAGCTGTTGGAGACGCATGTCTGGCGAGCATGGTACCAGGTACTCATATCTTATCTACCGGTATTATGGTTATTGTACATTGATTATCATCTGCTGTTGTAGCCTAGTTTTTATAGACTCATACTTCTTCTTGAGTCTATTCGAGTTAGTGTGTTATTAGACGGCCGACTCTAGCACATATAGCTCTTTCTTGTATACTGTTGTACATTGTAGATTGAGACATAGAGGTTTACATTTATGGGATATCTAGATTATGCCCTTTATATTATACAGCTTATACGTATTCGAATCAGACCAGAGTTTGGTCGAATGCGTAGCTGGCGTGTCACGTATTCCTGGTCCTACGTATTTTGGGACTGGGGCGTGACATATTTTTGTGGTGGCCCATGCAGGTCCGTTTTAAATCGTCTTGGTCACCTGACTATGCCAAGCGAGCCTGCAAATTAGGAATAGTTATTATGATTATTGAATAGGATCTCAATCCATAATCAATTTTAAAAACTCTTTGTATGTGATTATCGCCCTTGGACTTCCAATTTGCATTCGTTCAATCTTTGTTAATAT
Organism: Iris macrosiphon; assembly: GCA_036927795.1. Lineage (NCBI taxonomy): Eukaryota > Viridiplantae > Streptophyta > Magnoliopsida > Asparagales > Iridaceae > Iris > Iris macrosiphon. The sequence goes on along the minus strand of JAYESA010000015.1, from coordinate 111,999,667 downwards.
CGCTATCCTTGTTTCTCGCCCCCTATTGTTCGGGGAGACGAATGCTTGTGACTGATGATTTCCCTCCAGAAGAAGATCGAAGACCAGACGACAGAAGACAGAATTCGTATACCTTTCTCGGAGAAGATTGTTACCTTATCAGGATAGATTGATGGGTTCTTTGGATTCTAGAACTAGTGTGGAAGGGTAGCAAGAAAATTGGAGTCCGTAGTACCCTAACCGTATTTGAGGTAATAGTGATCTTAGAAGTACTGAGAGCTAGAAGGATTATTGATCATGACCTAGAATAATTTATGGGAATGCATAGCCTGATGATGGAAACTAGTGGTTGTATATGATAGCAATACCAGGAATGATATTATGGACTAGAGGAGATAAAATTTTAAGCTCTCACTTGGAAGATGATGATCTAATACCAGAAATTTTTGTATGTGCTTGGGTGACGTCATATTTATAATCACACTATGTGACCCGGAAAAAATAAATAAATAAATAAATAATAAAAGAAGAAATTTGAGGAATAAATTTTTAGGGAAAACTTTGAGGAGAAGAGAATTATACATTAGGCGAGAAAATTTTTTCTTTTGAGGATTGATGATGGAAACAGAACGGAAGAAATTTTTTTGAGGTTTAGTCTAGACTATGACCTTATCCTAGACATGGATTGGTTGAGCCAATACCACACGACGCGAGATTGTCGACGTTATTACATTATTTATGACCACCAGATTACCCTGATTTTGAGTTACTTCAGGGATCCCGAGAGCATGGTGCACATCTACCTTAGGGGTATACAACGCAAGAGGTGAACCAGTGTACCACCATATTATATCAGGGTTCGAGGATGTGTTTCTAGAGAATCTTTTAGGCCTACCACCTGATAGAGAGATAGAATTTGCTATAGAGTTGACTCCAAGAGCGGAGCCAATTATTTTTCCGTCTTCAGACTAGCACCGAAAGAGTTGGTTGAGTTGAAGGTCCATAGTAAAGGATCACTTAGATAAGAGTTTCAGTCGGACTAGTGTTTCTCCAAGGGGGAATACCCATCTTAATTATGCCGAAGAAAGATAGGATGGTACATTTGAATCAGCTAAGTGGCACATGTATTCTCGATGATCGATCTCAGATTAAGCTAACATCAGATCAAGGTACGGAGAGAGGACTTTCCGAAGACAGCTTTTTGGACGTAGTATGGACACTATGAGTTCTAGTCATGACGTTTGGTTTAACCAATGCGACAGCAGTAATTATGAGCCTAATGAACAGTATTTTCCACCAGTACTGATAAGTTCGTGGTGATAATTATCGATGACATATTGATATATTCCAAGAGCCAGGAGAAGCATGAGAGACATCTCAGGATCGTGTTGGAGATGCTGAAACAGGAGAGACTGTATGCCAAGCTCAGCAAATATGAGTTATGATTAGATAGAATAGATAGTCTACGCATCAGGATGACTAAGGGTTCATGAGAAGAACTATCAGACACACGATCTAGGACTAGCTGCAGTAATATTTGCACTAAAGCGATGGCGACACTACCTTTATGAAGAGCATGTTGAAATTTATACAAAATACAGAAAGTCTGAAGAATGCCTACATGCAGAAGGAACTCAATATGAGACAAAGGCATTGGCTAGAATTTATGACATATTATAATATCGAGTTGTAGTACCACTCTGGCAAGGCGAATGTAGTTTACAACTCATCGCCAGTTGTTAGGGGATTTTCAGGAACTCAGGATTGAGATTATATTGCCAGTCATGGGTGGACAGATGGCCAGTCTCAAGGTTCAGTCCATATTTATTGAGAGGATCAAGGAAGCCTTTCCTACAGATACGAGTTGTAGACGATTGCGAGAAAGGACAGAGGTCGACATGCTAACGGGACTCAGGATTCATGAAGATGGAACATTGAGGTGTGGAGATCGCCTATATGTTCCGAGTGGCGAGCTACGTCAAGAGTTGATGACCGAGGCACATAGCTCGATTTATTCTATTCATCCCGGGGGTACGAAGATGTACCGAGGCTTGAAGCAGCATTTCTGGTGGCATGGGATAAAGAGAGAAATTGCAAGATTCGTGGCAAAGTGTTTAGTTTGTCAGCAAGTCAAGGCTGAACATCAGAGGACTGCAGGACTATTGCAGCCGCTTCCCATTCTCGAGTGGAAGTGGAAACACGTTACCATGGACTTCGTCATAGGATTCTCGAAAGCCCTAGCGGAAAGGATGCAGTTTGGGTTATAGTAGACAGACTCACCAAGTCTGCACATTACTTGCCCTTCAGAGTTGGGCAATCCACAGAGATATTAGCTGACTTGTATATGAGGCAGATAGTACGATTACATTGAGTGCCTGTCAGCATCGTATCGGATCATGATTCCAGATTCACCTCACATTTTTGGCAGAGTATGCAGGAGAGCCTAGGAACTCGTCTCAAGTTCAGCAATGCATATCATCCACAGACTGATGGTCAGTCAGAGCGTACGATACAGATATTAGAGGATATCTTGAGAGCGTGCAAGATTAATTTTAGAGGATCTTGGGAGGACCACCTACACTTGGTAGAATTCTCCTACAATAACAGTTACCAGGCCAGCATACAGATGGCACCTTATGAGGTACTGTACGGCAGGAAATGTAGGTCACCAGTTTGTTGGAGTGACGTGGGAGAGCATCAGATCCTTGGTCCAGAGCTAGTGACATAGAAAATGGAGAAGGTCAAGCAGATTCAGAGCCATCTGCGTGCAGCACAGGACAGACAGAAACATTGAGCAAATACGCACCGCAGACCATTGGAGTCCAAGGAAGATGACCATGTATTTTTGAGGATATCGCCCACTCGTAGTACCATCAGATTCGGAGGCAGAGGCAAGCTGAGTCCGAGGTACATCGGACCTTTTGACATCTTGGAACGAGTTGGCGAAGTGGCTTACCGTCTTGCATTGCCCCCATCATTAGAAGGAGTGCATGACGTATTTCACGTATCACAGTTGAGGAGATATATGGCAGACCCTAGCCACGTGCTTGATCATTCGGAGATTACAGTCGGGCCCAGTCTGTCTTACGTAGAGCAGCCAGTTGAGATCCTCGATTGCAGCGAGAAGACTTTGAGAGGGTAGACGATTCGACTAGTCAGAGTGGCATGGAAGCACCATTCACCAGGCGAGTCTACTTGGGAGCGCGAGGATTCTATTCGGCAGCGATTCCCGTACTTATTTGAGGAGCTAGGTACGAATTTACGTACGACATTTGATTACTAGTTGTTTTAAAATTCTTTTAGATATTATCGTGCTTTACTTTTAATTTCAGGGACAAAATTTTTCTAAGTTGGGAAGAATGTAAACCCCCTCGATTTATTATGTAGATAGTCAGGGTTGAATTTGGAAAATTTTGGTTTTGGTAACAGATATTGAGGTTTAGAGTTGAGTTGAGTCTGACTGTTATTTTATTTTATTTAATTAAAACCCTTGGCGCGTCCTATCATTGCTAAATTATTCGGAGCCTAATATCAGCCCGTAAATTCCATCGGACTATTGTACTTCTGACTTGACTCGCCAAATTAGGCACTGGATTTTTTCGTCACTTAAATCAGATTTCCTAGAGCTCTAAATTAATTGCACAATTTTCCGAAACCGTAATCCATATTTAATTTCGTGTCGGACACCTGTGTCGTCACCCTCAATTTTGAGATACCAACTTAACTCGTTGAGCCAGACCAACTAAAGGGTCCAAGACCGACTCCAAGCCCCCACCATTTTTGACCTTTGTGTCAATTCCAAATTTAGATCCCAAGTGCCCCCATTTAATTTAAAAGCGCGGGATACTTTTATTCTAATTAAATAGAGGATACCAACTTTGGCAAATCCCAGGTTAATCCCCATTTAATTTCATGCCTATTAATTTATCCTTGGTTCTCGTGTATTTAAAGGTTTATTGTGGTTGCATGGCCAGTCACATCATTTTCTTGTGACTATCAAGTTCAACACAACCAGCCACCTGGCTATCTCTATTAGAAGCCAACACACCACTTCAAGAATCAAGGCTACCTTCACTTGGCCCAACGAATCATTTAGCAAAACAAAGTGCTTGACTTTTGTGTGGGAGTAGCAATTTTATTTTGGCTGTTCACTCTTGAAGCCTAACCAAAGGCAGTCCTGGCCTTGGTTTCGGGTGGAGCACCATAACCTAAAACCATGCAAGCATTTGAAGCAGTGCCAACCCAGCGTAGCTGCTGTCCCATGTTCTTCTTCACGTTAGGTCTCCAGCTGTTCTGCCAAGGCCAGTACATACAGTACGGCGGGGGTAACCACCTACTCCCCTGGAAACTCCATCCGATCGTTCATCAGATCACCCCTCCCCCTCCTCATCCGTTCGATCACCTTAGCTAACCTAATCTCTCCTCTATAAATGATCACCTATTTTTCCTCAACTCCCCCACCGAGAAGAGAACCAGCCGACTCTGGTCTTTCACCCTCCTTTCTTTCTTCCCTTCAATCAGTCAGCACCCTAACTCTAGTTCCTCCATCGAGCCGAGGAGCGGGGCTGTTGTGCGAATCTTCTGTCGCAACATTCTCGACGTCACCGGCAACTTCGCGGCGAGGAAATCTCGGGGCTCCGTTTCCCTTCTTTGTCATCATCCTTTCCCAGGCTGGCGAGCTTTAGATGCCTTCTTATACCACACATTTTCATGAAATTTCTTTAGCTACCATTGGTGATGTCTCACCTTGACCTCCATATTGTTTCCTAGGCTTAGTAAGAGAGAAAAGTGGTATATTGAAGAGAATAAACTGTGGTGCATGGGTGGGATTCATAAGAGTATAGAGTAGGTTATGATGGGATAAACAGGGAATGAATGGTATTTATATGTATATGTTTTACTAGAGTATGCTTACCAAATCATTCAAGAGTGCAAGTGGTGGTTGAGGATCCTAACCGTGGTAATTAATATTGCTATGGAAATTATGGTAGGAATAAAATTCAGATGAACAGTAGGAAGAGGAGTGCATTGTGTCTATATTGTAAGGTTTTTCTGTGAACAAAGGAAGAAGGGTTGTCTCATGAGAGCATGTCCTTACTTTTGTATAAATGAAGAAATCAATTATACATGTGAAAGATTCATATTTAGTTGAGGGATTATATATGCTAGGTGGAGTTTAAGGTTTGAAGGCATTGAGGTTTAGGGTTTATCATATTGTTTTATATGTATATTAATTATTATCGATGGGCAGTGATTTATGGTGAAATGGTGTGTGTTATCAATAAGTTGTTCATTATTTTGAGGATTAGATTAACAGTGATGAAGTCGGTTGAGGAATACAAATATGTATTTGTGAACTATGCATGTATGAGAAGGGCTTGAATACTAAAATAGTGGTTGTAAGGTTTTATAGATAATAATTAATAGTTAAGAGCTGGCAAATAATAAAGTGTTAATTGAGGAGTAGTATATATGATGAAATGATCCGAGGGTTGAGAAAGACCTAATATAATGAGTAAATACGGTCAGTTAGTGAGCATACCTGAACTACTGAACCACGTGATGAATATGGCAAGAATGAGGATTGGTCGAGGAGAGAGTGTACAGATGACTAGTTTATGGAGGTATTGTACCAATAGTCAACTGTGATCAACAACCCCCATAGTATCTTGTCCCTAGTGTCTTGTACCAGTGAGTCGTAGCTGAAACTGAGTTTAGACGTAGATATGTGTCGCATCCCTGTCTGACGTAGAATAGATTATTGATTATTGGTTTGTATCTCATCTCTAGGTACTGCGGGACCTGAGGACTTGGACGCGGTACCGGGACCCCGCAATCAGCAGCCGCACGCAGGCAAGTGTACCTTGCCACCCTGTATTTCATATTACAGTTATTTATTATTTCTTTATGTACATTGTGCACGTATTTAAGTTGACGTTCGATACTTCGCGTCTGATTCACAACCGGGTGCTGACGTTCGACGTAACGTCTTAGAATAATTGTTAGATACTTTGTAGTACCTCAATGCACGTACCTGAGTACATCGACACCCCAGGACACACTCATACACTGTGATCGTGCCAGATTCCCGTATCCTGATACTGACATCATGACAAGAGACTGGGATGACCTTAGGGTCGCGTCTGTTGAGTTATCTTTCGTGTGTCAAGACTGCTAGATAGAGGTTCAGGTTCAGCGCACAATCGTTGACCGCTTGGGAAGGGGAAAACAGTTACTAGACGTTTGGGCTACTCTGCATGCGCTTATATATATATATATATATATATATATATATATATATATATATATACTATAGTGATCCTGTATCTAGAGTAGTTGTACCACCCGTGTGACTCCTTGCCCGGAGCTGCGGTACGTGCCGTGTGTTTTCGTGTCCGGAGCTACGATTTTATTTTGGACAGCCCACGCGTCGAACATTGTCTTTAAACTGTGTCACACTTGTTTGTTTATGATAGAGTACCCTGTTATTGCACTTGTACTTTCTGTTTACTTGGCATATTCCATTTTTGTACCTTGTTACGTCCCTCTGAGGACCTGGTTCCCTGCTAGTTTTGCAGCATAGATGATTACGGAGCTTTTGGAGTAGGTGTTGGAGACGCATGTCTGGTGAGCATGGTTCCAGGTACTCACATCTTATCTACCGGCATTAAGGTTATTGTATATTGATTATTCATCTGCTGTTGTAGCCTAGTTTTTATAGACTCATACTTTTTCTCGAGTCTATTCGAGTTAGTGTGTTATTGGGCGGCCGACTCTAGCACATATAGCTCTTTCTTGTATACTGTTGTACATTGTGGATTGAGACATAGAGGTTTATATTTATGGGATATCTAGATTGTGCCCTTTATATTATACAGCTTATACGTATTCGAGTCAGACCAGAGTCTGGTCGAATGCGTAGCTGGCGTGTCACGTATTCCTGGTCCTACGTATTTTGGGACTGGGGCGTGACAAAGTGGCTTATCGTCTTGCATTGCCTCCATCATTAGAAGTAGTGTATGACATATTTTACGTATCACAGTTGAGGAGATACGTGGCAGACCCTAGCCACGTGCTTGATCATTCAGAGATTACAGTTGGGCCTAGTTTATCTTACGTAGAGCAGCCAGTGGAGATACTCGATCACAGTGAGAAGACTTTGAGAGGTCAGACTATTCGACTGGTCAGAGTTGCATGAAAATATCATTCGCCAGGCGAATCTACCTGGGAGCACGAGGATTCCATTCGACAGCGTTTCCCGTATTTATTTGAGGACCAAGGTACGAATTTACGTATCGCATTTGATTACCAGTTTGCTTTTAAATTCTCTTGGCTATTATCGTGCTTTACTTTTAATTTCGGGGAGAAATTTTTCTAAGTTAGGAAGGATGTAAACCCCCTCATTTATTTCTATAGATAGTCCAGTATGGGTTAGAAAATTTTGGTTTAGCAGCAGATGATTGAGGTTTAGAGTAAGGTTGCAGATGTCTGATTTAATTTAATTAAACCCTTGGCGCGTCCTACCCTTATTGTAATATTCAGAGCCCAACATCAGCCCATAAATTGTAACAGATTATTGCTCTCTTGACTTGACACCCCAATTTAGGCACTGACTTTCCCGTCGCTCAAAATCATATTTCCTTGTGCTCTAAATTAATTGCACAATTTTCGTAACCGAAATCCTTATTTAATCATGTGTCACGCACCGGTGTCGTTACCATCTATTTTTAGATACCAACTCAACACGTTGAGCCGGACAAATTAAAGGGGCCAAGACTGACACCAAGCCTACACCATTTCTGACCTTTGTGTTACTCCCAATTGAGACCCCAGGTGCCCCCTTTTAATTTAAGAACACATGATAATTTATTCTAATTAAATTGGGGGATACCAACTTTGACTAATCCCATTTTAATCCCTATTTAATTCCAATGCCCTTTTAATTAAGCCCATGCAAAACACACAACACTTCCTCACCCTATAAAATGCCAAACACCATTTCTCCCACAAATTTTGCATCATTTCATGTGATTGTGCAAATACCCAAATTTAAGGGGCTTAGTTGCAATTATTGAAATAGGTGTCCTAACCTCATTGGTCAAGGCCAAATGGATAAGCCCCCTCTCCTTTGACCAAGTCAAGGCCATTCCCTTTCCCTCTCATTTGGATGAAGAAATTTCTCCATGTGAAATCCTCACCACCCATTTGAATTAGGCTCATCCCAACCACACAACCCTCACACCACTCCTTATTTAATGTCTCTTCCTACACATATACCAAGCAGGCCCTAATCCCCAAATATTAGGAATCCCCCCTCTTTTTCTCTCTCTCTCCTCCCTCTTCCTATTACTCTAGCAGCCGAATGCTTTTCCTCCTTTCTTCTTCTTCTTCTTCTTCTTCTTCTTCTTCCTCCTCCTCCTCTTCTCCTTTTTGACCACTGTCACCACCTCCGGCCTACTCCGGCCAACCCGACTGGACCCACGCTGCCTCGACCATCTCCGACTAGGCGAGCAGTCCACCATAACTGCTGGAGTCCCCGCACCCCCAACTCACCATTGCCGGAGCCTCCATCGACCCAACTTCAGACGCCACCGCCGCCATCACCTTCTTCTCCGGCAAACTCCAGCACGTCACCATCAACATCACCATCACCACTGCTACCCCCTTCCCTCGACCAACCTCGGCGAGCCGCTGCCGAACTACACCAATGCCACCACCGGCTGCCACCTCCATCCGGCCATCCACGACCCACCACCACTTCACCCCGGCCAACTTCCTCCCCACTTCCCTCCAGCCACCTCACGCCATTGCCACGAGCAACCGACTGTTGTACCTTTCCTCCACCCGACGTTCCTCCACCCGATGTTCATCCACCGCACTTCCATCGACGACCACCCCGTCGACCACTTCCCTCCGGCGCTGCCACGAGCACCTCCCTCTCCGGCAGCTGCCAGCACCACCACCACCACCATTATTACCTCCTCCTCCATCCACGGCTTCAACTCCACCATCCGCCATTGCCACGACCACCATCCGCCATTGCCACGACCACCTTGGCCGGCCTCCACCCTCCGGCCACCATGCTTCCCATCTTCATTATCATCTTCACCATTCTCACCATCATCAACATCACCCCCAGCCCGGCCGGCCGACAACTCCAGCGAGTCGCCGTCGACCCCTCGACCTCTGTCACCAATACCTCCCCCACCTCGTTGACGACCTCACACCGGGCAACCACCCCGGCGTGTCGCCGTGCCGCTGCCAAGGTGAACACTCCCCCTCTCTATGTGTTATAGCGTGGTTGTTATGGTTAATTTAGTAATAATGTTTATTGTGTATATAGCTTAGTTAATTTTAGGGTTTAAGAAGTTGATATGTTGATATTTAGGGTTATCGAATGCCAGATGTGAACCTTGGAGTTTATTACATGAAATAAAATGCATGAATGGTTGTAAATGACATAGATCTATTTAAGAGTTTGCTATACATTGAGATTTTAGGATTTTGGGATGCATGAGTTTAAGGTTTATTATATCTCAATATGTGCAATTGATGGTATGCGAATGCAATAAAATTTTATGGTTTGTTGTGATGAAATATCTACTTTGATGGTTGAAGTGATAAATATAATGAGTTTGGGGTTAAAAAGTCATACGGGGCTTTGGGCATTATTTAATTATTATATGCAATTGGTTATCGTGGATGAGAGGATTTAAATTATTATGGAATGACGCTGAGGATCTTAAAATATTAATTGTCATTGAGGAGCTGGTTAAGTATTATAAAAATTGTAGGATGATATCAACCCATTAATTAATATGGAGAGCTTAGTAAATAATAATTTTTTATTTTAAGGATGACATATTTAAACGTGCATGATAACGTATGTGAACACCGGGATAAAATTTGAGGAATGATCATGGCTTGAACTACTTAATACCGTGGTGAGATGTAAGATTGAGGATTGTTTGATGATATTGTATGGGTGATTGATCGGATTTGACATAACGTACCTTAGGCAACCTTGGTCAACCCTCTAGCTTCGCGCCTTGTGACTTGTAACTGAGGTTGAACATATGTTTAGACGTGTGTCATATCTTATTTCAGTTTTGTGATAGTTATTGATTGAGCTTGTGTCTCGTCTCTAGGTACTACGAGACCTGCGGACTCGGACGTGGTACCGGATCCCCGTCATCAGCAGCCGGACGTAGGCAAGTGTACCTTGCCACCCTGTATTTCAGTTACAGATATTTATTATTTCATTATGTACATTGTGCGCGTGTTTGATTATGATCGATACTTTGTGTTCGGATCACAACCGGGTGCAGACGTTCGTTGTAATGTCTTATAACGAATGCTAGATGTTCTTAACACCTCGATGTACGTGACCGTTTGGGATGGGGAAGACAGTTACTAGACGTTCGGGCTCCTCTGCACGCGCTTTATATATGTATGTCCTGTTGATGTAGTGTTCCTGTATCCGGAGTAGTAGTATCACCTGTGTGACTCTGTGCTCGGAGCTACGGTATGCCCCGTGTGTCTCTGTGTTCGGAGCTACGATTTTATTTTGGACAGTCCACGCGTCGAACATTGTCTTCAAAACTGTGTCTCACTTAGTTGGTTATGCTAGACTACACCGTCGTTGCACTTGTACTTTCTGTTGTACTTTGGTATGTTGTATTTTTGTACCTTGTTACGTCCCTCTGAGGACCTGGGTCCATGCCAGTTTTGCAGCACAGACGATTATGGAGCATTTGGAGTTGCTGATGGAGTTGCATGTCTTGCGGGCATTGTACCAGGTACTCACATCCTTTCTACAAGTATTACGGTTATTTTATATTAATTATTCATCTGCTGTTGTAGCCTAGTTTTTATAGACTCATATTTTTTCTCGAGACTATTCAAGTTGGTGTGATATTGGGCGGCCGACTTTAGTACATGCAGCTCTTTCTTGTATATTTTTGTTCATTATGGATTGAGTCATAGATGTTTACATTTACGAGATTTTTAGATAGTTCCCTTTATTATACAGTTTATACGTATTCGAGTCAGACCAGAGTCTGATCGATTGTGTAGCTGGTGTGTCGTGTATTCCTGGTCCTATATATTTTGGGACTGGGGCATGACAGTCTATTATTGTATTATACTGTTGTTCAACTCATATATATGAGAGATATAAGGTGGCCTTGATTTTAATTTAATGATAATCTCTTATTGATAAAGACAGGCTTTGGGTATTTTCATTACCTACTTCAATCTGGACTACCTCATCTTCGGTGGTAAGCTCACGTTGTTCGAAATACATCTCCCATTAGAAATTAAGCTATTAATCCCATGAATAAGTTTTGAATAATGTTGTTTTTGGAGTCCAGTCTGAATTTAGTAAATTTTGGAGCCCAAATATGATTAAAGATTTGATTTAATATAATTTAGAAATCTACATTAAATGTAAGATTTGATTAAATTTCAAATTTGCATAAAATATTTAATCTGACCATATTTGGACGTCCATAATTGGTGTTTCCTATTTTAGATAATGGGTTTTCCTATTTAGGAATTCCTATGACCTAAAATTATGGTTTCTCATCATATTTATATGGGTGGGGTGGAGGCACAAAAAGATTGCACAAAGTTGAGATTCGGGATGCTAGTCCACAAAAAAATCTAAGAGAAAGTTCGTGCTTTGTTCTTAGGATTTTTCACCATCTAAGACAAAAGCAAGAAGAGATCTAATCGATGAGTCGTCAACTTCGGTTAGAAAAATTGCTATGGGTTGGTAAGTAATTTCAATTGTAATCTATTTTTTTAGTGTGGTAAGGGTTGAACCTATTAGGGCAAAGGATTTAACATTGGTTTTGTCAATCTTGTAATTTTACCGAGTTATAAAGGTTAAAATTTGTCCAGGTGATGTAGTCACCACCATATATATTGTCTTTATCTGTTCTTAGTATTCGTTAGACATGGGTTGGTTATCTCATGTGGGTTGGCCTAAGTTTCTGTTGCGGTCAGTCTCAGACACGGTATCGAAGCGCTTGCAGGACGTGTCCGATCCAAATATTTGGTATCAGAGCTACTGTTTTATTTCTGGCAACTATATCTACGGAGCAGATGGACACTCGTATGATCACCCTCACTAGAGAAAACTAGCCGATTTGGAAGCTAATGATGGAGGATCTACTTTAGTACAAGGATTTGTGTGGTCTATTGGAGGGTGACATCGCAAAGCCATCGGACAAAGCTGCTGAAGAATAAAAATGACTATATCGGAAGGCCGTTGGTGTCACTACCCCATTTCCAGGGCAGGATATATTTTTATTTTAATTTAATAAATTGTGTATTGATCATAAATATTTTTATTAATATTTAATTAGATGTATGTATTTATTTTTATTAGTTGTTTTAGGATTTTGGCTAGTCTGGACCTATGTTAGACCCAACCGACACCCTTGTCGGATTTATTTATTGGTTTAGAGTAGTTATTTATATTCTAATTAGTTAGTTGGGGTGATTAGGATTTAGTTAGAATGCATTTGGAACCCAAAACCCAAACCCTAATAAGCATGACTTAAGTTGAGGGGTATTTTAGACTTTGTACCTAACCCTAACCCTAAACATATTTCTATTATATGCCCCCCCTCTTCCTTCTCATTTCATTCTTCTTCATTTTTCCACTCTTTTTCTTCATTTCTCCTTCCTTTACTCCTCCAACCCAAATTTTAAGTAAGTTTTTTTTTCCCATTTCTCTTTTCACCTCCAATATTCATCCATATCTAACCCTAACCCTTCATTTTCCTCTAATCTAGTTATGTAGGAGTTACTTTGGGAGTAGAGCTTGAATTGGGGAGCTTGGGAGCTAGTTTGGAGCTTTTAGGGCTTTTTGAGGACTTTGGCCTTGGGATTCCAACTCCCAAGAGGTAAACCCTAACTTTCTTCTTAGTGATTACTCTAATATAGTGTAATTAGTAGTTTAGAACCATCCTAGACCTTAGGAATACCCATGGGAGGAAGTTGGAGCTTGTTTGGATAGGTTTGGAGACTTTGACATAGGATTTTGTGTCAATTACGGGTGAAATCCGAGATTGGCCCATTTTTGGTGTTGCCCTAGGTTAGATGGACCTAGGTAGACATGCTTGGATGTCTTGAGGGTAGGTTCGTGTCCCCGTTCAGACAAGTGAGGTCGTATCACAGAGTTTTGGTCGTTTTGGGCGATTTGGGGGTTTTCCTTCGACATGGGTTCCACACACATGTAGAATTTTACCATGGCCTTAGAAACGGAGAGTCAGCATTTTTATGAGGTTCTAGACATCGATTAGAACTTGTGGGTAAATTTGGGGTCAATTCTGATTAGATTTGGTGTGCATTTCATGAGGTATCGTAAGCCGCACTCCAAGTGTTTGTCGAAATGACCAAATGGCCATTTCGACTTGGTTTCTAGGTTTCGGGCTTGTGCGCGGGTTAGTTTAGCCTTGGAGAGTATGTATTAGGGTTTTCGAGTTTATATATATATATATATATATATATATATATATATATATATATATATATATATATATATATATGTATGTATGTATGTATATGGGTGAGTGTGTGTATAGGTGTGGTTGTATGTGTGTTGGTGTGTAGTGTGTGAGTGTTGAGGATGAGTGTGTTTGAGTGTGTATAGGTGTAGGTGTATATATATATATATATATATATATATATATATATATATATATATATATATATATATATATATATATATATATATATATATAGGTATATATATGTATGTGTGTTAGTATATATATATGTATTTATATGTATATTGTTGTGTGTGTGTTTGTGTGTGAGTGTATATATATATATATATATATATATATATATATATATATATATATATATATATATATATATATATATATAAAAGTGTATATAAGTGTATATAAGTGTATAAATATATATAAGTGTATATATATATGTATAGTGTGTAGTGTGTATATATATATATGTATATATATATATATATATATACACACTACACACTATACATATATATATACACTTATATATATTTATACACTTATATACACTTATATACACTTATATATATATATATATATATAGGTATGTGTGTAGTGTGTGTGAGTGTGAGGATGTGTGTTTGAGTGAGTGAGTGAGTGAGTGAGTGAGTGAATGAGATGAGGGAGAGGGAGCTAGCAGCAGCAGCTAGTAGGAGCAGCAGCAGCAAGTAGGAGCACCAGCATCAATAACCCCCCTTTTTAGATAGCTAGAGATGAGAGAGAGAAAGAGGGATTAGATATATATATATATATATATATATATATATATATATATATATATATATATATATATATATGTATATGTATATACATACATATATATATATATATATATATATATATATATATATATATATATATATATATATAGATATATAGTTAGATACATTATATATATATATATATATATATATATATTTATATATATATATATATATATATATATATATATATATATATATATATATATATATATATGTTAGTTAGTGAGATGTGAAAGGCGAGGTAATGGATTTCAATACCTTGAGGTATTGAAGGTAACTTGAGATATCAAGGTATTAAGGTAAGTTGAGGTATCGGAGATGAGGTATTGCCTATATACTAGGTATATATATATATATATATATATATATATATATATATATATATATACATATATATACATATATATACATATATATATATATATATTGATGTTTACATATAGTAGTATATATAAGTATATATATAGATAGTTAGCTAGTTAGTTAGAGTTAGAGAGGGGTAAGGCTAGAGATATCTCAATACCATTCAAGGTATTGGGTATCGGGGCGAGGTATTAAATTTTTGCATGTGTATGGGATAAGTGATACTTATATATATATATATATATATATATATATATATATATATATATATATATATATATATATATATACACGTGTTAGGATATATATATTAATGGGTTTAGATGGGGTGTATAGCGTAGGTTGAAATATCGGATACCAAGGGTATCCGGTATCTCAAAGAGGCGAGTTTGTGGGTTTACAAGCTTAATGAGCTAGTTTTGACCTAGAATTTTAGGAGCACCCTAGTTTAACCTAGAGTTGACCGTAGTTGATCCAGTTGACCACCAAAGTCAACCTTTGACCTAGTTTCAACCTAGAGTTGACTTTTTTGGGCTCCGAGTTGACTTTTTGACCTAAAATGGACCGGTTTGACCCGTTTAACCTAGAAAAGGCCTAGAAGCTTATTTTTAGTTTATTTAAATGTTTTTATCTCTCTAGAGCACCAAGTAACCTAGGATTTCCATATTAGGTCTTCGCGACGCTAGTTCGGACCTCGATCCTTGCCAGTTGCTCAGGACGTCAGGCGAGTACATTCTCTGATAGTTTTCATTATCTGATAATTATTATGATTCAGCTTCTAGTAATTATGATTCAGCTTCTAGTATAGTATTATCTGATTTTCTGGTATGACACTGACTAGTATTTCTGGATTCATTTACTTGTGACACGTATATTTTATGTTTTTGGCCTCTATTTCTGGAATCACCTACTGGCATCACATCAGGACTCACTACAGGCATCACTCATATTTTTGGCTGGACTCATATTTATTTTACGTATCGGGTCTTGGATTCACTTGTACTAGTCGGGACGAGAAAATACTCGAGTAGACATGTAAACATTCCCAAATCTGGAATCACTCCCTCTGGTCTAATCTGGAATGATAGTAGCCGCACACCCAGCGTGCGGTGAGCCGTACTTACCCCTAGCCATTTACATGTCGAAAAAGGTATTTCAGAGACACTAGTTCATCCTTTCTAGTCTGGACTCACTTATACTCCTTGACTGGTCTCACTTATACTTTATAGACTGAACTCATTATATTTACTCTTACTGGAATCACTTTACGTTATTGTGTGTCATGACCCGCACCCGAAATAGGGGTACAAGTACGTGGGTACGTCCAGCCTACGCCGTAGCATCGGCGGTAGAATGCTGTCTAGGTCACAATAAAACTAACATAACTCACAATCTATAATGACATCAATCTCCATAAGGAGGACAATATACATCTCACAAAATCTCATAATATGTAGACTCAATCACAACAACTATAAAAGTATAAAGGCACGATAAAGATAAGAATAATGACATAGTCAAACACAATATCTCAAAATAAAGATAAATCATAGTCTAGCAGTCTAACATAAAGTCTCCACAAGTCTCAACATAACTAAGAATAAGTCTAAACATAAACTGAAATAAACCTCAAATAAGTCTCAGTGCATAAAATAAATACTGTCTAAACAGCTACATGTAGTATCTCCTCTAGATCTCTGGTGTGTAGTCTGCATCTATACCTGGTCCATAATGTGTTGAACACCAGTCCTCTAAGTTGCAGTCTGGAAAAAATATTCAGTCAGGATTGGAGCAAAGTACATCTCTAACAGCAGTTCTACATCAATGATATAAACTATGTAGCAGTAAATAGATAGAAATATACAAGATGCATATACATGTACGAGAGATACACAATAAAGGAAATACTGGAAATACTGTAAATAAATGCAGGAAGGAACAATATGTCAATGAACACGAATACTATGACTAAGTGTGTGAGTACTAGCTTTAACATGTGATCGGCTTGGGAACTTGTACAGGAATAATGGCCTGGCTAGTCATACGTGCGGTGTATGACCAACACTAACATGAGAACAAGACTTGTACATGAAGGGTATGATCACACATCTACACTAAAATACTCCCCACCCCCGACTGATATAGTAGATCCAACCATGGTACGCTATGGCACGGGATTCTCTAGGAAGGTAGCAAGTCTCCCCCGAGAATCAGTGTCTGTACATGCACAAGATAAACAATGAAATAAGACTTATACAAGATACGCCATATACAAGGAATAACATCTCATGACGAGATCTGGATATACCAATCCGTGTAACCATCGTGTCAAGAAATATGGATATTTATACTATATACAATGAACATAGAGGATATCATAAATAAGAAATAATCAGAGAATGTACTCGCCTGGGGTCCTTAGCTGGCAATACCAATGTCCTGTTTCCAAAGTATCGTCTGAATAATCCAACAGTCCTATAGACATATCATATAATACAATATTGCATCAGATATTACACTAACACATACAATGAAAACACAATGAACTCACGGCTACGCTAGGTATGACACTGGTCAACTAGGGTCAAGTGTGCGTCTGATTGTACGGGTGTCGCATCTGCAAATACTGTGCAAAACAGACAGTCAAAATGATACGGGGCTCGCCAGTACATCAGTGTACATATGGCAGTCAACTCATAATACTCAGGATTACAGGGTCATGTGTAACTACGAAATATCCGCAGCTATACCTAGGGGTCAAGTGTACATATATAACATACATATTATTATCTAGTACATAACATTAATACTTATAATATATATGTACACCAATTAAATGCATATACCATATATATATATATATGTATGTATATACACTAATTGAATTCACGTACTATATATATATATATATATATACCAATTAAATATATACATATTAAATGTATACTAGGGAATACATATACAATACATATACATATGTATATATATACTAATTTAAGAAATATACTATATATATATATGTATATATATACCAATTATATTATACATATACTAATACATATACTAATACTACTACGTACATACATACATACTATCCACATACCAAAATATAATACGCGTATACATGCGTACACAACAATCACAAGAGAAATGCTCCTCACCTTGGCTTCGGCGTGCCCGTGCACGAGATCGGCGATGACGACGCTGACGACGATGACGACGACGTTGATGACGACGATGACGACGATGATGGCGATGGTGACAACGATGAAAGCTGAAGGATATGATGACGATGTTGACGATGATGATGAAGGTGCTGGTGGTGCGTGGTAAAGATGATGATGATGGTGATTATGGAGGTGATGTAGAGTTTGTCGAGGGAGCCATGGTGGCCGGAGGGAGTCAAGGTGCTGGAGAGGATGACGGGAGAGGGTGACGGAGGCAAGGTCGAGGATGGCCGGGGCTGTCCAGGTGAGGTGCAGCGGTGCTCCGGGCTCAGTGGTCGGGTGCAGATGTCGGGTTCAGGTGGAAGAAGGCCGACAGGTTTGGATCAAGGCAAGGCCGGCGGGGTCTGGATCGAGGCAAGGGGGAAGAGGACAGCAGGCTTCAGGCGTGTACGGTGGTCGTTGACGAGCAGACAGCGGCTCGTACAGCGGCGGGTGGTTGTCGTGCAGGCGGGTTAGAAGTCGGGGATGGCAGCGGCTTCAGCGGCTCAGTGCAGCGGGCTGAGGCGTCGACTCCGGTGGGGGAACGGAGGAGAGGAGGGATAGGAGGTCGGCGGGGTGAGTTGACAGGAAGGGGTACAGCAGGCTCAGGGCCGACTTCAGGCGAGCTCCGGTCGAGAATGACGATGGTGATGGTGAGTTCAGGTGAGGGAAGGATGTCGAGATGGGTGGTTCAGCGGCTGTCGTATGGTCGAGTCTCCGGTAAAGGGGGAGGTCGTTCAGGCGGCGAAAGGAGGCTGGATTCCGGCGAGTCGAAGGGATGGGGATGAATGAACAGGAAGAGGGTTAGGATGGTATCAGCTGAAACTTGTTTAGGTATATAAATAAGAAGAAAAGTAAAGAAAGGAGTATTTATATATGCACATGTAAAGGTGTTGGGTTGACCAAAAAATTAGGGCTTGGTCAACCCCTCTTGGGATTGGGCCTTGTCATGGAGATATTTCAAGGGATAGGATTTAAATGGGTACAAAATGCATGGCTAAGATTGCATTTGGTTCAAGGTTTGAGGGCCATGGTTCAAGGAGGTTGATGTAGAATTACACACTCCCAAAAATTATAGAAAAATTCATAAGAGAGAGAAATGGGTTTCTATACGTGTCGTGTCCAACGGACTGGACACCCTAATGCACTTTTGCATAAAAGTGTCCAACAATTGGAAAATTGCACAAAGTTAGGTTTTGGTTTAATTAATTAAAAATAAATGCAATTGGTATTCTAAAATTAATTAAAAGTACATGGGGCTAAAATTAGGTGGGACAAAAGTATCATGGACATAGAAGACTCAGAAAAGAATATTACCCTAATTTGGGTTGCTCAAAATGGGTCGAGATTGTGTCTCCAATTTTGATTGGAACACGCAAGGATGCAAAGTTGGATTTATTGGAATTAAATAATAAACGTTTGTAACGAATAATGTGCGACTAAAATGAAGCACAAGAGAGCATGATTATGAGTTACACAAAGGTCAGAATGAAAGACGGGCACGTCTAGGACAAAGATGTAAAATTTCTTAGAAGGCAAAAACTATGGTAGCGCTCCAAATATCGAAGCAACGGTAAGGCGCAATAATTTAATAAAATCATGTAATTAATTATAACCCTAAATAAATAAATCATGAAATAATATAAATTAAATCCACAATCCTATATTTCGGTCAGGGGTTCATCTAGTGGGCTTCTAGGTCTAGTCTACTAACTCATGCACTAAGAACATTATATAATATATATATAAATACACATATCATGCAATTATTTAAAATAACTACACACAATATTAATAATATATAAAAAGTCAAAAATACCCCTAATTTTAGAATGTGGTAGTGACATTGTGCACACACTTGCTCTTAGTTTAGATTTATTGTATCCTGCAGTCATTATTATCATGCTTCTGATTTTCTTGTAACTCTACCTTTATGCACCAGTTGACAGATATATATATATATGTATATTTCCTTGTGCATACTTTATTTCCTTCACCATGTGCTACTTGCTATAACTGCTTTATAGTTTTTATCATTTAACTGGAACTGTTGTTAGAGGTGTACTTGCTCCAATCCTGACTGGATATATTTTTCAGAGGATCCGGAAGATTGGTGTTTGACGCTTTATGGACCTCCGCCTGTCGAGGGTACAGACAGGGACCCCCTAGTTCAGGAGTGATTTCCGGGTTGGTAGTCGGGATCACTAGGACCTTAGTTGTATTTATTAGCTTTTGGTACCGTATTTGTCCCCAGCTTTTGGTTTAAGACTTTGTATTGTATTTGATTCAGGATATTATTGTTATTATTATTATTGTTGTTGTCTTTAGTAGTAGTTGTTGTTTAGACTTTGTAGTTGTTAGACTTTCTTATTATCTTATCGTGCTTAGATCGTGATTGAGTATTTGTATTATCTTATCATATTGTTCCTCCGTTTGGAGTTGAGATCTTGGCAGGTACTTATATTGTTGTGTGAGATTGTTAGCTAGATAGTAGACCTAGGCAGCGTTCTACCGTCGATGTTGCGGAGTAGGCTGGACGTACCCATGACTCATGTCCAAATTTTTGGGTGCGGGTCGTAACACGTTTTTGGTAGCGGCCCACGCAGGTCTCGAGCTTCGCAATTAGTGCGATGTCGTGGTAGTACAACGATTTAGTTGTACTGTAGCGAGCCTGCTCTAGGATATAGGATCTAGGATGAGAGTGTACTCAATCACGACTAGGAACAATTTCAATCTAATATTTGCTATTTCTAATTATTCTGAAATTATTTTCTTTTGAAATATTATTATCCCTCTTTGATGATATTGTATCTTGCGCCGTATTGACTTCGTTTGATCTGTGTTCAGGATGCCTCCGAAGACACGATCCCATCGTACCGTTCCAGCAGCTACCATCGAGAGGTCTGCTACCTCTCGTCCTGCTCGACTTCAGGCAGCTGCTACCGCTCCACTCACCACTCCTGCGATTGAGGGAGCATCTGCTTCTCTCGGGGATCCTCCTCCACCTGTCGATCCGAGGACTACCCCAGTCGTTCTGGTGGTACCTCCTCCACCACCTCTTGCACCAGTAGACGACGCACAGTTGTTTGCGTTCTTCAGGGAGATGATGAACGCGCAGCACTGCCAGGCGGATATGATGAAGTTGGACATTGAGAATGCCCACCAGGTGGCCATGACGGCAGTAAACAGAGTGGCTCAGATTCAGCCACAGGCAGAGCAGGCACAGCATCCTAGGCCGGACAATATCATTGACTTCCAGAGGATGCGGCCCAAAGAGTTCCGGGGTACAGAGGGGATCTTATACGCGGATGACTGGATAGAGCAGATTGAGGGGATTTTTCGGCTGGCACAGATTCCAGACAGCATATAGATAGAGGGAGCGGGCAGTCAGATGTTCAACCTCGTTTTGACGTAGTATCGCACTGATACGAGGATTACGGCACCAGGGCTCACTTGGAAGGCTTTCAAGAGGCTTTTTAAGGAGAAGTTTTTTCCAGATGTGGCTCTCAGTGCCTTGGATAGCTAGTTTGAGGCACTCGTCCAGGAGAGCATGCTGGTGGACGAGTATGCAGCAGAGTTCTACCGTCTGGGTAGATTTATAGAGGGCTTGAGTGAGGCAGCAAAGGCGAGAAAGTTTTACAAGGGCTTGGTCATGGCGGTCAAGTCTTTGACTAGGAGTGACCGCGAGGCAACTTTCGAACATATCGTAGGGGACGCTCAGAGGGCAGAGGATGACTTGGAGCTCAAGTCCAAGAGAGGCATGGATGATTCAAGTAGTGCGAGTGGTAGTGTGGGGTCGGCTAAGCGTCCCTATGTGCAGAAGATATCACAGCAGCCGCATTAATGGATTGCACCAGCTAGGGCTCCTTTTTAGCAGGGACAGCAGGGTCAGGATCAGAGAGTGCCCACTTGTGCCTACTATAGGAAGGCATGACACACTTGGGATATTTGTAGGAGGAGGCTGAAGGTATGTCTGTTCTGTGGATCCGCTGCTCACCAGATGCGAGATTGCCCCACTGCACCTCCATTTGGTGGAGCACAGGATCAAAGAGTTGGAGCTAGGCCACCTGTGGCACAACATCATGCCCCGTACCAACAAAAGGAGATACCCCAGCAGGGCAGGGCTTTTGCGTTGACTGTCGAGGAGGCCGATGCTACTGGTGTCGGGTTAGCAGGTCTATCTTTTTTTTGTTCTTCTTCCTGTCCTTTTCCATTTTTTGTGGTGTGCTTCATTAGTACCTATTAGCCTTTTCTTTTGTGCTATGGTAGATAGTGTAGTGACCTTGATTGAGACTGTGATAACACAACCAGTAGGACCATAATCTTGCATGTTGTTTAGGTAGGATTTCTTAACTGTGATTGTTGGGGGTTTGACCTAGAAGAAGTGCGATCGACTTTAAATTTCGAGGACAAAATTTTCTAAGGAGGATAGGCTTGTCACTACCCCATTTCCATGGCAGGATATTTTTTATTTTAATTTGGTAAATTGTGCATTGATCATAAATATTTGTATTAATATTTAATTAGATGCATGTATTTATTTTTATTAGTTGTTTTAGGATTTTGGCTAGTCTGGACCCATGTTAGACCCTAGTGGACCCTTGTCAGACCCAACCAACACCCTTGTCAGACTTATTTATTGGTTTAGAGTAGTTATTTATATTCTAATTAGTTAGTTGGAGTGATTAGGATTTAGTTAGAATGCATTTGGAACCCCAAACCCTAATTAGCATGACTTAAGTTGAGGAATATTTTAGACTTTGTACCTAACCCTAACCCTAACCCTATTTCTATTATATGCCCCCCCTTCCTTCCTATTTCCTTCTTCTTTATTTTCCACTCTCTTTCTTCATTTCTCCTCCTTTTACTCCTCTAACCCAAATTTCAAGTAAGTTTTCTTCCCCATTTCTCTTTCCACCTTCAATCTTCATCCATATCTAACCCTAACCCTTCATTTTCCTCCAACCTAGTTGTGTAAGAGTTACTTTGGGAGTAGAGCTTGGATTTGGGAGCTTGGGAGCTAGTTTGGAGCTTTTAGGGCTTTTTGAGGACTTTGGCCTTGGGATTCTAACTTCCAAGAGGTAAACCCTAACTTTCCTCTTAGTAATTACTCTAGTATAGTGTAATTAGTAGTTTAGAACCTTCCTAGACCTTAGGAATACCCATGGGAGGAAGTTGAAGCTTGTTTGGATAGGTTTGAAGACTTTGACATAGGGTTTTGTGTCAATTTTGGGTAAAATTCAAGATTGGCCCATTTTAGGTGTTGCCCTAGGTTAGACGGACCTAGGTAGACGTGTTTGGGTATCTTCAGGGTAGATTTATGTCCCCGTTCGGACACGTGAGATCGTATCGCAGAGTTTTGGGTATTTCAGGCGATTTGGGGGTTTTTCTTCGACATGGGTTCCACACACATGTGGAATTTTACCATGGACCTAGAATCGGAGAGTTAGAATTTTTGTGAGGTTCTAGGCATCGATTAGAACTCGTAAATAAATTTTGGATCAATTCTGATTAGGTTTGTTGTGCGTTTCATGAGGTATCGCAAGCCGCACTCCAAGTGTTCGTCGAAATGACCAAATGGCCATTTCGACTTGGTTTCTAGGTTTTGGACCTGTGCGTGGGTTGGTTTAGCCTTAGGGAGTGTGTATTAGGGTTTTCGAGTTTATATTTATATATATATATGTATTTATATGTATATGGGTGAGTGTGTGTATAGGTGTGGTTGTGTGTGTGTTGGTGTGTGTGTGTATTGGTGTGTAGTGTGTGTATTGGTGTTGAGGATGAGTGTGTTTGAGTGTGTATAGGTATAAGTGTATCTATATATATATATATATATATATATATATATATATATATATATATATGCATATTGTTGTGTGTGTGTTTGTGTGTGAGTGTATATATATATATATATATATATATATATATATATATATATATATATATATATATATATATATATATATATATATATATATATATATATATAAGTGTGTATATATATATATATATATATATATATATATATATATATATATATATATATAAGTGTATATATATATGTAAAGATATATATAAATATGTGTGTATATATATATATATATATATATATATATATATATATATATATAGTGTGTAGTGTGTATATATATATATAGGTATGTGTGTAGTGTGTGTGAGTGTGGGGATGTGTGTTTGAGTGAGTGAGTGACTGAGATAAGGGAGAGGGAGCTAGCAGCAGCAGCTAGTAGGAGCAGCAGCATGTAGGAGCAGCAGCAACAGCAGCAAGTTGGAGCAGTAGCAACAGCAGCAGCAAGTAGGAGCACCAGCATCAATAACCCCCCTTTTTAGATAGCTAGAGATGAGAGGGAGAGAGAGAGAGAGAGAGAGGGATTAGATGTACATATATATGTATATATATATATATATATATATATATATATATATATATATATATATATATATATATATATATATATATATATATAGGTTACTTAATGAGATATGAAGGGCGAGGTATTGGATTTCAATACCTTGAGGTATTGAAGGTAAATTGAGATATCAAGGTATTAAGGTAAGTTGAGGTATCGGAGATGAGGTATTGCCTATATACTAGGTTATATATATATATATATATATATATATATATATATATATATATATATATATATATATATATATTGATTTTTACATATAGTAGTATATATAAGTATATATATAGATAGTTAGCTAGAGTTAGAGAGGGGTAAGGCTAGAGATATCTTAATACCTTGCGATACTCAAGGTATTGGGTATCGGGGCGAGGTATTGGATTTTTGTTCGTGTATGGGATAAGTGATACTTTTATATATATATATATATATATATATATATATATATATATTAGTGGGTTTAGATGGGGTGTATAGCGTAGGTTGAGATATCGGATACAGAGGGTATCCCGGTATCTCGAAGAGGCGAGTTTGTGGGTTTACTAGCTTAATGAGCTAGTTTTGACCTAGAATTTTAGGGGCACCCTAGTTTGACCTAGAGTTGACCGTAATTGAGCCGGTTGACCGCCAAAGTCAACCTTTGACCTAGTTTTGGCCTAGAGTTGACTTTTTGGGCTTCGAGTTGACTTTTTGACCTAGAATGGACCGGTTTAACCTATTTTACCTAGAAAAGTCCTAGAAGCTTGTTTTTAGTTTATGTGTTTATCTCTCTAGAGCACCAAGTAACCTTGGATTTCTATATTAGGTCTTCGCGATCCAGTTCAGACCTCGATCCTCTCCAGTTGCTCAGGACGTCAGGCGAGTACATTCTCTGATAGTTTTTATTATCTGATAATTATTATGATTCAGCTTCCAGTATAGTATTATCTGATTTTCTGGTACAATACTGACTAGTATTTCTGGATTCATTTACTTGCGATACGTATATTTAATATTTCTAGCCTCTATTTCTGGAATCACCTACTGGCATCACATCAGGACTCACTACAGGCATCACTCATATTTTTGGATGGACTCATATTTATTTTACGTGTCGGGTCTTGGATTCACTTGTACTAGTCGGGGCAGGAAAATACTCGAGTAGACATGTAAATATTCCTAAATCTGGAACCACTCCCTCTGGTCTAATCTGAAATGATAGCAGTCGCATACCTAGCGTACGGTGAGTCGTACTTACCCCTAGCCGTTTACATGTCGAAACATGTATTTCAGAGATACTAGTTCATCATTTATAGTCTGGACTCACTTACACTTCTTGATTGGTCTCACTTATACTTTATGGACTGAAATCATTATATTTACTCTTGTTGGACTCACTTTACGTTATTGTGCACACACTTGCTGTTAGTTTAGATTTCTTGTATCCTGCAGTCATTATTATCTTGCTTCTAATTTTCATGCATCT
The DNA here is from genome assembly GCA_036927795.1 of Iris macrosiphon. NCBI lineage: Eukaryota > Viridiplantae > Streptophyta > Magnoliopsida > Asparagales > Iridaceae > Iris > Iris macrosiphon. Next base: position 111,973,900 of record JAYESA010000015.1, on the reverse strand, counting down.
CTACCTTTATGCACTAGTTAACAGATATATATGTATATTTCCTTGTTCATACTTCATTTCCTTCACCTTGTGCTACTTGCTACAACTGCTTTATAGTTTTTATCATTTAACTGGAACTGCTGTTAGAGGTATACTTGCTCCAATCCTGACTGGATATATTTTTTAAAGGATCCGAAAGATTGGTGTCCGACGTTTTATGGACCTCCGCCTGTCTAGGGTGAAGACAGGGACCCCCTAGTTCAGGAGTGATTTCTGGGTTGGTAGCCGGGATCACTAGGACCTCAGTTGTATTTATTAGCTTTTGGTACCAGATCTGTCCCCGGCTTTTGGTTTGAGACTTTGTATTGTATTTGATTCAGGATATTTGTTTTATTATTATTATTGTTATTGTCTTTAGTAGTAGTTGTTGTTTAGACTTTGTAGTTGTTAGACTTCCTTGTTATCTTATCATGCTTAGATCGTGATTGAGTATTTGTATTACTTAATTATATTGTTCCTCCATTTGGAGTTAAGATCTTGGCAGGTACTTATATTGTTGTGTGAGATTGTTAGCTAGATAGTAGACCTAGACAGCGTTCTACCGTCGATGCTGCGGCGTAGGCTGGACGTACCCACGACTCATGCCTGATTTTTCGGGTGCAAGTCGTGACAATTGGATTCATCCACCAATGACTGGACGACTCGATATTTTACCACGTGTCCATGGAGAGTTCGACAAAAGTATTATGGGAGAAGTTGTATTCACTGTATTAAAGGAAGACGACTGGCAACAATATATTTCTGATTCGCCAACTCGTCAACTCAAAGTACACTGAGGGTTCCCGGTGGCACAACATCTGAACGAGGTTCAGGTTATCATCAATCAGCTTTCTGCGATAAAGATGGTGATTGATGATGAACTTCAGGCCCTTCTGCTTTTAATTTCTCTGCTGGAAAGCTGGAAGACGTTGGTGGTGTCGGTGTGCAACTCTGCACTTGATGGAGTTGTCACAATGAAGGTAATCAAAAGTAGTTTGTTAAATGAGGAGGTCTGGCATAAGCAAGTTGAATCGTCGCAGGAGTCCACTCTGGTGGCTTCCTACGGTAAGGGAAGACCTAAGTCACAGGCGAGAACAGGGGGGAGTTCTTGGGATCTTGCGACTGTGGAACGCAAGGAGGGGTGCTATCACTGTGGAGAAAGGGGTCATATCAAGAGGAACTGTATGAAGCTCAAAACTGAGAAGGCCAAAGGCAAGGACGATAAGGAGGATCTCACGGCATTGGAAGATATTATCATTGCAGCAACTGACACATGAGAACCTTGTGACATATGTCATGATTGTGATTGGGTCATGGACACGGAGGCATCATATTACGCTACTCCATATAGGACGATCTTTACGTCATACCATGATGACAGGTTTGGACGTGTGAAGATGAGTAATAAGGGGACGGTTGTAGTTGTAGTCATCAATGATGTGCACTTGATAACAGAGCTTAATGAGAATCTTGTTCTCAAGGGTGTGCGACATGTATCGAGTTAGCGCTACAATTAGGTTTGGTAGGGAGGCTGACGGATGATGGATGTCGCAGTTTGTTTGGGGACAAAGATTGAATACTTACGAAGGGTTCCCAACATATGACTCGAGGAGATTTATGTTGTGGCATGTACAGGCTCAAGCCGCTGAGTAGTACATGCATGCCACAACATCGGATGGAGGCTCGATGGGTGTTCAATAGAATGTGCATCGTTAGAAACTTTCTTAGGAGGGTCTTCGACATATTTTTAGATTACGGAGGATTCGGTTCATCGAGACGTGACGAATGGTGATGAGCAAAAGATTGAGGGTTAGTCTGTCGGTCCTATGATAGCCGGTCGATTTTCAGTTAGGGGGTTGTTCCACGAATCTGATTTTTGCGACAGGTGGTTTGCCAAAACTTTATGTAGCGACATCGGTTTCAGCAGTTCGAAGCCAAGGAGGAGATTAAGGTGTGCAGTAAACTCAATTTGAGGTAGATGCATCTTCATTCATACAGCTCTGGGGGAGCTGTGGGTCATCGATGGCGTGCATAGTGCATGATATTTTTCTCGAGGATGCATGTGTACGGTAATTTTCAGTATCGAATACGAATTTGGGCCAGTTTATAAGTTCGAGTCTCGAGGGAACCGTACTGTCCGCTTGGTTGGAACAACCAAGGGTGAAGAAGCTCGTCGAAATGGTACTATATTCCGGTAGAAGATGAAAGTTGGAGACAGGCAGCCAAGACTGTCATGACCCGTACCCGATATAGGGTCACGAGTACGCAAGTACGTCCAGCCTACGCCGCAGCATCGGCGGTAGAACGTTATCTAGGTCATAATACTATCTAATCAATCTCACACGAATATCCAACTCCATAAGGAGACACAGATATAAAAATATAATATGAAATACTAAAGCACAGAACTAAAGTACGATAAGATATCGAAAGAATAATCCAAATACAACCACAAAGTCTAAATAATAATATAAATCTAAACTTCATACAATAACATCCCAAGTCTCAATATATGTTGGAAACAAACCCGATACCGAAATCTGCAAAAGGAACTAGCTAATATAACTAGTGATTTCGGCTAGACCTCCCGGCAATCACACCTGAGATACAAGGTCCAAGGCTGCAGCTACTCTCCCTGTGGTCCGTAATATGTCGGACACCAGTTCTCTAAGTCGTCGTCTAAAAAATATATCTGGTCAGGATTGGAGCGAAGTATAACCCAATAGCAGTTCCAATTAATTGACAAGAACTATAAAACAATAAATAGAGGATACTATATACTGTGAGAAAAATAATAAACTGATACCATGGAAAATAGTAAAGAGAACAGGCATTATAGACAATAGGGTATAGTCAGTGCATATATGAAATAAAAGAGAAATGAACTACAATATCATATACAAGGTAATGTAGTATATGAAACTGAAATGAAGAACTGCAACTATTCTAAGTGTTGAAATACTAGTTTCGATAAGTGATCGACTTGGAAACTTGTACGATAGCTAAATAGCCTGGCTAATCATACGTGAGGTGTATGGTTAACACTAACAATGTCTTATAATTTACAATAGGAATATGATCACATTTCTTACTAGCATTTCTTCTACCCCAACTAGTATAGTGGATCCAACCATGACACATTACGGTACACGATCAATGTCCAATAATAATACCATGTACGACGTCTAATATCAATGTCGTGTACGATATCAATACGATAACCATTGTAACATCCCATGACTGAAGATCCAAGCTATATATTAGTCCGTGTACCATAGTGTCAAGAATCAGATATAATATTTTTAATACTTGAAATATAGTAATTATCAAATAATAAAAATTATCAAAGAATGTACTCGCCTGTGGTACTAAGAAATGAATGTCAATTGTGTTCGTATCGATGCCTCAAGGACCTAAATATGAGATTACATGTCATTTAGTGTAATAAAGTGATAAACATACTAAAATAAGCTAATATATAATTTCTAGGCCAAAACTAGGTCATAGTAGTCAAACTAGGTCGATATCATGATTCTAGGTTCAAAACTAGTTTCTAAGTTGGTTACAAGGCTAAACTAGCTAATAGTAGGTGATACTATGCTACACCTAGGTTTCTAGGTCCATACCTTCAAGGTATTAGCTATACTAGTTAATAGTACTATATATATATATATATATATATATATATATATATATATATATATATATATATATATATATATATATACTAGTATTTTATAATATCCTAGTTATAAATAATACTTTACCCGTATCTAGTGTCAATGCCCATTATCTCAACAATACCTTAACTATATACCTTACCTTGATACTTAACACCATTACCTAAAACCAATACCTAGGTATCCCAGCCTAGCTCATGATACCTCGGTATCAATACCTTAAAATACCAATATCAATATATATAGTATATATGTAGGTACCATATAGATATCTTATATAGTATTATATCAACATACTAGACACTACCCCCCCTATGGCCTAGCCTTGACATATACCCAAATACCTTGGCATAAATCTCTTGATACTAAGGTATCACTATATTGGTATCACACAACTTAACTTACCAGTATTCACCCATACCCATGTATCACATGAATACCTTACCCTCACTCCTAAGATACCTTCATTAATCTCCCCCCCCCCTCAAATTATCTTATATTTATAACTATAACTCACCCCTAACCATCCTCACTCATATGCCAAGATACCCTGGCCCTGGCCTTCACTGCACTCAAACCACATACACACCTTGCTGCAGAATCAGCGACCACCCTATCAACTGAACCCATCTCCCTTTAAACCCAGATTCTTCCCCTACTTACTGACAACACATGCTTCTATTCACTAAACTTCAGTATATACACTCAGGCAACCTTCCCCTACTCCTAGATACTCTGTTATATCACACATTCGAGTCCAACAGTTGACGTATGCAACAATAATTCATACACTGCCCATTCACCCGACTTCACCAACAACACTAGGAGCAACAACCCCTACAACAATGACTCCAACATCACTTCATTAGCAGTAGTAACAACAACTACTATAACAAAAAATTCAATATTACTAACAATAGTAGTCATTACCCTCGACAGACTCCTCACACCATGTAGTGCTCAAGAGTCTAATGCCCGCACTCTCCCCTGGCCTGTGCCTGACAATGCACACTCCTCCTCTGTACATCTGTGCTGAGCAGTCCCCATAGCACAACTAATTGCAATATTCTTCTGGAAATAACAAGGACTACCCCCCACTGAATTATCCCTCATCTGAGTATTACACTCGAGCAACATGGTGTCAATCTTGATACCAACACCCTCACCTCACTTATCCCAATCTATGCTACCACACACATCCACACATACACCATGCTCACCCAACACAACTGAAACACAGAAGCATTGCTGCCTCCATCATTTGGAACAAGATGCATCCAGGTATTCCCCTCTCCTTGCTTCCTGAAATGTACGTCCTCCCTTCACTACCCGATATCTATAGTGAATGCACTCAGACTCGAGTTGTACATAGTGCCAGATTTCTAAATTGTTGCACCGCACTCCTAATGATACCCCTAAGATACATGGTGTAACACCCAAATGCCACCACTCTACTATAACACAACACCAACTCAACATGTATCACTGATTTTGATACTCTCCAAACCCACACCATAACACATGAGATCAAGTTCCAAACCAACCCATATGGTACTCACCAACCCAATCCCTATTACCAAACCAATACACACTCAACACTCTTGGGTACCCATACTAGTAATACTAGGATACTTATACGTATAAGTATCCATAAACACACACACACACACACACCTATGTATTACACACAAATTCTAACTCAAAGCACCAATTATGAAACACTAGGTGGGCTAAACTCACATCTCTCCAAATCTTGAGGCACAAATTAATATTTCACAAGAAGGAAATCATAGATCTAGCAAAATGAGGGCTCCTAACACCTAGATATACCCAAATAGAGTCAATTCCACCAATAGAAGGGCTCATATAGGTCTAATGGGTGTTCATAACCACAAATAGAGTAGAAAATAGAGAATTACCTATGTTTTGAGTGACCTCTTTGAAGAACTCCGAATTTGGACATGAGAAAGATGAAGTGGACATAACTTGGACTCCTCTTTAAGCTTCCTCTAGTAATGCCAAGCTCGATAAAGTGGACATAACTTGGACTCCTCTTCAAGCTTCCTCTAGTAATGCCAAGCTCCTTAGCCTCCTTGGAAAATAAAATAAGAGGGATGGGATTTGGAGTGGAGAAATTATGATTTGCTCTCCAATTTGGGGATAAACTAAATGAAAATAAATGGAGGCTACTCATGAATAAAGAGGTTTATATAAGCTCCCTCTAGGGCTAGGGTTAGGTTGAGGAATGTTTGAATTGACACAAGTACCCCTCTCATTCCTTTATAAATAAGATCTAACTAAATCATAGGAGAAATATTCTATTCTTGTGTCTAAATAGGTTTAATAGAATTAATCTAGTCATGACTAACTAATAACTTAAGTCAAATAGTCTAAACTCAATAACCAACTCATTCTCCTAAACTAATGAGTCAATACATGACTAACTATTTAATTGAATCAATGGGTCAAGTCAAGTCTAGTTAGGTCCACTAATGTCATATCTAATTAAAATAGACTAATCAACTAACCAATAATAATAATAGTCAAATATATATAATACACATTATATATTGAACAAAAATATAAACACAATATTTATACTAATACAAAATGACAAAATATCTATATTTTAGAAATATGGTAGTGACAAAGACTCATGATGAGGATGATCATTAGGGACTTCGGTCTTTGCCATGTTATTGATGTCGGTAGGATCCCAGTAGTACAGAAGGTGCTATGCATGGCAGCTAGTGTTAACGTGACGGTCGAGGAGCTGAAGATGAAGAAAGATGCAAAACAGCTCGAGGGATCAGAGATTGTTAGCATGGGGGAGCAGGAACTTTGTCGTGGGGCGACATGCATAGAGTCCAGTTGAGAAGCCATAGGGTCAACACCCTCTCATCAAATTGGAGGGGGAGATAGTTCGAGTCCAGTCTGAATTTGGTAAATTTTGGAGCCTAAATATTATCAAATATTTGATTTGATATAATTTAAAAATCTACATTAAATATAAGATTTGATTATATTTTAAATTTGTATCAAATATTTAATCTGACCATATTTGGACTTCCATAATTGGTGTTTCCTATTTTAGATAATGGGTTTTCCTATTTAGGAATTTCTATGACCTTAAATTAGGGTTTCAAATCCTATTTATAAGGGTGAGGGTGGAGGCACACAAATATAGTACAAAGTTAAGATTCAGGATGCTCGTCCACAAAAAATCTAAGAGAAAGTCCGTGCTTTGCTCTTAGGGTTATTCGTCATCCAAAACAGAAGAAAGAAGAGATCTAATCGATGAGTCATCAACTTCGGTTATGGAAATTACTACGAGTTTGTGAGTGATATTAATTGTAATCTCTTTCTTTTATTCTTGAGTGTGGTGAGGGGTTAAACCTATTAGGACAAAGGGTTCAACATCAGTTTTGTCAATCTTATAATTTTACCTGATTTATAAATGTTGGGATTTATCCAGGTGACGTAGTCATCATCATATACATTATCTTTATCTGTGCTTGGTGTTCGTTAGACAGGGGTTGGTTATCTCATGTGAGTTGGCCTAAGTTTCCACTGCGGTCAGTCTTAGACACGGTATCGGAGCGCTTGCAGGGTGTGTCTGTTTTCAATAGTTGCATCGTTGTTGTTGTCTTTATCTATATGATTAATTAAAATAATTCTAGTTTATAGGCTTTTGAAAATGGCATTTATACTAACATATAACTCCCATTCAGATGAATATGAAGAATGAGATGTCAACGATTCCTTCGTCTATGATTCAGGTTCGAATGGATGGGTGACATATTCTAAACCCCTGCATGTTTGATCATAATAATTGGCTGGGTTACCTCTTTTGTCTAAGTTTAAACCTTCTGTATGGAGTAGGTCGTACCCTATTTTAAAACTTTATTATATAGTGTGTGTATGTGTGTGTGTTGACCATTCATAATAAAAGAATTGTGGAGACTCCAGATCATCATAGGAGTCCATTATGGATGTAAGAACCTGAGGACATTTTCTAACAAATATATAAGAGATTGACCCCTTTTGGTTGCTTCTACCACAAAGTTGGAACCATCTTGATTTTCAATCTATGTAACTACTTTGAAAGCTAAGTATACATGCATGTCCAGTGTAGGAACATATATAGTGGTGATGTTTGCTAGTTTATGTCTATGGAATCAAGTTCTTCATCGAAACACAAAATACAATTAAAATCGACATTGTCATTGAGCACCCATTCGCTTTACATCATCAACGAGGTCAATATTATAATCTAGATTCAGATTTTATATAAATTATATGAGGTGGCATATCAAAGGTGGTTGTGTTGTCCTCCTCTGATTCTGAATATGTATCGTTGCCATTGTCAGAATTTTTTGGCTGGGATTTGTCACGCCCAGATCTCCCGAAGGCTAATCGGCCGTCCCCGCTAGGCAAGAATCACCGCGCCAGCGTGTCACACCCCGACCTCCCGCAGGCTAATCATATATGCCATGAACTGATCCTAAGGCACAACTAGAAAGACAACAAAGTAGTTGGAGCACGGAACCTATATTACGTGTTTGGATTTGTCGAGCGGGCGAGTAGCCTCCCCACCAGTGCATTCAATGTACTGATAACCCACCAGATCGTTTGTAGGGTACGGGAGAACCTCATTCGGTGCGGATGCCTCCTTCGTGCGTGCTAAGGCATGGAGTTCACTTTGGAGCCTTGGAGCATTGCGTCCAAAACTGAAGCACATATACAAGACATAATGTTGGAACATCGCCTGAACATCACTTATACATCATTCCACAAATATAGCCACTTGGCACGCCTTTAGGTTTCAGAGAGAGAGAGAGAGAGCTTGAGTGACTTGTAATCTCGGCTATACGCCGTCTGTAACACTTATTTATATCAATAAAGAGTTTCTTTACTTCTACTTGTGTTATTCAATGCTTCCGCTATTGTCGACTCAGAGAACTTGTTACCGATCGCCTATGCATTCATAATTCCGCTGCACTCGGACAATCTGTGCGATCCTGTGGCTTAGACTTCTTATCGCCAGCCAATGAACCACAACCTTGCACGGGCGCGGCTCACGCTCGTACGGTATCACGCCTGGATGGGTCAAAGCAGAGCACTGGCGTGGTCATTATCGCCTAGCGGGGACGGCCAATTAGCCTGCGGGAGATCGGGGCGTGACAGATTGGTTTCAGAGCTTGGCTTATACGCCCTTGAACTTTATTTTGACTATCTCTGTTTTCAAAAGCTTGTTCGTGGGTTATGTGCACACTCTCTCTCAATGCTTCAATGGGATGTTCCAAATAATAAGTCTAAATACTTTTAAAAAGTTGCATGTAAAATGATATGATGGCTTGTATGACATTGTGATCAGAAGGCCTTTGTGACGACCTGTGCTAGACCCTTTGGGGAATAGACTCATGCTGAGATTTATATGATATGCGCGAACCATATGCCTGTACCTAGTTATCCAACTGGTTAGCACAGAATCGAATATTGCCTGAATGGTTCGCTATGCACACAGCCTTTTGGCTAAGTTGTGTTCTGTATCGTACAACAAGACCCTTTGGTGTAAGCCAGTTACAATAAAATTTGGACATCGTTCAGGAATAAGACAAGTAAGACTTAGACTGGCAACTGATAGAAACTGTATCAGATTATCGCTTAGGCGAACATAGAGAATCGCGTATGAATTTTGGAAATAGCTCGAACGATATTTCGTGTTGGAAGACACAAATCGAATATAGTTGCTTGGATGACTATCAATCCAGAATATATATATATATATATATGAGACTAGATTTTTATCAGGCGAAACCTGAGTATCGTTCTAAAATTTGAGGAACGAGATGGTGAATAAGTTAACGATAATGCGGGCATCGATTGAGGATTTAATGGAATGACTCAATTTTGAGTGGTGAATGGATCAATTAGAAAAGTCTAAACGAATTCAGAGGTCTCATGCGATAGTTAAACTGAACGATTTGGGAATGTGCTTGGACCAACCATAAGGCTTATATCGAATAGGAATTCATGGAAAATGGAAATCGATATCCTGACTAAGGAAAACTTGTTGGAAATTTGAGAATCGTGCGAGCGATTCAGATTAAAACAAAATAGATTAAACTTGAATAAATTATCGCTCGAATAAGCTAACCCGAGAATGGATATTTGGCTTCGGAATATAAATTTGACTTGGTATCGATAATTGGAAGATAGCATGATCGATACAAGCAAAGGAAATATTATGCTTCTAGAAATGATATAAACGATAACGGATTTTACTTGGAGTTTGGAAGAACGAACTGGATATATTGAACGTATTAGAAATGGATGGACTTGGGCTTGAATATTTGAACTTGGTTATTGAGGAATGCCAAAAGTAGACTATGGATTTACCAAACGGTAAAATAAAAGTCGGATAATTTTACTAGACGAACTACAATCACTGCATGAACGGACTTAATTTGATGGATACAAAAACCTTGAATGTAGTGAATCAAAAGTATTTTAGGATAAGTTAGCCTAGAATCTGGATTAAATCACGCTTGATGGTTTTCTGGACGGATGCGTGGATATTGTCGAACGACTTGAAGTTATAATTTAAGGTTTAGAATTGAATCTTGGCTTGGTGGTCTAGACTTTAAATGGATAGGGATTCTATCAAAATATACTTGAGGAGATAGACTATTCAAACCACTAGGCTTGTCCTACAACTTGGATATATATTGGATTTCACCTAACGTACTCATCCCCCTTGCAAACGAACGTGTTAATGAGAGTAGGTAGATCTGTCCTCGATGTCTAGAAATCTGAGTGAAACGAGCTTGGGTAGAATACCCCGTACAAATGAACAATGGTTTGACCCTAGAAAATTGGGGGCAAGCATTGTGCGACGAATTTGAATACAAAATCGTGTGCTTGAACCTGTACCTATGACCTTGTGAGCTAACCTAGTAATTAGGCAGACGACCATGTACTGAGTGAATAAACCTGTGCAACCGACTTTAGCACATTGCTTGAACAAGCTATAGGACTGGAGCAACAAGACTTAGTGTTAGACTGGAAATGGTAACGCGCGCTATATTTGACCCGAACGGATGGACGCTAGATGGTTGAATCGAATAGATCGTGTTTAACGAAAGTGCAAATACTTGGTTGGAATGGAAATGATATAGAATTGGATTGAACTCTAGAGAATTTCGCAAGTAGCTTGTCCGATTTCACTATCTCTAAGTTTGGTTGACTGCATATGTTTAAGGGACACCTTGAATATGTGCATGATCCAAGACTTAAAAAATATGAAACTCGAGTGCTAAGACTTCGCTATCGCTAAGTTGGTTGACATGCATGTGTTTGAGAGACGCTTCGAATATGTGCATGATCCAGACACGCGATATGCTGATCTTAAATGCTAGTGCAAGTGAATATCCTCCTGAACAAGTATAACGACTTGTATAAGTTTGTCTCAACCTTAGATCGCTATCCAAGATCAATTGAAATGTACCTCGTGTTAAGAAACATGTCTCGTGCTAAGGCGCAATGAAAACTAACTCAGTATACACGCAATACGGCATAAGCATCGAGTAGGGGATTGTGTTCCAATTGGATTTAGTGGTACCGATTGCTACGCTCGGATAAATTCCATAATGCGATAGTACGGCCTTCCCTCAGTAAGTCTCGAGGACGAGACTTTTTCTGAGTGGTGGATGATGTAATACCCCGTTTCGCTCAAGCGGACTGCCGATTCAAAATGGCAAAAGTGCAACGTCCCGACCAGTCTTGCTTCAGCGAGAAAAATCATTTGAGGCAAGTGATTTCCAGACTTGTCCCTTCAGGACTTCGGCTTAGGTTTTCAGAGGCCCACTCGGAGTATCACTCGACCGAGGCAGATCATCGCTAAGGTGGGTGGCTACGGTGAAGTTGTCTTTGCTTAGCCAGCACACATAAAATACAAAATAATACATGTTAGTCGCTAGGTAAATCACCCCCTGTGTGCTAATAAGATTATAATGCACTTAGCTAAGGGAATAATCCCAACTTGTATTGCTTGTGCTAGAACATGGAAAATGAAATACTGCTTATATATCAGACCCTTGCATGCTACCTTTGCCTTGTGCAACTAGACTCTGCTATGCCTCGAGTAGAACGACATGAATATTATACTCTTCGTGTGCACTCCCTTACTCCTACACTGCACGACCCTAGATAATGTCGCTCGGAAAGATCCCTTACGATTTTACTCCTTGGCTTACCTTCGGGCCCGAGCCAACGTGAATGCTTAAGTTTTCTTATACATGCATGCTTGCCTGTTTATATTTTAATTGGTGCTCGTTGCTATGTTTCAATGCTTGCCACAATCGATTCAAACACTACCTTGTATTGCATTCATCTAAGTTCCTCGGAAGACAACCAAATAGTCGTTCCGTACAAGTATGCACCTGAAAGTATCCGGGACCGTTAGGTCGCTAAGGCAGTTCCTGAACCAGGGAATTTACACCATAAATCAATGAATCCAAGAATCACAGCTCGTGGAGCAAACTACTGAATCAACTATCCTGGCAATCGATACACTATTGTGAACAATCATGCCTCGGACTTGAACATGATATATCCTGCCCTGAACTTGATCCTGTGCCTGGCCAGACCTAAAAGATTAGAGACCTGCATGTCGCGGACAACTTGTTAACAAGTGAGATTTTTGGATCTCTGTTCCTGCGGACGGTCTCCGGGGCACAAGGCCGATCCGATCCGGACAGGAACCCTGTTAGTCTACCTGCTTCAGGCAAAATGGCATGTAGCGCCTGTGAACTTATCCTTCACGCCATTCTTGCTCACAGACTAAGTAGCCGCCTGCCTCGGAAGGAATGACCTGTAGCCCTCCTGATCCATGTGTTGCATTTTATTTTCTTTCATGTGCTACACATGTCCTTTGTGGCTATGCCAGCGACTCATGTTCATATAGATAAGTTATCCTCGCTTAGCGGCTATCCGCGTGTGAGTCATTGCATCACATCAAAGAGTAACCTAAATAGCAAAATGAAAGGATTATGAGACACTGTGAGGAATATAAACATTGGACATCTTATGCAACACATTTGATACTTCCTGTATGCTTGTGCACCCGATATGAAATCTCGCACTGAAATATTGTGATTGTATATGTTATGCCCCTGAACTTCATTGTTTATATGCTCCTGCTTGAATTAACTTGGTTTGCCTTGGACAGGAAAGAAAAATGGTAAGTTGGTAAGTTTCACTGTATTTCCTCTTATATCGCACGACGCACTGCCACACGAGTTAGGCTAATCATATATGCCATGAACTGATCCTAAGGCACAACTAGAAAGACAACAAAGTAATTGGTACACGAAACCTATATTATGTGTTTGGATTTGTCGAGCGGGCGAGTAGCCTCCCCACCAGTGCATTCAATGTAATGATAATCCACCAGATCGTTTGCAGGGTGCGGGAGAACCTCGTTAGGTGCGGATGCCTCCTTCGTGCGTGCTAAGGCATGGAGTTCACTCTGGAGCCTTGGAGCGTTGCATCCGGAACTGAAGCACATATACAAGACATAATGTTGGAACATCGCCTGAATATCGCCTATACATCATTCCACAAATGTAGCCACTTGGCACGCCTTTATGTTTCAGAGAGAGAGAGCTTAAGTGACTTGTAATCTCGGCTATACACCGCCTGTAACACTTGTTTATATCAATAAAGAGTTGTTTTACTTCTACTTATGTTATTCAATGCTTCCGCTATTTTCGACTCAGAGAACTTGTTACCGATCGTCTATGCGTTTATAATTCCGCTGCACTCGGGCAATCTGTGATCCTGTGGCTTAGACTTCTTACCGCCAACCAATGAACCACAGTCTTGCACGGGCGCTGCTCACGCTCGTGCGGCATCACGCCCGGATAGGTCAAAGCGATCGTTCCACGGGAGCGCTGGCGTGGTCATTCTCGCCTAGCGGGGACGGCCGATTAGCCTGCGGGAGATCGGGGTGTGATAGATTTGATTCATAGTTTGCTCCACGAGCTGTGATTCTTGGATTCATTGATTTATGGTGCAAATTCCCTGGTTCGGGAACTGTCTTAGCGACCTAACGGTCCCATATACTTTAAAGTGCATACTTACATGGAACGACTATTTGGTAGTCTTCCGAGGAACATAGATGAATGCAATACAAGGCATTGTTTGAATCGATTGTGGCAAGCATTGAAACATGGCAACGAGCACCAGTTAACATATAAGCAGGCAAGCATGCATGTATAAGAAAACTTAAGCATTCACGTTGGCTCGGGCCCGAAGGTAAGCCGAGGAGTAAAACCGTAAGGGACCTTTTCGAGCAACATTATCTAGGGTCGTGCAGTGTAGCAGTAAGAGAATGCACACGAAGAGTGTAATATTCATGTCGTTCTACTCGAGGCATAGCAGAGTCTAGTTGCACAAGGCAAAGGTAGCATGCAAGGGTCTGATATATAAGCAGTGTTTCATTTTCCATGTTCTAGCACAAGCAATACAAGTTAGGATTATTCCCTTAGCTAGGTGCGTTATAATCTTATTAGCATACAGGGGGTGATTCACCTAGTGACTAGCATGTATCATTTTGTATTTTATGTGTGCTGACTAAGCCAAGACAAGTTCACCGTAGCCACCCACCTAAGCGATGATCCGCCTCGGTCGAGTGATACTCCGAGTGAGCCTATGAAAGCCTAAGCCGAAGTCCTGAAGGGACAAGTCTGGAAATTCCTTGCCTCAAATGAGTCTTCTTGCTGAAGCAAGACGGGTCGAGATGTTACACTTTTGCCGTTTTGAATCGACAGTCCGCTTGAGCGAAACGGGGTATTACACAGTGCTCCCGCGGGACGATCGCTTAACCCATCTGGGCGTGATGCCGCACAAGCGTAATTCGTGCCCATGCAAGGTCTTGGTTTGGCTGGCGGTAAGAGGTCTAAGCCACAGAGTCGCACAGATTGTCTGAGTGCAGCAGAATTATAAACACATAGGCGATTGGTAACAAGTTCACAGAGTCGTCAATAGCGGAAGCATTGAATAACACAAGTATAGAAGTAAAATAAATCTTTATTGATATTGAACAAGTGTTACAGGCGGCATACAACCGAGATTACAAGTCGCTCAAGCCTTATTGTTTTATTTAAGATATTCACCAATCGTTCAATCTGACTATCGCACGAGATCTATGAATTCGTTTGGACATTTTTAAATAATCCATATACCACTCGAAATTGAGTTATCCAATTAAACCATATTCGATTTGTATCTTCTGACACGAAATACCGTTCGGGCTATTTCCCAAAATCCTAAGCACGATTCTCTATGTTCACCTAAGCGATGATCTGTAAATGTTTCTATCGGTTGGCATTCTAAGTCTGACTTGTTTATTCCTGAACGATATCCCATCTCGTTTGTAACTTAGCTTGCACCAAAGGGTCTTGGCACGCGATACTCTACACAACTTAGCCAAAAGACTGTGTGCATAGCTAACCGTTCGGGACAATATTCGATTTTGCACACTTGTAACTAGTTGGGTAATCACGTATAGGTGTATGGGTTCGCACATAAGTCACGATTCTAGCACGAGTCTAATCCCAAAGGGTCTAGCACAGATCGGCACAAAGGCCTTAGCATCATAATTTCGTACACGTAATAACATCATTCACATGCACTTTTTTTTTGAAAGTATTTAGACTCATTGTTGGAATATTTTATTGGGATATTGAGAGAGAGTGTGCACATAACCCACGAACGAGCTTTCGTTACTGAGAAAATCGAAACAAATTCCAAAGGCGTATAGCCAAGCTCTGATACCATTATGTCAGTACATGAATGTACTAGTGGGGAGGCTACTCGCTCGCTCGACAAATCTAAACACGTTCAATAGGTTATGTGCACCATCTATTTAGTTGTATTTCTAATCCTGCCTAGGATCAGTTTTGTAGCAATATTGAATAGCCTAACTCGTGTGGCAGTACGTCGTACGATATAAGAGGAAACACGACGAGACTTACCAACTTACCATTTGTCCTTTCCTGTCCAAGGCAAACCAAGTTAATTCAAGCACAAGCATTATTATGAAGTTCAGGGGCATAGCATATGCAAACACCGTATTGTGAGCGAGATTATGTTTCGGGTGCACGAGCATACGGGTTATCCTGAAGAATTCTAGAGGATGTTCAAGTGTTCCATATGTACAATGTTATACTCAAGATCGTTCAGGTGTTTAGACTATTCTCGATGCGATGCAATAACTCGTACGCGGGTTGCCGCTATGTGAGGATGACTTATCTATATGAACAATTATCGCTGGCATAGCCATAAAGGACCGATTTATAGTCTCGAGGCACAGATGGTGGAGGTCATGTGTAGCTACCATCTATCCCGCCCAGTCAAAGACTATCTTGAGTTACATCTGGATCGGATCAGATCGGCCCCGGTGCCCCGAAGACCGCCCATGGAACGAGATCCGCAGATCCCCCTTGATTCCAAGTTGTCCACGACACGCAAGTCTTGGGTCTTCCAATTTCACACAATATGACATGATAATCCAAGATTCTTGTACTGAACCAAGCATTTACTCCATGAGCTGTGATTCTTGATTTGCTTGACATGATTCTCGATGTAAACTTAATATGATTATCATTCAGATATAAACTTGGCATGATTCTCTTTCAGTGCTCAACTTGCCTTGATGCATTCCCCTGGTGCGGGGACTGCCTTAACGACCTAACGGTCTCGGGTACTTGCAGGTTTATTTGCACAGAAGAGCTATTTGATTGCCTTCTGGTTACTCGAATTCATGTACGATACGAATAGCATTTACTTGGTTGTGGCATGATTTCGTGTGACAAATATTGAGCTGAGGCAACATTACAAGTTAACATATAAGCAGGCAAGCATGCATTTATATTAAAACTTAAGCATTTACGTTGGCTCGGGCCCGAAGGTAAACCGAGGAGTAAAACCGTAAAGGGAATTACCGAGCGACATAATCTAAGGTCGTGCAGTGTAGCAAGTAAAGCAGTGCACTAAGAAGAGCATATACATATCATTCTACTCGAGGCATAGCGGGTCTAGTTACACAAGGCAAGGGTAGCATGCAAGGGTCTGATTATAAGCAAAATTTTATTTTCATGTTCTAACACAAGCAATACAAGTCAGGATTATTCCCTTAGCTAGGTGCGTTTTATTCTTATTAGCATACAGGGGGTGATTCACCTAGCGACTAGCATGAAACGTCCATATTTTAAGTGTGCTGGCTAAACAAAGACAAGTTTATCGTAGCCACCCACCTTAGCGATGATTCGCCTCGGTCTAGCGATACTCCGAACGAGCCTCTGAAAGTCTAAGCCTAAACTCCTGAAGGGCCAAGTCTGAAAATCATTTTGCCTCAACGAGTCTTCTCACTGAGCAAAGCGGGTTAGAACATTGCACTTTTTCGTTTGAATCAGCAATCCGCTTGAGTGGAATGGGTCGTTACAGGATTCTTATGTCACATCAGGCTGATAGAATATAGAATTAGTGAAGTAAATATTTCCTCCTTTATATGAATTTTTCTAATCAAACACCGTGTTGACTACCCTCGCCCTAGTCGTTAACATATTTGAGATATTGATGGAGGGTGGATAGTAAAATCCAGTTTGAGTGGATCCAAAGGACGTCCAAGCAGAAAATTATATGACATGTTAGCGTCTATTACATAGCATGTCACCTCCCTTTTTAAGTCTTTGATCTGAGATTTGAAACATATCTTGCCCAAGGGGATATTACTATCGATATTAAAGCCCATATTATAGTAATAGTTGATGACAACTTGTGTACAAGAATACCGAGGAAATCGAGAAGTCACTTGTAGATAATGCTTAAAGCATATATACCAATGGTAGACTTGCATTATTTTGATATGAACCGAAGCTAATATACCATGTATAGTACAGGGGTCGGTTGTGCATGTTATCTTTGATAAGCATCATCTCTTCAGGAGTGAAGTGATGCTTGGGATTTGCTACACCACCAAGAGAGTATATGAAGTCCCTCTATCAGCAGTAAGGAATCATGGTACTTTAGGAAGAAATATTGACTCTGAATCGGCAAAAGCATCCCAAGTGCTTCCTGATGGGAAAGGGGTCCATCTCTATGATGAAACAACATGGATTTGATCCATGGAAATCGGTCATTCATGGTTGGGTTCGGCCATGTACTTGGCCATTTTTTGGGTGTAGTTTCTGTGACAAGATTCAGTTTTTGGAGGCTAGTTTGGATATATTGCAGTCATTATTTGGCTCAATCTTTAATACAAAAGTTGTAGAGAAATAATTTTGCTTTCATTCAGGCTCAAACCAGGTCATTTGGAGGTGTATTGAAGAAGTTATGACCATATGAAGTTTCCTACCTGTTTAATTTATTCATGCATTCAGCTTGCATGTAACATTGGTGATGGATGAATGAATCTTGGGAGAAGGAAGGGGCCGCCCTTTGGACTTCTCTATGCAACGAATGTGGTGTACCCAAGAGGCATATCCTCTCTATAAATAGAGGAAAGATGGTGAAGGTTGAAACACAATAAAGTATATGAACAACACAACTTGTAATCCTCATACTTGTAATCCACCTCAAGTGAGTTTATGAGAGAAAGTGATCCTTAAGTTAAGTTGTACCAACTTGAGAGAAGGCTCTTTGTAATCTTTTATTTGATTATAGTGAAAACGGTAGAGAAGGGGCAGATGGAGGACGTAGGCTCAAATTGAGCTGAACCTCGATAAATCCTGTGTGTGCAATCTCTCTTATTTTCTCTTCTCTTCCATTTCATTTTATTTTATTTCCATCTCATCACAAAGACGAGAAATGTATTATTTTTCCCAACAGTGGTATCAGAGCATAGGTTGCTAATCTTCTTGTGTTGTTTGAGATGGAGACTCCCATTGATGGCATTCGAATGATCATCTTGAATGGCCACAATTGGATGATATGGAAGGTGAAGATGATGAACATTCTTTATTGCAAGGACCTTTACGCATCGGTTGAAGGCGAATCTTCTAAGCCGAAGACCATGACGGTGGAAGAATAGAAGAAGCTTGAACGGAAGACCATCGGCACCATTCAGCATTGGGTGGATGACACTGTGTTCCACTATGTGTCAACTGAAACTTCGACGAACAGCTTGTGGAAGAAACTTGAATATCTCTACGAGAGGAAGATCGCTGGCAACAAAGCTTTTTTGATTTAAAAGATTGTCAATCCCAAGTGCAAGGAAGTTGATTCCATATCTGAATATCTGAATGAAATTTAAAGTATTGTTAATCAGCTTACAGCTATGAAGATGGTGTTGAACGACAAGCTTCAAGCCCTTCTTTCGCTTAGCTTATAACCGGATAGTTGGGAGATTCGATCTGGTGGTGTCTCTTAGTAACTCAGTACCTGATGGAGTTGTATCCATGAACCAAGTTACAAACAGCCTTCTGAATAAAAAAACTAGAGAAAGTCCTCTGAATCCTCCCATTCTCAAGTCCTTGTCACCAAGAATAGGGAGAGGAGCAAAAGCCGACAACCTCAGAACCGAGACAAGTCAAGAGAAAAATCAAGGCTAGGAAGGACATTAGTTGCTATTACTGCAGGAAGAATGGCCACATAAAATGGGAATACCGCAAGCTCAAGCGGGAACAAAAGGAATGAAGGACCAATGAGAAGCAAGAAAAGAATGAAAGTGCAGTCGTTGTCACTGACAATAAAATTATACTTTTTTGGTATGTGAAGAAAAAGACTGTGCAAACCTCACTTGCCAAGACTTAGAATGGGTGATTGATTTTGGTGCCTCCTACCATGCTACTCCCCGGAAGGACTACTTCACGTCGCTTCGTGAAGGTAACCTTGGAATGGTAAAAATGGGTAACAAAAACTCTTCTCAAATTCTTGATATTGAAAATACTTGTGTTAACACTAACTTTGGAACAAAGATGATTCTAAAAGATGTTAGATTCGTGCACGATCTTCATCTCATTCTTCTCTCCACCGACAAGCTTGATGAAGAAGGATTATAACCTCGCCTAATTTTCTAGAAATTTTTTTATATAATAATAGAAATAATAATGCGTACAATGACAGCGTACCAACAAATAATAATAAAATAAATATAATAAAAATAAACTAATAATTATTTTATAAAAATAATGGTAATTATAATTAATAAGGATATTTTTATAAAATAAAAAGAAAAGTAACAAAAATAAGAATAAGAATAAGAATAAGAATCAAAACACAACTCTAATAATACCAACTCAAAGCTAATAAAACAAAACACAGCAGCACTAGTAAACAATCCGCCCCCCTAGTTCGTCCTAAAACCCTATATATATATATATATATATATATATATATATATATATATATATATATATATATATATATATAACCAAAGACCCTAAACCATAATCTCCTTTCCTTCCTGTGATCGCTCGTCGACCTTCCCTGACCCAACTCGCCGCCACTCGATCGTCGAAAACCGGAGCGCCACCGTCGCCACTGCTGACCAGGACACACTGTAAAACCCCTAATTCTATAAAACCGTATTTACTTTTTTATTAGATTTTTTAATTTAATCATAGTAATTAGTGGCTAATTAGAGGAAATAGATTTTATTTAATTTTTATTTTAGATGTTGGTGAATTTAGGAGATTTATGGAACCGGTATAAATTTTTCCTAATTTATTTTATGTAGGAGACCCTTGAGCAGTTGCTAGCTTAATGGTATGCATTAGTATAATTCTAGATTTTTCTATGGGTATATATATATATATATATATATATATATATATATATATATATATATATATATATATATATATATAAAAGAAAAAAAAAAGAAAAAAAAACATTAGTACCTAATGGATCTTAAACCTTAGCAAACCCGAACCCAACTCCTAACCTACCCACCCGTGAGACTAATCCAACCCATTCAAAAGAATTCAGCAGCCCCCCCCCCCCCCCCCCCATTTAAGGAACACACAGCAGCGCCCAAATGAACCCTTTAAGCCGCGAGTGAATAACCCTATCTCCCTCTCTTCATATATATATATATATATATATATATATATATATATATATATATATTCACTTCCCTTTCAACAAAACCCTAACCCTAGTCATCCTCTTCCCATCTAAACCGAGAGAGAGCCTTCCCATCGCGACCAGAGCGCCGCCGCCGAGCCGAAGAACCGCCCAAACCGATCCCGACGACCGCGACCCCGCACATCACCGCAACTGCAGTTTTAAGCAGCAACTTACCTGTATTCCAGCGTCATTTTCCGTCACCTCGCTGAATCAAACTCAACCCCGTCTTCACCGGTACGCTCACCCCTTTAACCTCTCCAATATCTGTATGATATTTGATCTCGAATACCGCATAACCCTAGGCAAAAACAGTGTCAATGTTGGCAGAAAATGATAATTTCTGTATATCGCAGAAAACTACGGTGACCACCTATGTTCCCGGATTTGTATCTCCCACCACAGAGATCCAAATCCGATTTTTCTTTTTGGTATACGAAGACCACTTGACCTAGTTTAATTTCTGTTAATTAACATTAATTTATTAACTACTGTATGTAGAATTAAATTCGTTGGAAAACCCCAAAAATATACTTTTCCATATTTTCAAAAGTTGTGAAACGGAGCGCGCCCTGCCAAACGGGACCGCCCCGCCATGTACCAAGTGTACCAAGTGGTGTGCGCAGTGTACTCGGATACGTGAGAGTTCGCGAAAACTGATTCGGATGTGTGTGCGCGTCGAAATCAGCCCGTATCCGCGGACAAATCCCGTATCGTAACTTTTGCGAAAGCCGCGCGCATTTTGTGCACACTCGTCAGATTGCGACGAAACTTATGCCACTGGACTCGTGGTAACGCGCTGGTCCTATGACCCAATTTTTACGTAATTCTGAGACAGTTGACCAAGTCGCTAATTGGCAGGCCCCACGGTTGACTTTTTGGGCGAATTTGTGTTCGGGTCATCGGATTTCATATTTGGACATATCATTGGGTTCGTATTGACATTTAGAGTTCGTTTGACCTATAATTTGTCCTATTTAGAGACTGTTATCCTTGGCACATTTTTTGGTACAAAGTGGGCCACAGGTGGACACCACTTTTACTCGAAATTACCGTTTTGCTCCTGTGTCCAAATTAGATGAAAGAAAAGTGCTTTCTAGCTATTTTGCTTATTCTGGGAACGTTGGTGATATTTATTTCAGTATCCAGAGACATTTGTTCTGAGGCCATAGCTTTTGGTCCTGTGTGTTGGACATTTGGACGTTATATTTTGCAGCTTCTTGCCAGGCAAGTATATCTTGCCATTGTACTGTTACTTATATTCCATATATTGCATACACCTTTATTTTTTGTCCTTAGTTCATATATTTTAACTGTTATATAAAATGCACGCGACGGTGTCGTCGCGATATATTTTTATTTATGTATTTGCATTGACCTTGTTTATGAGACTACCCCATTATCATGTAGCATCATTAGGTTCATTGGCCGTGACACAGTTGTTACATGAGTGTGAGTCTCATATAGAGATCACGGACTGCGTGACAGGTCTGGCCTCCTGTACGTATGGGTCGTGCGTTAGGGATAACTGCTAATAGAAACTTTGTATGCTAGAAGTCTTAGCAGTTATTAGTGGTCCATGGACATAGCCTACTGTAGTACGGTGGTTCAATCCTTGTCCTTGTTTGGTTGCAGGATTGGGCTAGGGTACTAAAGATAGGCTATGAACCAAATCGTGTCATGGATGTGACATGCTTAGAGCATGGGGTGGGGAGAACAACAAGTACCGCATTTGGGCTCATTTGCACTTTCCTTTTATGTAACCCGTACGCTCCGCCGGAGATACGCGATCGTGATGACCCCTATACTACTTGGCGGCCTCTGTCGTTCAAAAGACGACATGCTTTGTAGGCCCCTGATTCTCCGAGAGAATCATGCCAATCCCATTCTATGGCCAGATAGCCCACTTGTTAGAAAGTTGTTCTCAAACTGCATTCAATTAGACGGTTAGGCGACCAATTTGGATATTTATTTCAGTACTTTATTGGCATACTTTTATGTATCTTGTTATGACCCTCTGAGGACCTGTCCCTTCCAGGTGTATCTGTTCTTGAGTATTCGCAGGAGCACAGATTCGGATGGTTACATATGTTTCGAGGATGTCTTCTCTTCGAGCCCCATGGACGTTAGTTGATATTCTTATATTGTGTTTATTGTGTTGTACTTTTATATTCTAGTTCGGCAGTGGATTTGTTTCCATCCGATTGTCATCTTGAGATACTTTATATTGAGATCTAGTTTCATAGACATTGGTTATTATTTATATTTGATTTTCTGTGGATGACATTTAGATTATACCCTATGACTTGTGATAGATTTATACCACTTGTGGATTTGATATTCATATTACAACGTACGTGTGTATCATGGTATACATATATTGGAGTTGCCATGTATATGCAGCTGGCATGCTTACATGTCCTAGTCCTACGTATTTTTGGGACTAGGGCGTGACATATTTTTAGTGGTAGCCCATGCAGGTCGAGAGCATATTGTCTCGGTTACGTTATTTTACCGAACAAGCCTGCACCTAGGAATATAGTATAGGATCTCATCCACAATTGACTATGTTTCGCTCTCCTTCCAGTCTATTCTATTCGAATAATTGCATCCTGTTTGATTCAAGTGCTTCCCTGATAATTCCTTGAGTATAGCCTTCTCCTAGAGTATAGGAATTCATGTTACTAGGATGATAATTAGGGTAATGATCCTACCAAGAATACAACTATAGTATGGACACATCATTGAGTTTAGAATACCTAATGAACCCTAGCGTTCCTTATCTATAGATTGGTTTACCATTACCCCTTGATGAATGTATGAAGACTTGAGAGTAGTATAGACACTACTAGAGTTAGTTAGAAGTTTTACCATAATGTTTGAACCTAGTATTGAGGAACCAATAGGGATCCAAGATTTAACAATTGGACTAAACCTAACTTTTATAGTGAGATAATATTAGAACTATAAACTTAGATCATTGTCTTGTTATTAGTAGACAGCATCTTAGGAAGCCTACATAAATATAGTCAACACTTTTTCCTTGATCATACCTCGAACATAGCAACTAGCATACCACTCCCCCTAAGAAAACTATGATGCTATCTAGAGCCCTCTATTTTAATTTCATATATTGTTCCTCTGCGACCTTAACGATCGCTAATTGTGCGACGACTAAATTACGTTCTTCTTTTCTTCATTTTTTAACTCGTGCCACCTAACACTTCTGATTGTAGACCGAAAGATTTTATTCTATGCTAAGGTTATAGTTGTAACCTTAAATTTTTTTAAATTATGTGCCTTGTAGTTAGAACCTGATAGTTGAGTTGTTCAATTAGATTGTGATGATTACCCCTAGTTGTAGATCATGTAATTTGTACCCCCACCTCGTTACGAGTTATGTCCCCTCACTTAAGGGCCAGTAACTTTTTCATTCTTACTATTGACACATGTTCTATGAGCACTATGATTAAGACTTAAGGTGACCCTTACCTATATAATGCAATAGGAGACCTTAATGAGTACCAAGATCTTTCCTCATATACCCTAATAAGAGTTTCTGCTTTATTTACATGTACAAGATTATTTTGTAGGATCCCCTTAAGACCGTCACAGTATTAGTTTAATTCTTTTAAGTTGGGTAGTATGCCTCATAAACCTAGTATCACATAGTCCTTGTGATCCATTGATAAAGTATAACTGAATAACCTTAACTATATGCTTGCATAAGAAGATATTGTTTATCCAAACCATGAGAACTTAGGGGTCCATACCCTATTTTGTCGACTAGCAACCTAGACAAGGAATTAGTATGACAACTGTAGAGATTGTGGAGTCTTATTTCTTTATGAACTTGAATTACTTTGTAACATCTCTCATCATAATCTAGCGTACTTATATTTTCTGTACTACCTTGACTTATGCTGCTATTATAGCCTAGTTTTTGTAAGCTTATTCTTTTATCGAGCTTGTTCATGACATATGTGTTCTTGGGGCCTGATCAACCACACTAATACATTTCAGAATCAGTGTATTATGGTCTGATCAACCATAGTGCGCTTGATTCGCCCTTCGCAATAAGACTTTACGTGGATTGAGATATATAGTTGACTAGTAGACGTATGTACTTGCCCCTAGACATGTCTGGCATATCACATCGGTTACATAACTGTACTGATACGAGCATGTGAATATGAATTACCAAAATAGATTTTAATCCACAACTGCCTTGGCAATTCCCATTGAATCCTTTAAACGCCTTGATCCCCATACTTCTATTCTATTACCTCTTCCTTGAACTCTTTATTATTGATCTCCGTCTTCCCTTATTTCGGAAAAACGAAATCTCGTGCTTGGTATAAGTTGGATATACAGATATTACTAGATATACCCATAGGCCAATCGTGTTATTTGGTGACTGTCTTTTATGATTGATTAAGGGCCTATCATATATGATATGATCGGTGTTAAAGTTTTGAGGATTGAATGACATGAGAAAATAAATTAAGGAATATTTTCTTAAAGTGTATAGCCTTATATGTTAGATGGATAAATTCTAAGTTGGGTAGAAGTCGCATTATTAATTTGAGGTTAAATTCTTTCAGATAGTGATCAAGTAGGATTAGATGGAGAGATTAAGTCATTTTTTTAAATATGGAGAATTTTAGAAGGAGTTAGATTATGAGTACTTAATGAATTTTGAAACCTTGATGCGTCGGACCAAATATTTATACTTTAAGTACATGATTTAAATTTTGAATTTTGAGGATAAATATAGAATTTCAGACTTGAACATTGGTAGATTGAAATTAAATTTTTTTTTACAATTTGATGATTTGAATTAAGAGTTAAAATTTGATTATTGGATTACGTATTTGAAATATTGAGGATGTGAATTGAATTTAAAATTTTAAAGAATACAAAAATTATAAGTGAAAATAGAAATAATATTGGACTAGAATTGTTTTCTAGAGGAGATTATGATAGTTGGATATCGTGATATAAAATTTATATGCGTATTTAATTCCTGAAGATGTTATATGGATTTAATTTAAATTTGGATATTGATAATTTGAAAAAGTGAGAAGAGATTACAATAGGTTGAATTTGATTGGAACAGTGATTATCTTAACCTTGAAGTGATTGCGATGGATATGATTAGGATTTTAATTATCGCCAAGAGATTGCAAACGACTTGCCTTATGTACATGAAGGATTAACAAATTATGCCTTATTTTAATGTTGAGGGCGAGATTGTTTTTAAGTTGGCTAGATTATAAACCCCTCACCCAAAATTATACCTACTTAGCTTAGATAGTGAGACTAAGGCTAGTTTGAATCCAATTAGAAATAGAACACAGTATTTTTATTTAATTTTACAACATTGTATCACTTAGCGTACCATTCCGTTGCTTCAATAATTGGAGCACTCACTATCCACTGCCCACCTACAAATTTCACATCTTTATCCTAGACGTGCCCAGCTTCCATTCTGACCTTTATGCAACTCATAATTATGCTTTCTTGTGCTACATTGTAGTCGCACAACATTCATCGCAGACGTTATTTCTTAAACGTAAAATAATTCTAATTTTGTATCCTTGTGCGTTCCAATTAAAATTTGGAGACATAATATTGACCAGTTTCGTACGACCCAATTTTGATAATATCCTACTCTGAGTCCTCTATGTCCATAACCCTTGTGTCCCACCTAATGTTATCCCATGTACTTCTAAATAATTCTCGAATACCATGCGCATTAATTTTGATTAATTTAATCCAATTTTTATTTTTGTGCAACTTTTCAATTGTCGGGCACTTTTATGCAAAAGAGCATTTAGGTGTCCACACTATTGGACATGACACATGAAGAAACCTATTTTTTGCTCATGTAGATTTTTTCCATAATTTTTGGAATGTGCAACACGCAACATCGCCCCTCATTTAAACTTAGCCTTGCATTTTAAACAATGCAAATCTTATACCATCCTTGACTTTCTACCGTGGCTTAATTTTAATATCGAGGACGAAATTTTTATAAGTTGGGTAGAATATAAAACCCCTAATCCTATAAAACTGTATTTACTTTTTTATTATTATTTAATTAAATCATAGTAATTAGTGGCTAATTGGAGGAAATAGATTTTATTTAATTTTTATTTTAGGTGTTGGTAAATTTAGGAGATTTATGGAACCGGTATAAATTTTTCTTAATTTATTTCATGTAGGAGACCCTTTGAGCAGTTGCTAGCTTAATGGTATGCATTAGTATAATTCTAGATTTTTTTATGGGTATATATATATATATATATATATATATATATATATATATATATATATATATATATATAAAAGAAAAGAAAAGAAAAAAAGAAAGAAAAACATTAGTACCTAATGGATTTTAAACCTTAGCAAACCCGAACCCAACTCCTAACCTACACACCCGTGAGACTAATCCAACCAATTCAAAAGAATTCAGCTGTAACCCCCTGATTTTTCAGAAATTTTTAATTTAAATTTTTCACAATTTCCTATAATTTTCTAGAATTTTCAAGAATTTATTTTAGATTCAAATATAATTAAAAATATCCCAAACTTTTATTTTAAGTTCTAAATAATAAAATATATTTTCTATAAGTTTTTGGAAATTTTCTGAGTATTTTTAGTATTTATTGGGAGCTATTTAGGCTAATAAGTAATTTTTAGGACTTGTAGAATTTATGGTGCAAGCCCAGGAATATAGAATGGACCCACGTTATTTTCTAAGATTTATAATATTATTATATAGTTTCTAGAATTATTTCAGAATTTTTGGAATAATGTTAGTATTTATTTTTAGTTTTTTGGCAAAACTAATTTTTAGAGCTTCTCCTAATTATAGTAGGAAATCTATGAATATAAAATTATCCTAAATATTTTTCTAAGGTTTTTTAGTTCAAAATATATTTTCTGTAATTTTTCCAAATTTTTATGATTATTTTTAATGTTTATTTTGAGTTATTTAGATTTAAAATGACTTAAATAATATTTTGATAAAGGCAAATCAAAAATAAATAATATAAATAAAACCATTCAATCAGATTCTGACACATGTCAGCCTATAGATATCCATTCAGCCGCAGGTACATCTATATATATATATATAATATAATAACCCTAATTATCTCATTATTTTAGAGAGAGAGAGATTTGGGAGAATTGTCATCTAGGATTTCTTCATCTTCCAGAAGCCATTGCGCATAGCTCCGGACTCCAAACGAGGCCTAGTTTCTTGCATTAGAACGATATTGAGGTTAGCTTTCTGATTATATAATTTTTTTTACAAAATTATTAGTATTAAATTTTGGAAAATTCGTAGAGCACAGCATGTCCGAAAATAGACGTGTTTCGATGTTTTCCAATTCCGGGAGAACCCGAAATCAGAATCATAAACCGTTTAAAGTTTCGGAAAGCTAATGTCGAGATCATTGACATATATTTTTTCCAGAATTTAATTCGAAGTATTTACATACTGTTAATTCTGTAGAACTTCTAGGTTAGAATTTAACCATCGGTGCACAATACAAAATTTGTATGTGCCATAATTCCCAAACGAATTTGAATTCGGACGAGCCATAAATTCCAATATATTTTTGATGCTGAAATCTACAGGAAATCATGCATGAAAGTCGAGTTTGTGTCGGTTAACTTTTTGGTCAACAGATCGCCTCGATTTGCGTGCTATGAGTCTCGAGTTGATAAAATTCAGTTTCTTTGGACAAAATTTAGGAATTAACATAAAAATCAAAATAATAAGATTAAAATAAAATTTTAGAGTAATTATTCCAAAATTAAATAAATTAAAATAAATTATCTTTTGACGTGATAAATTTGTAATACATAGGCTATTTGGACTGTGACTTGGACTCTGATTCATACCAGCAACAGGACCCCAGGCAAGTGTACCTTGCCAAACTCTGCAGTATTGTTTCATATTTTCCTTGCTTTATTATATTGCTGTGCATGCTTAACCTAGGACCGTGTGACGTACTTAGCGTCCGATTATAGTCGGGTGCCAACACCGTACGCGGAGTTGTGTATTGTCATCTAGACATGGATATTCGTGACCCTCTTTATTCATAGATATAGTGTCATCTAGACACTATAACCCAGGACACTTGACACTATTCATGAGACAGAATATTCCTGAGATATTCATGGTGATTCTGTATAGGATACATGTTTTATGACATAGACATCATATTCATAGATATTAGATGACTTGCTGCATTAGATATGATCGTGCGTGACATGGACATGGTGCATCATGGACATAAGACGTGTGATTACATTGGGTGGGGAGAGACACACAGGCTACAGGCTGAGTTTATATATATATATATATAAAACATAGTAAACATATAGTAAATACATAGTAAAACACATAGTAAACACTGCTACCGGCTCCAAGACACAGAGCTTGTAGTGGTCTCAGCCTGAGTTTAGTGATGCTCTCAAATTACATTTTCACATAGATGGTTATATAGTTTACCCTATTTATTTCATTTACTATTACACTGCATTTTGGCATATCGATTTCTGTACCTTGTTATGTCCCCTGAGGACCTGGATACCGGACTTTGTCCCCAGGACTAGCAGACGAGATCGACCCTGAGTTATACGGGACAGGAGCATTAGTAGGAGATTGAGCAGGAGCAGACACTGGAGCAGTACCAGATCCAGTAGACGATTGAACCCCGAGGGTATCATCTGGGTATAGGCTTTCCCCATACTCGGTATTTGTTGTGGTTATCTTTATTCTTGTATCTTGACAGATGTATCAGACTCATTATCGGGTTATTTCCCCGAGTTTATATCATATTGAGATTGATCTTGCTTTATGATTCTGATATTGTTGTATTCATTTCTGTGGATGAGATTAGTATATCTACACCATTATTGTTGTATTATAGCTTAAGTACGCCCCGATGGATCCATTAAATTGGGTTTGTCCATCGGTGTGTGCTGCTGGCCATTGTCACGTGTCTAGTCCCATGCAGGTCTACGACTAAATTGTTCGGTTTCAACTTAGGGACCGAGCAAGCCTGCAAATAGGATTAGAGTATAGGATCTCATCTACAACTGACTATGGCTTCTCCTCCTCCTCCTCCTTCCAATCTATTCCGTTGAAAAATGGCATCCTGCTTGATTCATGTGCCTTCTTATTAGTTCCTTGAGTGTAGCTTTCTTCTAGAATATAGAAGTCCCTGTTGATAGAATGATAGGTAGGGTAACCTTCCTACTAAAAGTACAGCTTGGATATTGACATACCCCTAAGTAGAACGCTTAATGAACCCTAGCGTCCCTTACCAATAGAATAATTTACCATTATTTCTTATTATAGTCATGAATGACCTAAGAGTAGTATAGGCACTGCTAAGAGCTAGTTAGAGATTGGACCCTAATGTTTGACCCTAGTGGTTGACCCCAATTTTGAGGAACCAATAGAAATCTGAGATTGAATGTTAGAACAGAACCTAGTGTGCATAGTGAGATAGTGTTAGGATATAGGTTCTTATCGTGATATTAGCAGACGGTACCTCAGGAAGCCCAGAGAAACGAGTATGATATTCCCTATGAGATCATACCTCAAACATGGAGAATTGCTCGCCACCTTCACCTTAGGAAACTATGATATTATCTAGAGCCCCATATTTTAATTTTATATGTTGTTCATCTGCGACCTTAAACGTTCGCTAATGCGCAACGACTAAAATATGTTCTTCTTTTCTTTGTCTTTTAATTCGTACCACCTGACACTTCTGATAGTAGGCCAAGTAATTTTATTTCCTGTTAAGGACCCATAGTTGCTAGGATTATAGTTGTAGTCTTGGATTTGAAAATTTTGTGCTTGGTAGTTAGAGTTCGATAAGTTTGGGTTAATCTTGTAGATTGTGACCCGATGATTATCCGTTAGTGTTAAATCACGTAATTTGTACCCCTACCTCGATACAAGCTATCTTTCCTTTCCCTTGAGACTAGTAACCTGTCCATTCTCGCTATTGACACATGACCTATGAGCACTATGATTAAGACTTAAGATGACCATTACTTACGTAATACCATAGGAGACCCTAATAAGAGTTCTGTTTTATTTAGATGTGCAAGGTTATTTTGCAGGACCCTCTTAAGACTGTCACAGTATTAGTTTAATTCTTATAAATTGGGTAGTATGCCTCACAACATAGTACCACCTAGACCTATTGATGAAGTGACTTAGGATGACACAACTTTAGACTTGCATAAGACGACAGTATTTATTCAGACGATAGAATTTAGAGGTCCTTGCCCCCATTTGGTCGACTAGCGACATAGACAAGGAGTTATATGATAACTGTAGAGATTGTAGAGTCTTTTATTATTGTTGCTTATTTTGTTTCTGTTTGTGAACTCGAATTGATTTGTACCTCCTTTCATCATCATCTAGTGTACTTATAATTTTTGTACTACCTTGACTTATGCTGCTATATTATAGCCTAGTTTTTGCAAGCCTATTCTTTATCAAGCTTGTTCATGACATATGTGTTATTGGGGCCTGATCAACCCCACTAATACAATTGTCTATTCAGAATCAATATATTACTGTCTGATCAACCTTAGTGCATTTTGGTTCACTCTTCACACGACTACTTTACGTGGATTGAGATATATAGTTGACTAGTAGACGCCTGTACTTACCCTCTAGATATGTCTGAGCAGATCGTATCGGTTATATAACTGTACTAATACGAGCATACAAACAAAGGATTACCAAAATAGGATTTCAATCCCCAACTGCTTTGACAATTCCCAATTAAATTCTTTAAACTCCTTGATCCCAATACTTCTATTCTATTACGCTGCCCTTGAACTCTTTATTATTGGTCTCTGTCTTCCCTTATTTCGGAATGATGAAACATCGTGCTTGGTATAAATTGATACAAAGAGAATACTAGATATACCCCATAAGCCGATCACATACTTGAGGATTATTCTTCGTAATTAAGGATATATCATATGTGATATGATCGACATTGAAGTTCGAGGATTGAATGACATGAGTAAACATATTAAGAAATATTCTCTTAAGGTATATAGCCTTATGTGATAGATGGGTAAATTCTAAGTTGGGTAGTAGTGCATTGTCAACTCGAGAGAAATTTTTTTTAGATTATGATCGAGTAAGATTAAATTGGGAGAGGTTCAAGCCATTTTAATTTTGAGAATTTTAGAAGAATGACTAAGATGATGAGGATTAATGAATTGATATTGAGGACCCAATATTTATACCTTAAGTACATGATTTAAACAATGAAGGTAAAATCATCAACTTGAAATTTAGAGGATAAAAAGATGGAATTTCAGACTTGAACAATGGTGGACTGCATTTAAATTTTTTTTCCAAGTTGATGATTTGAGTTAAAATAAAAACTTGATGGTTGGACTATCTATTTGAAATATTAAGGATGTGAATGGAATTTAAGAAGTTGAAGCATACAAAAACTTATAAGTAAAAATAGGAATAATAATGGACTCGAATTACTTCTAGAGGAGATTATGATAAGTGGAGATCGTGAGGTAAAATTGATATGCGTATTTAAATCTTGAAGATGATATATGGATTTAATTTAAATTTGGATATGGATAATTTGAAAAAAGCGAGAAGAGATAACCATAGGTTGAATTTGATTGGATCAGTGGTCATCTTAACCTAGAAGTGATTACAATGGATATGATTAGAATTTTAATTGTCGCAAGGAGATTGCGATTGACTTGCCTTATGTACATGAAGGATTAACAAATTATGTCTTATTTTAATTTTGAGGACGATATTGTCTTAAGTTGGCTGGATTGTGAAACCCCCTCACCTAAGAAGTAGACCTACTTGGCTTAGATAGTGAGACTGAGGCTAGCTCGAATCCACTTAGGAATAGAACACGACATTTTTTATTTAGTTTTACAATATGGTATCCCTCGGCGCGCCTTACCATTGCTTCGATAATTGGAGCACTTCCCTAGTCACTGCCTTCCTACAAATTCCACACCTTGTCCTAGACATGCCCATCCTCCAATTTCCATCTTTGTGCAACGTTTCAATTGTTGGGCGCTTTTAGGCAAAAGAGCATTTAGGTGTCCACACTATTGGACATGACACACGAAGAAACCTATTTTCACTCATATGAATTTTTTCCATAATTTTTGGAATGTGCAACGTGCAACATCGTCCACTCCGTTAAACCTAGCCTTGCATTTTAACCAATGCAAATCTTAGACCATCCTTGACTCCTACCATGGCTTAATTTTAATTTCGAGGATGAAATTTTTATAAGTTGGGTAGATTGTAACCCCCTGATTTTTCAGAAATTTTTAATTTAAATTTTTTATAATTTTCTATAATTTTTTAGGATTTTCAAGAATTTATTTTAGATTCAAATATAATTAAAAATA
The DNA here is from genome assembly GCA_036927795.1 of Iris macrosiphon. Taxonomy (NCBI): domain Eukaryota; kingdom Viridiplantae; phylum Streptophyta; class Magnoliopsida; order Asparagales; family Iridaceae; genus Iris; species Iris macrosiphon. Next base: position 111,940,604 of record JAYESA010000015.1, on the reverse strand, counting down.
TCCCAAACTTTTATTTTAGGTTCTAAATAATAAAATATATTTTCTATAAGTTTTTGGAAATTTTCTGAGTATTTTTAGTATTTATTGGGAGCTATTTAGGCTAATAACTAATTTTTAGGACTTGTAGAATTTATGGTGCAAGCCCAGGAATATAGAATGGACCCACGTTATTTTCTAAGATTTATAATATTATTATATAGTTTCTAGAATTATTTCAGAATTTTTAGAATAATGTTAGTATTTATTTTTAGTTTTTTGGCAAAACTAATTTTTAGAGCTTCTCCTAATTATAGTAGAAAATCTATGAATATAAAATTATCCCAAATATTTTTCTAAGGTTTTTCAGTTCAAAATATATTTTCAGTAATTTTTCCAGATTTTTATGATTATTTTTAATGTTTATTTTGAGTTATTTAGATTTAAAACGACTTAAATAATATTTTGATAAAGGCAAATCAAAAATAAATAATATAAATAAAACCATTCAATCAGATTCTGACACATGTCAGCCTATAGATATCCATTCAGCCGCAGGTACATCTATATATATATATATAATATAATAACCCTAATTATCTCATTATTTTAGAGAGAGAGAGATTTGGGAGAATTGTCATCTAGGATTTCTTCATCTTCCAGAAGCCATTGCGCATAGCTCCGGACTCCAAACAAGGCCTAGTTTCTTGCATTAGAACGATATTGAGGTTAGCTTTCTGATTATATAATTTTTTTTACAAAATTATTAGTATTAAAGTTTGGAAAATTCGTAGAGCACAGCATGTCCGAAAATAGACGTGTTTCGATGTTTTCCAATTTCGGGAGAACCCGGAATCAGAATCATGAACCGTTTAAAGTTTCGGAAAGCTAATATCGAGATCATTGACATATATTTTTCCAGAATTTAATTCGAAGTATTTACATACTGTTAATTCTGTAGAACTTCTAGGTTAGAATTTAACCATCGGTGCACAATACAAAATTTGTATGTGCCATAATTCCCAAACGAATTTGAATTCGGACGAGCCGTAAATTCCAATATATTTTTGATGCTGAAATCTACAGGAAATCATGCATGAAAGTCGAGTTTGTGTCGGTTAACTTTTTGGTCAACAGATCGCCTCGATTTGCGTGCTATGAGTCTCGAGTTGATAAAATTCAGTTTCTTTGGACAAAATTTAGGAATTAACATAAAAATCAAAATAATAAGATTAAAATAGAATTTTAGAGTAATTATTCCAAAATTAAATAAATTAAAATAAATTATCTTTTGACGTGATAAATTTGTAATACATAGGCTATTTGGACTGTGACTTGGACTCTGATTCATACCAACAACAGGACCCCAGGCAAGTGTACCTTGCCAAACTCTGCAGTATTGTTTCATATTTTCTTTGCTTTATTATATTGCTGTGCATACTTAACCTAGGACCGTGTGACGTACTTAGCGTCCGATTATAGTCGGGTGCCAACACCGTACGCGGAGTTGTGTATTGTCATCTAGACATGGATATTCGTGACCCTCTTTATTCATAGATATAGTGTCATATAGACACTATAACCCAGGACACTTGACACTATTTATGAGACAGAATATTCCTAAGATATTCATGGTGATTCTGTATAGGATATATATTTTATGACATAGACATCATATTCATAGATATTAGATGACTTGCTGCATTAGATATGATCGTGCGTGACATGGACATGGTGCATCATGGACATAAGACGTGTGATTACATTGGGTGGGGAGAGACACACAGGCTACAGGCTGAGTTTATATATATATATAAAACATAGTAAACACATAGTAAACACATAGTAAAACACATAGTAAACACTGCTACCGGCTCCAAGACACAGAGCTTGTAGTGGTCTCAGCCTGAGTTTAGTGATGCTCTCAAATTGCATTTTCACATAGATGGTTATATAGTTTACCCTATTTATTTCATTTACTATTACACTGTATTTTGGCATGTCGATTTCTGTACCTTGTTATGTCCCCTGAGGACCTGGATACCGGACTTTGTCCCCAGGACTAGCAGACGAGATCGACCCTGAGTTATACGGGACAGGAGCATTAGTAGGAGATGGAGCAGGAGCAGACACTGGAGCAGTACCAGATCCAGTAGACGATTGAACCCCGAGGGTATCATCTGGGTATAGGCTTTCCCCATACTCGGTATTTGTTGTGGTTATCTTTATTCTTGTATCTTGACAGATGTATCAGACTCATTATCGGGTTATTTCCCCGAGTTTATATCATATTGAGATTGATCTTGCTTTATGATTCTGATATTGTTGTATTCATTTCTGTGGATGAGATTAGTATATCTACACCATTATTGTTGTATTATAGCTTAAGTACGCCCCGATGGATCCATTAAATTGGGTTTGTCCATCGGTGTGTGCTGCTGGCCATTGTCACGTGTCTAGTCCCTCGATATTTTGGGACTGGGGCGTGACATCAGCAGCCAACGCCCAAACGAACCCCTTAAGCCGCGAGTGAATAACCCTCTTTCCCTCTCTTCAAATATATATATATTCACTTCCCTTTCAACAAAACCCTAACCCTAGTCATCCTCTTCCCATCTAAACCGAGAGAGAGCCTTCCCATCGCGACCAGAGCGCGACCGCCGAGCCGGAGAACCCTCCAAATCGATCCCGACGACCGCGACCCCGCGCATCACCGCAACTGCAGTTTTAAGCAGCAACTTACCTGTGTTCCAGCGTCGTTTTCCGTCACCTCGCTGAACCAAACTCAACCCGTCTTCACCGGTACGCTCACCCCTTTACCCTCTCCAATATCTGTATGATAGTTGACCTCGAATAGCGCGTAACCCTAGGCGAAAATAGCGTCAAAGTTGGCAAAAAATAACAATTTCTGGGTATCGCAGAAAACTGCGGTGACCACCTATGTTCCCGGATTCGTATCTCCCACCACAGAGATCCGAATCCAATTTTTCTTTTTGGTATACGGAGACCACTTGACCTAGTTTAATTCTATTAATTAACATTAATTTATTAACTGCTGTATTTAGAATTAAATTCGTTGGAATACCCTGAAAACATATTTTTTCCAGATTTCCAAAAGTTATAAAATGGAGCGCGCCCCGCCAAACGGGACCGCCCTGCCGTGTACCAAGTGTACCAAATGGTGTGCGCACTGTACTCGGACACGTGAGAGTTTGCAAAAAATGATTCGGATGTGTGTGCGCGTCGAAATCAGCCCGTATCCGCGGACAAATCCCTTATCGTAATTTTTGCGAAAGCCGCGCGCATTTTGTGCACGCTCGTCAGATTGTAACGAAACTTGCGCCACTGGACTCGTGGTAATGTGTTGGTCTTGTGACCCAATTTTCACGCAATTCTAAGACAGTTGACCAAGTCGCCAATTGGCGGGCCCTACGGTTGACTTTTGGGCGAATTTGTGTTCGGCTTATCGGATTCCATATTTGGACATACCGTTGAGTTCGTATTGACATTTAGAGTTTGTTTGACCTATAATTTGTATCATTTAGAAACTGTTACCCTTGACACATTTTTTGGTGCAAAGTGGGCCACATGTGGACCCCACTTTTACCCAAAATTACTGTTTTGCCCCTGTGTCCAAATTGGACAAAAGGGAAGTACTTTTTAGCTATTTTGCTTATTCTGGGAATATTGGTCATATCTATTTCAGCATTCGGAGACATTTGTTCTGAGGCCATAGCTTTTGGTCCTGTGTGTTGGACATCTGGACGTTATATTTTGCAGCTTCTTGCCAGGCAAGTATACCTTGCCATTGTACTGTTATTTATATTCTATATGTTGCATACATCTTTATTTTCTGTCCTTAGTTCATATATTTTAACTGTTATATAAAATGCACGCGACGGTGTCGTCGCGATATGTTTTTATTTATGTATTTGCATTGACCTTGTTTATGAGACTACCCTATTATCATGTAGTATTATTAGGTTCATTGGCCGTGATACAGTTGTTACACTAGTGTGAGTCTCATATAGAGATCACGGACTGCGTGACAGGTCTGGCCTCCTGTACGTATGGGTCGTGTGTTAGGGATAACTGTTAATAGAAACTTTGTATGCTAGAAGACTTAGCAGTTATTAGAGGTCCATGGACATAGCCTATTGTAGTACGGTGGTCAAATCCTTGTCCTTGTTTGGTTGCAGGATTGGGCTAGGGTACTAAAGATAGGCTATGAACTAAATCGTGTCATGGATGTGACATGCTTAGAGCATGGGGTGGGGAGAACAACAAGTACCGCATTTGGGCTCCTTTGCACTTTTCTTTTATGTAACCCGTACGCTCCGCTGGAGATACGCGGTCGTGATGACCCCTATACTACTTGGCAGCCTCTAATTCTCCGAGAGAATCATGCCTTGGCGGTCGTTCAAAAGACGACATGCTTTGTAGGCCCCTGATTCTCCGAGAGAATCATGCCAATCCCATTTTATGGCCAGATAGCCCACTTGTTAGAAAGTTGTTCTCAAACTGTATTCACTTAGACGGTTAGGCAACCAATTTGGATATTTATTTTAATACTTTATTGGCATGCTTTTATGTATCTTGTTATGTCCCTCTGAGGACCTGGCCCTTCCAGGTGTATTTGTTCTTGAGTATTCGCAGGAGCACAGATTCGGATGGTTACATATATTTCGAGGATGTCTTCTCTTCGAGCCCCATGGACGTTAATTGATATTCTTATATTGTGTTTATTGTGTTGTACTTTTATATTCTAGTTCGACAGTGGATTTGTTTCCATCCGATTGTCATCTTGAGATACTTTATATTGAGATCAAGTTTCATAGACATTGGTTATTATTTATATTTGATTTTCTGTAGATGAGATTTAGATTATACCCTGTGACTTGTGATAGATTTATACCACTTGTGGATTTGATATTCATATTACAGCGTACGTGTGTATCATGGTATCCATATATTGGAGTTGCCATGTACATGCGACTGGCATGCTTACGTGTCCTAGTCCTACGTATTTTTGGGACTGGGGCGTGACACACACGCACGCCAAAACTGCGATAGTAACGAACTCCAGGTACCCATCTTCCCCGCAAAATTTCTTTCTACATACGTGACCAAATTTTGATCCAGTTGTTTAGATTCAACCACAATATGAACATCCTCTAATGTCTTCAAGTAGTTTTATTCGAACAACTCTATTTCTATTTTAAAATTAACCAAAACTTTTCAAAAAACTAGTTTATATATACGAAACAGAACATCCAAAACTGTTCCAAACACCTGTTTTGAAAGGCGATTCTCTCCCAAACGAATCGACCAAAACTCAATTTTCTTTTCTGACATTAAGTCAATATAACCAGGATCGCAATGATTTATTATTTGTATATTTTTATCATTATTCTTGCATTAGAAACTGTGTTTAAAAATCAGAAAAAGCTCAGGAAAACTGTTCATAGAAAAATTAGAAAATACGATACGGAGGGCATCCCGAAAAACTGGATCACCACATCACATACCAGTTGCACCGAAAGTAGCAAATGGTATATCCTGGCGTGTCGAATTTCGCAGAAGTTGATTCGGACGTATGTGCACGCCGGAGTCAACCCGTATCCGAGAAAAGTTTCCCGTATCGACGTTTTACAAATTCTCCATTAGTCGGTACACGCTATTTGGAATGCGATAAAATATGCGCCATTAGATTCGTGGTATCTCTCTGGTCCTGAGACCCAAGTTTCACGCGATTTTGAGACAGTTGACCGGGCTGCCTTTTTGCGGGACCCATAGTTGACTTGACGGGCAAAATTGTGATCAGCTCACCGGAATCCAAAATTGGACATATCGTTGATTTTGTATCATTATTTAGAATTAGTTTGACCTATCATTTTTCCTATTTAGATACTTTTACGCCTGACACGTATTTTGGTACAAGGTGGGCCCATATGGACACTGTTTTAACCAAAAATTATTCTTTTTGCTCATATGTCCAAATTGGGCGAAAGGGTAGAGTTTTTTTACTATCTTGCTGATTTCGGAGACGTTGGTGATATTTATTTCAGCATCCGAAGATGTTCGTTTGGAGCTGTAGTTTCTGATTCCTTGTGCTTGTCATCAGGACACCTATACTACACAGATTGCTTGCCAGACAAGTATACCTTGACATTATGATATTTATTTACATTCATTATTAGCATGTATATTTGTTGTTGTTTATTTAGTGATTTTATTTTACTATATAAAACTGCGCGTCCAAGAATAACTTAGATACAACGACGGTTGCGTCACTTTTTGTAACTTATTTAATATTTTCCATGACGTCCTAAGGTTACGAGACCACCCCATGATGTTGAGTCATTCTTATATTTCATTAGCCGTAACATATTTGTTATACGAGTTTGAGTCTCATGTAGGCCACGGACTTGCGTGATAGGCTGGCCACCTGTACGTATGGGACGTACGACGGATAGGAAATAACTGTTGATAGAAATATATGCTAGCAGACTTGGCAGTTATTAGAGGTATTACCGTGGCATGGATATGACCTGGATAGAGCATAGGGTGGGAAGAACAACAAGTAGGCATATGGTTTCCTTCACACTTTTTCTTTTGTAACCTGTATGCTCCGCCGGAGATGCGTGGTCAGATGACCTTTATATTACATTATTTACAGGAAGCCTCTGACGATCGAAAGACGTTATGCTTTTTAGGCCACTGATTCTCCGAGAGAGCACGCCAATCCCATTTTTAGCCAGATAGCGCATACGTTGAAAAGTTATTCTCAAAAGTGTATTTCACATAGACGGTTAGGTGACCATTTGGATGTTATTTTCAGTATATTATGGCATGTACTTTTTGTATCTTATTACGTCCCTCTGAGGATCTGGTCCACTTTCAGGTATAGATGAGCAGGATTATTCGCAGGAGTATGGACTCGAGCCTGACGCATCTTTCTCTGTTGAGGAGGTCTTACCTTCTGAGTACCAGTGATTACTTTATTGCTAATGGATCCTTAGCTATTATTTCTTTATTAATATTTATTTCATATTAGGGCTTTGATCTCCTCCATCATTTTAGTTTTTGATATAGTCGATGGGTAGTGGATTTGTCTCCACTCGACTATTATTTTTTTGATACTTCGTACTTTAGACATTTAGCTATTTATTTTGATATTACTTTACTTGTGCTTGTGGATGAGATATAGATGCCTGTGACTTGTGTTGACAATATATGAACCACTTATGGATTAATATTCATATTATAGAGTATATATGTGTTATGATTTTTTAACATATTGGAGTTGTCATATACACACGGTTGACATGCTACGTATTCCTAGTCCTATATATTTTGGGACTGGAATGTGACATATTTTTGTGGTGGCCCATGCAGGTCAAGAGTATATTGTCTCGTTTACGTTAATGTACCGAGCAAGCTTGCAAATAGGGTTATAAATTAAGATCTCATCCATACTTGACTATAACTCACATTCCTTCCAACTTGTCATATTTAAATGCTTGCATCCTGCTTGATTCATGTACTCTTCCTAATCTTTCGTCCATCCCTTGCAGAGAGATGAATTTGCGTAGCAGACGTGCTGTCACCGGGGATGACACGTCTCTAGGGGTCAACGGCCAATCACCAGGAGAGGCCTCAATGACTCCTCGACTTCCAGGACCAGGTGAACAGACTAACAATCTGGTTCCACCAGATCCTTCTACGGCGCCTAATGGGGCTTTTCCAGCTTCACCATCACCGACGTACGGCCAAGCGCAGCTGTTCCAATTCTTCCAGATGATGATGCAGGAATAGAGACAGTAGGCCGCTGCCCTGGCTACCAAGCAGAGGCAGCAAGCGACAGAGTAGAGGCGGGAAGCAGCTGAAATAAGATGGGGACTCCTAGCAGCACTTGAGAGGTTGGCTGCACCAACACCCGCACCAGCTCAAGCACTAGTCTCAGTGCCACAAGCGCGTATTGGTTTAGTAAAGGATTTTGTGCAGATGGGTCCCAAGCCATATAAAGACAATAAGAGCCCAGAGGAGACTACAACCTGAACCAGCACCAAGAAGCTATTAAAGGTGTCACAGTTGCCTACGGATTTATGGATGATAGACGTGAGGACCCAGATAGAAGGAAACTCTCATCACTAGTAGGAATCAAAGAAGCGTCAATTGGGTACACACCAGACTTGGGAGCAGTTCTTGGATTATTTTGAGAAAAAATACTTTTCGGACACTATGAAGGATGAATTGTACAATCAGTTCCTCCATCTAGAGTAGGGGAACAAGACGGTCGATGAGTACGATACGGAGTTCAGTTGCCTCAGTAGATATGGCATCATTCTGATACCCAATAACTTAGAGAAAGCTAAAAGATTTTATCATGGGATGACTCAAGAGCTCCAGCACTATACCAGCTCAAAGTTTCGGATCTCTTATGCCGAGTTATTGGCAGAGGCCAAGATCCAAGAGGCCATCAACAAGAGAAAAGGGAATCAACAAAGAATTCAGCAAGGACCAACAAAGACGCAATAAGGAGGGCTTATCAAACGCCCTTTGGCACATCAGCAGCCACAACAATAGCAGAGAACGGAATTGTACCAGATTTAGGAGAAGCCCCACTATAGTTACTGCAGGAAGCGTGGACACATTATGAGGGATTGTCGGCTTCGCTCAGGGTAGTGTATGAGATATGGTTCTGGGCAGCATATGGCCAGAGACTGTCCGGTGCAGCAGGCCTTGGCGCTTTCACAGCCGACGCAGAGGCTAGCACTTCCAGCACCGAAGCCAACTCAGCAAATGATAAGGCCAGGAGCACCAGGAGAAGGAGTACCTTGACCTCCAGCAAGCAGAGGATTCCAGCGGGGACCACCGCTACCTACTCAGAAGGACCAGTTCCCGAGGGCCAGGTCACAGGGACTACCACAAAGTACTGGACAGGTTTTTGCTTTGGAGATGGATGAGCTGAAGGCGCAGTTGAAGGAGTTAGAAGAGAAAGGCTCTCCAAAGCACTCCGCTGCGTACTCGTCCACCGTCGTGCTCCTTTGGACGAGTGCCTCAAACTGGCTCTCCAAAGCACTGAGCGCCACATCTGGGAAATACTTCTCCTTAAAAAGCCTCTTAAAAGCCTCCCAAGTAAGCCCTGGCGCTGTGATCCTCGTATCTGTACGATACCACGTCAAAGCGAGGTCGAACATCTGACTGCCCGCTGCCTCTATCTGCATGTTGTCTAGAATCTGCGCCAGCCTGAAGATCCCCTCGATCTTCTCTATCCAGTCATCCGCGTACAGGATCCCTTCTGTACCACGGAACTCCTTGGGTCGCATCCTCTGGAAGTCGATAATACTGTCCGGCCTCGGATAGTGAATCTGATCAGCCTGTGGCTGAATCTGTGCCACCCTATCCACTGCCGTCATGGCCACCTGGTGGGCGTTCTCAATGCCCAGCCTCATCACATCCACCTGACGGTGCTGTGCGTCCAACATCTCCCTGAAGAACGCAAACAACTGCGCATCATCTACTGGAGCAGGAAGTGGTGGAGGAACCATCGGAACGACTGGGGTAGTCCTCGGATCGACAGGTGAAGGAGGATCCCCGAGAGAAGCAGATGCTCCCTCGACCGCAGGAGTGGTGAGTGGAGCGGTAGCAGCTGCCTGAATACGAGATGGACGAGAGGTAGCAGACCTCTCTGTGGCAACTGCTGGAACGGTATGATGAGATCGTGTCTTCGGAGGCATCCTGAACACAGATCAAAAGAAGTCAATACGGCGCAAGATACGATATCATCAAAGAAGGACAGTAATATTTCAAAAGAAGACAATTTCAGAATAATTAGATTGGAATTGTTCCTAGCCGTGATTGAGTATACTCTCATCCTAGATCCTAGATCCTATAGCAGGCTCGCAGCAGTACAACTAAGTTGTTGTACCACCACGACATCGCACTAATTGCGAATCGAGACCTGCATGGGCCACCACCAAAAACGTGTCACGACCCGCACCCAAAAAATCGGGCATGAGTCGTGCGTACGTCCAGCCTACGCCGCAGCATCGGCGGTAGAACGCTGTCTAGGTCAACTATCTAGATAACAATCTCACACAAAAATCTGCCATAACCTCTCCAAAAGGAGGGCAACCACGCAATCAATATATAAACCTGTCAAGATCTCAACTCCAAACAGAGGAGCAATATCATAATGATAATCTCAAGTACTCAATCACGAATCTAAGCACGATAAGATAACAAAGAAGACTAACAACTACAAAGTCTAACCAACAACAACTACTACAACAACTACAACATCAATAATAATAATACATCATCCAAAATAATATACAATACAAGGTCTCTAACCAAAACCGGAGACAAATCCGGTGTTAAAAGCTAATAAAAACAACAACAAGGTCTCAGTGATCCCGGCTACCAACCCAAAAATTACCCCTAAACTAGAGGGTCCCTGTCTGCACCATCGACAGGCTCAGGTCCATAAAATGTCGAACACCAATCCTCTGGATACTCTGAAAAAATATGTCCAGTCAGGACTGGAGCAAGTACATCTCTAACAACAGTTCCATTTAAATGATAAAAACTATAAAACAGTTATAGCAAGTAGCAAGAAGAATGAGATAAAGTATGAACAAAGAAATATGCATGTATCACTAGTGCATAAAGGTAAAGATGCAGGAATATCAGAAACAAGATAGAAATAACTGTAAGATACAAGAAATCTAAACTAAGAGTAAGTCTGTGCACATGAACGTGTAGTGAGTCCAGCATAAAAAACATGTAGTGAGTCAAGTCCAGAAACATGTAAGTGAGACCAACAAGAATGCAAATGAGTCCAGACTATAAGAATAAACTCGGTATCTTTGAAATACTTGTTTCGACATGTAAACGGCTAGGGGTAAGTACGGCTCACCGCGCACTGGGTGCGCGGCTGCTATCATTCCAGATTAGACCAGAGGGAGTGATTCCTGATGATTCCAGATGGGAATCTTTACATGTCTACTCGAGTATTTCCCCGCCCCGACTAATACAAGTGGATCCAAGACCCGACACGCAAATCAAGATGAGTCCAGCCTGAAATATGAGTGATGCCTGTAGGTGATGCCAGTAGTGATTCCAGAATAGAGGCCAGAAAAATGAAATGTACGTGTCGCAAGTAAATGAATCCAGAAATACCAGTCAGTGTCCCGTATTGTGCCAGAATAATCAGATGATACTATACTAGAAGCTGGATCATAATAATCATCAGATAATGAAAACTATCAGAGAATGTACTCGCCTGACGTCCTGAGCAACTGGCGATCCGAACCGGTGTCGCAAGGACCTATGCGAAAAGCAAGATTAAACAGGGTTCTAATGAGTTAAACAGATATAAAATAACTAAAATAGGCTTCTAGGGTCGTTCTAGGTCAAACGGGTCAAACCGGTAAAATCTGGGTCAAAAAGTCAACTCTAGGTCCAAAAAGTCAAGTCTGGGTCAAAACTAGGTTAAAAGTTGACTTTGGCGGTCAACCGAGTCAACTAAGGTCAAGTCTAGGTCAAACTAGGGTGCTCCTAAAATTTTAGGTCAAACCGAGCTCATTAAGCTAGAAAACTCTCAAACTCGCCTCATTGAGATACCGGGATACCCTCGGTATCCGATACCTCAACCTACGCTATATACCCCGCCTATACCCTCTAAAACCTATGCTAGCAAGCGTAAATATATACACATAAGCATATAAAAATTACTCCAATACTATTCCTAGGCTATTGCTCAAATACCCCGCTCGAAACTCAATACCTTGGATATCTCAAGGTATTGAGATACCTTGGTATCTCAAGGTATTGAGTACCTCTCTAAACTCAACCCTACTACCCCTCTAGCTAACTAACTATGCATAAACATATATATCTAGCTAAAATCTAAGCTAAAATATAGATATCTAATACATATAGGCATATACCTAGGTATCTACATATATATATATATATCTCTCACATACACACATATACACATACATATATACCTTACCTTACCTATACATATATATATCTAGCTATAATATATATATCTAGCTATATGTATATATACCTATACATATAGATAGATATATCTAAATACCTATCTTATCTATCTATCTATGCATTTACCTATCTAGATATCTATTACCTAGATATCTATCTATCTATTTATCTACCTATGTATCTATCTATCTAATCTATTTATCTATCTAGATATCTATTTATCTATCTAGATATCTAGATATCTATCTACTTATCCATCTAGCTATCAATCTATCAATTTATCTATTTATCTATATCTATCTAACTATAGGTCTAACTATCTATCTATTTAACTATCTAACTATCTATTTATTATCTATCTATCTAGTTATCTAACTATCAATCCATCTATTATCTATCTATGTATCCATCTAACTATTTACCTAGTATCTAGATATCTATCCATCTTAGCTATCTAGATATCTATATATCTTAGCTATCTAGATATCTATCTATCAATCTATTTATCTAATAATCTATCTACCTATCAATCTATATATCTATATCTAGCTATCTATATACAGAGCCCCCTCTCGCTACTGCGCTAAGCTAGGCCTCGCCACGCTTGCGCAAACGCCACGCCCTGCTGCCGCGCTTGCTGCTGGAGCTGCTGCTGCTGCTGCTGCTTCTGCTGCTGTCGCGGCGCTGCCTCGCTCGAGCGAGCTGCTACCGCGGCTTGCCTCGGCGCTGCTGCGCGCTGGAACTGCTGCTGCTGCAGGCCGCGCTGCAGCGAGCTGCTGCCGCGGCGCTGCTGCGCCCGCGCGCTCTGTTGCAGCCTGCTACTGATGTTGTTGCCGCGGCGCTGCCTCGCTCGAGCGAGCTGCTGCCGCGGCGCTGTCTCGCTCGAGCGAGCTGCTGTAGCGGCGCTGCCTCGCTCTGCTGGCTGCTGCAGCGGCTGTGTGCAGTCCGCTGCCTCGCTCTGCTGCACCCAGACACAAGCACACACACACACACGACCACACTCACACAATCACAGACACACACACACACACACACACACACACACACACACACACACATATATATATATATATATACACACACCAACATACATACATATATATATATCTACACTACTATATATAAATACACACACACACACACTAACACACACTCTCACAAACACACAACCACACAAACAAATATACATATATATATATATATATATATATATATATATATATATATATATATATATATATATATATATATATATATATATATATATATATATATATATATATATATATATATATACATATCAACACACTCACACACACTCTTACACATCTACATATATATATATATATACACATAGGCATATACATACACAAGCACATAGATATAAATACACACATATATATAAATATATATACATAAACACACATACATACATATATAAATATATATATATATATATATATATATATATATATATATAGACACTTATAAATATATATAGAGAGACACAACAACACTCAACCACAACACGCCCCACTCACGCCCAACGACCCCGACACTCACCAACACCCTAAAATATATAAAATATAACTCAAAAACTCTAGCACACACTCCCCGATACTAACCCAACGCGCGCACAAGCCCGAAACAAGGAAACCAAGTCGAAATGGCCGTTTGGTCATTTCGACGAACACGGGGTGCGCGGTTCGAAAAACCTCCTGAAACGCACACCAAACGAACTCGGAATCGGCCCAAAATTTACCCACGGGTCCTAAACGATGTCTAGATCCTAGAAAAAATGCTACCGGATCGATTCTAGGCCCGTGGCGAAAACGCACACGCACTTAGAATCGGCAACGATGAAAACCCCTAAAATGCCCGAAATGCCCATTTCTCCGCGACGTGACTTTCCGTGTCCGAACGGAGACACGCACTCACCCTCAAGACACCCGACAACGTCTACCTAGGTCCGTCTAACCTAGGGCATCACCTAAAATTGGGCCAAATTCGGATTCCACCCGAAATTGGCACAAAATCTAGTGTTAAAGTCTCCAAACACTACCAAACTAGTTCCAACTTCCTCCCACGGGTAGCCTAAGGGTTTAGGAAGGTTCTAAACTATTAATTACACTATATAAAAATAATTACAAGGGGGAAATTAGGGTTTACCTCTTGGGAGTTGGAATCCCAAGCCAAAGTCTCCAAAATGCTCCAAATCTACCAAACCAAGCTTCCAAGCACCCAAATCTAGCTCCAACACCAAATCTAAACTCTACCCACCTAGGTTAGGGAAAATATAGGATTAGGGTTAGCATAAAGAAGAAGAAATGAAAGAAAGAAGGAAGAAAAATGGAGAAGAACTCACCTTGGAGAAGAAGGAAGAAGAAAGAAGAAGTGGAGAAGAAGAAGAAGTGAAGAAGAAGAAGAAGAAGAAGAAGAAGAAGAGGGGCTGCTCCTGCTGGTTCGGCTAAGAATGGGAGGAATAGGGTCGGGCCTTAGCATAATAAATGGGTTACAAGTTGGCAAATGTCCAAAATGCCCTCCCGTAACTCGGTTTTGGGTTTCGGGTTCCAAAAGCACTCTAACTAACTCAAAATATCTCCAACTAACCCTCTAAAAATATAATAAATATTCTAAACCCAAAAATAAGTCTCACAAGGGTGTGGGCTGGGTCGGACATGGGTCTACTAGGGTCTGACATGGGTCCAGGCTAGCCAAAATCCTAAAACAATCAATAAAAAATAATACAATCAATAATTAATTATAAATACAATTAATTATAAATAATACACAATTAACTCAATTAAAATAAAAAAAATACCCGGCTCTGGAAATGGGGTGGTGACAAATGCTCCAGCTATCTTTATAGACTTGATGAATATAGTATTCCATCAGTATTTGGACCAGTTCGTGGTTGTCTTCATAAATGACATATTTGTCTACTCGAAGAGCCACGAGGAGCATGAGAAGCACCTGCGGATTATCTTAGAGACATCGAGGAGAGAAAGGTTATATGCGAAGCTCTACAAACGCGAGTTCTTCTTAGATAAGGTTTTTTTTTTTCTTGGGTATGTCGTCACTGGAGATGGTATTTCAGTAGATCCGGAGAAAATCTCGGCAGTTGAGATATGGCCCATTCCTAAGTCGGCATCGGAGGTGAGGAGTTTCCTTGGACTTGTGGGATATTACCGTTGGTTCATGGAAAACTTCTTGAGGATAGCAGAGCCTATGACTCGGTTGACGTGCAAGGACCGAGAGTTCATATGGATGGATGAGTATCAAGCTACTTTTGAAGAGTTAAAGAAGCGACTGACCACAGCACCAGTGTTGACCATTCCATCAGGATCAGGAGGCTACGTGATCTACAATGACACGTCAGGAAAAGGCTTGAGATGCGTATTGATGTAGCATGGCAAGGTGATTGCATATGCATCTAGACAGTTGAGAGTACATGAGAAGAATTATCCAACTCATGACTTGGAGCTTGTATCCGTTATTTTTGTCTTGAAGCTATGGATACATTACTTATATGGGGAATGAGTGGATATCTATACTAACCACAAGAGCCTCAAGTATGTCTTCATGAAGAAGGAGCTGAATATGAGGCAACGCCGATGGCTTGAGTTGATGAAGGACTTCGAGATAGAGCTGCATTATCACCCAGGCAAGGCTAACGTAGTAGCAGATGCGTTAAGCTGAAAGCCTATAACGCTATTCTAGATAACGCAGAGGGAGTTACTGGAGGACTTGCAAGAGCTTGTCATAGAGGTTGTATTACCCGGATCAGACGGGACACTAGCCAACTTGCAAGTGCAGTTATCGCTAGTAGAGAGGATCAGGACAGCTTTGCCTACGGATGCTAGATTTAGGAGGTTGAGAGAGAGGACCAAGGCTGGAGAGCAGACGGGACTGTGCATTCATGATGATGGGATATTACGATCTGGTATCCTGGAGGCACCAAGATGTACCGCGACTTGCGACAGCACTTCTGGTGGCATGGGATAAAATGGGAGATAGCTCGCTTTGTGGCAAAATGTCTTGTATGCCAACAGGTCAAGGCTGAACATCAGAGGACAGCAAGGCTACTGCAACCACTTCTGATTCCTGAGTGAAAGTGGGAGCACATTACTATGGACTTCGTCATAGATTTTTAAAAGAGTCCAAGTGGGCGAGATATTGTTTGGGTGATCATAGATCGACTCAGTAAGTTCGCATTCCGGTTAACATTGTGTCAGACATGGACTCGCATTTTATATCTCACTTTTGGAGGAGTATGCAGGAGAGTCTCGGGACTCGTCTGAAGTTCAGTACGTCTTATCATCCGCAGACAGATGGGCAGTCGGAGCGTACTATTCAGACGTTAGAGGATATATTGAGAGCATACATGCTGAACTTTGGGGGTGTTACACCCCGATCTCCCGCAGGAATCGGCCGTCCCCGCTACGCGCGAATCACCGCGCCAGCACTCCCGCAGGACGATAGTTTCCATCGAAACGTGATATCGTGTTGCGCCCGCACGAGGAAAATATCGGAATGGCCGTTGATAACTAGTTCACTAAGTCGATATAGCGGAAACATGGAATAAACACAAGTATGAATACATAAACAAGCTCTCTTTATTGATAATGAATAAGGTTACAAGCGGTGCTAGGCCGAGATTACAAGTCGCTCAAGCTCTCTCTCTAACAATAAAGGCGTGCCAAGCGACTTACAACTTGGGATGATACATAGGCGATGTTCCAACATTATGTCCTATATATGTGTTTCTGCTCCGGATGCAATACTCCAAGGCTCTAGAGCGAACTCTATGCCTTAGCGCGCACGATGGGGCATTCTGTACCAAACGAGGTTCTCCCGTACCCTGCAAGCAATCTGGTGGGTTATCAGTACATGAATGCACTGGTGGGGAGGCTTCTCGCCCGCTCGACAAACCCAACATGTTATATTAGTTCCGTGCACCAAATATTAAGTTATCTTTCTAGTCTTGCCTTTGGATCAATTTCATGCATAAGATACAAATCCTAACTCGTGTGGCAGTGCATCGTGCGATATACAAGAAACACGATGATACTTACCAACTTACCATCTGTCCTTCCCTGTCCAAGTATAAAACCAAGTTAAACCAAGCAGGAATATAGATATATAGAAATCCCCAGATCGTATAACGAACACATGTATGCTACGAGCGTGTTTCTAAATCAGATGTACGATATACATAATTTACGATACTCATATTACTTTGTGACTCAGGTTGTGCAGATTACTCATATGTCTTAGACTCATTTTACACCGGCATGTTATACTTGTGTAGGCATGTTAAAATCAAACTACTCAAATGTGTCAAGCTTCGGATTACTTGGTCCAATTAACGATCTGCACGCATAGTGCGTCGTACATCTGTTACTTGCCATAAGTTTCTACAAGCCCATATGCGGGTTGCCAAAACGTATGAAATATACTAAAGATACATACTTGGTCTTATGACCTGACGAGACACCATGGACAAGTTATAGTTTCGACACGAGAATGGAATACAATCTAGGTAGCCCCGCTACACGCCTTCCCGTCCAAAGCAAACGACTATCTGAATTATTCCTGACCAGTTCGGATCGGCCCCGGTGCGACCAGCGTACCGTCCGCAGGAACCATAAGCCTGTGCACAGGTTATCCATGACCATTGACCATCAACAATAAGCTTTTATTATATGCAACATTTTAAGGCTTTTGTATGAACATGGCTACTTGACATAGTGCGAATGCATTTACTCGTTCAGAGATTTCATGATTTGGTGTGTTCCATTCAATGCACCGTTTATGATAACATCTTACTACTCATTGTAGCACCCATTTTGGGCGTTGCCTTGGCGACCCAACGGTCCCAAATACTTTCCATGTTTCTATTATTTGGCTTGGAACGACTATTTTGATAGTATTCCTGCCACAGAAAAGTGAACCACGATCTAATTGTGCTTCCTTATTGAGGCAATATCTATTTGAAGAGCATTTCAAGACATATGAAACAATATACTTGAAGGAACATATAAGGAACAAAAGTAACGCTACAAGGTGAAATTATAAGAACTGTAAATCGAGCATACCATTCCGTTCAACCGATCTACTTTCATGTTCTATGAAAAAGATATAAGATGGGATTATTCCTTTAGCTAGATGCGTTGTATTCTTTATTAGCATACAAGGGGTAATTCGTCTAGCGACTAGCATGTATCAACCATATTTTTAAGTGTGCAGGCTAAGCAAAGATAGGTTCATCGTAGCCACCCACCTTAGCGATGATTCGCCTCGGTCGAGCGATACTCCAAGCGAGCCTCTGAAAGTCTAAGTCTAAACTTCTGAAGGGCCAAGTCTAAAATCCTTTGCCTCAAGCAAGTCTTCTCGCTGAGCAAAGCGGATCGGGTCATCGCACTAGTGCCGTTTGAATCGGCTATCCGCATTGATGCGGAGCGGGTCGTTACAGGGGTATCATGGGAGGACCACCTATACCTTGTGGAGTTTTCTAACAACAATAGCTATCAAGCGAGCATCCAAATGGCTTCGTTTGTAGCTTTGTACGGTAGGAAGTGTAGGTCTCCCGTGTGTTGGAGTGACATGGGAGAACGTCAGATCTTAGGGCCAAAGTTGGTTGTTAGCACTGTGGAGAAGGTGAAGAGGATACAGGGGCACTTGCGAGCCGCGCAAGACAGACAAAAACAGTGGGCAGATCTTCATCATCGTCATTTGGAGTTCAAGGAAGGCGATCATGTCTTCTTGAGGATATCACCCACTAGAGGCACTATTCGCTTTGGAGGACAGGGCAAGTTGAGTCCAAGGTATATTGGATCGTTTGATGTATTGGAGAGTATTGGAGAAGTTGTGTATCGACTGGCACTACCACCTTCGCTTGAGATAGTGCATGATGTATTCCATGTGTCGTAACTAAGGCAATATGTGTCAGATAGCAGTCATGTAACACCCCATTCCGCTCAAGCGGACTGCCGTTTCAAACGACAAAAGTGCAATGTCCCGACCCAATTTTCTCAGGCGAGAATACTCGTTTGAGGCAAAGGATATCCAGACTTGTCCCTATAGGATTCCGGCTTAGGCTTTCAGAGGCTAGCTTGACGTATCGCTCAACCGAGGCGAATCATCGCTAAGGTGGGTGGCTACGATGAACTTGTCTTTGCTTAGCCAGCACACTTAAAATATGAATGCTACATGCTAGTCGCCAGGTGAATCACCCCCTGTATGCTAATAAGAATATACACACCTAGCTAAGGGAATAATCCCAACTTGTATTGCTTATGCTAGAACATGGAATTGAAACATTGCTTATATTCAGATGCTCGTATGCTACCCTTCCCTTGTGCAACTAGACTCGCTATGCCTCGTTTCAATGCTTGTCGCATAAACTATGCCAAGACCGTGTAACACTTTGTATGTCATGTATTCATTTAGGTTCTCCTCGGAAGATTATCTAATAGTCATTTCGTGCGTTAACGAACCTGAAGGTATCTGGGACCGTTGGGTCGCTAAGGCAATTCCCGAACCAGGGAATTTGCACCATAAATCAATAAAATCTCAGAATCACAACTCGTGGAGCAAACTACTGAATCAACTGGCCTGGCAATCGATATATATTGTGAACAATCCTGTCTCAACAAGTTCTATATATATATCCTGCCTCGAACTCGTTCCATACCGAACTTGTTCTATATATATATACATCCTGCCTCAAACTTGTTCCTGTACTTGACCAGAGACCTGAAGTTAGAGACTTGCACGTCGCGGACAACTTGGAAACAAGGTCATTGGGTTCCACGGACGGTTTCCGGGGCACCGGGGCCGATCCGATCCAGATGGAACTTCACGTTAGTCTCCTGCATCTGGACAGGATGGTCTGCAGCCACTACTGAATCTTTGTTGTTTTCCATCCTTGTTCAAGACTATAACTCATCCTTTATGGCTATGCCAGCGACTCATGTCATATAGCTAAGTCATCCTCGCTTACCGGCTATCCGCGTGTGAGTCATTGCATCGCATCAAGAAAGAAATATGAATTAGCTAAACGATATGAATCTCGCATCCAAACACTTGCATTTGCATATGTTATTGCCCCTGAATATTTACTAAGGCAACTAGAAAGACAACATAATAGTTGGTGCACAGAACCTATATTACGTGTTTGGATTTATCGAGCAGACGAGTATCCTCTCCACTAGTGCATTCAATGTACTGATAATCCACCAGATTGTTTGCAGGGTGCGGGAGAACCTCGTTCGGTGCGGATGCCTCCTTCGTGCGTGCTAAGGCCAGGAGTTCACTCTGAAACCTTGGAGCGCTGCGTCCAAAACTGAAGCACATATACAAGACATAATATTGGAACATCATATGAACATCGCATGTACAATCATTCCACAAATGTAGCCACTTGGCACACTTTTACTGTTTCAGAGATAGAGGCTTGAGCGACTTGTAATCTCGGCCAAGCGCCGCCTGTAAAACTTGTTTATATCAATAAAGAGTTGCTTTACTTTAACTTGTGTTATTTAATGCTTCCGCTATATTGTCGACTCAGTGAACTTGTTACCGATCGCCTATGCGTTCATGACTCCGCTGCACTCGGACAATCTGTGCGACTCTGTGGCTTAGAACTCTTACCGCCAGCCAAAGAACCACGGCCTTGTACGGACGTGGCTCACGCTCGTGTGGCATCACGCCCGGATGGGTCAAAGCGATCATTCCGCGGGAGCGCTGGCGCGGTGATTCTCGCCTAGCGGGAGATTTAGCCTGCGGGAGATCGGGGCACGATATGTTGGTATCAGAGCCTGGCTTATACGCCTTTGGACTTCA
Source organism: Iris macrosiphon (assembly GCA_036927795.1). NCBI lineage: Eukaryota > Viridiplantae > Streptophyta > Magnoliopsida > Asparagales > Iridaceae > Iris > Iris macrosiphon. The sequence continues at coordinate 111,919,763 of JAYESA010000015.1, read as the reverse complement.
TTTCGATTTTAACAGTTTCGAAAGCTCGTTCATGGGTTATGTGCACGCTCTCTCTCAATGTCCCAAACGGAATATTCCAACAATGAGTCTAAATACTTTCAAAAAAAGAATTGCATTAGATTAATGTGATTGCTTGTATGAAATTGTGATGCTAGGGCCTTTGTGCCGACCTGTGCAGACCCTTATGATTTTCGCAAGTAGCTTGTCCGATTTCACTATCTCTAAGTTTGGTTGAATGCATATGTTTGAGGGACGCCTTGAACTTGTGCACGATCCAAGACTCAAGAAAATATGAAACTCGAGTGCTAAGACTTCGCTATCGCTAAGTTGGTTAGAGTGCTCATGCTAGAAGTGCACTTCAAATATGCGCACGATCCAGACTAGCGATATGTTGATCTCGAACGCTTGTGCAAGTGATTATCCAAATAAACAAGTACAACGACTTGTATAGGTTTGCTACAGCCTTGTATCGTTAAATCAAAATTGATTAAAACGTACTGCTTGTCCTCACTAAGTCTCAAGGACGAGACTTTTTCTGAGTTGGGTATGATGTAACACCATGTTCCGCTCAAGCGGACTGCCGATTCAAACGGCAAAAGTGCAATATCCCGAACCGCTTTGCTCAGGCGAGAATACTCGTTTGAGGCGAAGGATATCCAGACTTGTCCCTACAGGATTCCGGCTTAGGCTTTCAGAGGCTCGCTTGACGTATCGCTCAACCGAGACGAATCATCGCTAAGGTGGGTGGCTATGGTGAACTTATCTTTGCTTAGCCAGCACACTTAAAATATGAATGCTACATGCTAGTCGCCAGGTGAATCACCCCCTGCATGCTAATAAGAATACAACGCACCTAGCTAAGGGAATAATCCCAACTTGTATTGCTTATGCTAGAACATGGAATTGAAACATTGCTTATATTCAGACGCTCACATGCTACCCTTGCCTTGTGAAACTAGACCCGCTATGCCTCGTTTCAATGCTTATCGCATAAACTATGCCAAGATCGTGTAACACTTTGTATGTCATGCATTCATTTAGGTTCTCCTCGGAAGACTATCTAATAGTCGTTTCGTGCGTTAACGAACCTGAAGGTATCTGGGACCATTGGGTCGCTAAGGCAATTCCCGAACCAGGGAATTTGCACCATAAATCAATAAAATCCCAGAATCATAGCTCGTGGAGCAAACTACTGAATCAACTGGCCTGACAATCGATACACTATTGTGAACAATCCTGACTCAACAAGTTATATATATATATATATATATATATATATATATATATATATATATATATATATATATATATATATATATATATATCCTCGAACTCGTTCCATACCAAACTTGTTCTATATATATATACATCCTGCCTCGAACTTGTTCATGTACTTGACCAGAGACCTGAAGTTAGAGACTTGCACGTCGCGGACAACTTGGAAACAAGGTCATTGGGTTCCACAGACGGTTTTCGGGGCACCGGGGCCGATCCGATCCGGATGGAACTTCACTTAGTCTCATGCATCTGGACAGGATGGTCTGCAGCCACTACTGAATCTTTGTTGCTATCCATCCTTGTTCTAGACTAAAACTCGTCCTTTATGGCTATGCCAGCGACTCATGTCATATAGCTAAGTCATCCTTGCTAAGCGGCTATCCGCGTGCGAGTCTTTGCATCGCATCAAGAAAGAAATCTGAATTAGCTAAACGATATGAATCTCGCATCCAAACACTTGCATTTGCATATGTTATTGCCCCTGAATGTTTATACCTGCCCGTGCTTGAATTAACTTGGTTTGCCTTGGACAGGGAAGGACAAATCGGTAAGTTGGTAAATCTCGTCGTGTTTCCTCTCATGTCGCACGGCGCACTGCCACACAAGTTAGGCTATTCAATATTTGCATGAAACTGATCCTATGGCAACTTGAAAGACAACATAATAGTTGGTGCACGAAACCTATATTACGTGTTTGGATTTGTCGAGCGGGCGAGTAGCCTCCCCACCAGTGCATTCAATGTATTGATAATCCACCAGATCGTTTGCAGGGTACGGGAAAACCTCGTTCGGTGCGGATGCCTCCTTCGTGCGTGCTAAGGCCAGGAGTCCACTCTGAAGCCTTGGAGTGCTGCGTCCAGAACTGAAGCACATATACAAGACATAATGTTGGAACATCATCTGAACATCGCCTGTACAATCATTCCACAAACGTAGTCACTTGGCATACTTTTATTGTTTCAGAGAGAGAGGCTTGAGCGACTTGTAATCTCGGCCAAGCGCCGCCTGTAAAACTTGTTTATATCAATAAAGAGTTGCTTTACTTCAACTTGTGTTATTCAATGCTTCCGCTATATTGTCGACTCAGTGAACTTGTTACCGATCGCCTATGCGTTCATGACTCTGCTGCACTCGGACAATCTGTGCGACTATGTGGCTTAGAACTCTTACCGCCAGTCAAAGAACCACGGCCTTGCACGGGCGTGGCTCACGCTCGTGCGGCATCACGCCCGGATGGGTCAAAGCGATCGTTCCGCGGGAGCGCTGGCGCGGTGATTCTTGCCTAGCGGAAAAGGCAAATTTAGCCTACGGGAGATCGGGGCGTGACATGTCATGTTCTTGATCACTCCGAGATCACCATTAGGCCAAACTTGTCATACCAAGAGCAACCTGTGGAGATTTTTGATCGTCGGAAGAAGGTATTGAGGAATCAGTCTATTTTCTTGGTCCACGTGGGCATGGAGACATCACTCGCCAGGAGAATCTACTTGGGAGCGCGAGGATGACATGCGCAAATGTTTTTCGTATCTGTTCGAAGATCAAGGTATGATTTTACTTTGTTCTTTTCTACCATATAATATTCTCGTTCCATATCATGCTTTAGCTTTAATTTCGTGGACAATTTTTGTACGTTAGGTAGAATATAACCTCCCCTAATTTTCTAAGATTTTTTATATAATAATAGTAATAATAATGCGTATAACGACAGCGTACAAATAAATGATAATAAAATAGATAGAATAAAAATAAACTAAAAATTATTTTATAAAAATAATAGTAATTATAATTAATAAGGATGTTTTTATAAAATAAAAAGAAAAGTAAAGAAAATAATAATAAGAATAAGAATCAAAACACAACTCTAATAATACTAACTCAAAGCTTACAAAAAAAACACAGCAGCAGCATCACTAGTAAACAATCTGACCCCCCTAGTTCAGCCCAAAACCATCGTGTGTGTGTGTGTGTGTGTGTGTGTGTGTGTGTGTGTGTGTGTATATATATATATATATATATATATATATATATATATATATATATACACACACGTGCAACCAAAGACCCTAAACCCTAATCTCCTTTCCTCCCTGCGACCGCAACCTACTTTGCGTAAATAACAGTGCAACAAGGTATGAAAATGACATATCTGTAGAGAAAGCATGTAGTGTTGACACGGATCTCTGATCTCTTGATACTTTACTCGGAGTTCTGAAGCCAAAAGAAACTCCATGAAATCCATGCTCGAGTTGAAACAAATAATCATGAAGAAGAATGCAGAGTATTAACTTCCAGAATCTTACGGAGGTATTTCAGGGATTGCTAGACCTTGCTCACTATGGGCAGAAAGTAGAGGAAGAGGAACCTCTTGCTCTTTATTAATCAGGTTGGTGCGTTTGGAAACTACAATAATTAAAAAATAAAAATCAGAGGATAACCATAATAATCGAATAAATCGCATACACCTGCGAGGAGAAATCTACAATGCAGACTGACAAATGACTTGAGGATAACCATAATAATCGAATAAATCGCATACACCTGCGAGGAGAAATCTACAATGCAGACTGACAAATGACTTGTCTATCACTGTTACTCAAGAATTTATAACAAAGAACTTCATAACTACTGAAGTTTATTGATATAGTTGTAGTAGGTGTGTGAAACCTCAACATTATGTAAGAACACATATACTACTATACAAGTAATCAACTTTATCTTCTGAGACCTGCTGCTGATGGGACACCTTTTAGCCTCTTTTTAAGTATGGAGAGAAGGGCAGAGCCAACCAGTGGCCAAGTTGTTAGAATGGCAATATAAGCAAGCAACCACATTGATTTTCCACTCTGCCGTGAGAGCTGGTTTATGGATCTCTTGACTGGAGAAATCATACCATCGAAAATCTTCGAAAGGCTCTCTTCATGTGCCTTCTCTCCTGAAGGCTCAATGATCTCATGAACTGAAGTTTTTCTTCTTGCTTCATGTGTATCTTCACTCTCATCTCTAGCTGCAACCACATTGTCGGGTTTCAGTTCCTCAGTTGGATGGACATAAGAAGAGGTCATTGTTTTAGCTTCCCCTGAAACAGAATTTCTCACGGCAGCTATCATTCCATCTTCCATGACATTAACATAAGGGGTCTTATCAATTGAAGACTCCAGAGGAAAATGCACGCCAGTGTTATCAATCTGCATCATGTTCAATAGCATCAGCTTATACCAAACAAGTAGAACCTACCAAGTAAAATAATTTGGTAACATTTGGGTTGGACACAGAATGTAATGTGAAAGCTATCACCAATAGCATCATAATTCAGGATATATCTAGTTGCAATTTAATTTTAATTTGAGTTTTGGAGAGAATACATCAAATTCACCATCTGAAAGGTAATTCCTTGATAATATTAAGCTTCATATAGCGTATTTTAAATTTGAGTTTTGGAGAGAATATATCAAATTCACCATCTGAAAGGTAATACCTTGATAATATTAAGCTTGATATCGCGTATAAAGATAATAAACTGAATCCAAAAGAACTTTTGTTTGTTTACTTGCATACAGCAAACATCTAAAACAAGCACGAGAAAATAAAAATATCAAAAGAAAGCAGCATTTGCATAAGAACATCAAAGATGCTCATACGATATGGGTGCGTTGGGTCATGAAAAAACAGAGAAAAATGGTGAAAGTGCCATTTTTTTTGTTTCACTTTCATCAGTTGTTTGGTTAAAAGCAAGTGGAGCCTGATTTCCACTTTTATTAATAACAGTGTCTTGTCCCTTAAAAAATATGGATCTAACATACGTGGGATGAGTATTGTGATGAAATAAGTTATTAATTCACTATTCGGATATCACTAGGTGACAAGTGGTTAAACCGACACTTTAAATCATTCTACTAGCAGACAACAAAACAAATAAAGTCACCATTAACCTTATTCAATAATGTAATCTGACCCTTAGAACTAATTCTAAATGTAACCCTAATCACTAGTGGTCGCATAACCTAAAATTTTTAGTCTCGCATGCTTATGCATTTACAACTTGCTGACTTTTGTATCTTATAGTTCTTTGTGTTGTGTTTCGAGCGTTGCACAATGATGTAAGCGATACTCCCAAGGGGAAAAAAATACTTTATAATCAAACAAGATGTCTCAAAAACTCATTTCAAAAATTTGGATTTTATCAAGTCAATTTTTAACTTCAGTCCATTTGCTTACCAAGCAAATCCTAAAAATAAGTTTTAGATTACAATATAGTTGTCAATATTTTTACGAATAGTTATCGTGTAAATCCAAGTAAACCATAATAACTTGCATAACAATTGAGAGAGACAGGAATAATTCAAAACAAAATTATTTACAAAAAAAAAATTGGGAATATTCCAGTTACTCATTCAATAATTTGAAGCTATGGTGGTCACGATCATAGAACATAATATAGAAGATCGGGTCAAAGAAATCATCATAATCATTATGACTTTGTCCGTCATAATGGGGATAACTCTTTTTTCTCATGCAGTTTTAAGTTCATGCAACCAAGGAGTTAGATTTAAGTCATATACAACACACCTTTTTGGGTCCATGCATGTGTGGACTAGAATATAAAGCAGAAAGGAACTCATTGACAGCTCCCACCCACCTACAAAAAACAAAAAAAACAAAAAAAACGAAGAACAAGAACAAGAACAAGAACAAGAACAAAAAACTCTACATAAGTAGGAATCAAACTATTTAGAACATTTTGCTCAACCAATACCTGTTATATCTAGGTAACAATGATGACTTGTACGACATATTACTGGGGAATGCAAAGTAACAATATGAAATAGAAACATGTATTCGTACACAATTGCACCTTGGAAAAAAAAAACCTCATCACCTCAAGGTAGGGGTAGGGAGTCAAAATGACCCCTTGTGTATATAAAGGACCAGCGCATACATACATCATTTTCGTGTAAATCCTAATTTCATATCCCATCATCATCATCATCTAAGCCTTCTCCCATCCGAACGGGATTGGATATCGAGCATAAGAAAGTTGTCGACCTTCATCAACCTCTATGATGGCTGTCGACCTTTCATCAAAATAGGGATTTGACAAAGCTTTATATGACGACTATGGAGCTTGCATCAACCCTCTATGTTGGTGGCAAATTCCTAGCTGAGATAGCTATGAGCACGAGAGGATCATATGAAAAAAACTAGGTGGCAGGTAGATAGACAAACCTCAACATTTCTGGATATGCACTTTAAGCTCAAGGAGCACTTCCAAGTTCCCCTAGGCTATAAAGAGTCCAAACTAAGAGGTAAGATGATACAATTTGCTACAGGAAATTGCATTAATCTATTGGACACATAAAACCAAAAAGTGAAAAGAAATGGCCATCCCAGAAGATTTGATATGCACACTGGTTTCTGTGCATACAACAAAATGAACTTTCGGGATATTTAGTCAATTTAAAATGGGCATCCAAGTGTTTTTCCATCACATAAAAGTAGTGAATCATAATTTATAACTTCAGAAGATATCAAGTATTTATATTATCTTGAAATCGGCGTCTATTCAGTCAAGGATAGGCAAGAGATGCTTGCCACAAAGCCAGAGATGTTAAGACTCACTGAGTGTAGTTTCAAGCTCATGCAAGTAAGGAACAATACAACAACAACAACAACAACATTAAAGCCTTTATCCCAAATTTTTGGGGCCGGCTGTTTGACTCTCGTTCTTCCATTTGGCTCTGTTAAGGCAATGTCCTCTCTAATGCAAACAAAAATCATATCCTTCTTTAAAACATCGAACCATGTTCGTCTAGACCTACATCTAGTCCTAGCAATTCCATTAACTACTACACTACTACAGTAGGAGCATCTATTAAACTACGTTGGACATGTCCAAACCACCTACGCTGATTTTCTTTATCTTGTCCTCAAATGGCACCACCTCTAACTTTCATTTCCTATCCGATCTTTTATGTATTGCCACTCATCCATCTTAACATTCTCATTTTGGCTACAGTAACTTCCTGGACATCTTGTTTCTTAATTTCCAAATACTGATCCATAAAAACAGTTTGTAGAAGTTTCCTTTCAACTTATGAGGTATCTTGAGAATGCAAGTATGGAACAATCTTCCAGTAATTTTTCGTACATTTATCCATGGGGCGCAGTACAGCAAATCAAGACATCACTGATTTTGTCAGTGCATGGGTGTGCTCTTGTATTTTATTTGCTTACTTTGGAGCTGCAAACTTCCTAATCAAGCAAGTAGTTCATTACAGGATCTAATGTTAAGAAACATACCAAGCAGCTCCCCAAATAACTCTCAATTACAATTAAACATTTGTAAAAGTAAATGGAAAATGTTTGTGTACAAGATGAAAGTAAGATGGATATTGAAGTACCATAAGCTGTGTGCAGTTAACCCTTTGAAAAATGCAAGATGACCTCCATGCGGCAAGGTAGCCAAAACAATGTTTTTGTTTGCCCTATGAGAATTAGTAGTTAATTTGGAATCAAAGTAGAAATATTGAATCAGCTAAATATGTATATAAATGACATAGTTGCTGAAAGGAGAACAAATGATGGCTATACCTACACTCATCCCAAGGAATGGCTTCACTTGTACACAATGGATCATCCAGAGCACTTACACAGAGCAGCGGAACAGATACCCCCTTAACAAAATTAACAGCACTGCAACGGCGGTAGAAGGTATCCACTGTCTGAGCAAACAAAAGTAATCAGTAATCCACTTAAAAGAGCCCAGAAATTTCTACTTATGTTGGATAATAATACCTCGTACTTTCCAACAATGCAGGTCGCATGGTTATCAAAGTCCCGCACAGTACGTGACTACAAGGTCAAAAAAATGACAAAGGATGTGAAAGTAATATAGCCATATCGACATGGAGAAAATGAATTGCTTCGGATGGCTCAACAATAGTCGACACCGAAAAAAAATAAACAAAAAGTTACTCAAGGAGACATAAAAAATTAGTGTTTGAATGTTATGTACCGTAAGTAAGGAGGGAAGGAGAGAGGAGGGGTTGGTGAGGTGGACATGAGGGCGGGATTGCTATCATATGATCCATTGCATTTAGTGACTGGAATTCATCGACTTGCAGCAATTATGAAAGTAATACAACTACTACACCCAAAATGAATGTGAGTCTTATGATATCTAGTATAACCTTAAAATTATGGCTTCTATCGGACCAGCTCGGATCCGGGTAGTGGTAGACCCATAACTCATGTGGTTCCAAGTTTTGGACCCGAGCCCCCACCAAATAAGCTAGAGGCATGGTTCAGATACTCCACTACAATCTATACAAAAACCACAAAAATATTATACTCAACTTTTTATACCTGGATCGGATCGGTCGGGTAGGATTTATGTGGACCCATAGATCCTACCTACATAATATGAGGATGGAATCAACTTTTAGGGAAAGGACCCCACCCATCCAAAGCTGGGTTGGGTACAATGCTGGGTCCGGGTTCTTGGGTCCAAATGGCAACCCTACTTATATACTAAAAGAATAAATAAAATAAAATTTAAAATATTCTATAAGAAATATATGACAATGAAAATTAAGTCTTAGATATAACTTTATTTTCCCTCAAATGTTTTATTTTTTAATATATGCATTTAGTGTTGCATCTAATACAAGGAGATGAGTACAGGAGAACTCAATTTTACTTTTATAAGTTTTAAATCCAGCCAACAGGGAAAAGAGAAGAGGTAGGTGAGTTTCTTCATGTTATATTTTTCTAGTAGTAATAACTTATGCTATAGAATTCTGTCATCTTAAATCACTTCAATGTGAAGTGAAACAGGAAAGAGGTGGTTGTTACAAATGTTTGTACTTTTATTGAGGGTAAGGCAACTTTTGCTAATATACATGCTATTGCTTATACCCAATTGTCACATGGTCGCTGCACTAAATAAATATTTAAATGGAAGAGGGATCAGAGCCCCCTCAAGGTACTATATCTCTCTATTAAAGCCTCCGCTAAGGGAATTTAATAGAGAATAGATGGTATGAAAAAAGAGGCTTTACATACTTGTATTAAATACTCAAACTTAACAAGACATACTCTCTGATCCAACAAACATTTGTGCACCTAAAGACATTCATTTGATCAGATCTGGGAATGGGAACAAATGATGCTTACCTTACTGATGCCGTCCCAGTTTGCAAGTCGAGTTAAGGCTGGTTCATGTCTGCAGCAAAGGGTAGCACCGAAATACAGTAAGTAATTATGAGAGTAAACATAATAAAATAATGAATATGCACCCCAATAAAGGTTGAGGGCATTGCAGAACCCTTCACTGATTATATCAAGTAACAATTTTAATAGGGACATACAATTGAGCATAACCCTTAAGACCATATGCCAGAGCTCTGTCATATAGTCGCTGGACAAGCTTGCGATTTATAAACCTATCACAAACCTACAAAATAGGCATGAAAGGCAGATAATGTTTTAAGAGATTCTTTAATAAAATTTCATAACATGAAAAATAAACTCTATAGACGAACAATTCTACATTATGTCAGACCATCATCTAACTCTACATTTAAGGCATTGTTACAAGTTTGACATGTCTCAAAAGATTGCGTGGAACATTTAGAGGACTAATCTGCAAGGCTTGGATAGGAAACTGATCAAAGTTGTAGTGTATTATGTTATAGTATAATGACGCACAACATATATACACAATCTATTTTGCATAGAAGGGTTTGTTTCTGAAAGCCAGAAACTCATGCCCATTATATCACTCAATGGAAGACAGTCAAAATGGAAGAACAAACACACATGACGTTAGTCTCAAAAAAGATTAACGTAGGATGTCAAAGGTAAAAATCCAAGCTACAATTTGAAAGGGACTGATCCACTAAAGTAAATCTATTGATAAAGGCAGTAAACTCGTAACAATTGACCTAAACAACAAGACGTTGAATTTTAGATTTCTCCACTCAAATAAAGTAGAAAGGTTAGAGATTAGAAAGACACAAATCTTTACAACTCATGATACACAAATCCTTTACTTACACATAGATCAAAACAACTAAACAAATGAGGAAAGAAAACAAGGTTTGACAGTGAAAATAAAGCCAAGTGCATTTCAAACTAGTAAAAATAGACATGAATACAAAATGTATGCATTATGTGGGTAAATGCTTTCAAAGGTCAGATAAGCATCAAAAAGGTCCGAATGGAAAGGTGAAGCAAACTCAACGAATGCAGCTAAATAGTGAGTCCATTCTTTCTATTTACTTTTTGATGACAGCTGAAGCAAGTCAATAGAGAAAGAAAATTACCAGGTTTCATACATGTGACTGGAATGAGTACAAAAGGCATCATAGGCCATTTTATTTTAGTAGAAGTTTCTTGACTTCATCAGAAATTCCGGCAAGTGAGGAATTGGCATGGCATACTACTTCAGTATAACATCTAGTGACAAGAAACACACATGGGCTTCTCTCAAATAAGTGGTTCTCTCAACCGGTAGTCATCAACATGATTTGTGATCAATTGATATACATCTGATCAATTAATTCAGTCTAGGAAAACTGAGAAGTGGAATGCCATCAACTGTTTAAAGAACATGTAATTCTTGGAGCATACTTGCACTATGCCCACAAGGACCATGTGCTGCCACTATGATATTATGTTCTTGACTGATTACGCTCTTGATGTTTCCTAGGAATATATTTCAGTTGAAGAGTGAGCATATACCTGGTTATATTTACGAATCAAGAGTATTCAAAATCATCCAAACTACCGAGAGCGCTAGTGATACAAAAAAAAGTGGATAATAAGTGGCTTGGAAGGGGGCTAGCACCTGTAGTCAAGGTTAAAGCGGGGCATAGGAGGCATTAGGCTGACGTTAAATATAAATAAACTTACAAGATTATAATGTTGAAGTGAATTAAAAAGGAACCAGGGGCAAAGTTTCCAGGACCAAAAACTATGCCCATGACGTCCTAGGATTTAAAAGATATAATGTCAAAGTGAACCAAAAATGATCAATAAGGGGAGTTCTAATCAATAAGGGGAGTTCTACATGTGCGAAAATAAAAGAGCTTCTGTTTCCTTCTATTGCACCATTACAATGTAGCATGGTATCTTACATAAATCACTCCATTTAAACTTCCCATGCATGATCTTATCAGATATAAATGTTCTTCTCATGAGAAATGATCATACAGAAATCGTACGGCTTCTTCTAGTTTTCCCTGTAAACCACTCTATTCTTTAAATCAATTTCAATTAACCTTTCTTCTAATCCATTTAAATGAATGTCAACTCTTATCACATTTTTAGTACTGAACATGCCAATCAGGCAAGTTCATAAATATAATATGAAGAAATGTGTTGAGAAAGGGCAGATGAATAGATCCTTATAACAGGACACAAATAGATAAAAGAGGATAAAATAAAAACTCAGTAAGTGGAGAGAAGAGAACCAACTACATGAGAGATGTTTTTCATTCAAGCTCGTATCTAAATGTGATGGTACATGGGGTATATATACCTATAAGCCAGTTTGAATAGCAATTACGTTTCATATGGTACTCCATTTGGTTCCAAATGCAAAGCCGAGGTAAATAGTTTCTATTCCGGATGAAGAGCATTTTCAACATGTCATTCATTTCGGAGGTAAAATGGGGGTTTCCGAAATGCTAGCCCAACCAACATTCTGGAAATGGGTGAGTGAGCAAATAAGATGAAACATAACTGCAATCCAAACTAGCCCTATATAGTAGTCTAGGGACTCCAACTACGAATGCACAAAACATAACTGTGTCCTTTTGAATCCTAACTCATGTCCTTTTGAGTTCCTAACTCATGAAGAATAAAGACTAAAAAAAGTCAGTAACATATCAAAATTTTACTGAAACATCCTCATAACAGGATGGAACTTTTGTTTCTTTAACTAAAATGTATTGCACTACTAAGGGCCAGTTTAGTTCCTTGAAAATGCAAACGCCAATGGTGTCCCCCCGAGGTATAATGTTTGTTGTTTGCCGTTTACAACCATTTATTTTGGAGAAAAACAGGGAACTAAACCTTCGGCAGAAATGGCAAACTCTCCATTTCAAATGGGAACCAAACCAACCCCAAGTAACAGTGGTCTGTCATCACAATGGAGTAAAGGGGCTCCATACACTTCAAAGTTCATATGAAGAAATGAGATTTATTTGTGGCCGCTATAGTCTATGACTAGCGTTGAATGGAAGTTCTTATTTACCTTACTTAACTGAACATTCCAGTCTGATACATTGGATTTGATCAATAAAGAGAGAGATTATGTAAGTAACAAGCAATAACTAAGAGAACTGGAGATCAAATATCTTAATAGATATTACAAAAATAACATAATCATAGATTACATATAGATTAAAGATTCAGAATACATAGTTCTATGTATTGAATGGGTAAATAAACTCGGCCAAATTGACAGTGTGAGATAATATAAAGAAAGATAGCATCTTCCAAAGTCAATTTAAAAGATCAGCTAACTAACCACCAGATCCCATGTAGAGCAAATAGATGCAGCCCCAGCAATCGGAGTGTTCTCCCCTTCTTCTCCAAGATATTTAACCTGATACCAAATCACAGAACATTGTAAGATAACATGTTGAGTTACAGAACCATATTTCAAGAACAATAATGATACATAGGCTTTCAGGTTTTTGCAGCCTATAAACCAGAATCCACTCAATGTGAAAAAAGAAAACACCTCTACACAAAACTTGCAGGGGACTTTTTAACTTGAATCAGGAGAAGCGTCTTGAAAACTCTTCCAAAATGAAGACCACCTCTTACTCCCAAGGGTTATTGCAAGGTTCTTCAACTAATCGCTCGTCTTGATTGTGAAGGTGTTATTCTTTCAACAAACACATGCACAATTCAAATTACCATCCAAGCAAATTATAAAAAATAAAATTAAAATTAAAAAATCTATCTGAATCAATACCTAATTTCCTTTTCTTTCAAAGAAATCCTTTTGAAGGTTGAATTTGTTTATGTGGAATTTGCTCTTTTATTTCTAATTCTAAAATTCATGTTTTACAATTTAATTCTTTTCAGTTTGCTTGCTGTCTTCTCCTTTAGTTCCTTTCCATTGTACCATCAGACACTTGCCTGAATAGGGCTCCAAATGAACAGAGGAGTCCTAAGCTTGACTCACCTTGAGTAAATAAAAGATCGAGTTGGTTCCGTTAACAACCGAGCTTGAACATGAATGACGCTCGATTACCTTAATGAGCCGAGCTTGAACATAGGAAGCTCGGCTCGGCAGCTCGCAAACAAGCTCGACTCATGAAGCTGGACGCTTAGCTAGACTTGACTCTTCTGGCTCGACTATGACTCGACACGACCGAGTCGACCAGTATATACATTTTTATTTTCTGAATTTAGATGTAAAATTGTCAAGAAATTCACTATATATCATAACTTTTAGTCCCACATCGGTTGGGAATTAAAATTCAAATGGCAACACTAGTATAAATAAAAATGACCAAGGCCTCTCTTATACTTAACGTGGCTGAAACTTTAAATTACCATGGTTCATGAAGCCCAGGACGCAAGCTTGAACAGCTTGCAAGCTGCTCACGAGCAGCTCGAGCCCGGCTCACGAGCAAAATCAACCGAGCTTGAACATCTGCTTACAAGCTCGGATTCGAGCTTGAGCTCGACTCAATAGAGCCCAAACCTAAGCGAGCCAAGCTTGAACATGCAAAGTTCAACTCGGCTCAATTGCAGCCCTGCACCTGAATGCAAAGTCTTTCTCTACAGAAACTCGACGTTGTAACACCCCACTAAACCATCGTGGTCACTGACAGAGTAAGAAATTCCCAGGTACAAAGAAACTCTCCCAGGATATGGGGACCTCTTTGCACGTGTCCAAACTTGCACATGTTTGTACGGGAGTCTGCGGCCATGTGTGACACAGTTAGTAGAGATAAATCCATATTTTCATTAAAATTATTACTGACGGACAGCAATAGCAAGCTTAAGCAATTTTCTACAAGTTGCATTAAAGCTTAGATGTAGTTCGTCCTTATATAACTAACAGCTATGAGGAAACTAGTCCACTTTGCAGCTCACCAAGGTAGTCAAAGGCGCAAGGCGCACTCGAGGCGCAAAGAGTCCAAATCGCCTGAGGCGCAAGGCGCACTTAAGGCGCGCGCCCGAGCGACGCGAGGCACAAAAATTTATATATATATATATATATATATATATATATATATATATATATATATATATATATATATATATCAGATTTCTACATTGATAAACATGTGTGCTTCAAATTTTCCATGTCTAGGTTGCAATAACTTTGAATTGAGTGAGTGAGAGAGAACAATAAAAAAAAGTACATCAGTTCAAAAAACAGTCTAAAAACAGTACAATAGTTAAAAAAATAATCTAAACATGTTATTTTTTCACAAGATTTTCAAGGCGTGCCTAGGAGCGCCTTAGCTATTCCAAGGCGCTCGGAAAAGGCGCACCTAGGCGCGCCTTAGGTGCGCCTTAAGAAGTGCGCCTCGCCTGGAGTGCCCTGAGGCGCTACCCCTGCGCCTAGGAGCAAGGCGCGCCTTTGACTACACTGCAGCTCACAATGTAACATATCTCATACAAGAGGCCTGTTCTGTTTACATACATACACGAACAAAGGTTCACAAAAATCAATTTTCACAACAACAAATCCCTTGTTATAAAAGTTTGGGGGTCGGCTGACAATAATTAATATTGAGACACCAATTCTGAGTTATGCTCTGTTTAGTTGCCCCAAACCATAGTGACAGAATAGACCCTCCACTCTAATAATAAAGATATAAACTCCCAAGGTCGATCATAAATATCACTACATCTGTTTGCGTGCTCTTGTATATTTTTCTAGAAGACACCGACTTGGTACTATATATAACAGCAATTTTCTACAAGTTGCATTAAAGCTTAGATGTAGTTCGTCCTTATATAACAGCTATGAGGAAACTAGTCCACTTTGCAGCTCACAATGTAACACATCTCATATTGCAGCTCACAATGTAACATATCTCATACAAGAGGCCTGTTTTGTTTACATACATACACGAACACAGGTTCACAATAATCAATTTTCACAACAACAAAGCCCTTGTAATAAAAGTTTGGGGGTCGGATGACAATAATTAATATTGAAACACCAATTCTGAGTTATGCTCTGTTTAGTTGCCCCAAACCATAGTGACAGAATAGACCCTCCGCTCTAATAATAAATATATAAACTCCCAAGGTCGATCATAAATATCACTACATCTGTTTGCGTGCTCTTGTATATTTTTCTAGAAGACACCGACTTGGTACTGGGAAATTGTCTAGACAACTTACTGGAGATCAGCTATCAGTTCTATGTGATACAAGCTTTTAACAACAGAGACTGTGTCCAAGTTCTCAAGAAAACAGATCTTAAGAGGAATAAATATCAATCACACAAGTCTAAAATTTTAGTCACCTTTTTCAAACAGAGACATAACGAATAAGAAATGCATTGTCATACCAAAATATTTGCACCAATGCTTGTTCCTATAGCAAAGAGAGGGGCCTTGGGATACTCCCCATGAAGATAGTTAACAACTTCTCTTACATCGTCCGTCCATCCAGCATTGTAAAATCGATCAGACTGACAAAAATGATAAGAGAGTTAATATAGCACTACTAAAAACAATAAAAGAAACTAAATGTCAGTAGACTTTCTTACAACCTCAGTTGTGGAAAAGAAAGCCAACTAAATATAATTTTTGTACATGCGTTTGTTGTATTTCAAAGTTGGGCCCAAAGTTAGACTAGTTTACCAAAGTTGGGATTTAAAACACATACATAGAATTGTTATTTTCAAAATATATAAAAAATATATACATATTTTTAGTCATAAAATATACATAAAACTGAGGGTAATTATATAATTGTACAAGACTTATTCAGTTTTCGGTTTTGGACCGAAACCCGAACCCGAAATCGAATAAGAAAATTTAGTGTTTTCAAAACCGAAACTGAAATTTCTTTTTTAAACCGAACCGGATCTCTTATTCGGTTCGGTTCTCGGTCCAAAACCAAATAATGCTCACCCCTAATTATCTCTACTCGATGATTTAGTCTCAAATTATAAAATGAGTCGAGAGTATCTTTCCATATTGAGTTCCTTGTTGAAACTACGAGTATATTTGTATTATTGACTTTACTGAGTATATTTGTATTATTGACTTTACTATAATTTTTCCATATTTGTATGCTCGAGGTTTTATCAATAAGAACAAACTCACCAATGGATGGTATGTTGGTTATTTTCCAAATATTATTTCTCCACCAAATTAGGTTAAACAACATATCTTCCACCAAATTAGGGTTATTCACCATATTCCTCCATACCACATGCCAATTGCCTTTGAATCTCAACAATAACCAAGACTTATTACCTTCCATGTATAAACTGACTATAAGTTGCTTACAAGGTTGAACATTGTCAGAATAATGATAAGTAGGAATCACAAACATTAACTAATTGTGTAATATCAAAATATTTCAGCGTTCACCTAGGAGTAAATAGAAGGCGTTTATCATTGTGGCTTAAATGAAATGGGATACTTACTGTTATGGACATGCCACCCAAACCCCGATGATTGCCTACAACAACATTCCAACCCTGCTTAGCTGTCTTGTGGACTAGATGTCTTAAATACTGCATTGCATTTTAGGTAGTATTAGAATAAGCAAGTAAGATATTCTTTTGAAAAATAGAAATCATATGTAACTTGAGAGAATGGTAGATGAAGCAATCTACTTAGAGAACAGTCAGAAATTCTTCAATAAGGACATATGATACAAAAACATTTAAAAGAGAGTACCAAATTATTAGAGTTGTTCATATGCAGTATTGACAGTTTTTTCAGCAAACAGATGAGCATACACAGCAGACAGAAAGACCAATATGAGAGTGTGAGCGCAGATTTATCTAAGTTCTTGTGAGCAACGTTAAATTGAGAGTTCACGTCTTTAGTCAAGATCAACATATCAACTATCTAGGAGCTAAAATCCAAGCAATTTGGAGGTCCTGACCTATATAAAAATATAAGAAAATTAAAAGCTTTCAAGAATTTGTTCATAGATCAAGGGCCAACTTGTACTGTGTGGTTTCTCAATTTATATGTCCAATAGCAATATCAAACTCAACTTGAATTAAATCGTATGCTTCTTTCCCATGTGTGTACGCCGCAGGGAAATTAGAAACAATAGCAAAATCTCATTGCATACGATTTAATTCAAGGAGCAGTTGAGGTGTTCTTCATGGGATGGATTCTCATTGCATAAGGGTGCAACGTAAAGCTAACAATAGCAAAATCTCCTAAACGATGTAAAATATGCACATGTAATACTGACAATTATACATATTGAATTGTTGTCTTAAATAAAAACATATAGATTCGCACTCTAACCAATGTTAAGCACTCACTATCCAAAAAGACGGGTACTTACTAGCGTGTGCATGTTTCACTAACCAGCACACAAGTGTTTATTCATCAAGAAACTGTCATTGCACATGAAGTTGGATGCTTATTTGCAAGGGGACGTGTCACCAGTGGGAACCCAAGTGTTCATTCAAGGAAGGGTCTAGACCATCAAAAATCAAAGACTGAATCAACATTGCAAAATGAGACAATTTGTGGAAGCTTAGCCATTAACATTGTGATTTTTGGTAACATTTGGATCTTCGGAGCAGGATTGATGCATAGAAGACAAACTTGTTAAGGCGGCAAGAGGCGGTGAGGCAGCGAAGCCCCAAAAGGTCTAGGCAGGACCTCAAGGCGGCGAGGCAGCCTCAAGACTAAAATTTAGGGTGACCAATAGGTAAGATAAGACAAACTTGTAGTTTAGTGATTAGGTGTGAGGTTCTTTTTTTTTTCTATTTTACTCATGTAAGGTTTGCACTTTCTTCATTGGAATATCATGTTGTTCCATAATGAAGCCCATGTACTCGTCCCCTCCATATTCATCCAATTTCTTGGTCATACAATAAAAAAGAGAAAAGAGAGAAGAGAACAGAGAACAGAGAACAGAGAAAAAAGAGTAAAAAAGAGGGAGGACAGGTGCTTACAGAGTTTGGACCTTAAGCATCACGAGTAGAAGTAGGAACTGAGAAAGTAGACACACATAGTGAGTGATTGTAAGGGAGTTGAAGTCGGAAGGTGGAACGTCGGAGAATTGGAACATGGAAATCAATGTCCCATAAGCAAACACAACATATATTTACTTAGGTTTCAGGGTAAACTTTTATAAAGGGAAGATGTAGTTTTTTTTAGTTATTTCAATAGAAGTTTCTAGAGTCTAAGACTTGCTAGTTCTTTTTTGAAAAGAAAATATTATTATTACTGTTTGAACTTATGATCTCTTTTTGGTTTGAATTTTTGATGATATTATATTATGGTACTCGACTAATATATATATATATATATATATATATATATTACATTTTTCCCCTTAAAAACGTCCTATGTTCCGGATACATGTATTGCACTCCGAAGAAGCCTAGTAGCCTACTCCCAACATACCATGTACTAGGACCCCATGTACTGGATTTCCATTTTCGTCTGTGTTCCGGAGCGTTCCAACTACCCATTGACTTAGTGTTGTTAGCGCCAAAGCCCGAACAGAGTCGGGCATAGAATTGGAGTTGAGATTTTGGGAGAAGCAAAATGATAAAAGGGCGTTAAATCAGAACCATTTAGATTTATATTTGGGTTGGACCAGATTCAAAGTTAAAAACTAATTCGTCATGGTTCCGAGTTTTTTATTAAAGTGAGGCAGATGAGACAGCTCAAGGTGGTCCAAGTGTGCCCAATCCGGTGCTTCGCATGTTTAGGTGTCTACCTTGGTATCTAGCACCTAATCCTTGTGGCCTACGCATTATGGCTCACAAAAAGACCTCGGCCGCCGTCTCTGTCGCTTAAGGCGGCGAGGCAAGCACCTTGACTAAACTTGATAAAAAAATGTAGGAAATCAATATATATCATGGACCTACAGCAGATTGTTTCGGGTTTGTTAGAGAAATTGTATCTGGTATTATTTGCCTATGTGGTTTCAGGAATTATCTCCTTGTATTCGGATCCTTGTTTTCTTAATTACCATTAGTGAAACACGTGACACTTAGTTAATAGTCTAAACAAAATCTCCAAGTTGATCACTAACACAGCACAACATGAACTGTCGATCGTTGAACCAACGACCAACATACAGAGGCCGACACCTCAACTCTCAAACACGAGAAATTTAAATAGGAATAAAGCTCCAATTGAGCATCTCAATTATCAAATTCCTTCATCGTAGCATAACTTATCCTCTCTACAAAATCCCTATTTATAACTAAAACCTAATTTAAGTCCTAAGAAATAAATACTAATCAAACTAGTAAAGTATCTAAAAGATAATTACAAAATTAATTAAAAGATCCAGCCAAAATCTATTCCACCAAAAAATAGCAGGAACCGCCTCGAAGCAAAATTTTGATTTTTCCTAATCGTTGGGTTGTAGAAAACCAAAATTCTGGTTGGGTCTAACTGGAATTCTGACAAAATACCGGTCAGGCCATAATTTCGGTAATTCTTGGTTTCTCCCGGCAAGTTCCCTGATCGCATCCATGTAAGATTCCTCTTGTAGAGAACTTGACCCAAGTTCCTTGTGTCGTCATATGATAAAGTGTCATTGACTCATTGTTAGTCACCGCAAAGGTCGTTAAGGCTTCCTTTCCCCAATTAAAAGTGTTTCTTAACACTTTGAGCGGTCCAAATTTTCTCCGCTGAACCTTGTCATAATGCCCGGTTGATGAAGTCTCCTTCCAAAAGCACGTCATGACATCGTCACCGGCTTTAAAAACTTTGTGCCTACAAAGTTGGTAGTAAACAAATTGTAACAGTTTGCAACACCTCGCATGTATATCACTGCTTACGCGCTTCTGGATGTCTAAATATGCTACATAGAACTATGTACCGTAGGTGGACCATTTTTGTCGAGCGATACTAAAATCTTCACTACTGAACTGCTTATACACCTCTGGGTGCCTAAATATTATGTATCGTAGGTGGACCAATTTTGTCGAGCGGCGCTAAAATCTTCACTACTGAAGAAAGGTACGGGTCGTTGCTTTGGCGACGACACTGCACCTATGCCAATGTAGTTGGCATCTTGAAGAGCTTGTCAAAATTGAGAAGAGCCAAGACCAGTGTCATATAAACCTTCTCCTTGATTGCCGCAAAACCTTCGAATCCCACGTAAAACTCCTCAACGTACTCTTAACCCGACAACCTCTTGACTGAGCATGGTTAGCAATCTCCCCTATTAAAAGCATCAGTCAGTCCAAACAACATAAACAACATGTCCACCATTTGAATACTCCATCCCACGTCCTAAAAGCTCTCACTTGTCTCCGGGCCGAATGCATATTTGGTGGTAGCCACTTCGAAGGACCTTACTTTGGCTCCACTTAACTGTTCAAACATCCCATTTATTATATTGGGAACTTCTAGCCAACCGTAATTTTGTTAATCGTACGACTATTTATGCACATCCTTCAGATACTTGTTCAGTATCAATAAGGTAGGAATCGCGCATGGTCATGGGCTCATGCTCTTCTACATTGAGTCCTCCACTTTCTCCCAAAAAATCCCATCCTCCCGTGGACGCATGCAGTAATATAGCAAGTTGGGCAAACTCGCCTCGGGAACAAGATCAGTACAATGTTGAATGTTGCACATGGGGTGGTATGTTAGCATAATGATTACTTCAAGTATTTCAATTAAGTTTCTTGTTAGGAAATTGCTAATGTTTATGCAACCACTAAATTGTTAGTACTTAACTAAGGCAATAGTCCAAGTATCTTATTATTAGTATCATCGACTTTTGTATTTTACGATATGTTTTAGTGTCGGATACTACATAACTTTCTATCATCCACTCTTATATATTCATGCATTTATATTTTCACGAATTCTATATTAATGGTGGGTATGATATGGATACTAACTTGCTATTATGTAAAATGCTTTGTTTGTCTAACATTTATTTTGTAGAGAAGCAATTCGAATATTTTGAAACAAGATTAGTCAAGCCAACAAAGAAACCATGTCGGACCAAAGATATAAGAACTTAATGTTGATTGTATTAGCTTCATGAGTTGTAAGTCTTGTGCCATCAATTATTGCAATATGATCCATTGTTGTAACTTTTCTGCTTATTCCGCAAGAATGACTTATTTTCTGAGATATTCTATCGAAAATGTTTGTTCTCGTCTTATACAAGTGCAATTTAGGATTGTACGACATCATGTCTGGTGGTGACTTAGCGATTCACAGAAATCAAGACGTGACACTATTCATAAGAGTTTTATTACCAATGTTAGAAGCAATGTTGCATGGATTTACATGTATAACAAATGTGGATCCAAGTTTATTTGGATACCAAAGTCTTCGCCTAATGGTGTAGGTGGAGCATCAATTGTCAGGACATAGCAATGTGGAGCATTTTGGTGATGACAACATTATAAAGATCATCTTACAAGCAATTGCACCAACACAATCGTAGCCACTAGAGCCACTTTGATAACATGCTAAACAATTCTACTTGATTGTTAAATTATAGAATCTAGCATGTTTTAATATCTTGTTACTAGTCCACATTGGTCTCCTTATATGTGCTTATCTAAGTCAATGTGAGATATGATACTAGCATAACTAGTTTGGTTTCTCTTGTAATAATTCATTTTATTAATCAAGCATGACTAGTTGCTATACTTGTATGATTAGATCACACTAAATAGTTTATTTCACTATTTTTCTATTAGTGTGACAATTTCTCTATACATGCTTTAATATACATGTTTCTAGTCTATCTCCTACGTGGTATCAAGTTCACAGGATCTTTGAGACTTTGAATTATTTTCATATTTCTTGCTCTCTATCTTTATTTTCAATGAAAATAGTTATTCTTCCATGATTCTTTTTATTTGCTAAATACATATCGGTTTTTATGAAGATACGAGCTAGGCACAAATGCTTTTGTCTTTAAAACGTTTTGCTTCACCAGTATATTCATACTTATTCTCATTTTTTTTTACCTTTTTATTGTGAATCAATTGTAGCTATGACTAAAATCCTATTTTTTACTTGATTGGGTTTTTTCTTGGCTTTTCGATTTTCATTAAGGATACGTGTCTATGAGATTGACTCTTACTCTGTTTGTTTTCATGTATACCTTTTATATATATATATATATATATATATATATATATATATATATATATATATTGCTTTGAACTTTAATTGGAATATCTCTGTAAATGGAACTATTGAGAGGAAATATATAATTGTGTTTTGCTTATGACTAATTATGGCATTCTAATTAAGAATCATGTGTTCATGTATCTTGTTTTGCAATTTATCTTCTTCTATTCTTTAGTGCATTATTTCAATTCCTACTTTCACTATATTTTTCTAGTGCAATATGAAAACTTTTTCAAAATAGTCTATTATACTAGCTAATCGGCTCAACTAGCTTTCAAGATTTTAATTAGGTTGGCTCATTCCTCTTTTCGTAGGAGATTACTTTTGAAATATATAACCCAATGATCTACTATATAGTACATACAGATATGTGTAATTAATACATTATATCACTTATGTTTATAGCTACACGTAGGTATGATCTTTTCATTATATCACTTATGTTTAGAGGGTACATAAATTTCAGATGGTCATAATATTTGTATACTCTAGATTGATCTCAAATTTTATCTTCGATATATCTCAATTCTTGGCAAAAATATTTGTATCATTTGTGTATTTATGAATATCTTTTAGTCTTATTTTTATAAGAGTATTTCTCTTGTTTTTAAGTCATCCTTATCCTCTTATCCTTGCTTACTGAAGAATCTATATAATCATTTGGTTATCCAAAACGTGTACTTGTGTTAGATACTCTAAGCTTAAGAAAGAATAATTAATGTTAATGATTTAAAGATCAATGGATGCATCTAATAAAATATTTATTTACCTCATCGACCTTAAAGGTAATCAAGCTTGTATATTTATAATCTCCTTAAGCTATATTACTTCGAGTCACTTTCATCTACCAAATTCATATCTGGTTAATTTTTTCTTGATCATGATTATGAAACCCTATTAAAAAAAATTGATATTGACTCTTGTTTCATATCCTATATATATATATATATATATATATATATATATATAAAATTCTTCATGGTTAATAGAATTTCTATGCAACAGAAATTTCTCTCAAACCTATCAAGAAGTATGTTGTGGCAACAAAGCCACTCAGAGTGTACATAGATTGGGAGATAACCAAGTATCAAACAGGCCGTCAATGGAGAGGTTGTGGGTGGGATGTTGGATGTTGGATGATGGCAGGGCAACTCCAGATGAAAGAAGCTAATTGACTATAAACAACTAGATGATCACTATTACATATATACGCATATGTTTTAACGGACACTTACTTAAAATTTGTTTTCATGATTTGACTTGCTATTAAGAAGAATGTGATTCTTTTGTTAAACATTACCACTATTAGTCACAAATAAGCATCACTTAAATTCCTCACTTTTGAGTAGTGATTGCATTGTATACTCTTTCTTATCTCATTTCCTTTAAATTCGGTATCATTTCCTTCCCTATGTTTTCTATTACTTTTTTTGGTAAAATCTTTAATGTTTTCAAATTTCTATGATTTATGAGATTTTATCCTTGATACAGATTTAGGATTTTTTTT
Organism: Iris macrosiphon; assembly: GCA_036927795.1. NCBI lineage: Eukaryota > Viridiplantae > Streptophyta > Magnoliopsida > Asparagales > Iridaceae > Iris > Iris macrosiphon. The sequence goes on along the minus strand of JAYESA010000015.1, from coordinate 111,895,655 downwards.
TTTTAATTGAATTTTCTTGGACAGATTTATTGGATCATATATAAGTTATTTGCATCACCACGATTAATGATCCAAATAATCGAGTAGTCCAATATCATTTAATTTGTGTGATTCTCAACTCGATTTTTTACTCTACTAACACTACTCATTAGTTATTGTTAAGAGTGTAAGTCATATATTTAGTTATGGGGATCGGTTAGAGAATAAGGAGGATGCTAGTCCTCCTCCTATATATATGTAATCCTTCATTCAATAATAATTATTCTATTATTCCATTCTACATGGTATCAGAGACAATTCTGAATCTCCACCCCCTTCTCTTCCTCCCCCCCCCCCCCCCCCTCCTCTCTCTCTCTCTTTCAAAACCCTATACACCCCCCCCCACCCGATCAAGCACCCCCCCCCTCGCGCTACCTCAGCCCCCCCACCCTTACCCCTGTTGTTGGTGCTGCTACAGTCGCCGCTCCTGCCGCCGCCGACCGCGCCAACCCCCCCCCCCCCAACCGGATACCTCCCCCCCCCCCCCTAACTCTACCTATATCACAACAGCTGTGTACTCCAAACCCTAACCCTACTTTCCTTATTTCACCCAAATCCTAGATCTGAAAACAAAAAGTACAGATCTGAAAAACAGAAGGTGTTGAGATCTACAGAGGACAAACTATAATTATTTGCTTGAACCTTTGAAGCTCGACATTACATCAGGAGTTAACAGTGAGCAAACAAGTTGATTGTTTGCGTGAATCTTTGTTCCTTTTCTGGCTCGGTATCCACATTTGGATCTAACATAGAACAACTCGGGTTGCGTGCATCTCTGTTCTGGCTTGTGTGACCCACGTACGATCTCTGCCACTATTGCGTGAGCCAGTTCTGGCACCGTTGCTTGCGAATTGGTGGAGTTTATGTAAATAACGGTTCATGAGGATCAAACGACAGTCGAATCAAGAACCATTGTAGGATGTCGAACAATGGACAGATAGCAATGCTACCAACACAAGTGCCGAAAATGTAGTGGCGGGGACACCGGACACTGGCACGACGGTTTCATCGGATTGACTTATCGATAGACAGTTGGATGGACCATATGGTTACTCCACATGGCGCAAAAAGGTCGAGAAGATGCTTCAGAAAATATGATTGTCAAAATATCTGACTAACAACCCTCTAGCAGTGACTGATCCCACATTTAAACAGTGGGAGATAGATGACAATCGACTGTTTACACAGTTAATGAATTCGATATAACCATCAGTTGAGGACATGGTTCAGAACACGGATTCGGTGAAGGAGTTGTGGGAGGTCCTTGCAACGGCGTTTGATGGCGATTTATCCCGTATCTATGAGTCGGTCGTTGGTGTCTACCGAGCTGACAAGGAGACAAGTCACATAAGGCCCACTTCCGTGCCTTTAAGGCACTAACTGATGAGGTGGATCGCGTGCTACCATTGACGACGGATATCAATGAGGCAAGGACTCAACGCCAGCAACTCTATGTCATGGCGTATCTTATCTCACTTCGTCCTGATGGCACTCTGCACGGTCTCATATTATTGCTGGGGCCGAGGTTCCATCTTTGATGGAAGCCCACTATCGTGTCCTACGGGCAACGAAGGTCGTTGAGATTACTACAGGTGATGCACCTGCTGATCGATATGTCATGGGTGTTGCTCGTGGTAGATTTCGTGGTGGTCGTAGTAGACGTGGTGGCCGGAATACTGGCCAAAATAGTGGACGATGGTGGTTGTGATAGAGGCCGACTTCAGACATGTTTCAACTGCGGACAATAAGGACACTTTCAGTGGCGGTGTCCAAAAGCACATGTTGCCAACGCTGCATTAAATGCTCATGATGATGACGGACTATCAATGCAAATAACAACAGAGACCTTTGTCGAGTTCACTGACTTCCAAGCTCAGCGTCGTAGTAAAGCCTCCATATCTGGATCCACAGCTGAGTATTCAGCGGCGTGTGTGGTAAGGTCGAAGCAATGGATAATCGACTCGGGTGCATCTGATCACATGACAGGTGATGCAAGTATGTTGTGCGATTACGTATCTTTTGGCCGGGCTTCAGATATTATTGTTGTGAATGGTAGTTCCCTGAGAATTTGTGGAAAAGGAAGTTCTCGTCTTTCTCCCGGTCTGCCACTCAATTTGGTTCTACATACACATGTCAATCCATTCAGTCTTTATCTATTAGTAGAATTACTCGTGACTTGCAATGCACTGTAACATTCTTTCTGGAGGGTTGTATTTTTCACGACGTGGAAAGGCTATCGGTAGGGAGCATGTGGCTGAAATCTTGAACCTGTTTGAGATGAATTCTTTCGTTGTCTGTGTTGGCGTGACAATCCGTTTGAGTTGCACTGTCGTTTAGGTTACCCATCTATCCAAGCTCTCCAAAAAATATGTCCATCTTTGAATTCTCAAGTTCCTTTTCATTGTGAGTCATGTAGTTTGGCCAAACATCATCGGGTACCCTATCCGATAAATCTAAATAAAGTTGCATCAGCCCATTTTGAATTAGTACAAGTTGATGTATAGGGGCCTTACCCAATTGAATATGTGATAGATTTTAAGTACTTTGTTTCCTTTGTTGATGATTACTCACGCGTCACCTTTGTCTACTTGATGAAAAATTGCTCCGAATTATTTGATATTTGGTTCAATTTCTATGCGGAAATCAAAACCCAATTTGGGATTCTTATTAAGTGTTTTCGAAGTAACAATGGTCGTGAGTATTTGTTTCGTGGGTTCAATTCTCATCTGGTAGGCATGGCATCATCCACAAAACACCATGTCCCTACACACCACAGCAAAATGGTGTGATCGAACGCAAGAATTGTCACCTTCTGGAAATAACACATGCTTTTATGTTTCAAGCACTTACTCTCAAAAAAATTTGGTCAGATGCGATCCTTACAGCCTGTTATTTGCTCAATCGCATGTCGTCTGTTGTTTTCAATAACGGTACTCCTTTTTCTCGGTTATATACTAATTGTATGTCATTTTCTCTTCCTCTCAAAATTTTTGGATGCTTGTGTTCGGGATACTAGACCTACCCTTTCTAAATTGGACCCGAAAGCAATCAAGTGCATTTTCTTTCCAACTTTGAAGAGGTATTTTGTCTCGAGATGTTACCTTTATTGAAACCGAGTTTCCTCCACTCCCATCTACTACAGATTATATTCCCAAAGTTTATCCAAAAGAAGATTTCCTAATGTATCAAGTTCAAACACAGCAATCCCACGTAAGGATGCCCTCCCCTACCGAGCCAATCTTGTCGTCTAGTAGTCCGCAAACATCAACATAGTCGGAACAGGTGGCACCCGTCTCGTTGTCCCATGGTTTGCAAATGCCAGCTCCGACATCACCAATAATTCCCACAGCTGAAGAGCCGGTGTCGTCAAGGTTCTCTCCCAGCTCCACTGCTTCACCACCACCTGATATACCGGCTCGTCCTTGTCGTGCATGTCGCGACAATCCTTTCAATGTTGAGAACTACAAAAGACTAATGAGTCACACTCAATCCTTGGTGGCTACTATTAATGGGATTCAGATTTCCAATTCTGCAGAGAAGGATTTCAAACATTCTGATTGGCGTGACGCTATGGAAGAGAAAATGTGAGCACTTCGGAAGAATCATACATGAGATCTGGTGGATTTACCAACCGGTAAAAAGGCGGTAGGATGCAAATGTGTTTTCACAATCAAGATAATGCACTCTTGATCGTCTGAAAGCTCGTCTTTTGGCCAAAAGATATTCTCAGACATATGGAGAAATTATTTTGAAACATTCTTCCCAGTTGCCAGAATGACTTTTGTGCGTGTGCTCCTACCCTTAGTTGTTCGCTATGAATGGCCCATACTTCAGTTGGATGTGAAGAATATATTTCTTCATTGGGACCTTGAGGAGGAAGTAATGTGATGCAACCTCCTAGGTTCGTTGCAAGAAAGGATAAAGTATGATATCTGCGGAAGGCCCTATACGGTCTCAAACAATCACCTCATGCTTGGTTTGGTCGATTTACACATGTTATTACTCAGTTTGGCATGTGTCAATCGAAGAAGGATCAGTCGATATTTTACCGATAGACATCAGCTGGAAGGATACTACTTGGTGTCTACGTTGATGACATTGTGATTACGGGAGATGACAGCCAGGGTATCGTGGGGCTGAAAAAGTTTCTAGGTGAACAGCTTCAGACCAAGGATATGAGATCGTTAAAGTACCTCTTGGGCATTGAAGTCACACGGGGTAAACGGGATATTGTAATGTCTCAGAGAGTATGTGCTAGACATCCTAACCGATGCAGAAATGATGCAAGCAAAGGGATCAACCTCGCACATGGATTCAGGGGTAAAGTCACTCCCCGATAAGGGGATACTGATGACCAATCCGGATCAATATTGTCAAGTGGTTGAAAAACTCAATTACTTTGCGGTCATGACTCGCCCTGACATTTTCTTTGCCGTAAGTGTCGCGAGTAGATTTATGGCTTCTCCACGAGTTCCGCATTGGCAGACAGTTCTCATAATCCTGCGCTACCTAGCCCAGAATCCGAGAAAAAAAATTGGATGGAGAATCAGGAACATACTCATCTTGAGTATTTTACAGATGTGGACTGGGGTGCAAGTCTTAGTGATAGACGATCTACATCCGGCTACTCAGTATTCATTGGTGGAAACTTAGTATCGTGGAAAATAAAGAAGCAGAATGTGATCTCACGATCAAGTTCGAAAGCAGAATATCGAACAATTGATCATAGCACCACAGAAGTGTTATATCTGCAACATCTACAAGAGCTGGGAGAAGAAACATGATTGAAAGCAGCAGATATGTAGTGTGATAACCAGTCCGCCATCCAGATTGCTACCAATCATGTATTCCATGAACGGACGAAACACATTGAAATTAACATTCACTTTGTCCGTGATGAATATCAGAAGGGGATGATCACATTTCACCATGTGAGAGCTGGAGATCAGATAGCTCATATATTTACAAACATTTTTTAGGTCCTCGTGTTCAGTTTCTTTGTAATAAGCTAGACATGATTGACATATATGCTCCAACTTGAGGGAGAGTGTTAAGAGTATTAGTCATATATTAGTTATGGACTTTAGTCCCACATCGGGTAGTCCTCCTCCTATATATATATATATATATATATATATATATATATATATATATATATATATATATATATGTAATCCTTCATTCAATAATAATTATCCTATTATTCCCATTCTACAATTATCATATATGAGCCTTTGGTATTTGAACTAATATTGGACTTTATCTAAATTAGCAATGTTTAGTCCTAACCCCATGAGGGGTACATGTGGTAAAATATATGAATCCATGTAAAATAATAAATTGGTTGATTCTCGATTAATTAGATAAACATGGAAATAGATTTTTCTTTTTTTAGCTCTATTGTAATTTACATTATGTATGTTCCAATTTGATACTTATTCTTGTTTCATGATGACTTTTTCTACTAAGGTGACATATTTTGACCTAACTTATCTATAATGATAACTTGTCTATAATGAGATAATCCTATATTGGTCAAAGTGTGTCATCATTTCCTTTATAATGTCTTATTGAAGGATTTTTTTTCTTATTCATATTTAAACTTTCTTAAATGGATATTTATATATTCTTGCCTAAAGATAGATTTTGTATTTATGATACTTTTACAGAAAGGGGGAAGAAGATCAATACCTTTGATCTCCTAAGAACTCGTTGTTATCATTTTATGCATATAATTGTTTTAGAACTAAATACGCATATTTAAAGTAAGCAAATTAATTGATTTTGTAAACCACATACCCTTTTATATGTTGTATATACTAGTATATCATGAATTCCTATTGTGTTCATAATATTTTAGTGTATGTGAGATTTTATGAGAGAGCATTAGATTGTTTTTGGTGTTACTTAGTCATGGAGGAGCTATCAGTTGGCTTAGGAGGGTTCCAGCCCAGGTAAAAAAAATGATTGACGAACTAACAGTCAATGGCCTTGATGGCGACACGGGAAAGAATCAATTGATTTACTCGCTTCGCGAGTGATGTTGTGGTTGCACAAGAGGGTGAAGCAACAAATACTGAAGAAAGAGAGCAGAGGGATTTGCAGATTGTTGGCAAGCTTTGCCGTCCAAGAGTGGCAGATATCAGCAATCATGCAGTTAGGATATGGCTGCTGTTGTCGAAGATGTTGTTCGAGCGATATGGCCAGAAGGCTCATACCATTGAAGAAAATCCAACTTAGTTCAAGCGGCAGAACATCGACATTCTCGCAGCCCTCGGGCAAGCCCAGTTCCTTACAGGGGAACAGGAGCTCGAGGAACCGGATTGGGAGGCCAGCGTCCTTAACGCGGTTTATGGTGGTCCATATGCGGGCGATGTTCAGAGGTATGGGTGACTACGGTTACAAGAGCGCCACGGTCGGCGAGCCGTTGGGCAAAGTCAACCATGGGGATTATGTGCTCCTGGTCCATCAATGGGATCAGCACAAAATGAGGGTTGGGCTCGATGTCGAGGCCATTGTCTGTTACTTCGCCAGTCATTATCAGGCAACGAAGAAAGAAACTTTGGTGAAGGCAAAATAATTAGCAAGAGAACTTGAGCTTGTATTATACACATGATTGTACTCCTATATATATAGTGACGGAAGAAGATAGTCCAATGCCGCGAACTCAACGGATTTTTTTAATTGAGCTCTCTCAAGTTTAGCTCATGTAATTGTGTATCAGACTTCTTATTAAATTGTCTTCCGCAAGATTCAGTCAGTTGATTCTTCCCTGTCATCGTCAGGATAGTCCAATCCGAAGGTCCGGTGGGCCATATAGAGACTTACCTCTTCGGCTTTGGCTTCGCCCTTCGGACCTTTTACGTTTAGTCTGGGGTAAGCTAAAATCTTGGTTTCGTCCTTGCCGCTTTGGTATTGAGGGGGAGCGTCTCCAAGTCGACTAGATATCTCCTTCTCAAGTAGAAATGCTCTTTATACCTTCGTGCTTAGTCACATGATTTTCATGTGGAGGTAATTCAGTTATTTTGCATGAACTTGGATAATCGGCAACATTTTGCATGGGATACAAAAGATTCTATTATATTGTTATTCATTGATCACTTATATCTATATGGAGATGATTCACAAATCTGCATAAACAAATTAAGAATCATTCTCGATTCCTTGATCAAAATTATATTCCTATAAATTTCATTTTTTATACAAAACTAATTATTCTTGTTTCGGCCTATGATTTCATATTTTTGAACATATTCTTTCCCAAATTGGATTCCAATTTCTATATTTTTTACTTAATTCGGGATTTTCTTCAATGATTTCATATTGGTATAAATATAAACCCTAAATATTCATGGTTTACCCTATTTCATCTTCTTGGGATGATGATCTATTACTTATATTTCGCTTTTCGTATTGCCAGTGCCCTACCATCTCCCTTAGCTCTGTCTTATTTGATACTATCTTTTTATCATCTCAAAGGAGGAGGAGAAGTGATACAAGTTTTCTTTTCTCCTTAACCGATTTGCCATAATAAAAAAAAAGGAAAAGATTGTTAGCCCAATGATTTTGTAAAGAAGCAATTTGAATATTTTGAAGCAAGATTAGCCATGGACTTATGCCAATGAAGAAACCATATCGGGCCAAAGATATAAGAACTCAAGTTGCACAGTCTCAAGCCACATCAAGGTCAACTAAGAGATGGAAAGCTATGAAGATGCAAGGGCCCTGATCAAAAGTCAAAGCTCTATCAAAGATAGACAAACTTGAAGCCAAGCTATTTGAAGGATCACTATACTTCAAGACACTCAAGTAAATTATATATCTTTTCATTATTATAGTGTGAGTTATTTATCGTAGGTAAATGATGTAACTCAAGTAGGTAAAGGGTATTAAAAGCTATAACCTAGTCTTAGGGCAAACTTAGAAATGAGTCTTGCCCTAACCCTAGCCTATAATCCTTAAAGCCAACTCCCTACCCTAGTCTCTTTCCATTTGGGTGATATACTGTCAGTGTACTACCACCTTAATTCTGACTCATTTATCCTTCAGCAGTACACTCTAGTAGTGTACTGCCAATATATTGTTCTCACACCACATTCTTTCACAACTTTCTGAAGGCCAAATTTTCTGTTCAACTTTTTTCTTTGCATTAATGGTTGTAACGGCTAAGTTACTATCACACTAGTATACTTACGCCACAGTCAAGGTAGTCAAAGGCGCAAGGCGCACTCGAGGCGCAAAAGGTCCATATCGTCCGAGCGAAATAAGGCACAAATATAAAAAATAATAAAAATATACATAGATAAATAAATAAATAAATAAATAAATAAGTAATGTAAAAAAATAAAACTAAATAGCATACTAAAACCAACAAAAATATGTTGAAACATAACCAAGTGAACTAGCAGAGCAGCAGTAGCCGTCAACAGAACTAAACAAGAGTTTGTATTATTCCTACCACGCTTTCAGTAAATTTTAATTTTTTTTCCAGTTCAATACCAACTACTTGTATGAGGTAAGAATTCTCTCCTTGCCTCAAAGTTTTTTGTATAAATAAAAAAAAAACATAAGGCACACCTAGGCGCATCTTTTCTTGGTTGTGCCTTGAAGAAAGGCGCACATAAGACGCGCTTGGGTGCGCATGGAGAAATACGTCTTGCCTAGTGAGATGCGAGACGCAGCTGCTGTGCCTTTCTGCATGACGTGCCTTTGACTACCATGGCCATAGTAAGAGCTCTATTTTCAGCAACCACTAGTGTTATATAAGGAATTGATCTCCCTTTTTCACACTTACTTTTGATTGCCTATAAACTAAATACTCCAAACCTCTCCATAATCAAGAGCTCTCACATGTTATTATCTATTTGATTTTAAGCAAAATCAAGTTGTAAATTTGGATATTCAACTATTGTAAGAAGATCATCAATCCTTCTTGAAAGAGGTTGAAATTTGCAAGCCTTAGAATCAAAGCTTGTTTAGAAGTCAACTGACCCTTCGAATCAAAGTTGGCAAGTCCTTTATGGATTAAAGCTCGCTAGTGTAACTGTTTTCAGAATAGTGGATTATAACCACAGAAACTTTCAGAACTGAGTTCCTCGAGGAGGATACCAAAATACATCGTGTTTGTATTTTTGCCTTATTTCTAACACTTATTTTTAAATTGCCCAATAGCATTCTTTAATTGTGCTAAATTTTCGGTAAAACCCTATTTACCCAACCCCCCCCCCCCCCCCCCCCCCTCTCTCTAGGGTGCTTTCATGGTAGCCCTAGGAGATTGGAAGAATGTCACAAAAATCATGGAGTACCAGCTAGAATTGCTCCTTCCTCCGTTGACTATTCGGCTTTTGTGATTCCTTGAACTACCTAGTCATGCACCTCATATGCCTCCTAGATGTCTGCTCCTGCTTCTTTTATAGAGAACACCAATGACAGAAAAGACTTTGTTTGTAAGGATTTGGTTCTTATACTTTTCTGGAAGGGCATAAATTGTCTTCCGCAAGATTCAGTCAGTTGATTCTTCCCTGTCATCGTCAGGATAGTCCAATCCGAAGGTCCGGTGGGCCATATAGAGACTTACCTCTTCGGCTTTGGCTTCGCCCTTCGGACCTTTTACGTTTAGTCTGGGGTAAGCTAAAATCTTGGTTTCGTCCTTGCCGCTTTGGTATTGAGGGGGAGCGTCTCCAAGTCGACTAGATATCTCCTTCTCAAGTAGAAATGCTCTTTATACCTTCGTGCTTAGTCACATGATTTTCATGTGGAGGTAATTCAGTTATTTTGCATGAACTTGGATAATCGGCAACATTTTGCATGGGATACAAAAGATTCTATTATATTGTTATTCATTGATCACTTATATCTATATGGAGATGATTCACAAATCTGCATAAACAAATTAAGAATCATTCTCGATTCCTTGATCAAAATTATATTCCTATAAATTTCATTTTTTATACAAAACTAATTATTCTTGTTTCGGCCTATGATTTCATATTTTTGAACATATTCTTTCCCAAATTGGATTCCAATTTCTATATTTTTTACTTAATTCGGGATTTTCTTCAATGATTTCATATTGGTATAAATATAAACCCTAAATATTCATGGTTTACCCTATTTCATCTTCTTGGGATGATGATCTATTACTTATATTTCGCTTTTCGTATTGCCAGTGCCCTACCATCTCCCTTAGCTCTGTCTTATTTGATACTATCTTTTTATCATCTCAAAGGAGGAGGAGAAGTGATACAAGTTTTCTTTTCTCCTTAACCGATTTGCCATAATAAAAAAAAGGAAAAGATTGTTAGCCCAATGATTTTGTAAAGAAGCAATTTGAATATTTTGAAGCAAGATTAGCCATGGACTTATGCCAATGAAGAAACCATATCGGGCCAAAGATATAAGAACTCAAGTTGCACAGTCTCAAGCCACATCAAGGTCAACTAAGAGATGGAAAGCTATGAAGATGCAAGGGCCCTGATCAAAAGTCAAAGCTCTATCAAAGATAGACAAACTTGAAGCCAAGCTATTTGAAGGATCACTATACTTCAAGACACTCAAGTAAATTATATATCTTTTCATTATTATAGTGTGAGTTATTTATCGTAGGTAAATGATGTAACTCAAGTAGGTAAAGGGTATTGAAAGCTATAACCTAGTCTTAGGGCAAACTTAGAAATGAGTCTTGCCCTAACCCTAGCCTATAATCCTTAAAGCCAACTCCCTACCCTAGTCTCTTTCCATTTGGGTGATATACTGTCAGTGTACTACCACCTTAATTCTGACTCATTTATCCTTCAGCAGTACACTCTAGTAGTGTACTGCCAATATATTGTTCTCACACCACATTCTTTTACAACTTTCTGAAGGCCAAATTTTCTGTTCAACTTTTTTCTTTGCATTAATGGTTGTAACGGCTAAGTTACTATCACACTAGTATACTTACGTCACAGTCAAGGTAGTCAAAGGCGCAAGGCGCACTCGAGGCGCAAAAGGTCCATATCGTCCGAGCGAAATAAGGCACAAATATAAAAAATAATAAAAATATACATAGATAAATAAATAAATAAATAAATAAGTAATGTAAAAAAATAAAACTAAATAGCATACTAAAACCAACAAAAATATGTTGAAACATAACCAAGTGAACTAGCAGAGCAGCAGTAGCCGTCAACAGAACTAAACAAGAGTTTGTATTATTCCTACCACGCTTTCAGTAAATTTTAATTTTTTTTCCAGTTCAATTGTAACCAACTACTTGTATGAGGTAAGAATTCTCTCCTTGCCTCAAAGTTTTTTGTATAAATAAAAAAAAAACATAAGGCACACCTAGGCGCATCTTTTCTTGGTTGTGCCTTGAAGAAAGGCGCACATAAGACGCGCTTGGGTGCGCATGGAGAAATACGTCTTGCCTAGTAAGATGCGAGATGCAGCTGCTGTGCCTTTCTGCAAGACGTGCCTTTGACTACCATGGCCATAGTAAGAGCTCTATTTTCAGCAACCACTAGTGTTATATAAGGAATTGATCTCCCTTTTTCACACTTACTTTTGATTGCCTATAAACTAAATACTCCAAACCTCTCCACAATCAAGAGCTCTCACATGTTATTATCTATTTGATTTTAAGCAAAATCAAGTTGTAAATTTGGATATTCAACTATTGTAAGAAGATCATCAATCCTTCTTGAAAGAGGTTGAAATTTGCAAGCCTTAGAATCAAAGCTTGTTTAGAAGTCAACTGACCCTTCGAATCAAAGTTGGCAAGTCCTTTATGGATCAAAGCTCGCTAGTGTAACTGTTTTCAGAATAGTGGATTATAACCACAGAAACTTTCAGAACTGAGTTCCTCGAGGAGGATACCAAAATACATCGTGTTTGTATTTTTGCCTTATTTCTAACACTTATTTTTAAATTGCCCAATAGCATTCTTTAATTGTGCTAAATTTTCGGTAAAACCCTATTTACCCAACCCCCCCCCCCCCCTCTCTAGGGTGCTTTCATGGTAGCCCTAGGAGATTGGAAGAATGTCACAAAAATCATGGAGTACCAGCTAGAATTGCTCCTTCCTCCGTTGACTATTCGGCTTTTGTGATTCCTTGAACTACCTAGTCATGCACCTCATATGCCTCCTAGATGTCTGCTCCTGCTTCTTTTATAGAGAACACCAATGACAGAAAAGACTTTGTTTGTAAGGATTTGGTTCTTATACTTTTCTGGAAGGGCATAAAGGTGTACTTTGGACCGTCCTTCACCAGTTATATGTGTGGTTGCGCTTGTCGTGCTTCGAGACAACACTGAACTATCACAACCTTCCTAGTAACATTTGGGAGATGTCGAGCCCGTCCACCAAATCGCAGTAGATCCTATCTGTATAGGATCCAATACAGAAGGAAACTTTGCAACACTCGGTTACCCTGACGGCACTTCCTAACCCCACCTGACGGAGTACGAGTCCAGATGCTTCTCCAAAGTCAACCATGCAACCATGACCAACTGTCGGCCGACAATGTTTTCTTAGTTGTCGCTGTCAACCATGACCCAAAATCTTCTGTTTTTGTTTTTGATGGTACAACGAGTTCGAAATAGCTTCTTCTTTTGCAAGAAATCAGTATGTCTTGATGTTAGTGTAATGTTTTGTATCATGTCATATTCTTCCTTGTGATCGTTACGTTGGTAAGCATGGTCGCTATCGAACCAACCTTCGACATGTCAATCACCTCTGAAGTCGTTTCTCCAGTCGCCATAGTGACCGCGTCCATTGACGTCGTCCAAATCTGTCACACCCCGCTTCTACAAGACGGTAAGTCGGATACATAACTACATCTCAGGCTATGCACCATACGAATACGTCGGTACCCGTATCCACAATTATCACATGTAAAGTTCTATGAGAGAGTACAGGTAATGCTAAACAAACTTTATTTCTAGAATATCCACATCTATTCACGTATATGTGTCTAAAATATTTATATCTTATACAAGTAATCATCACAAAACAACTAATTTACATACAAGACTAGACAGCTAACAGAATAGATTTGTTGCTCCTTCGTCGGTCTTCATTCATTCCTCAGTTGTACAAAGACGGTATTTTATCTGGTGCCGCATCTTTATCTAGTGAACAAATACTAGATCATCAAAGACTTGCAAGTCCTTGATTCAAAGATTCAAGAACGAAAAAGAAATGAAATAAAGTATGATATGACATGATTAAGAGTCATTTACGATCCTCGGATAAGAAATTATTATAATTAAACCCTAGAGAAGTATTATAGTGTTAACTTGAAATATGACTCTTACGTCTTATTCTAGTAAAATCTTGGTGTCTGATCTACCACTACGACCTAACTACTCATAACACAATCACAAAATAATTTGCCTAAATCATGATATAATTTGGAGAACAAGCTTTTGGATCTTCGCACTTGAGTAGCTTCTCAGCAATAATCTCATAATCAGGGATCATGTTGTTTCTGGATAGTACGGTGCTTACAGTCCGGCCCCTCACATTATGAGTAAGATAAGACATCATTAAAACACCTAATCGATCCTTTTAGTCGAGATAGGTACGTCCAAGTTCCGGCACAGGTAAGTGAGCTAAGTCTCACATCCTCTCTTCCCAAGATCTTGCAGAAGAAGGTAATAGATACTTATCAGCGTTTGTTGTTAATTATATTGTAAAAAAATTGTACGATGATATCCAGATTGTTCTTTCCGTCCAACGCTCTAATCTACAATTATAATCATTCCTAATTCTATTATCTTGTATAACTTTCTGTTTTGACTCAAGTATGTATCTCGATTCGTATACCTAAGTATTACGCAAAATGAGGATACTTTTCAAATGATATTCACATCTAGTGGGACAAAACAGAAACAACTGGAAATACATTTTGGTTTCGTTTGCGTGTATGTGTGCGTGTCTGTGTCCTACGAGTCTAAAACTTAAAGTATTCGACCCATAAGTATTATTATTTATGGCTATCGAGTCTGTCTCTAACTAATAGCATAATTACCAAAATTTAGGTTTAATATAATGAATAATTATTGTATTTAGAAATTTGTCTATCTGCCGAAATTCTTAAAAATTTCAGCAGTCACTTATTTGTATTTCGAGCTCCAAAATTTTTACAATTCAAATATAAGACTCGAAGCAACTGTCTGTAGCATTCCTTGGGAATCCAATCCCTTCGATGGAACAACTCAACACCGGAATACACATAGTTGTATATATAGACAAATATAAAAAAAAACAAGAATTTCTTCTTACCTTGGCAGCTAAATTTGTTATGTCAAATCAAAGTCAGCACAAGGGTTGGAATCATAAAAGTAATAAATAAAACCAATTACTACATTATAACATAAACCGATAAATTCACACATATTAAATAAATATTTACAAATAAGAATATTTGTAAGGTATTTAATTTTCCATATATGGAAATTTTCAGTTTAGCTATACTTGCTTAGGAAAATAAAATTTTGGTTCTTCGTCATTTCCTAAACACTAAAATCTCTAATTCTAAGGTAAAGTACAGGTTTATACTACTTGGAAACCAATCTTGGAAATACATATTAGAGTATATGTTGATTTTATACATCAACCAACCAAGTCCAATTTTGGACCGAATCGACCAATTTGGTACTAAGTGTATCCATCTAGTGAATACCTCAAGATTTATTCCGCAACTCATAGTATGTGGTAAGTTATTATAGAAATTACTAAATTAAGTACTGGATTTATTATAAAACTTAACTTTAAAGTCCGATACATCCCATGTCGTATCCAAAAACTAAAGTTGCTTAAGTATCCGGGTATTATACATACTCAAATAGGACCTAAAATTGAATTAATTATAACTAGTTAAGTCACAATTTTGTTTCGTGCAGCAGCATATACAACTCCCATAGGGTGAATTCCTAGTGTTCTAATTCTAAGTGGTTTTCACTATTCTAGACAATAATAACTATGACCTAACACATAAACATACCAAAGATTATATATATATATATATATATATATATATATATATATATCTGTAGTTACTTAGGTCAAGTCCTATAGTATAGTATGGTTTATGTAAGACCATTTTTGAATGAATGGTACGATACTATATTCCTACTCCGTATGGACATGGACTTGAATGCATAGATTTCAAAATATAATTATATATATAGACATCCATACAATTGATATGTTACAACTATATATATATATATATATATATATATATATATATATATATGTCAAAAAAATATATGTCAAAAAATATATACATAAAAAAAATATATGTCAAAAAATATATACATATATATTTGTAACATATCAATTGTATATATATATATATATATATATATATATATATATATATATATATATATATCAGTTCTAACAAGCCCAATACAACCATAATACTCTCTCCTCGTGTCGGTGTGTCCGTATTGTGTCATAATACTTTAATACTTAAATTTATAATCATGCTTCTATATTGAAATATTATAAACATGAATTTCAAGTCTAAATTTACACTAGATAGCATTATATTAAAGTACTTTTATAATTTGTCAAAATTAATGAACAATTTGAAAAATAAATGCAATAATTGAAATGGAGGAGATAAGGACTTGCCTTGGGATGAGATTGGAAGAAGAAGAAGAAGAAAAGGTGTTGGAGGTGGTGTTGGGTTTCGGACAGGGGTTGCTGCTGGTGATCGGGCTTAGGTTTGGCTTGAGGGTCGATTTGGGGCCGAGAAGAGTGATATTGATGATGATGGCGGTAATGGTGATGATGATGGTGGCGGTGGCGGAGTTGGAGAACTGAAGAGGTGGAGAGAAGAAGTGGGGGTTATGAAGGAGGAGGAGAAGAGAGGAGGCCGTGAAGTGGTGGTGGTGGTGTTCGGTTGTATAGGTGGGAGAAGGAGAAGGAGATGCGCTAGAGATGTTCGGTTTCCAGGGAGAGACAGAGACGAGGGAATGAAACCCTCTCTCTTGACACTTCTTTTTTATTTTTTTTAAAAATCACAAACATCATAATTAGGGAATCAAGGTGAAATACCTAAAATGCCCTCTTATACTCATGCATGATTACGCCTAGCCTGGGTGTCCATGCCAAATTGAAAATTACAAAATTTTCTAAAGGTTTTAAGTGTAAATATTTGGTAACTTTAATTTAACAACCATTCCTATTTATAAAAATAAGGATATTTATTATAAAGAATCATTCGCATTTAAGGAAAAAAATGCTTAAGAATAATAAATTAGACATTAATTATATAAATTACAATTCTGAATTACGCAATATGGTTATGACACAACTGACGTAGTTACATCGGTTAGTCAGCCTGTCACTGTCATAATCGTCATCATGATCCCTCATGGCGAGATCATTGAACTCCTTGCTCACGGTAGAAGAATCCATCGAGCCTTCTGTGGAGATTATTTTTGTCGATGCGTAACAATCTCCTAGGAGGTCGCGGACGTTGCTCACCTTTGACGCCAGGTCTGGATCTCGAACCTATGTTCTCGACAGTTCCTGGAAGTCCACTGCCCGCTTAACTAGTTGGACGCATAGGTTTGTTTCCTGTATAGAGGCTTCGATGCAACGCTTGCTAAAGGCCTTCATCCCCCGTCCTTCGTTAGGAAGATGTTGGTCGTCGTCTTTGGTTTCAAACATGCCTCATGACATGTTGAGTAAGATACCACCTTGCACAATACGAAAATGTCGATCGCTGAATAAATGACCAAGATGAGGAATGACACCGCAACTCTCAAATACGAGGATTAAAGTAGGGTTAAGGCTCCAATTGAGCATCGCAATTATCAAATTCATTCATCATTGTAGTGCCCCGCTCCGCATTGACACTATGTACAAGATATATCGCTTTGCTGGCTCGAGCGGAAGCCTTCTCGAAGAGTTCTCCGATCGAAACACAAGACGATTAATCTAGGTGAGTGAGCAGAACTTCATTCTTTGATTCTTGCACGCCTTAATAATGAATCTGAGTTTTATAAATTGCTTGTACTAAGTAGATTATTGTTCCTAAGAAGAATTATAGAAAATGAACCCGCATGCTTAACAAGAGAACTTGTATTATAATTATAGAAAAGAATGTTGCATGCTAAGCTACACGGACCCTGCTATTGAATGAACTGCTTGCCATATTAATAAGAAGAGTAAAAGATTTCTCGAACTTGTCTATTCATAATATACTAAGTAAGAGTAGTATTTGCATGTATAGTTATAAGAGATAGAATAACTGCTGACATGCTTGCTTAAATAGAGATTTATTGCCAGTTTCTTATCGTATTGAAAGAAATAGAAATTGCAGGCTAAGTAAGAGTAGTATTTGCAAGCATAGTTATAAGAGATAGAACAACTGCTGACATGCTTTCTTAACTAGAGATTTCTTGCATGTTTCTTATCGTACTGAAAGAAATAGAAATTGCATGCTAGATTTATAGAACTGCTTCTTGCTTGTTACTTGTTTGCTTCTTGCTTGTTACTTGTTAAAGAACTAGATTGCTTGAAACATAGAATTGTAATTGAACTGGTCTAGAGTATTGATGGTTACGAACTTCGTACATCGATGGTTACGATGTCTCGTACATCGATGGCTACGAACGTCGTACATCAATAAGAACTGATCAAAGAAGAGAATAGATAGATGAGCTCGCTTGTTCATGAACTTGTACATCATATAGTTTTATCTGATAGAAGTGCATCCATGTATTGGTCTGATGTCCCGTACATCAATGGCTACGAACATCGTACATCAATAAGAACTGATCAAAGAAGAGAATAGATAGATGAGCTCGCTTGTTCATGAACTTGTACATCATATAGTTTTATCTGATAGAAGTGCATCAATGTATTGGTCTAACAACTTGTGCACAAGGTTTATCTTTCGAGAGGTTCCTGGGACAATAGGGATCGTTCGGCCTGGGAGAGATATGGACACCCTGAGGCTAGAAGTCCTTATTTACGGGGGACGTGTGGCTATTAGTGTAGTGTTTAACCATGAGTCCCGGGTGCTATTTTGAAAGTATTTTAGTGCAAAGCAACCATGTGTCTCGGCAGCTATTAGTCGATCTGTCATTAGTGAGATGGGCTTGTACGTCCCAACTACTAATCGGTGGAACCAACACTCGGGGACCATTATGTAGTTATGGCGCATACTAGGATAGCCTTCTTGCATACCTAACCGTTTGATGCAGAGACGAACATGCCAGAGTACCCATATATCTATGTAAATTGTTACTAACTTGTATGTCTGCTGCAAGGATAACCGTTCGGCGAGGGGTAAGAATCACTACTTAAGTGACACATTGATTTAGCTTACTATCTTGTACAGCTCCTAGACTTGCATGTTTATCTTGAATATGTTGCTATCCTCTTGTATAAGATGAATAGTCGACTAGATGCTACTATTGTCTAGAAGTGATAGAATATGGCTCACAACACATGCTGCACACACTTCACGATAGATTAGTCCATTTTGCATGCTTAGTTGTATTAAACTGAACTCAGATTTCAAAGACGTTTCCAAAAGAAGTAAATTGACTCTGATCCCAAACTGCATGAAACGAACCTAGGTAGCAAGATCACTAGTAATGTAATGTTTTATAACATGATTACTTAGTATTGGTTTTAGAGATTGTTTCTTCTGTTCGTTGTTTTTATACTCACCAGTACTTTTCCCAAAGTGTTGATCCCCCACCAATTTGCTTGTTCGCAGGTACTGGATCGTCTGAAGAAGCGATAGCATATCCTCATCCTCAGGAGCCAAAAATCTGGACTCGATGCCTTGAGACGTATTGAGACGTATCAAAATGTTTTATGTATAAAGGAATGTAATGTTTGGAACGATGTCATTGTAATATGTATTGATGTAGCCTAATGGCAAGCCTTGTAATCGTTTCAGATATCAATAAAAAAATTATTTTCTTATACCATTGTGTTCATTTACTTTTCTGCATTATTGTGCTGTTGCTTCTATCTTGAATAGCTTATTTGTCCTTGTCCAAGTCTTGGCCTTGTGCAAGCGCAACTTAGGCTTGCACGACATCATGTCCATGGAAGGACGATCGGTTCCACAATGCGCTAAGCGAGGACGATCGGTCCTTACGAGAATCGGGACGTGACAATCATAACATAACTTATCCTCTCTACAAAGTCCATGTTTATAAGTAAAACCAAACTAAAGCCATAAGAAATAAATCCTAATCAAACTAGAAAATATCTAAAAGATAACTAAGAAATTAATTAAAATATCCAAAATCCATCTAAATCCGCCCAAAAAATAGTAGGAACCGCAACGAACCGGAATTCCGGTTCAACTTTCCCGATTATGTTGCAGAAACTGAATTTCTGGTGGGTCGAGTCGGGACTGGAGTTTCGGTCTTAGGCTTCTAGTGGTTTCAAGATCCCCGATCCAATCCGTGTCAATCAGTAAATGTATTAAGATTAATGGTCATTACATCAGTCATCATCTCCTATCAACTTTAAGGCAATTATCACATTTTCAAAAGAAGAAAAACACAGGTAGATTAGAAAAGGCATAACTTCTTAAAATCATACGACATTTTATGATATATATACAAACCCTTAACCTACATGACAACTCAAAAGCATATGAACATAAACAAAGGTCAAGAAGCTGACAAAGTAGTGCACTCCTACCCTAAAAGCTTTGAAGATAGTAAATTTTAGAGAGGAGAAAGAGAAAAGAAGGAGAAAAGAGAATATGAGAAATGAACGTGCAAGGACATCAAATCCTAGGTTTTACCTCATGTATATTTATATTAATATGTATGATGATAAATATACCCCCAATTACTTTTGTACCATTATAAGATAAATAACAATAATAAACACCCTCCCTCAAGTCAGAGCATATAGATCAGATATGATTAGCTTGCTACATAAATCAGAAAATGAACCACGAGCAAGTGGTTTGGTGAGGATATCACCTAATTGATCCTCAGACCAAACATAAGGAGTGACAATCTGCTTCTTCAGCAACAAATTACGAACAAAATAACAATACACCTCGAAATGCTTAGTGCGCTCATGAAACACTAGATTACTAGTGATAAAAATTACCGATTGATTGCCGTAATACATCTCCATAGAAATAGGAACTATAATCCCCATTTCACGAAGAAGAGTGTTCCTACATCATCTCAGAAGTTGTATGAGCCATCGCACGGTACATGGTCTCTGCACTAGAATGAGCCACAACATTCTACTTCTTACTACGCCACGTTATAGGATTGTCACCCACAAATGTACAATAGTCTGAAGTATACCTCCAATCACTATGACTGTATGCCCAATCAGCATCACAGAACCTCATCACCGTAAGCAATTGAAAAATTTTGTACAACAAATCATTTTCAGGTGCACCCTTCAAGTATTGTAGAATGCGAGAGATCTCCCAACGTGGTTGCTGAGGATCATGCATAAACTAACTACTCCAACTGCATAGGTGATGTCTAGTCGTGTAACAATAAGATATATAAGTTTTTCAAGCAGACGTCTTTAATATCCAATATTTTCAAATAACTCTTCCCTATCAGCATCAAGCTTGCCATAATAATTTAAAGGAGTCTCAACTGGCCGACACTCCAACATCCTAGTCTTTGAAAGCAAGTCTAGAACATTCTTGCGCTGCAACAGATCCTTCTTAGATCGAGCAACCTCGATTCTAAAAAATCGAAAAAGACCCAAATTTTTAGTATGAAACTAATGACTAAGGTATGCCTTCAAGTCTGCAATCCTAGCATGATCACTCTCAAATATAATGATATCAGCAGCATAAACAATCAACACGATAATTCCTTCAGAGGAAGAATGACAAAATACAGAATAATCGGATATGGTTCGCTGAAATCCATACTGAACTGAACTTGTCAAACCAAGCTCGAGGTGACTGATTCAGCCCATATAATGCTTTCTTCAATCGACATAAGAGTTTTCCACTTCCAGCCACAACATACCCGAGAGGTTCATTCATATAGATCTCCTCCTGTAAGTCATCATGCACTAAAGAATTCTTTATGTCTAGCTAATACATAGGCCATTGGCGATCAACTGTCACAGAGAAAAGAATCCGTACTGAATTAAGTCGAGCCACTGGAAAGAAAGTGTCCAAATAATTTACACCATATATCTGACTTTTGCAACCAACTGTGCATTGAGGCGCTCAACTAAACCATTCGGATGATACTTAACAGTGTACATCCATCTACAACCCAATGTCTGATTTCCAACAGGAAGTGATGTAAGCTCCTAAGTATCTAATTTTGATGTAAAACACACATATCCTCATCCATTGCATGCTTAAGTGATTCAATGTTAACATGCTTACATACGTACATGCTTTCGTAACTTCAATGTTTACCATGCGAACACGATTTACTGCTTTCGATGTATGCCTCAATATAAACTGAAATTCATCTAAGTTCTAATAGAAAGATCACCATATAATTTGTATGCTTCACATGATTACTTAGTGTAGGTGTAGGTGAGTGGATTATTCTGCTCACTAGTATAAGATGCGTACTGATCCCCCAACCCCCCAAGTACGAACGATCGTTCGGACGTGCTATATGCGTTGGAAGCTCGGAATGACAACATGCAGATGTTCAGCCTGGATGCGTGCTTGTTATACGAAGGCATGATGTATGGAAGGAGGGATCCTTTGTAAGCAAAAGAGATCAAAGAGTGTTGTAAGCCAACTTGGCATATTCAATTGGGCTATTCAAGCCTTCGTATCCGCTGCAATTATATATAAAAGAGCTTCGCTTCGTAACTCTGATGTATTTTTGTTTGTAACACTATATTCTTCTGCTGCAACATGATCGTTTCGATGATAACCATGAAGTTTTACGTTTTTGCCTTGTACGACCGCAACCCCAGGCTCGTACTGCATCACGTCCGGATGTGAACGATTATCCTGCGGAAGCGTTGGGGTGATAACATCATGTCCAGCGTGGACGATCGATCTTGCGGGAGATCGGGACATGACAAAGTGGTATTAGAGCGCTCGGTTTACTTCCTTGGACAATCATTCATTTCATCACAAATTCAAAGTTGCTTCCGCGATCGAACGACTCTCGACTCTACTCGATGCTATACTAGATGTTCTATACAATGAGTTTATATAAACTTAAACTGTTGTGTGTTTGCTGCATTTAATTTCTATCGATCGTAATACTGAGTAGCATCGCGTGACGTTGTTGTATAGAGTGCGGCAAGTCGACTCGAGTGATGTTTGTTACATCGGTGCAACAAGGCGATCTCTCGAACGATATCATATACGTGAAAATATCGAAACGATAACAAATGTGTTGAACGGTTTGAGTAGGCTTGAAATTTCGAAAGGAAACGTTTCACAAGATGCAACAGACGGGATGAACAAAAATAGTAAGTAATGGTATATGTTGGCTGAGTTTCGTGTCGAACTTTGAGTAAGCGAACATCGAGTTCGTGGTCGGTAGGATCACCGCAGGATGGAAAGTTCAGAACATATGTCAGATCGATACGGAGGAAGTTTGATGCGAGGAATTGCTCGATTTCTGAGTGGTATATACCATACCACGAAGAGATGCATGCGTCAGGATATTCGCATAGACAGCGATAGATTCCCCACAACGGATAGGGTAGCACCGAGACTTGGTTAGTATTCTTCGATGCATTATGTTCGAACGACCGGGAAAAGATTCTCGTGTCGAACGGATGTTATGTCGGACAAGATTTCGGAAAGTCTTAGACAGTTGGCTGAGAATAACGAAGGGAATCATACGTCGAGGCAACGACTGAAATCGGTTGGACAGAAACTTGGAATATCGTAATTGGGTCGCATGATTTGGAAGTTCAATGGAACAATTGCTGATGCATAGAGTTGAGCCAAAGGAAATCGATAGTGGCTAAATGCGCACACATGCACAAGGGATCGATGCAAATCAAGAAGTAACAAGCGTAGTCCGTGGATTTGTAAACGCAAGGAAACTGTTGGCTGGGCAGAGAGACTCGTTTGAGAATAAAGTTTTGAAAATAATTCATGTCACATAAAACATCGAGGACTTTATCGTTGTAACTTGTGACTTATGATCGCTAACTAGGTTATGCGACTGAGACAGACGGATGTGGATATTTGCGAGATGGTGTAACGATTGTGGAGTAAAGGAATGGCATATAATATGGAAACAAATTTGCCTTCTGGATAGTAGCGCAAGTCAACGAGATCGCACGAATACAACATAACGCGAAAGAAATTGACAGAGAGAGATGGACGGAATTGAAACGGGAACAAGGATCGTAAGGGATGGACCTTTTAGGAAACTCGACGGGACTTGACGTCGGGATGAATTTTGGTATCGCTCGAGCGAAATGGATTCGCAAGGAAAACTTAAGCGTGATGTAAGAATCCAAAACGGAGCAAGACTACGATTCGGAAAGTTTATGAGTAACAATACGAGAAGTAGTATCGAGCGATCGAAAAGTTACTTAATGGATTCAGGGCAGAACGATAGAGTTAGCGGGATTGGCGGTTCAAGTGAGGATGGTTTTGCCGAGTATAGAGTATCTCGGATATTGAGCAAAGGGTAGATAGACTCGGACCCTAGACGGCTAGATGTTTTCTTGGATAGCGAATATGTTGGCAGGTAGTGCATGCGTATTCTCGGATTTGGGTAGAATCCCATAAAACTCGTCGAAATTGGTTTGGCTTCGGAATAAGATGTAGGATGGTTCTTAGTAACTGTCCATCGTTGATGATCCATAATTATCGAAAGTAGCTTCAAGACAGATGACCCTAGAGACTTGACCGCCAAATCAAAGCAAATCGTCGGAGAACTATGGGATAACCCGAAAGATGACACATAAGAAATTGTGTCGAGGATATATATTGAGTGGTGCTGATGCATTTGAGCATCATCGATTTTATAGCGAGAACCGAAAGTTAGTTAGCGTTGGTTATCAATTCGATCAACACGAATGTGCACATCGGCTATATTTAGAGTCAATGTTGAGCGAGACGATTCATCGTGTATCATGCTTTACGGACGCGATTCGAATATAACATGCTTAGTTATCGAGACGATCGAGTAGAACAAGTTTACTTATCGATGCGAGCGAGTATAACATGATTGCATGCTTAAGTGATTCAATGTTAACATGCTTACATGCGTACATGCTTTCGTAACTTCAATGTTTACCATGCGAACATGATTTACTACTTTCGATGTATGCCTCAACATGAACTGAAATTCATCTAAGTTCTAATAGAAAGATCACCATATAATTTGTATGCTTCACATGATTACTTAGTATAGGTGTAGGTGAATGGATTATCCTCCTCACCAGTATAAGATGCGTATTGATAGATGCGTATTGATCCCCCAACCCACCAAGTACGAAAGATCGTTCGGACGTGTTATATGCGTTGGAAGCTCGGAATGACAACATGCAGGTGTTCGGCCTGGATGCGTGCTTGTTATACGAAGGCATGATGTATGGAACAGAGGGATCCTTTGTAAGCAAGAGAGATCAAAGAGTGTTGTAAGCCAACTTGGCATATTCAATTAGACTATTCAAGCCTTTGTATCCGTTGCAATTATATATAAAAGAGCTTCGCTTCGTATACTTTGATGTATTGTTGTTTATAACACTATATTCTTCCGCTGCAACAAGGTCGTTGCAATGATAACTATGACGTTTTACGTTTTTTTTTCCTTTTGCGAGCGCAACCCCATGCCCATACGGCATCACGTCCGGATGAGGACGATTATCCTGTGGAAGCATTGGCGTGATATCATATCCAGCGTGGACAATCGATCATGCGGAAGATCGGAGCGTGACAATCACCACCACCACGACCATTATCTCTGCTATCACGATCACCTCCTCGACCAAAACTACAACCACCATAACCACCACGTCCGCTACCACGACCAGCAACACTAGTAACTATGTCAGAAGAGTCATTACTCGGCACCACAGAACTGTCCCAGAAAAGAATGAGACGGGAGAAAATATCTGCCACCGTAGTTAACTACTCTCCAGCAAAGATCTGAGCCTTATAAAGTTCTAGCGCAGGATCCAAGGCAGCTAGGATAAGTGAAACATGAAACTCTTCCTTCTGTCGCCAAGCTTTCTTCAAATCAGTAGTAACATGATGATATTGTAACAGTTCCTCCCACAATGCCTTCTTTGAAGCCAGATATCCATTCACAGGCTTCACATTTTACTTTGTATTAAACAACAACTAATACAACTCATAGATATGGGCCACATTCCGCTTCTGCGAATATGATTCTTCCAGAGATTTGGACCAGGCAAGGTATTTCGCACTATTGAGTTTCACCGCTATATTCGATTTTCCTATTTCATCATTATGAATAACAGTAAAAGGAGGACCACCCCCGCTACCACCACCAGCACTATTAACCTTGCCAAAAGATTCAATCACCATCGTACTTATAGATGCAACAGAAAGACGAGATCTCTGAAATCCTATATCTCACAACGAACCACAACCGACAACTAACAACTAACAACTAACAGAGATCTATAGAAATCCTAGATCTCACAACCAACGACTATCAACCACGAATACCAAGATCGGTATAAACCCTAGATCTCATGAACAAACCATGAACGACCACGGGCAACGAACGACGAATCATGAAAAGCAGACAAAAAATAGCCGAAATTTTTTTAATGAGAAAGGAGAGTGAAATTTGCAGTACCGTCAAAAGATGTTCTGATACCAAGTAAAATTTGGAGATGAGAGATAGAAAAGGAGGAAAGAGAGAATATGAGACAGGAGAGTGCAAGGACATCAAACCCTATGTTGCACCTCATGTGTATTTATATTAATATGCATGATGATAAATACATCCACAATTACTTTTGTACCCCCGTAAGATAAAATAACAATAATAACTCTAACAAAGATCTTTAGGCTTTTTCAGATGAGTTTACGGGATCAAATAATAGCCACATTATGTAAGATATGTCCCCAATAGGGATTTATGAATATGTTTGTAGTAAAAGCCAATCTTTGCAATAACAAATGCACTGTAATATTCCGTAAACTATTTGACATTGAAACTTCTAATGTTTGCTAATCATACACAAACAGTTCAATTTGCTAATCTAACCCTAATCAGTAACTCTGCTAATCAGTAACTCTGCTTCCTCAACAAAAGAGGTTCAAGTATTTCTTAATTAAGGAAGGAAGATGTCAACTCCCCTATTCATCAAGTGATTGACATATTTCATAAGAAATAGTTCACAACCTCAATTTAAAAACTCAAAGAAACAGAAAACAAATAACTATGATACCTAACATTATGACAATAAAAGGCGAAGACTTACTGGAGAAGCAGAATCACTAGTAAGCCCAGGGACTACAATCACAATAGGTGTTGAATCGTCTTTGGAAATATTTTGGACAGATTCAGAAGAACCACCTGCAACTGTAGTTTCAAAAAGAACAGCTATTACACGCTGAAACTTTAGCTTACATTTAGGCTTACATTTAGAATGTAAGACGTGCAGTCACATCTGTTTATCTCCATTGACAATAGGAAATTTGGAATTTTTGCAACAGCACTACATATAAAACTTTTGAGGTGTACATTTATCAAATGTGATCATGACCAACAAAATGAAGAAAATTGGTGCAGAAAAAAAATTATCATTTACAAAATGAAACCTTAGAAAGAAATACAACAGTGGATAGACATGATAAACATGATACAAACAGCGGACAGGAGGGAAAAAGAGAAACATGAGATGTAAGAAGTCATGGATCACCATTGGTATTAGAAGACAAAAGCAAGGAGAAGTATGATTAGTTGATCATAAAAAAGATAAACTGCTTACACGAACAATAAAGCAAAATTCCAAGCATATATAAAACTGGATATTTTGAAGTTACCATCACAAGAGAGCAGCCAATCTAAAGCAATAGTTCCCCCATCATTGACAGTGTATATTTGCCTGGATGCAATAAATAACTCAGTAGACAGATGAAAGATGATATGAAATTAGCTAGCATCTCAAGTTACACCACTTTATCTATACGGGATACAAACTAAGTGCTTGATAAATAGCACTTCCACAGAGCATAGAGAAGGAATACTTGAGATGAATTGTGCTTTATATATAAGTGACCATCTTGTTTCCTGGAATGCAATGTCATCCAGCGATTATGATACCAAAAAAAACCTATCAAATTCGACATATATGGCCTTGGTCATAACCTAATAAACATGATCACTCAAAAGATTGGTCCCTGCAACATCACTAGTTTGTGTAGATAACACAAGATCCATGATAATCATCTAAAACTCTAAAGTTGGTACTTAGCACTTCCAGAAAGCATAAAGAAGGAAAATTCTGAGATGAACAGTGATTTATATATTACTGACCGTTTATTTTTCAATGTTACGCTCCAATGACTGTGATATAGACAAACATACTGAATCCAATATATATGGTATAGACAACTACGGGCATAACCTAGAAAGCAGGATTCAGGAATAATCCAAAATTGGTGCCCTGTTACCTTGTCCTTAACTAGTCTATACTTTATCCACACAGGATCCATGATAACCAACTAAAACTCTAAAGTTGGTTCTTAGTACTCCCACAAAGCAAAAAAGAACCAGTAGCTTGAGATGAATTGTGCGTTAAAATTTGACCATTTTGTTTCTTGGAATTCAATGCCATGATGCAATAAGTGTGATATATATACATAAGCTTTGTCACCTAGGAAGCATGCTCCCAAATTGTTGCCTTGTCCATTACTAGTTTATCCACATGAGATCCATCATAATAAACTAAAATTCAAAAGTTGGTACTTAGCACTTCCACAAAGCAGTAGATTGTGCAATAAGCTATGTTACACGAATTCGGACATGCATAAGCTATGTTACACGAATTCGGACATGGATATGTGATACAAACATTTCAAATAGTTACAATAGTAGTCGACTATGTTGCATGAATAGCGAATACAGGTTGCATGAATAGTGAATACAGACACGAATACAGGTATAGGCACAATATCAATATGGAGACCATTTTCCCATGTCCATGCAACCAGGATATAAGTGACCATTTTGTTACATGGAATGCAATGTCATGATCCTTGTGATATACATAATACATCAAATTCCAACATATATGGTACACAACTTGTGGTCATAACCTAGTCAGCATGGACGCTCCAAAGTTGTTGCCTTATTTGTGTCATGTTCATAACTTCGTATCAGACATGTATCGGACAGAACACAAGCTCCAAACTACACTAGTACACCAAAATATGTGGCGTGTCCGTGGCACCGTGGCTATTTTGTGGCGTGTAATATTTGTTTCCATGCAACATAGATCAGATCTAATAAATTTATCAGTCTTCACCAGAACCATACTAGTCACAGAAAAAACATAAAATAGCCTCTTCAAAAGAGTTCGACAGGTGAGTTCGACAGGTGCAGAAAAAGTAATATATAGCTGCAATATACAGGTGAGAAGAGTCCGAGGAACTCTTATAAAGGGTCGCTTGGCACCTCGATGTCAACTCATCACCATGTTGGATTAGAGAAGGTCTCAATTGTTCGGTTGTTCGTCGAAGGAAGTGAAAAATGAGTGGGTTAGAACGTCAAGAACAGAGGAATGGAACTAAAGCATGGCATTGAGGCCATCCCACCCCAACCCACCCACCCACCAAATACCAATAACAACAACGCCACAACAACAAAGCCTTTATCCCAAATTTTTGGGGTCGGCTATTTGAATCCTCTTCTTCCATTAGGCTTTTGTTAAGGGTCATGTCCGGCAAATTTTGTATCATTCTTTAACACTTTGAACCATGTCCTCTAGGCCTATCACTAGCCTAGTGCTTCATTAAATATTATATCATGCTCCTCCTTACGGGAGTATATATTGATCTGCATTGTACATGTCCAAATCAGCTAAGTCAATTTTTCTCTCATCTTCTTGTCAATTTGCACTGCCTTATAATATCTTTAATGTATTGTCACTCAATCATCTTAACATTCTCATTTTTCCTACACTAGCTTTTTGGAGACGTTGTTTCTTAATTGTCTAACACTTTTTCTTTCAACTTCAGAACTATCTTGTGATCACAAAGTACTCCAAAAGCACAAAACTCACCCCAAATAAAAAATAAAAAAAATTATTAACTAGACTATGAGTTGTATAAGCAATGTTCTAAAAATCGCTAGACGGGTTCGGTGTACCAAAGGGCCGCCTAGGCGGCACCTAGACGCCGAGTTAATTTTTTTTGTTTATTTATGTATATAATATATACATATATAAATAAAAACATAAATCCTCCTTGACCTATTGGTCAGCAGGAGTTAGGAATTGTTGGTTGTAGGGGTGGTCTAGTCTTGGGTCCGAGACTTTGGTTTGTAATTTTTTTTTTTGCTTATATAAAGCACACCTCTCTCTCTCTCTCCCTGGAGCTCCCACTCCCACTCCCACTCCCCTCCCACTCCCCCTCCCCTCGCCTCTCCTCCCTCTCCCTGTCCCTCTCCTCCTCCCCTCCCTCGCCTCTCCCTTACCACCACCGCCACCACCTCCAGCAGCAGCACCAACAACACCAACACCACCTCCACCTGCATCTCCACTTCCATCTCCAGTGCTCCCACCGCCACTACCACCGCCATCAGCTGCGCTGCCGCCGCCACCAAGACCACCAGCAGATCCAGCAACGCAGCCACCACCACCACCGGAGCCGCCACCACCACCACTGCAGTCGGCCAAATTTCGGCGAGGTAAGTTAATTATTTTTTTCAAATTTCAAGGTTGCCTAGGCCCGCCTAGCGGGGCCTAGGCCGTCCGCCTAGAGCCTTTCCGGTGCGGTCGGCGGCTGCCAAGAGCCTAGGCCAATATTTAGAACATTGTGTATAAGTTAAAAATGCTAATGTATCCCCCAACTAACCACCATGAACTTTTGTTGGAAAATACTAGGTAAGTAGATAAATTTTAAATGTTTGGCCACGACACCGTTGAATCATGTTTGCACTTGATCCTAGCCTACACCCCCCCCCCCTTTTGAACGTTCATAATCTAATTTGTAATTTTAAAATTTGTAAAATAGTTAAGTTTGGTTTGGTATTGTTGTTGCTTTTCAAAAAGCAACACAAAAGCATATGCCTTTAGAAGTTGCCCCAGAATTGAACAACAACAACAATGAGACATTTATATTTTTGGTGTTAGATGTTTTGTCTTCCATTCAACTATGTTAAGGCCTTAAGGGTCATGTCTTATGTAACACCCAAAACTAAACTAGCATTTCATATTTATTTTGATAAGCTTATGATACCAAATAGTTTTTGAAAATTTTGAAATACTTAGTTGTATTGGTCAAAAAGAACTTTTGCGGAAAAAATATGGCCCCCTCATCACTAGCTCGTGGTTCCTTCCATGCTGAAGTTCCACAAATTTAGTCAAAAGATCCTACCCACTCACAAGCTATCAAAATCCTATTGTTAGCTATGTCACCATCTCCAATTAAATAGGTAACGCACACTTCTATGGAACCTCAATCTACTTACACTAGAGTAAATTGCTTACCAAATTCACATAAGCTCATAGTTTCTATTTTGCTTCTTGACATTCGATGAATTTCATACCAAAACATATATATATATATATATATATATATATATATATATATATATATATAAAGTCATCGAGAAACAAAAATACAACATAAAATACTCAACCTTTCCTATCTATGTTGCACTGACACGGATACGACACGATAAGGAAATGGTGACACATATACAATACTTATTTTGGTGTGTCTTAGTGTATTTTGGAGTGTCATGATCGTATCCAATACGTGTTTGACACAACACGGCCTACATTTTGGAGTGTCCCAAGTTTCCGGTCAGATGGTGATGAATACCTCCTGTAGCAAAACAGGGGCGCCCTCCCGAAGAAGTTCAAGAACGCGGTCTGCAGATGAGGGCTCGCGAGCCACGGCGTCACCAAATACCTACAACAATCCAAAACCAAACTTCCATTCAGAATTCAACAACAACCATTCCATATCATCATTTCATTTAGGGGGTTCTAAGAATTCACCTTCCGTGAAGTCTCCGGCACTTGTAGGCGACCTCCTGGTAGATCTTCGACGCCGGGTCGAACGTGAGCGCCACCCTGTCCCCCCTCAGCCCGCGGAGGAGGTCGCCGATGAAGTGGACCTCGAGGAAGTTGTAGAAGAAGACGAGGAGGAGGGAGGCAAGGGCCAGGATGTAGTGGGATGGCGGGATCATGGAGAGGGCCTTGGCGAGGAGGAGTACCGGCGGAAGCTCTTCCTCTGGTGTCGGACACGCCATTGGTGGGTTCGGAAGAAAGCTAGGATTAGGGTTCCGGTGGAGAAGAAGAAAGACCAGAGGGAGAGGAGGAATTTACAGAAAACTTCGTATGGTACGAGGGGATGAATTTCATCCAATTTGCAAAGCCAATTTATAAGGGCACTACACAATTTACTCGGGGCTAGCCCATTGAAAAATTAGAAAAAATTACAAGTTTGCCATCATGAAAGTTACTCGGGACTAGCCCACTGTTATAATCAGGACTGTCGAAATTTTGACAGTCCTACCACATGGAAGGACTGTCAAAATATCGACAGTCCTAAAAGTAGGAAGGACTGTCACAATTTTGACAGTCCTAACCTAGTTAGGACTGTCAAAAATATGACAGTCCTAAAAATTGTTAGGACTGTCAAAATTTTGACAGTCCATTTCCCAAAATTACAAGTTTGCCACACTTGGGGCTGCCCCACACCAAAGTATAAAAGTGGAATGGGTTTCTATTTTTGGCATTCCACCTAGACTTAAGAAACCCTCATTCCACCAAGGCCAAACCTAAATTTGGAAATAGGTAGTTGTGGTTGGAGGAGTATTTAACTTTGGTGATACTCCAAGGAAAATACTTATAACGGTATGTCTTCGACAAGCTACGTTGAATAAGTTTTGCAATTGTGCGAAAAAGATTTAGTTTCTTTTGATTAATGTAGGAACGATGCATGGAAAAATGTTCGATGACGAAGTCGGATCGTCCAATTCATTAATTATGCACTCCGGACGTTCCGAAGAACAAGTTGGTTGTTCCGAAGCACGTTCGGTACGTAAAACGACAACCCTAATTTGACAGTCACGAGTTAGGACTGTAAACATTAGACAGTCCTATATAAATATAGGACTGTCAAATATTACACAGTCCTATATAAATATAGGACTGTCATAAATTCGACAGTCCTAATTAAAAGTAGGACTGTCATAATTATGACAGTCCTATATAAAAATTGGACTGTCAACATAGTAACAGTCCTTGATATTTAGATGAAGTTATTAATTTATATATTTTTTTATATTGGTTATAGGAACCTTGTTCAGAGATTGTGGTACATCCTGCCGTTGGTGTTGATGTGGATGATATTTTCACAACGGATATTGAATTTGCAAGCCATGAAGAAGCAATAGAGTGGTGCAGAGAAGTTGGGAGACGACATAACGTAGTTATTGTCATTGCAAGATCCATCCGATCTCGGCCGGGCCAAAAATATCTTGAGCTTGGATGCGAAAGAGGAGGTGTGTTTAGGGATCATAAAAAAAAGGGTGTTGTTGAAAAAGAAATCCCTAAGAAAAATGTTGGGACGAGAAAATGTGGTTGTCCATTGAAGGTGTTGATTGTAAAAGTTGAAGATGTGAAGTGGATAATCGAAGTTAAGAATGGAAGACACAATCATCCTATTCCAGGGACGCTTACGGGTCATGCCTACGTGGCACGTATGAAGGAGGATGAAAAAAAGTTGGTTGAAGACTTGTTCCTTTCAGGAGTTGCACCGAAACAAATTTTTTCTGCTGTGCGACAAAAACAAGATGGGAACAAGTCTACCATGAGGACGATCTATAATAGTTTGGCCAGAGCGAAATGCAATAGTATGAAAGGAAGAATGGCGATGCAGCAAGTATTGAAGTTGCTTGGGGAGCATCACTACGTGGAGTACCATAGAAGACATCCACAAACTGATGAACTCCTTTCATTGTTTTGGGCTCATCCTGATTGCACACATATGGCTCGGTCCTTCGCAGACGTGTTGGTCCTTGATTGTACATATAAGACCAACAAGTTCAAGATGCCTCTTTTGCATGTTGTCGGGTTTACGTCTACGGGAAAAACATTTGCAGTCGCTTTTTATTTTATGAAGAGTGAGACAGTAGAGGATTACACATGGGCGTTGAGGAAACTACAATCCCTTTACACAGGTTACAAAGAGCCGTCTGTTTTTGTTACTGACAGAGAATATGCGTTGATAAATGCTATAGATATTGTATTTCCTCATGCGTATAGACTACTATGCACTTGGCATATAAATAGAAATATCCATGCTCAATGCAAGCAAAAATTTGAAACTGTGGACGGTAAAATAGACATGCTTCGCTTCGAAGAATTCTACAGTGATTGGAGTCTTGTATGGCAAGCAAGTACTACAGACAGTTACGAGACAGCATGGTACATGTTCCAACAAAAGTGGGAGCCAAGCAACCCGACATGCATATCTTATATCAAAGATACTTGGCTAGGACCACATAAAGAGCAATTCGTGTTAGCATGGACCAACATGGTGAAGCATTATGGCACGATCACTACGAACCGGGTCGAAGGGGCACACTCATGTTTAAAAAGATATCTACGCTCATCGGTCGGTAATTTTGTCTCTGTTTGGCAATCGATTCATTTGATGACTATTGCCACGGTGAACGATATTGTAGCATCATTTGAGATGAGCCTCAATATTGCAAAGCATGAATACAAGCAAGAAAACCTCTTGGATGGTTTAACCCATGTGGTATCTCACAAGGCCTTGGGGTTATTGTTTGAGGAGATTCGTAGGTCGAAGTCGGTGGGTTATGATCCCGAGGTTTGCGGTTGTTCATATCGACATTCACTGGGACTTCCGTGTGCACATGAAATCAACGAATACCGTCGTAAATCTATACCTATTCCAATAGACGGTGTTGATCAACGTTGGCGACAGCTGTCGATAATGCCGGCGGTGGAAGTGCAAGATGATTTCTTTGCGTTGCCCCAAGTAAAACTACTTCACGCAAGGTGGTGTGGCGCAACGGAACCGGAGAGAAGATCCATTGAGTTTAAAATCCAAGAGATTGCAGTACCGGCAACTACTCGATTGCAAGAGCCATCCGTTGTTCGAACTCCTAAGGGAAGACCACACTCAAGAAAGAGTAGAGCCAAAAAGAAGGAGGAGGAGTCAACTAAAAGAGATCCATCCTTATTTGAACTTGTCGAACGCAGTTTGGAGGCGAAGTCCCTTGTTCGAACTCCTAAGCTAACTATTCGAAGGGGGAAGAAACAGAAAACGATAGATGCAGTCACGGCGGAGGGTGTTCAAAACTTTTCTGTTTCTTATAGTCTATACATTGAAAAATTCCTACCTGAGATACGGAACTTCATTTGGACTATTGATGATGTTCCTGCGGATGGCCACTGTGGATACCATGTACTAGCAAGACAACTAGGCTATTCAGTGGAAGCAGGATGGCGACAGGTTAGGGCAGAGCTGTACGAGGAGTTGGAGTCGCGACTAGCCTTCTATAGCCAGATACTTGGCGAAGAAATTGTTGGAGATTTGTTGGCAGGCATACCTTGTACGGAAACAGTTACCGGACCTGAGCATTACATGGATGTCCCGCCTGCTGCTTACGTCTTCTCTAATAGGTATAAGTTACCTATTGTAATTATCTCACAGGGTATTAACAATACTTTCTTTCCAATGTGTGCCCCCCCGGCCGAACACCGAGTATCCACTCTATGTTGCATTGGGCTTGTCGGACAACACTTCGTCATCCCAAGGTTGATCGCTCATTCTCCTATTCCGCCACCTTCTACGCTTTGGTATAAACACGCACCTGAGGAAGCGATCGCATGGACGACACCCTACATGGATGCAATGGCGGCCTATAAGAAGATGATGAAGATGGAGGATCCAAAAATTATGTCGGACGACTACTTTGATATTTTAATCGATTGATACTGCCCCATGTGAAGATGTATATTGTGTTGATCCATGTATGTTTAAGTGTATATTGAACTATATGTTGTACCTATTGTAATGAAAAGAGTTATGAAGATTTTGATTGTATATTGCGCATTGCTGGACTGTCATTATGGAAAACTGCCAGGACTTTTGGACTGTCACTATTGTGACAGTCCTAGTGTAAACTAGGACTGTCAAAATTGTGACAGTCCTAAAGTTTACTCACTGTCTTTATATAAATTTTGAGGAAATATATAACTTTAGGACTGTCACAATTTTGACAGTCCTAGTGTAAACTAGGACTGTCAAATTTGTGACAGTCCTAAAGTTTACTTACTGTAAATTTTGAGGAAATATATAACTTTAGGACTGTCACAAATTTGACAGTCCTAGTGTAAACTAGGACTGTCAAATTTGTGACAGTCCTAAAGTTTACTCACTGTAAATTTTGAGGAAATATATAACTTTAGGACTGTCACAATTTTGACAGTCCTAGTTTACACTAGGACTGTCAAAATTGTGACAGTCCTAAAGTTTACTCACTGTAAATTTTAAGGAAATATATAACTTTAGGACTGTCACAATTTTGACAGTCCTAGTGTAAACTAGGACTGTCAAAATTGTGACAGTCCTAAAGTTTACTCACTGTAAATTTTGAGGAAATATATAACTTTAGGACTGTCACAATTTTTACAGTCCTAGTGTAAACTAGGACTGTCAAAATTGTGACAGTCCTAAAGTTTACTCACTGTCTCTTTTGACAGTGGGCTAAAGTTTACTCACTGTCAAAATGGCAACAGTCCACTGTCAAATTTGGACAGTATACATATCAAAATATACAGTTAACCCACTGACCAATAGGCACAGTATACAGATCAAAATAGTTATAACAAGGCAAAATAAACTCAAATTGTCACAAGTCATATTCAATGAAACTTTTACAACGTTTACAACTCAAATTATAGTTTAAAGTTTTACAACGTTCACAATTATACAAATCAAAATGAATGTTCAAACGTCATGGCGCCTCTTCGTGCGTTGCTCTCTAGTATCCAAGAAAGGATATTCTTCATCGTTGTCGATATTTTGGAGTTCGTCATTGATTGTCATATAATTGGAACCCTGGCAACTGACGAGGCTTCTTCCCAACTTCTTAACTTTCCTTGCCTATTCATGAAAAATGAAAATAATTGTTAGCCACAGTTACAAATATCAAACTTAAACTCTACAAGTAGGCTCACCATCTTGACCAGTGCAGTATATAAGACCGATTTGGGAGGAAGATCTGACGGTACACGCACAATATCCCCTCCGCGTTGGAACAAGGTCGGTAGTCCGACACCGGCGTAGTAGGCGAGGTAGTCGTCGCTGCACTCTGCCATATTGACTGCTGCTAGTCGGCCGGTATCTCTAATGACGTGGCATTGCCACTCGGTGAAGAAGTGCGATACCCAGTTGAAATTTGCAGGTATATAGTTTAGCGGTTTTGTACCGCGCGGAGGAGTTATCATTTGCAAAGTTCGCCTTGGGACAGTTTGTACGTAGCCAAACTGACGTAGCACTCTATCCGGCATATAAGCCTCCTCGATCTCATGACAACTGATAACACCGTGATATAAGGCGACTGGTTGCAACGGACGGGTAGTCTGTCGCAAATCACGGTATGGATCCCATACAATCTGCACCGCATAAAATGTAGCATAACGTCATTTAGCATAACATAGTAAATTCATACCAATTAAGTACAATATTAGGTCTAAATTCACCTCTTCTGTCGTCATTTCTTCGAGTGCATGCCGTAGAGCGGCCAATGTGTGAGAACGTTTGGCATCTACCTTACTTGGCTTCCATCGGCACATTCTAGGCATGTTCTCGTCATACCCTCGGTTCAGGCTCGCCCGCTGCAGGGTTGGAAAGTGGTCGTATATCCATGCCTACACGTTACCGGAAATATATTAGTCCAAAAATAAACAACACAATTTCAATTTATGTAAACAAGTTGACAAAGATATATCTATACATGGAGTAGAGTCTGGCATCCGGAAATAGTCTTTGAACCCACACGGGATGCCGTACCAAGCTCGCGGTAAAGGTATGCCAGTATACCGCTTCCCCAAGAAATTTGCTCCACCGTATCAATGTTGTCCAAATTGATGAGATATTTCGCATTTATGGACGTTCCAGACTTATCGGTAATGCCGACAGCCCCTAAGATGAACTGAATATATCCGCGGGCCACATTTTCGCTATTATCAATTTCAGGGACCGTCTCAGCGAATATCTCCTCCAAATATTTTAGAGGAAGTCCGTAGGACTTCTTGAATTCTCGAATACTAGTAAAACTAGTGGCATCAACTCCCAGACACCCTGATACATAATCCACCATATAGTCGTAATAGTTGATGCTCGAATCATCAAAAGTATGATCCTGCATGGGACGACCATCAACCCTAAGTCCCAATATATGATGGACGTCATCAAGGGTAATCGTCAACTCCCCATTGGGTAGATGGAAAGTGTTGGTCTCTGGATGCCACCGTTCTACAAATGCTGAAATCAGTGCATTATCCACCGTCGTATATGAGTAGCTACCCAAATATTGCAGACCGGTGGGACTGATTTTTGACTTCACATCATCTCCCAGTAATTCATACCGCCATGTATTGTATTTTTTGCCATGGTTGATTACCGTCAACATACGAACACTCTCCTGAAAAGTCAACAATTGGATGAAATTAAACCTCTATGTAAAATCAACTTTGAACTTACAACTATATATAAATGTATCATAACGTAATGTACTTACCGGATTGTTCCATATTTGGTATGCAATATGGTTTTCGATCAACGGTAACATAGAGCAACCGTTTGGACGAGTGTCGCCTGGACTATCTGCCTGCTCAGAAGGTCCCGAACCATCAGTAGGCCAGTTTCCGAGAGTTCGTGGAAGACTCTCGACAGGACTATCTGCAGGCTGAGAAGGTCCTGAACCATCAGTAGGCCGATTTGGAACATTTGGCATGTCCTCATCGGAGGAGGAAGAAGAGCCGGAAGAACTAGGAGGAGCACGTCTCTTTGTGGCAATCTTCTTCGTCAATGGACGTCTCCTCACTTCAGGGCGTGCCTCGGCCTCGCGGATAGTCACGCCTTGCGAAACTGTGCGTTCCTTACGCATCGACGCAGTAGGGCGTCTTCTCATTTCTTCATCCACAGTGTCCTTTCCAGGGGCATGACTATAAGATACAGACAAAAATTAATTTCTATTTTAACATAATAAGTGAATTTTTTCCCAGGACTGTAGCCATTTATACAGTCCTGTAAGTATACAGGACTGCAGTTTTCTCAACAGTCCTAATCTTTTAGGACTGTAGAATTTCCTACAGTCCCATATATAGTTAGGACTGTAGGAAATTCGACAGTCCTATATATATATAGGACTGTCGAATTTCCTACAGTCCTAAATGTATATGGGACTGTAGAAAATTCTACAGTCCCGCTCGATACTGCTCGACAATGTCGAGCAGTCTCGACATTGTACGCCCTAAAATCATGTTCCAAACGACTTCTATGTCTAAACTACATCCTAGACTCCGCCAAGGACTAGTATGCCCTCATTTGAAAGAAAATAACTCAAAATTTTCAACATGAAAGATGATTTCTTATAATTTTTGGACAAATTTTCAAATACAATAGCACAAGGAGAATGATGATTTCTACCTTGCTTCTTTCGAGACTTTGGGAGCCATCGACAACGAGGAGGAGGACAGCGGAGTAAGGCCGCCGGGAGGGGGTCGGCTGAGGAGGGAAAGCTCCGGTCGGCTGAGGGGGGAAGCTAGGTTTGAGAAGAATGTTTTTTTTCAAAAACCTGGGCTAGCCCCAAGTATAAACTTGGGCTAGTATGAGTAAATGTTCCTCTCTTGTGGGCTAGCCCCAATCCTGGGCTAGCCCCAAGTAAAATGGGCAGTGCCCTTATCAAAAGCCTTTGCAAAGAGGGCATTTTTTGAAGAAAAAAAATATATATATTTTGGGGGATGATACGCAAGATGAAAGAGCGCGTCATTTAGAGTTGCGTTTCATTGAAACTGGATTGGACGCCGATTGCAATAGCGTCAAGATTTTTTTTTTTTTTTCCTAAATTTTTTTTTTTGAGAGTTTCAGAGGTACACACAAAAAAAATCTACAAAATACAAATCTAAGATACCAATAATTTATCTCCAAGATACCAATAACTTTCAATTTTTAATTTTTATTAATACAAAAATACTCACCTACGACCACGCTAATCCTTACGTCTAGTTGGCCTAAGACCTAGTCGTTTTCTCCGATCCGTCGTATTCTCCGAAGGAGGATCTGAATTTGAACTATCAAGTTCCTGAGTCGACATCAAATGTGTTTCTTGAGTTGGTGCTAGAGATGATGAAGTCTTACGACTGTGTATACTGATCCATATCTTCAAACCAATCTGCAAGACCGGCCTGGATGTCCCCTCGCCAGCTTTGTAAGAAGTGCAAGGGCCCTAATAATATGTCCCCTCTCCGGCCTGGTATGAAGTGTCATATCGCAGTTTCATAGAACCGAAAATCGTCACTGGACGTGATGTTGTAATCGCCTAAATTACACTTATACAAGACCAACACCAAAATGGCCTATAGAACAACTAAGTTACAAAGTCATAGCTATGAAAATGCTAAGCAGAAAAGTCGAATTGACACAAGATATACAAAATAAATTTCTTTATTGATATTCTAGTGGAATTTACAACGGTTTGAAGCCAAGAACAACACAGTTATAATCTCTCTCTCTCTCTCTCTCTCTCTCTCTCAATACAATGAACATTCAACAAGGCTTACAACTCAAGAACTGTACAAACAATGATATTTTATACATTATATCCTATATATACAAAATGTTAACATCTACGACTGCATAGCTTCAAGTGTTAACCAAGCTCCAATGCTTTAGCACGTCCAACCAAACTCCGCACTTGCGAAGATCTGGTGAGGGGTCGGTACATTGGAAAATGCACTGGTAAGTGGCCTCTAGCCTACTCAACTAAAACTAGCACGTCAATTAAGTGAAAGCAAATGTATGTGGTCGTTCTAATCTTGCCTTAGGATCAATTACATAGAATTTGTGTCTGCAAGCATAAAAGTGTCATGCAACAGAGTTTGATCTTACTCAATACTTACCATCATTCCCTGTCAATACAACAAATTCATACTTACCATCCTTCCTTACTGCAATGTTATCAATTAAAATAACTTAAAAATAATGTTTCAGAAGACAATCGTTAGCCTTATAAAAATATAAGTTATTGTGCACTCATCCTTGCGAATAATCTGATAGGCATGCAAGTTGTAACACCCCGTTCCGCTCAAGCGGACTGCCGATTCAAACGGCAAAGAGTGCAATGTCCCGACTCGCTTTGCTCAGGAGAGAATACTCGTTAGAGGCAAAGGATATCCAGACTTGGTCCCTACATGAGTTCGGCTTAGGCTTTCAGAGGCTCGCTCAGAGTATCGCTCAACCGTGGCGAATCATCACTAAGGTGGGTGGCTACGGTGAACTTGTCTTTGCTTAGACAGCACACCTAAAATATAGAACGATACATGCTAGTCGCTAGGTGAATCACCCCCTACATGCTAATAAGAATCCAACGCACCTAGTTAAGGGAATAATCTCAACTTGCATTGCTTGTGCTAGAACATGAAAATGAAGTATTTCTTATATTCAGACCCTCGTATGCTACCTTTGCCTTGTGCAACTGGACCCTGCTATGACTCGATAGAACGATATGTACATGTTCTTCTTAGTGTGTTGTTCACTTGGTTACACTGCACGACTCTAGATCATATCGCTCGGAAAGTCTCCGTACGATTTTCCTACTCGGCTTACCTTTGGGCCCGAGCTAATGTGAATGCTTATGTTTATACCAATGCATGCTTGCCTGCGTATATATTACCTCGATTCAGTACTTGTCTTATAATTGCATGCCAATATCTAGTGAATGCTATCTTGCCTTGTTTTCATCCTAACCACCGGAAGACTATCTAATAGTTGTTTCGTGAAAGTATGAACACTAAAAGTATCCGGGACCGTTAGGTCGCCAAGGCAATCCCTGAACCAGGGGAACGCATCATGTCAAGTTGCATCTGAATAATGAATCATGGATTGTCATATCAACTTTTTATGAAATTCATAACAAATGAACCACTGAGTCAAGAAACAACCTGGGATGGCTTGTAGCGAGGATCATGACCTGCGCCTGCAACCATTATCGTTTACTCAGAATATGAAAGAACAATAAGAACTCATTCATTCAGTCGCGGACGCTTGTGCACAAGTTTGATCTCCTCGGACGGGGCGCCGGGGCACCGGGACCGATCCGGCCTAGGAGGAAGATCCGGTAGTCGCGCTAGTTTGTTCCTAGCACGGATAAGTTCGATCAGGTTGCCGGGGCATCGGGACCACCGTCTTATTGCGACTATGTCCATAAATGGCTACGCCAGCGACTCTTGTGCATACATGATCATACTCGCTTAGCGGCAATCTGTGTGCGAGTTATTGTATTGCATCTATGAATCTGAATCCAAGTATCCTGATAAAAGAATAATGAATCTATGAATCATTCTTGAATCTGAGGAATAAGTATACTTGTGTTCCATGAATTAAACAGAAGAACTCGTGCACCCGATATAAAATCTCGCCTGAGACACTTATGTTTGCATATGCTAATGCTTGAATGTTTATATATGCTCGTGCATGAATTAGCTTGGTTTGCCTTTGACAGGGAAGGACAAATGGTAAGTTGGTAAGTCTCGCCGTATTTTCTCTTATATCGCACGACGCACTGCCACACGAGTTAGACGATTCAATATATATGCCATGAAATTGATCCTAAGGCAAACTAGAAAGACAATATAATAGATGGTGCATGGAACCTATGTTACGTGTTTGGATTTGTCGAGCGGGCGAGTAGCCTCCCCACCAGTACATTCAATGTACTGATAATCCACCAGATCATTTGCAGGGTGCGGGAGAACCTCATTCGGTGAGGATGCCTCCTTCGTGCGTGCTAAGGCGTGGAGTTCACTCCGGAGCCTTGGAGCGTTGCGTCCGGAACTGAAGCACATATAGAAGACATAATGTTGGAACAT
The DNA here is from genome assembly GCA_036927795.1 of Iris macrosiphon. Classification (NCBI taxonomy): domain Eukaryota; kingdom Viridiplantae; phylum Streptophyta; class Magnoliopsida; order Asparagales; family Iridaceae; genus Iris; species Iris macrosiphon. The sequence continues at coordinate 111,853,348 of JAYESA010000015.1, read as the reverse complement.
CGCATGAACATCGCCTGTACTATCATTCCACAAATGTAGCCACTTGGCACACTTTACTGTTTCAGAGAGAAAGGCTTGAGCGACTTGTAATCTCGGCTATACGCCACCTGTAACACTTGTTTATATCAATAAAGAGTTTTAATTCAACTTGTGTTATTCAATGCTTCCGCTATCGTCGACTCAGTGAACTTGTTACCAAAACGCTTATGCGTTTATATTTTCGTTACACTCGGACAATCTGTGTGATCATGTGGCATAGACCTCTTACCGCTAGCCAATGAACCATGGCCTTGCACGGGCACGGCTCACGCTCGTGCGGCATCACGCCCAGATGGGCTGAAGCGATCGTCCCGTGGGAGCGCTGGCGCGGTGATTCTCTCCTAGCGGGGACGGCCGATTAGCCTGCGGGAGATCGGGGCGTGACACAAGCGGATTAACATTATCATCAACCTAACTATATAAAGGTCATTGGTGATACGACATCTTGGACTATATTCTAGTAAGACGGAAATCACCTTCGAGTATGGGTGCGATCCACACAGACGATCCTGAAATATCTGTATTGCGACGCGCCCTACAGTCCAGGTCGCATACCTTATTGAAGGTCCCGTAATACCTATGGAGATACATCAGCCATCATTGTTCCTCTTAGATCGATAAGATCTCAGTGCCCTAGCGATCGTTTGCGGAACAAAACCTTATGCACAAGTTATCTATGACTATGAAAATACATAAACAATTAAACTAATAAGAAAATGCATGGTACAAAAGAATAAATAACTACACAAACACATCTCTCCTTCTACAATCAAACATTCTCGAGCCATCGCTCGACTCATTCTTCCTAGTCCATGGATTATCATACTTACGCAGTGTCACACTCTGACTCCGCAGAGTCAAAAATTATCCTCCAGACGTGATGTCGTGTGATCCTATGTTGCACTCGCACAATGTCACGTCCCATAACCAGAATACTGGAGAGCGGGGGCAGACAATGGCCAGCTACGTATACTTAGAGCACGCCAGTACTCTCCGTATATATGGTGAAGTTGTTAAACATGGGGGTTAATACTATAATCCATCAGTCAATCTTAGGTCAAACGATCCTAGGTGTCTCAATCACAAACAAATAAGCAATATGCAAGGAATATGATCATCAGGAGAAAAATAGTAAAGCATCCCAAACCAGATTACATAGATAATCATAAAGCTAGTAATACAAAATAGAGAACTAGCAAAGTATAAGTCATACATGATCAACACTAGCCATGGTCTAGAATACGCTAATCATGTTAGTGCCCGTAGATAGAATGTCAAGTCCAAAATATGAGCTAACATGTGCTCGGTGGCTAAATGCCTCAAAAGAATATACAGTACGAGATCTAGTGGGGATAGAAGGAAACCCACTCAAGTTGTCTGGTGCTCTGGGTAGTCACCATCCGCGAAAAAAAAGTAAGATCCTCTGGCTCTGCTACCGGATTTGGCCAAGCAAAACCAGTGGGGTCAGACCTCCAAATAGCAAGTTCCACAAAGAAAATCCAAGAGTTATGAAATAAAATCAGCAAAATGACATAGTACCATAATACGCTAAGCAACATGAATAAATACATGTGGATCGAGACTCGTGCGCTACCAATGCACTTATCCCGAGAAAAGAAAGACAATAAGCTGAATAACATATAACCACTAGGAATATAGTGAGCACCATGTAAAAATAAAAATAACTGGATACATAAAATACGCCAAATAACTGAGACACGCATTGTCACGCCCCGATCTCCCGCAGGCAAAATCGACCGTTCCCACTATACGAGAATCACCGCGCCAGCGCTCCCACGGAACGATCGCTTTGACCCATCCGGGCGTGATGCCGCACGAGCATGAGCCACGCCCGTGCAAGACCGTGGTTCATTGGCTGACGGTAAGAGTTCTAAGCCACAGAGTCGCACAGATTGTCCGAGTGCAGCAGAGTCATGAATGCATAGGCGATCGGTAACAAGTTCACTGAGTCGACAATAGCGGAAGAATTGAATAACACAAGTTGAAGTAAAGCAAGCTCTTTATTGATATAAACAAGTGTTACAGGCAGCACATAGCCGAGATTACAAGTCGCTCAAGCCTCTCTCTCTCTCTGAAACAATAAAAGCGTGCCAAGTGGCTACAATTATGGAATGATTGTACAGGTGATGTTCAGGCTATGTTCACAATATTATGTCTTATATATGTGCTTCAGTTCCGGACGCAACACCCCAAGGCTTCAGAGGGAACTCCTGGCCTTAGCACGCACGAAGGAGGCATCCGCACCGAACGAGGTTCTTCCGCACCCTGCAAACGATCTGGTGGATTATCAGTACATTGAATGCACTGGTGGGGAGGCTACTCGCCCGTTCGACAAATCCAAACACGTAATATAGGTTTTGTGCACCAACTATTAAGTTGTCTTTCTAGTTGCCTTAGGATCAGTTTCATGCTAAGATTAAATAGCCTAACTCGTGTGGTGGTGCGCCGAGAGAAAACATGGCGAGACTTACCAACTTACCATTTGACCTTCCCTGTCCAAGGCAAACATTATTTATCTGAGCACGGGCATGTATAAACATTCAGGAGGCATAGCATATGCAAACACGAGAGTCGTTATAACATAATCGTTCAGGTGTTCAGTTGTTCATTTGATGCGATGCAATGACTCGCACGCGGATAGCCGCTAAGCGAGGATGACTTATCTATATGAACATGAGTTGCTGGCATAGCCATAAAGGGCACTAGTCAATGACGAGGATAGAATGTAGCCAAGAACGTGAGGCACTATAAACCATCCCGTCCTAGGACAAGAACTATCAGCCTTAATCTACGAAGGTGGCGCAACGTTAGCGGAGACGCCACCCAGCTCGTACATGAAGGTTGCATGAGTTCTTTCCCAAACGTGAGACTATACGTACGTTCAGTCAATGACGAGGATGGAATGCAACCAAGAACGTGAGGCACTATAAACCATCCCGTCCAAGAACGTAAGACTGAACGTTGAGTTCCATCCGGATCGGAACGGTCCCAGTGCCCCGGTGACCGTCCGTGGAACTATACCTCGTTTTCGAGTTGTCCGCGACATGCCCTTATTTGGTCTTCCAATTTTATTATTTTGCCAAGCAAGCAACACGAGTACGTGATTTATTTTGCATAGGAACGATATCATTATTTCGCTAATCATTTTTATGTAATTCAGGCAACACGAGATACACGAGAACATTTGAACACGGATACACGATTACACGAGATGCTCGAATATTGCTTCTTGCTCAGTGAAATGACTTGCCTTAATTCATTCCCCTGGTTCGGGGCTGCCTTTGGTGACCTAACGGTCCCGAATACTTGTAGGTTCAATCATGCACGGGACGACTACTTAGTAGGCTCCCGGGGTTTGGATGAAAATAAGGCAACATACAAGCAGACAAGCATGCATTTATATAAACACAAACATTCACGTTAGCTCGGGCCCGAAGGTAAGCCGAGGAGTGAGATTGTAAGGGACTTCCCGAGCGACACAAATCTAGGGTAGCATGCGAGGGTCTGAATATATATATATAAGCAATGTTTTATTTTCATGTTCTAGCATAAGCAATACAAGTTGGGATTATTCCCTTAGCTAGGTGCGTTGGATTCTTATTAGCATGCAGGGGGTGATTCACCTAGCGACTAGCATGTATCATTCCACATTTTATATATTTTGGCTAAGCAAAGACAAGTTTACCGTAGCCACCCACCTTAGCGATGATTCGTCTCGGTTGAGCGATACGCCAAGCGAACCTCTGAAAGCCTAAGCTGAAGTCCTGTAGGGACAAGTCTGGATATCCTTTGCCTCAACGAGTATTCTCGCCTGAGCAAAGCTGGTCAGGACATTGCACTTTTGTCGTTTGAATCAGCAGTCTGCTTGAGCAGAACGGGGTGTTACACGCATAACTATAACAGTGAGTAATAACACTGGCAACATAAGTAAACATCACAAACTGCTACTGCTTCCTTTTACATGCATAAGACGGATTAACCACAACTATACAGGTAAACGCAGAGCTAATACCAATGTTCGGGTCGAGTCAAGTGTACATAGTGTAATCATCCTCTACTAATACAAGTGCCTGATCATGTCAAATGTCCATAGAGTATAATCATCATCTACTAATACAATTGCCTGGTCATGTCAAATATACATAGAGTGTAATCATCCTCTACTAATACAAATGCCTGGACATAAGATATCGATATGTAACATGTACAGGACGGGTATATAAAGGGTAAAAAGCCCCTAACTATACAAAATGTCGTGTCGGTGTCACACCCGTTCCTAGATTTAGAATTCTTGAATTTATGATATTTAAAAAAAATCTGTAGATGTATTCATGCTGTATTTACATGTTGGTTTTTGTTAAATATGTTATATTTATTTAAGTATATTTCTGTTTATTGTGGGAGACTACCCGAGACCAATAGTGAATACTTTGGCAAATTGCCATGGACCCATGCTAGGACTCGTATATAGGATGGATACCAGATCCGGTTCACTCTTGGAACCACTAAGCTGTCACGCCCTGATCTCCTGCAGGCTAATTGGCCATCCCTGCTAGGCAAGAATCACCGCGCCAGCACTCCCGCAGGACGATCGTTTTGGCCCATCTGGGCGTGATACTGCACGAGCGTGAGTCGCATCCATGCAAGGTCGTGGTTCATTGACTGGCAGTAAGATATCTAAGCCACAGAGTCGTACAGATTATCCGAGTGCAGCAAAATTATAAACGCATAGGCGATTGGTAACAAGTTTACTGAGTCGACAATAGCAGAAGCATTGAATAACACAAGTTGAAGTAAAACAAACTCTTTATTGATATTAAGTAAGTGTTACAAGCGGCGCATGGCCGAGATTACAAGTCGCTCAAGCCTCTCTCTCTCTCTGAAACAGTAAAAGCGTACCAAGTGGCTATATTTGTGGAATAATATAAAGGCTATGTTCCAATATTATGTCTTGTATATGTACTTTAGTTTCGGACGCAGCGCTCCAAGGCTCCAGAGCAAACTCCACGCCTTAGCACGCACGAAGGGGGCATCCGTACCGAACGAGGTTCTTATGCACCCTGCAAACAATCCGGTGGATTATCAGTACATGAATGCACTGGTGGGGAGGCTACTCGCCCGCTCGAAAAATCCAAACACGTAAAGTAGGTTCCGTGCACCATCTATTATGTTGTCTTTCTAGTTGCCTTATGATCAGTTTTATGGCAATGTTGCATAGCCTAACTCATGTGGTAGTGCGCCGTGCGATATAAGAGGAAACACGGCGAGACTTACCAACTTACCATTTATCCTTCCCTGTCCAAAACAAACCAAGTTAATTCAAGCACAATGATGTATAAACATTCAGGGGCAATAACATATGCAAACACTGTATTGTGAGCGAGATTACGCTTCGGGTGCACGAGTCTTAAGGGATTCACAGAAGTGTTGCATAATATGTTCAAGTGCTTCATATATACGATTGCGTTATGATCGTTCAGGTGTTTCTGATATTCTGATGCGATATAATGACTCGCATGCGGGTTGCCGCTAAGCGAGGATGACTTATCTATATGAACAATTATCGCTGGCATAGCCATAAAGGACCAATTAATAGTCTCGGGGCGCAGATGACGAAGGTGCATGTGTCATTTCCATCATCCCGCCTAGTCAGAGATTATTCGATAGTTCCATCCGGATCGGATCGGTCCCCGGTGCCCCAAAGACCGCCCGTGGAACGAGATCTAAAGATCCCCCTTGATTCCAAGTTGTCCGCGACACGCAGTCTTGGGTCTTCCAAATCCATAACTTGACATGATAATCCATAATTCTTGTTCTGAACGAGAATGAGACAATCACATGGCATGATCTGTCTTGCATAGTCTCCCTAATCAACGAGCATGAGACAATCACATAGCATGATATGTTTTCCATAGTCTCCATGATCAACGAGCATTATTCTCCGAACTGTGATTCTTGTTTGACTTGACACGATTCTCTTCAGATATAAGCTTGATATAATTATCATTCAGATGTAAACTTGACATGATTCCAGTTCAGTATTTAACTTGCTTTGATGCATACCCCTAGTGCAGGGACTGCCTTGGCGACCAAACGGTCCCGGATGCTTGCAGGTTCAATTGCACAGAAGAGTTATTTGATAGTCTTCTGGTTAACTCGGATGCATGCACGATACGCGATAGTGTTACTTGATTGTGGCATACGCTTCATGTGGCAAACATTGAGTCGAGGCAACATCACAAGTTCATATATAAGCAGGCAAGCATTTCATTCATAAGGGAACTTAAGCATTCATGTTTTTTTGCTCGGGCCCGAAGATAAGCCGAGTAGTGAAACCGTAAGGGGACTTTCCGAGCAACAAGATCTAGAGTCGTGCAGTGTAAACAAGTGAACTGTGCACTAAGAATAGCATACACATAGCGTTCTACTCAAGGCATAGCGGGTCTAGTTGCACGAGGCAATAGTAGCATGCGGAGGTCTATATATAAACAATATTTCATTTCCATGTTGTAGCACAAGCAATACAAGTTGGGATTATTCCCTTAGCTAGGTGGATTGTATTCTTATTAGCATGTAGGGGGTGATTCACCTAGCGACTAGCATGTATTGTTCCATATTTTAAGTGTGCTGGCTAAGCAAAGACAAGTTCACCGTAGCCACCCATCTTAGCGATAATTCGCCTCGGTTGAGGGATACTTCGAACGAGCCTCTGAAAGCCTAAGCCGAAACTCCTGTAGGGACAAGTCTGGATATTCTTTGCTTCAAACGAGTATTCTCTCCTGAGCAAAGCGGGTCAGAACATTGCACTTTTGCCGTTTGAATCGGCAGTCCGCTTGAGCGGAACGGGGTGTTACATAAGCCAATTTTGGATGGTTGAGATTGGTTGGAGAGTGTCATGACTTAATCATAGGGCTAACATCATCTACTTAGTATATATGTGTGTGTGTGTGTGTGTGTGTGTGTGTGTGTGTGTGTGTGTGTGTGTGTGTGTGTGTGTGTGTGGTTTTCTCTCTCCTCTTCCAGTCTTCCTTATTTTCACTTTCCTTCTTCTTTCTTCTTCCTCCTCCCCTCTAGATCCCTAGCCCTAGCCCTAGACTTGGTTCTAGGAAGATGTTTGTTAATCCACCAAGGCAAGTACATCTTGCTCAAAGTGGTGAAGCCATAAATTTTTGGATTTTTATATATATGTTGTTTTAAAAATACGTTTGATGGAAAGTGTTCTCCTTGATGTCCTCATTAGTTTTAGTTCTTGGAGTTTTTAGTTTTGATGAACGATTTTGAGTAAATCTAAGTTTTAAGATTTAGATTTTTATGTGTTCTATAAGTTTTCCTTGGTTTTGATCTACTAAAACTTAGTGTTTTAGAAAAATAGTTTTTCTTTATGTTAGAGCACTTTATTTCGAGCATTTTGACTTTTATTTCACTTGATTTGGACTTAAAATAAAGTTTTTATGAAGAAAATTATTTTTTGAATTTTTTGGAGCTTTTCCGCCATAGGTGAACTTGTTGTCTGGAGAAGACGGAGTTTACATGCGGCCAGTGAACTATGCGACAGAGGGTGTTATGCGGCATAAAAATGCTATGCGGCCTTAACTCCTTGTCGCATACCAGCATGCGTCCATCTCTTTTGGACGCATGACTGATACACATTTGTTCTAAAGGGACTCCATGTGTTCACTCGCTGAACGAATGAGAATTTTTCTAAATCCAAGAGACCTCTATGCGGCATCGACCTCTATGCGGCAAGCAGAGCATGAGGCCACTTTCCTTCAGACGGATGACTCTGATTGTTTGGCACATCTTTTCATAGTTTTGTCTTTTCTTCCTGACACAATTTATGGCAAGTTACATTCACTTTTGTCCCATCACTGACACTTAATTTAATACACATCACTTAGGAATTTGTTCCAAGGGTGGACTTTTTCTTGATGCTATGCGGCACCTACCTCATACGGCAAGTAGTGCATGCGGCCTGGAGCCATATGCGGCCTGGGACAGCATGCGGCCAGTTGTTCATGCGCCTGATCAGTGCATGTGGCCTGACCCATGCGGCAAACCATGCGTGCACTTTTCATACGCGTATGTGATCCTATGCGACCCTAGTAATATATGAACACCTTCCACGATTTCTTGAGTTTAATTATTTTATTTAAAATATTTTTTATCGTACCCTATGTGGTTGATCGTGGCTTCTTGTTTGTGTTATTCTAAGTAAGAGTGGACTTAGTAACCAGACTGTGCTAGACATGTCTAGGTGCTTGAACTGACTATGTGTATTGTATGATTATATGTTATAGTAGACCATGTGGCAACCCAAACTAAATTCAGATTAGTAGATTAACTTATCCTTTATTTGTCGGATAGAGTGAGGGGCGTATTTCTGCTCGGGAGACGATCTGCAATCCCGATCCTTGTTTAGTTTAAAGATTGTGGATCTGCTCCAGAGTGGTTCACAGTTCCCCCTTACTCACATTCGGCGACATAATTGTTGATTCGAGGATTTCATAAATTTAGACTTCCAATTGATTGGTAGTCAATGTACCTATTTTGAGGAGATTATATTTTGACCAAGTGTCCCCATGTGATAAGACTCATATGACCAATTGTAAGTTTGGTGATTCGACCCAATTTCTTGTATCCGTGCCGATACAATTGCTACGTGCTACGTGTACATATAGTATAATATGCACTGAGGTGCGACATAACTTGCTACGTGCTATAAGATTACATATTTCGAATTGTGCATCGAGAATGCCTCATATACTACATGACATGTTATATTATTATATTAATTCTCCAGCACGGACATGGTATGTGGGTCAACTACCAAAGCGTGGCTAGGATTTGGTTGATTGTTGCATCACACTAGGGTGAATCTAAATTGAACTGCCAAGTGACAAAGTGGATTCGTATCTAGCGTGGATCGTACTACGTACGACATATAAGGAGGGTAACATGTGACCACGCCATGTGATTTCAACTAACCGTAGGGTTAACTAGGCAACTAAAACATATAGAGCATTGGGAGGAACGAGATCCCGAGATCGTGCGTGGCGAGCCACCCTCAGATAATTTTCGAGGTATGAAAATTTGCCACTACGGATATTGTATATCATCCGTACTAGTGGAGTGCAATATTCGACTTTTTTATATTTAAACCGAGCCAACATTTTCCCTATAGGAAGGGTTGGAACTGTTACTGATTTATCTTAGCAAGGTGGCTATACGGGGGACCGGTGCATATTCTATGTACTACATATTATTATTATTGGTTCAGCTAGCCGTGTTCGCCTGTAGCACGATTTGAGGATCCCTATATTATTGTATTACTGAGATAACCCAGACTTCACATAAAGCCGTAGGATTGATTGGCCGATTAAATGAGTACATGCTGGTAGTCTAGGGACATAAACCATTGTGGTACGACGGTTCAACCCTTATTTTTGTTTAGTTGTAATATTGTGCCAATGTGTCACAAAGGTCATGTACCGAAGTTGCATATTATATCTATATCTTAGCTTGTATTATGGCATGTGTGTCCTGGATTATATTGATGTGTTGCATCTTCGTTGGGTTCATAATTGGTGAGTCGTACCCTGTATCAAAGTAGTGCGACCCCTCTTGTCCTTGTTTGGTTATAGAGGTGTCCTACTGCTCCGATGAAAGGTCATACGCTTGCAGTTGTGGCACGGATTATCCTATTTTATGTACTTTATTGGTTTTTGCTTCATTCACTTGTGGTCCTTTGTGGTACTTGCTATAGGGGCCTGACTCCGCTAGTTTTGTTTGGCCAGGTTTAGTAGCAGAGCCCGAGGATCCTGTCCTATATCTGATCGATCGCGCACACCAGGAGGATGTCCGCCGAGGAACTTGAGTGGGTTTCTTCTTTCCCACTATGAGTATCATTTTGTATTACCCTTTTTGGCGTTTAACCGACAGCACCTGTTAGCCAGTCTATCTGGACATTAGTTCCTCTACATGATTATATATTATTCAGATCGCGACTGACTTATAGTCATGTTCTCTTGACAATGCACTAGTGTACCATCCCATATAACTAGTTTCATGATCATTATTATAGAGCGTCAAGGATGCCTAACTGCTTTATCTTACATGTTCATTCTTATTGTTTCTTGGTTGGTGATTGAGACATAGATGTTCTTGACCATAGGTGACTTGATTGTAGCATGCACTCCCTTGTCTTTAGACAACCTTAGCAAATTGTGGCTTACTTTGGTATTCTACAAGGTATGGTTGGCTGAATCACTCACCCGCTCTCCAGTATTCTGGTTCCGGGGCGTGATATCGGGACAAACAAAGCATAAATAGATATGCAAAGTAATAAATACACGGAAGCTAGGTACAAGCAATCAAAGAGCACAATAAAAGAATTTATATGCAAAAGATAGCTCAATCAGTATACCGTCGGTATACTCCAGTATACCATCGGTATACCGGTCCAGAGATAGGAAAAAGACAGCAGCTAAAAATTTCAACAAATCGGTATACCGTCGGTATACTGTATACCGTCAGTATGCCGGCCAAGACAAATATTCAGGAAGTCGGTTAACAATGTCTGCAAGGATCGGTATACCGTCGGTATGCCGATAAGTTCACATAAAATATCTAAAAATCTAAGTCGGTCAAAATCGGTATACCGTCGGTATACTGTAGTATACCGTCGGTATGTCAGTTTCCAAGGAAAAACTAGGCTAATGTCAAGTCCAATTTTTGGGATCCAAATCAAACCCCGAAAGTCACCAGAACTACGTCTAACAAGGAGTCAAGTCTAGTGGTAAGTCTCATATCACAATATGGACTAAATCTTACCGTCATAACTCCGGTACCGTTTCTATTACCGAGTTACCAAAAATGGAAGGAACAAGATTCTACCAGAAATTAAAACCAAAATGGTCAAAAGGATAGAAATCACGAGATGAACAAATATAGTAAATCACGTCTAAGCTAAAAAGCAATAACCAAAGCTCCAAGAAAGTAAATGACAGAAAGTAAAAGAAGTTCATAGAATCGACAAGGTATACTTGCCTAGAACAAGCTCACAGCCTAAACCTTCTAGTCCACCACCACGAATAGGTTCAGAAACCACACTCCAGGTCTCAAGACCAAGCTCCAAGCTCAAGAGAGAAAGGGTGAAGAAAAGAGATAAAAAGAGAAAGAAAGAAATGAAACTCAAGTACTATTTATAGAGAATTTCTTAAAAATATCTCAGAAAGTAAAACAAATATTTGCCAGGCAGTATACTATCGATATATGGTAGTATACCGTTGGTATACCGGTCAAGAAGAAAATTTCCAAGTTTCCAAGTTTTAAAATCCCAAAAAATCCAGAAAAACAAAATATGCATATCCATATACCAAAATAGATACTGTGAGACAGAATATCACACACAAGGTAAGAAGATAAAACATAATGGTTATCATCGATACGACCTTGTACAACAGAAGAAATATAGAGTCATAAAAGAGCACTTTATTGATAATTGCAATAGTTACAAAGCTCTTAATAGCCCCAAATAAATATGCTAATTTGGCTTACAACACTCATGATCTATCTTGCTCACAAAATATCTCGTTTTTCTATACATCATGTCTTATATCCAAGCACGCATCCCGACCGAAACCAGTATGTTGCCATTTCGAGCTTCCAATACATTGGTTCGACCGAGCAGATCTTCGTACCTGGGGGGTTGGATATCAGTGCACATCTTGTACTGGTGAGCATGTTAATCCTCTGGCCTTAACCGATACTAAGTAATCATGTGAGGCATACAGATTATATAGTGATCTTTCTATTTAGAACTAGATGGATTTTAGTTTATGTTCATTGCATATATCGAAAGCAGGAAAACATGTATGCATGGTAAGCATTCTAGTCCCGTAAGCATGCAAGCAGTATAATCACGTAAGAATGTACACATGCATAGTATACTCGATTGTCTAAGTAAAATAGAGATGCAATCTAAGCCGCATCACTCGTTCGTGACTTATTTTCAAACTGATGCATCTACTGTAAACCCCCTCGACCAATTTAGGATTTATTTAATTTAAGTGGAGAAACTAGGATTTATTTAGATACAACTAGAATTAGTGCGCAACAATTTAGAGACTTAATACCCCGTATCGTAGCTTTGAGGTTTGGAGCGCTACACTAGTAGTCACCCTCAAACTAATTAATGACACATCCCTTAGACAAGCCAGACTACCATCTGTGACTTTTAGATACTCAATATTGTGCTCCAATTTGAGTTGTGCAATATTGTTACAAACATCTATGTATTATCCCAATAAAATCAATTCCTCATAATTACCCTTTTCCAATTGAATTTAAGACTCAACCACAACCCAACTCCGTGTAACCCAAATGTGGGTATTGACCTATTCCGAGCCTGCTACGCTCATGACGCTTGTGTCCCACCAAAATCTAGTTCCTTGTGTTTTCAATACATTAAAGAACACCATGCACCTTGCTTTTAATAAAATTAAATTAAGAGCAATTTCACCTCAAATAAGACCTAACCAAGCCCTGAGCATCTTCCATGGATCAGCCCCTCCCCAATGAGTCCAGACAGGCCCAAGTTCCGAGGCCAGCCCATCAAATCCCCCTTATAAATATACATACTCCCTAACATTAAACCCTAAATTCACTATTCATCAATACCCAAACCCTAGCCGTTCCCCTTACACCCGAGCTACCCCCCCTCCCGACGCCACGACCACCACCGGACCACCTCAGCCACTGGACCCCCCCTCACTGCTGGACCACCACCCAACCGCCAGCAGCACCCCGTCCGCCTGCAACCACCGGACACCCGCACCATCACCATCTCCCCACGCATCCTAGCCGAACATCTAACCGAGCCATCTCTTTCCCGACTGGACACCCACACCCGTAGAAATAATGCACTAGGGTCTGACATGGGTCCACTAGGGTCTGACATGGGTCCAGGCTAGCCAAAATCCTAAAACAAACAATAAAAATATAATACAATCAATAATTAATTATAAATATAATTAAATAAAAATAATGCATAATTAACTAAATTAAAAATAAAAAAAATACCCGGCTCTGGAAATGGGGTGGTGACAAGCCTATCCTCCTTAGAAAATTTCGTCCTCGAAATTTAAAGTTAATCACTCTCTATAGGTCAAACCTCCAACAATCACAGTCAATAAATTCTACCTAAACAACATACAAGATCAGGGTCCTACTGGTCGTGTTATCACAGTCTCAATCAGGGTCACTACACTATCTACCACAGCACAAAGAAAGTCTAACAGGTACTAATAAAGCACACCACAAGGAATGGAAATGACAGAAAGAAGAACAAAGAGACAGACCTGCTAACCCGACACCCGTAGCATCGGCCTCCTCGACCGTCAACGCATAAGCCCTACCCTGCTGGGGTGTATCCCTCTGCTGGTGCGGGGCATGATGATGTGCCACAAGTGGCCTAGCACCAACTCTATGATCCTGTGCTCCACCCAATGGAGGTGTAGTGGGGCAATCTCGCATCTGGTGAGCAGCGGATCCACAGAACAAACACACCTTCAGCCTCCTCCTACAAACATCCCAAGTGTGTCCTGCCTTCCTGCAGTAGGCACAAGTGGGCACCCTCTGATCCTGACCCTGCTGTGCTGTCTTCTGCACATAGGGACGCTTAGCTGGTCCCGCACTACCACTGGCACTGCCTGAATCATCCCTGCCTCTCTTGGACTTAAGCTCCAAATCATCCTCTGCCCTCTGAGCATCTCCTACTATCTGCCCAAAAGTTGCCTCGCGGTCGCTCCTGGTCAAAGACTTGACCGCCATAACCAAGCCCTTGCGAAACTTTCTCGCCTTTGCTGCCTCACTTAAGCCATCTACAAATCTGCCCAGACGGCAGAACTCCGCTGCGTACTCGTCCACTGTCATGCTCCCTTGGACGAGTGCCTCAAACTGGCTCTCCAAAGTACTGAGCACCACATCTGGGAAAAACTTCTCCTTAAAAAGCCTCTTGAAAGCCTCCCAAGTCAGCCCTGGCGCTGCGATCCTCGTATCTGTGCGATACCATGTCAAAGCGAGGTCGAACATCTGACTGCCCGCTGCCTCTATCTGCATGTTGTCTGGAATCTGCGCCAGCCTGAAGATGCCCTCAATCTGCTCTATCCAGTCATCCGCGTACAGGATACCTTCTGTACCACGGAACTCCTTGGGCCGCATCCTCTGAAAGTCGATAATACTGCCTGGCCTCGGATGCTGAATCTGATCTGCCTGTGGCTGAATCTGTGCCACCCTGTCCACTGCCGTCATGGCCACCTGGTGGGCGTTCTCAATGCCCAGCCTTATCACATCCACCTGACGCTGCTGCGCGTCCATCATCTCCCTGAAGAATGCAAACAACTGTGCGGCATCTACTGGAGCAGGAAGTGGTGGAGGAACCACCGGAATGACTGGGGTAGTCCTCGGATCGACAGGTGAAAGAGGATCCCCGAGAGAAGCAGATGCTCCCTCAACCGCAGGAGTGGTGAGTGGAGCGGTAGCAGCTGCCTGAATACGAGCTGGACGAGAGGTAGCAGACCTCTCAGTAGCAACTGCTGGAACGGTACGATGAGATCGTGTCTTCGGAGGCATCCTGAACACAGATAAAAAAAAGTCAATACGGTGCAAGATACGATATCATCAAAGAAGGACAGTAATATTTCAAAAGAAACAATTTCAGAATAATTAGATTGGAATTGTTCCTAGTCGTGATTGAGTACACTCTCATCCTAGATCTTATATCCTAGAGCAGGCTCGCAGCAGTACAACTAAGTTGTTGTACCATGACGACATCGCACCAATTGCAAATCGAGACCTGCATGGGCCACCACCAAAAACGTGTCACGACCCGCACCCGAAAAATCGGGCATGAGTCGTGGGTACGTCCAGCCTACGCCGCAGCATCGGCGGTAGAACGCTGTCTAGGTCAACTATCTAGATAATAATCTCACACAAAAATCGGCCATGACCTCTCCAAAAGGAGGGCAACCACGCAATCAATATATAAACCTGTCAAGATCTCAACTCCAAACGGAGGAGCAAATATCATAATGACAATCACAATATACTCAATCATAAATCTAAGCACGATAAGATAACACAGAGATCTAACAACTATAAAGTCTAACCAACAATAACTACTACAACAACCACAACATCAATAATAATAATACATCATCCAAAATAATATACAATACAAGGTCTCAATCCAAAACCGGAGACAAATCCGGTGCTAAAAGCTAAAAAAAATAACAACAAAGTCCTAGTGATCCCGGCTACCAACCCAGAAATTACCCCTAAACTAGAGGGTCCCTGTCTGCACCATCGACAGGCTCAGGTCCATAAAACGTCAGACACCAATCCTCCGGATACTCTGAAAAATATGTTCAGTCAGGACTGGAGCAAGTACATCTCTAACAGCAGTTCCATTTAAATGATAAAAACTATAAAACAGTTATAGCAAGTAGTAAGAAAAATGAAGCAAGTATGAAACAAGAAATATATAAATTACCGGTGCATAAAGGTAAAGATGCATGGATATCAGAGCAAGATAGTAATTACTACAAGATACAGGAAATCTAAGCTAAGATCAAGTCCGTGCACATGAACGTGTAGTGAGTCCAGCATGAAAAATATGTAGTGAGTCAAGTCCAGAAACATGTAAGTGAGACAAGTCAAGAAATGCATGAGAGTCCAGACTATAAAGAATGAACTCGGTGTCTTTGAAATACTTGTTTCGACATGTAAACGGCTAGGGGTAAGTACGGCTCACCGCGCACTGGGTGCGCGGCTGCTATCATTCCAGATTAGACCAGAGGGAGTGATTCCTGATGATGCCAGATAGTAATGTTTACATGTCTACTCGAGTATTTCCCCGTCCCGACTAATACAAGTGGATCCAAGACCCGACACGCAAATCAAGATGAGTCCAGCCTGAACATGAATGATGCCTGTAGTGATGCCTGTAGGTGATGCCTGTAGTGATTCCAGAATAGAGGTCAAAAACATGAAATGTACGTGTCGCAAGTAAATGAATCCAAAAATACCAGTCAGTGTCCCGTGTTGTGCCAGAATAATCATATGATACTATACTAGAAGCTAAATCATAATAATCATCAGATAATGAAAACTATTAGAGAATGTACTCGCCTGACGTCCTGAGCAACTGGCGATCCGAACTGGTGTCGCAAGGACCTAATGCGAAAAGCAAGGTTAAACATGGTTCTAATGAGTTAAACAGATATAAAATAACTAAAAATAGGCTTCTAGGGTCGTTCTAGGTCAAGCGGGTCAAACCGGTGAAATCTGGGTTAAAAAGTCAACTCTGGGTCAAAACTAGGTCAAAAGTTGACTTTGGCGGTCAACCGAGTCAACTACGGTCAAGTCTGGGTCAAACTAGGGTGCTCCTGAAATTCTAGGTCAAACCGAGGTCATTAAGCTAGAAAACTCACAAACTCGCCTCCTTGAGATACCGGGATACCCTCGGTATCCGATACCTCAACCTAGGCCACGTACCCCGCCTAAACCCGCTAAAACCTATGCTAGCACGCGTAAATATATATACATAAACATATAAAAATCACTCCAATACTATTCCTAGGCTATTGCTCAAAAACCCCGTTCGAAACCCAATACCTTGGTTATCTTAAGGTATTGAAAATACCTCGGTATCTCAAGGTATTGAGATACCGCTCTAAACTCAACCCGCCTACCCCTCTAGCTAACTAACTATGCATAAACATATATGTCTAGCTATAATCTAGGCTAAAATATATATATATCTAATATATATAGGCATATACCTATGTATCTATACCCAATACCTTACCTTATCTTACCTTACCTTACCTTACCTTACCTTACTCTCAAATATATAAATATATCTATCTAGATATCTAACTGTCTATCTACCTAAATAACTATGTAGTTATCTAGCTATCTATCTAAGTATTTATATATATAACTATCTATTATCTAGTATCTACCTATCTAATATCTATCTAACTAGATACCTATCTATTTATATCTAGATATCAACTACCTATCTATCTATCTAACTATCCATCTATTATCTATCTATGTATCAAACTATTTACCTATCCATCTAATATCTATATAGTATCTAGATATCTATCTATTCATAAATCTATCTATCTATTTATATCTAGCTATCTACTTACCTATGTATCTATGTATCTATGTATCTATCTATTTATTTATCTAACTTATCTATCTATCTATCTATCTATCTAACTATCTAACTATAGATATATATATATCTATACATATCACTCTCTCCCTCGCTCCCTGCTAGCTGTTGCTGCTGCTTACCCTGCTGCTGCTGCTGCTTAAAACTGCTGTTGCTGCTGCTTTTTATTGCTGTTGTTGCTGCTTTTCACTGCTGCTGCTGCTGCTTTTCATTGCTGCTGCTGCTGCTGCTTTTTACTGCTGCTGCTGCTGCTTTTCACTGCTGCTTCTGCTGCTTTTCATTGCTGCTACTGCTGTTGTTGCTGCTTTTTAAATGCTGAAGGCTGCTTTTTAAATGCTGAATGCCGCTGCTTTTTAAATGCTGAATGTTGCTGCTGCTGCTGTTCATGCTGCCTGCTGCTGCTGTTCAGCCCACCCCCCTCTCACTCTCTCACACACACATACACACAACCACATACAGACACACATATATATATATATATATATATACAACCATATATATATATATATATATATATATATATATATATATGGTTGTATATATATATATATATATATATATATATATATATATATATATATATATATATATATATATATATATATACACACACACAAGTCTCTCTCTCTCTCTCTCTATATATATACACACACATTCAAATATATATATACATATACACACAAGCACACTTACACATATACATATATATATATATACATAGACATATACACCCACAAGCACATAGATATAAATACACACATATATATATATATAAATATATACATAAACACACATATATATAAATATACACACACACACATATATATATATATATATATATATATATATATATATATATATATATATATATATAGACACATATACACTAACACAACACAACACACAACAACACACAAACCACACGCCCCACTCACGCCCAACGATCCCGACACTCACCAACACCCTAAAATATATAAAATATAACTCAAAAACTCTAGCACACACTCTCTGATACTAACCCAACACGCGCACAAGCCCGAAACGAGGAAACCAAGTCGAAATGGCCGTTCGGTCATTTCGACGAACACGTGGTGCGTGGCTCGGAAAACCTCCTGAAATACACACCAAACGAACTCAGAATCGGCCCAAAATTTACCCACGTGCTCTAAACGATGCCTAGATCCTAGAAAAAATGCTACCGCGTCGATTCTAGGCCCGTGACGAAAACGCACACGCACTTAGAATCAGCGATGACGAAAACCCCCAAATTCGCCCGAAACGCCCGTTTCTCCGTGACACGGCTTCCCGTGTCCAAACGGAGACACGTACTCACCCTCAAGACACCCGACAATATCTACCTAGGTCCGTCTAACCTAGGGCATCACCCAAAATTGGGCCAAATTCGGATTCCACCCGAAATTGACACAAAACCTAGTGTTAAAGTCTCTAAACACTACCCAACTAGTTCCAACTTCCTCCCACGGGTAGCCTAAGGGTCTAGGAAGATTCTAAACTATTAATTACACTATATAAAAATAATTACAAGGGGGAAAATTAGGGTTTACCTCTTGGGAGTTGGAATCCCTAGCCAAAATCTCAAAAATATTCCAAATCCACCTCAACTAGCTTCCAAGCTCCCAAATCTAGCTCCAATACCAAATCTAAGCTCTACCCACCTAGTTTAGGGAAGAATGTAGGGTTAGGGTTCACAATCATGGAGAATAGAAGAAGAAAGAAGAGGAAAAGGATGCTTACTTGAAGTTGGAAAGAAGAAAGGAAGAAGAAAGAAGAAGAGAGGAAGAAGAAATGAAGAAGAAGAAGAAAATGGAACAAAAGGGAAGGGGGCTACTGTGTTCTCACGGAAATGGGGTTGGTTTGGTCGGCCAAAGCAAAGTAAAGGGGGTTGCCAAGTTTTCAAATTCCCAAAACGCCCCTACTTGACTTGGTTTCGGGTTCCGGGTTCCAAAAGCACTCAAACTAGCTCCAAATCTCTCCAACTAACCTCCTAAAAATAAAATAAATATTCTAAACCCAAAAATAAGTCTCACAGGGGTGTGGGCTGGATCGGACATGGGTCCACTAGGGTCTGACATGGGTCCAGGCTAGCCAAAATCCTAAAACAAACAATAAAAATATAATACAATCAATAATTAATTATAAATACAATTAAATAAAAATAATGCACAATTAACTAAATTAAAAATAAAAAAATACCCGGCTCTGGAAATGGGGTGGTGACACTGTGCGCGTCCGAGATTTACTCGGGTGTCGTCGACGGATGCGTCGATGATTTAGTATACATGACCTAGTCCCTAGCAGACTCCCCCCAGTGGGAGAATACTCTGATATTCTTCGAGACCTGACACTTTTACACGTTTCACAGTGACATTCATATTGGGATGCGGGTCCACGTACTCGACTAGCTATCGTTGTGTGTGACATGCATCACGGTTAGTACGTAACTCAGGATTATTTTATTTGTAGAGGCTTGGCATATAGATACGTGGGATACACGTCGAGTATTCGACTCGTATATCTACATTGGGCGGGGAGGATAACTAGTAGGCGTATGGGATACACATATTGGAATCCTTAGTATCCGGAGGAGCCATGGATCCAATGACTCCCATTATTCAGATGCCACATTCTTCGGAGCGATATAGACGATATATTATTCAGATGCCACGTTCTTCGGAGCGATATGGACGTTATATTATGCAGATGCCACTCTCTTCGGAGTATGAACGTTATATGCCTATGCCTACCCATACGTACCAATGTTATCCTCATATTGTATTCACTTAGATGGTTAGCACACCCTTTATTGCATTTATTTTATTCAGTATCTATATATGGCATATTTCTATGTATCTTGTTACGTCCCTCTGAGGATCCGGTACCTTTCCAGATTTGGACGAGGCTTATTACCCCACAGTATACGGCCCAGGACAGGAGACGAGGTACGCTACAACTGAGGAGCTAGAGGTGCTACCGTTAGAGTTTTTATGATCAGTTGGTAGGCCTTCTGCCTAGGATTGGGTGCATCATTAACTAGTCAGCCGATGCCCTAGTCATTATCTTTTATCTATCATTTCAGTATTTTATTTTGTCATAGTAGTAGGTTTGTCCCTACCAGACATTCTTGGTTGTACTATGATATTTGAGACTAGCATTTATCTTCCAGCAGTTATTATTAGTACATTCTTGCTGTTTACTTTTGTGGATGAGATTAGATTACCTGTTGTTGATTTATATGGGACATGTTAGTATTTAGGATAGCGTAGCACTCTTTGTTGGATCCATTAAATTGGGATATTCGCGGAGAAGTGACAGCTGGCTATTGCCACGTTGCCTAGTTCCATATATTTTGGGACTGGGGCGTGACATGGTTTTAGTGGTGGCCCATGCAAGTCAGCTTTATCGTTGAGGTATGATAACATACCCAGCGAGCCTGCAATAGGATAGAAATTTCTAGGTCTCATCCACTCTGGTTACGTTCTTGAACTTCCTTCGTATTACTTCTAAAATATCTGCATCCTGTTTGTTTGAATTCGTACTCTTTTTAATGAAGTCCTATCTCTTATAGCAAGATGAACTTGCGCAGTGGACGAGGAGCACCCAGTGCCGTGGTGCCAGACAACACCACCCAAAGAGAGGAGATACCCCAAGGGCAACCATCGCTACAGACCCTGTTGATACATTGGCACGAGACTTCTCAGGGCGATCCTACACCGTAGCCCAAGGGACAGACTTCCCAGACGATCCCCATGCAGCACTTTGAGGGACAGACTTCAGGAGCTACACCGATGCCACAGACCGAGAGGCCGATATCTGAGGAAATACCTACTGTACAACCAAAGGTCCCTTTACCCCCACCTCCACCTTATCCACCCCAGATGCCACCATCAGATGGATAGCCACAGATGCTTCAGTTCTTCCAGACTATGATAAAAGTACAGTGGCATCAGACAGAGACGTTGAGACAGAGTTTGATGGCAGTACTAGAGAGGATACCTGTCACAACACCAGCACCAGCACCTCCACCAGCTCAGATAGGTAGCATTGTTAGATGGTTCCGACAGATGGGACCAGATACTTTTTCAGGCAACGAGACTGTAGAACAGATCTTCGATTGGGTCGCCAACACGAAAATGCTACTAGAGGCTTCACAACTGCATCCATACCTTTGGATGACCACGGTGAGGGCCCAACTAAAAGGCAACGCCTATTACTGGTGGGATTCTATTGAGCGCAGTGTAGGCAAGAACTAGACCTGGGAGCAGTTCTTAGAATACTACAATGTGAAGTATTTTCCAGCCACTATTAGGAATGCCTTGTACTCCCAGTTTCTACATCTAGAACAAGGGGAATATGACTGTGGACGCATACGACGCGGAGTTTAGCCGCCTCAGCAGATTTGGTGCTGTCCTGATACCTAATAATCTAGAGAAGGCCCAGAGATTCCATCACGGCCTTACTTTTGAGCTACAGAAGTATACCACCACACAGGCGAGGATCTCTTATGAGTAGGTTCTTGCAGAGGCGAGGATCCAGGAGGCCATTGTCAGAGGAGTAAGACGTTCCAGCACGATTACACCAGCCAGAGCCCAGCCCAGAGCAGGAGGACCGATCCGTCGTCCCGGAGTGCAGACACAGCAGAAGATAGCACCATACCCGCAAAGAGAGCTTCCGACTTGCTACCACTATGGTAAGAGAGGATATTTCGAAAAGGACTGCCGAAAGAGACTGGGGACATGCATAATTTATGGAGCAAACCAGCACCAAGCCCGAGACTGCCCACAGCGCAGAGACGCAGCACCCCAGATATGACAGAGGCCAGCAGTATCAGTTCTGAGGATACTACCCCCACCAGGAGGCCAGCGTCCACCAGCACCCGAAGGATTTCAGAGGGGACAACCCTTGGCCCCACAGCAGGCACAGTTCGATCGAGCCCGACAGCAGACCGAAGGACAGAGACAGGGACAGGCCTTTGCATTAGCAGCTACTGAGGAGGAAACAAAAGGGAAAGCTATCACAGGTACCATTTTGGTTGCATCATTACCTGCGACTGTATTGTTTGATTCTGGAGCTATATTATCGTTTATATCTAGTAGATTCGTAGCAATACATAGAGTAGCTACCTCCCCCTTACCTAAGAGTTGGAAGATTCTTACCGAAGGAGGTATCGTGCCTGTTACCAGCACTATCAGAACGTGTTCGGTAGTCATATGTGGTAGAGAGATGAGAGCGCGATTCTTGGTATTACCCATGCCATACTTTGATGTTGTGCTAGGCATGGACTGGTTAAGCCAGTATAATGCCATACTGAATTGCCGGAAGGGTAGCATCACTTTTAGACCGCTAGATCAACCGGAGTTCGAGTACATGCGAGGGACCGTCGAGCAAGGAGTAGGACAGATAGTTGGAGCCTACATGGCTATGGATATGGTACCCCCACCAATAGTTGCAGAATTCGAGTATGTGTTTCCTGAAGAATTGCCAGGCTTACCGCCAGATATAGACGTAGAGTTCACCATTGAGCTAGTACCCGGAGCAGCACCGGTATCTTCTAATGTATACCGATTGGCGAAGAAGGAACTTGATGAGCTGAAGCTACAATTAGAGGAGTTACAGAGCAAGGGATTTATCCGTCCTAGTGCATCACCCTGGGGAGCACCAGTGTTGTTTGTGCCTAAGAAGGATGGAACAATACGCATATGCATTGATTACAGAGCCCTTAATGCTTTGACTATCAAGAACAAGTACCCCCTGCCGCTGATTGACGATTTATTCGACCAGTTGACAGGAGCAGTATTGTTCACAAAGATCGACTTGAGATCGGGTTATCATCAAGTGAAGGTACGAAGAGAAGACATTCAAAAGACAGCATTCAGGACTCGTTATGGTCACTATGAGTTCTTAGTGATGCCTTTTGGACTGACGAATGCACCGGCTGTATTTATGAACTTGATGAACAGGGTCTTCCACCAATACTTGGACCAGTTTGTGGTAGTCTTCATTGACGACATCTTGGTGTATTCGAAGAGCCACGAGGAGCACGAGAAGCACTTGAGACCAGTGTTAGAGACGCTGAGGAGAGAGAGGCTTTATGCCAAGATGAGCAAGTGCGAGTTTCTTTTAGATCGTGTTGCTTTCCTTGGACACGTTATCTCAGGAGATGGCATTTCAGTAGATCCGGCAAAGATTTTATCAGTAGAGACATGGCCAACCCCTACCAATGTCTCAGAAGTGAGGAATTTCCTAGGACTTGCCGAATATTATCGGAGGTTCGTGGAGAACTTCACAAAGATTATAGAACCGATGACCCACTTGACCCGTAAGGAGCAGGAGTTCACTTGGACAAATGAGTATTAGAAGGCATTCGACGAGCTGAAGAAGCGCCTGACTACAGCACCCATCTTGACCATACCTTCTGGACCCGGAGGATTCATGATCTATAGCGATGCATCCGGGAAAGAATTAGGATGTGTCTTGATGCAGCATGGAAATGTTGTGGCCTATGCTTCTAGACAGTTGAGAACCCATGAGAAGAACTATCCCACCCACGACTTGGAGCTTGCAGCAGTGATCTTTACTTTAAAGCTTTGGAGACACTACCTATATGGAGAAAGAGTGGAGATATTTACTGATCATAAGAGCCTGAAGTACGTCTACACCCAGAAGGACCTTAACCAGAGACAGAGATATTGGCTCGAGGTGATGACAGACTTTAAGATCGAGCTACAGTACCACCCAGGAAAGGCCAACGTAGTAGCTGACGCTTTGAGCAGAAGACCCATGGCATTCTTCTTGACTAATCAACAACACCTATTGAGAGATCTAGAGCAGATGGGGATAGAGGTTGTTACGCCCGGAATAGACGGACAGTTGTCGAGTTTCCAGTTGCAATCGACATTAGTAGAGAGAATCAAGGCTGCTTTGCCGCCAGATGCCAGATTTCAGAGGCTTAGACAGAGGACAGATGCTGGATTACAGACAGGACTGCGTATACATGAAGACGGAACCTTGAGATATGGAGATCATCTCTATATTCCAAATGGAGAACTTCGGCAGGAGTTGATGACAGAGGCACACAGTTTGACCTACTTTATTCATCCAGAAGGCACAAAGATGTACAGGGACTTGAGACAGTACTACTGGTGGCATGGAATAAAGAGAGAGATAGCACGTTTTATGGTGAAGTGCCTAGTGTGTTAGCAAGTCAAGGCTGAGCATCAGAGATCTGCAGGATTACTTCAACCGCTTCCGATACCGGAATAGAAATGGGAGCATATCACTATGGACTTTGTTACGGGCTTTTCGAGGAGTTCTAGTGGTCGCAATGCAGTATGGATAATCGTAGATAGACTCACCAAGTCCGCCCACTTTTTACCCTTTAGAGTTGGAAAATCGACGGAGTTCTTAGCAGACATGTACATGAGAGAGATTGTGTGCCTACATGGAGTGCCATTTAGCATTGTGTCTGACAGGGATACAAGGTTTACATCTTACTTTTGGCAGAGTATGCAAGAGAGTCTCGGTACCCGCTTGAAGTTTAGCACATCGTATCATCCACAGACAGATGTCCAGTTAGAGCATACCATTCAGACCTTGGAAGATATGTTAAGAGCATGCATGCTAGATTTCGGAGGATCATGGGAGGACCACTTGTACTTGGTCGAGTTTTCCTACAACAGCAGCTATCAAGCGAGCATCCAAATAGCTCCATATGAAGCATTGTATGGAAGGAAGTGTCGTTCCCCAGTATGCTGGAGCGATATAGGCGAGAGACAGATTCTTGGGCCAGAATTAGTTGTTCGTATAGTGGAGAAAGTGAAGAAGATCCAAGGGCATCTACGAGCAGCACAGGACAGGCAGAAGCACTGGGCGAATGTGCATCGACGACCCCTAGAGTTCCAGGTTGGAGATCACGTGTTTCTAAAGATCTCACCTACTCGAGGGACTATCAGATTTGGAGGTAGAGGAAAGTTGAGTCCGAGGTACATTGGACCATTCAATGTGTTAGAACGCGTCGGAGAGGTTGCTTACAGATTAGCCTTGTGATAGACTTTGGAAGGAGTCCATGACGTCTTCCATATATCTCAGCTGAGGAGGTACATATCGGATCCGAGTCATGTACTTGACCATTCAGAAATCACAGTCGGCCTGAGTTTATCATACCAAGAGGAGCCGGTTGAGATACTGGACAGGAGCGAGATGGTATTGCAAGGTCAGACTATCCCTCTAGTCCGTGTCGCATGGAGGCATCATGCACCAGGTGAGTCGACCTGGGAACGTGAGGAGGATATAGACAGCGCTATCCCCACCTTTTCGAAGGACTAGGTACGTATTAGCATTTTTATTCAGTCTGTAGTTCTTACCATACGTATGTTTTACTTTCGAGGAACAAATACTCTAAGGAGGGTAGATTGTAAATTCCCTCGACCAATTTAGGATTTATTTAATTTAAGTGGAGAAAGTAGGATTTATTTAGATATAACTAGAATTAATGTGCAACAATTTAGAGACTTAATACCCCGTACCGTAACTTTGAGGTTTGGAGCGCTACACTAGTAGTTACCCTCAAACTAATTAATGACACATCCCTTAGACACACCAGACTACCATCTGACCTTGTGTGACTTTTAGATACTCAATATTGTGCTCCAATTTGAGCTGTGCAATATTGTTACAAACATCTATGTATTATCCCAATAAAATCAATTCCTCATAATTACCCTTTTCCAATTGAATTTAAGACTCAACCACAACCCAACTCCGTGTAACCCAAATATGGGCATTGACCTATTCCGAGCCTGCTACGCTCATGACGCTTGTGTCCCATCCAAATCTAGTTCCTTGTGTTTTCAATACATTAAAGAACACCATGCGCCTTGCTTTTAATAAAATTAAATTAAGAGCAATTTTACCTCAAACAAGACCTAACCAAGCCCTGAGCATCTCCCATGGATCAGCCCCTCCCCAATGAGTCCAAACAGGCCCAAGTTCCGAGGCCAGCCTATCAAATCTCCCTTATAAATATATATACTCCCTAACATTAAACCCTAAATTTACTATTCATCAAAACCCAAACCCTAGCCATTCCCCTTACACCCGAGCTACCCCCCTCCCGACGCCACGACCACCACCGGACCACCTCAGCTACCGGACCCCCCCTCACTGCTGGACCACCACCCAACCGCCAGCAGCACCCCGTCCGCCTGCAACCACTAGACACCTGCACCATCACCATCTCCCCACGCATCCTAGCCGAATATCTAACCGAGCCATCTCCTTCCCGACTGGACACCCACCGTCTCCGACTTCACAAACACCGCCGACCACCACCTTCAGGTCTACCCCGACCTACCCCCACGAATTGTCAGCCACCCCGTGCCGTCCTCAGCCCGCACCAACGCCGCCAAGCCACTGTTGCCGCTGTCGCATCCGCTACAGGCCGCTGCTGCCGCTGCCGACCAACCCACCGGTCGAAGCCGGAGCTCCGCCCACGAGGAAGACGACCAGGACGAGCAGAACCTCATCCAAGCAGCCAGGTACTCGATCCCCCGCTCGTTCTTGCATAGTATCGTTGTATGACTGTTTATTCGAGTCGTCTTGTCGGCGTGTCCTGTGTCGACACAAACCAGTTAAAATAAAATAATACAGAGATGTATGTGTGCTGATAATTAAACTAGATAATAACAAACTGAATTAATCCTAATTATATACATGCTGGTATGATGATTAACAAGATTTAGAAGTTGTTTAATAACTAGCAAAAACCTAAATTATGAGACCTGTCGTCAAGGCTAGTAATTCACCTGAAAGCCTTGATACAAACCGAGTACGTTTGGACATGGGAACCAAAGACATGTATTCGTATAAATCAAAAATAGTGGTAACCCCTTAACTTTAGTAATTATTGTCTCAAGACACACGCTGACAAGGTCAGAACACGTGTACATCCTAGCTACGTGCACACGTGACGCCATCTTCGATCAGTCGTGAACTTGTGAAGTACCATATTTGCCATCCATTCGAAGGTTGCAACACCTCAATGGATGTCCCGCTATACCGTGCTCTGAAGTACCATATTTTTCAACTAGGTCGAACTATCCCGGTGCCAGGAGCGCCCGTTCGAGGAAAGTCGAAACCCTGTGCACATGTTATCCATGACCATAAAAAACGTGAATAACTAACTATAAAAGACAAGTATGGTATAGAATAAAAGTATGATAAGGTACGTGTCTACTCGCCCCAATATATCATACTCGTGGTATTAACCGATCGATGTTCCGGTTGGCGACCCGTAGGTCCCAACATACCGAGTCACCATGTCGCTTCTCGACACAGTATTCCGTGGGCACCATACCCCTTTCGATAATTCCGTAGGCACCATGCCCCTTCCGACAAGTTGCTGATGGAACTGGGGATCCCCAGGACCGCAGATTGGTACATATTGATCGATAAAAGATTAACAATTTAATACGTGATCTAATCCTTCAAAGGTGAAAAGTAGGGTTCATAAATTATACCTGAAGTAACGAGAAGAAGATGAAGGTTTTTGGTAACCTTGATCAGTTAGCGACCCCAAGATCTTCTACATGTATTCCTTCCTCGAGTTGGATGTTGTATTGACGACGATCTTCCAATATTTTATTCTCCTTGAGCTACCCTCTTTCTCTCTTTATGTGAAAGACAAATTTAGAGAAAACTGCTCAGTTCTGATATCATATGACGGCAGAGAATATATGCTATATATAGGCTACGGTAGGGACCATGAGGAGAAATTAGGGTTAGATCTCCTAACGGATTGAGGTATCTCATGTTCAGCCCGAACACACAACCCAAACACGTTAACAATATCTCTGTCCACTAAGGAGTTATTGTTGTACTACCTTCCTAATTCCAAATTATATTTATGGGCTCCTACTTATTGTATGCCTGTTCGTCTTCTAATGTTAAGATATCGAATGTCCGTCGATCAAATTAAGTTAATGACAACTACATTGATCGAAAACTTTTATCCTTAAGTAATACTACTCAACTTTATTTATCATGTCAGATATAATCCACCTATAAGGTTTACATGAAAATCCGTATGAGTTCCTTAAGGGGATATCATATAAACCCCCTGATTTTCAATAATTTTTAAATTTTGAATTTTTAACAATTTTCTGGGATTTTTATTAATTAAAACTAAGGCATTTTAAATTTAAATGATTTTTAAATACTATTAATTAAAATTAAAATATTATGAAAATAATATTTTATGGTATAAAATGAAAAACTAGACATAGGATAATTTTCCGAGAATTTATTAGACCCCGAAAGCATTTTTAAAGCCCTAAAAACTATTTTATAAATAAACCAATTTAAACCCTAATTAAACCCGGTTCACTTGAACCAAAATAAACCGAACCAAACTGTTGAACCAAACCTAACCCAACTCAGCATTGCGGGTCGGATCCGGGTCAAACCCGTGACCCGAAACCCGCTAGACCCGACCCGCTAGACCCGACCCGCCTTCATTTTATTGGATCGGGCCGGATCCGCTAGACCCGACCCGACCCGTCACCGACCCGCCGAACCCCTCTCTCTTCCCCGACCGTTTCAGCCCCACCTCCGGTCGTTACGCCGCCGGCCGACCCCTCCGCTTCGCATCCCCGTACCGGCCGCTGCCGCTCCGCCTCCCAGCCGCTCCGGCTTCCCCGTACCCGCCGCCGTTCCTCCTCCTTCTTCTTCCTCACTATAAAATCCTCCCTCTCCTCCTCTCTCCACCTCCTTTCCCCTCGACCTCGCCGGCTCCCTCCGCCCTCGCTCTCGACCTCGCCACCCCGCAGAGCCGGCCGCCCAGCGCCTCAGCCTCCCCGCTCGACCTCCTCCCAGGCCTCCTCCTACATCTTCCTCGTCGTCGAGAGCCCCACCTGAGCCCTAGCTCCTCCGCCGCCCTCCAGCACTGACATCACGCCGCCACCGCCTCGCCGCCTTGCCGCCGATGACATCGCCCCCGCTCCGCCAGCCTCCTCCGGCCAGGACCGACGCCGGCCACGCCTCCTTCCTCCTCTCCCCAGCACAGCAACCAGTAGCAACGCTCCGGCCGCCTTCGGCCGCTCAGCCCGAGCCCTGCGCCGCCGCCCTCGACCACCTCCGGCCCTCAAATGCCTCCCTCCGGCCGCAGCTCGGACAGAACCCTAACCCTTGCTTGGACACGGACACGGTCAGGACACAGTTCGTGTTGAGACACGCGGACAGGAGAAAATTCAGGTTTTTGGAGCCCTGTTCAGGTACCCATATCTCTCTCCTCGCTGCCCTATTTTCGATTCCGTCTGTTGTGATGCGTAGGCTGTGTGACCCCCTCGATACCCGTGTAACCCGCTCGGTGCATCGCGTCCTGTGGTGATCGCGAACCGCGATACAAAAACAGGAAAATCAACGCCCTATTTTACCCCGGAACTGAGTACGCCCCGCCAAACGGGACAACTTGGACGCGTGCGGTCTTCACCGATACGTGCGCGTCGTTGATACGGACGTACAAAAATTCGCAGAAGTTGATTCGGATGTGCGTGCACACCAGAATCAACGCGTATCCGCTGACAACGTCCCGTATCCGTCCTTTCTGGTTCTCGCTGTAACTTAGTGTACACACGTCGGATCGAGACGAAACTTATGCCATCGGACTCGTAGTAATACGCTGGTCCTGTGACCCAAGTTTGGTTCGATTCTGAGAACGTTGACAAAATCACGTATCGTGGGCCCCACAGGCTCCACTTGACGGGCGATTTTGTGAACGGCTCATCGGAATCCAATTCTGGAAGTTCCGTTGGGTTCGTATCATCGTTTCTGACCTGTTGACACTAAGTTTGACAGATTTGGAGACCTTTGACCTTGACACATTTTTTGGTGCAAAGCGGCCCACATGTGGACCTCGTATTGACCAGAAACTGTCATTTTTGTCCCTGTGTCCAAATTGGACTCAAGGACTGGCGTTTCTAGCTGATTGATATTTTTTGGATCTGATGGTGATATTTATTTCAGCAACCGGAGTACTCCCTGCAAATCCCACTGAAGTCAGAGCTACAATTGGAACCGGAACCCCAGGCAAGTGTACCTTGCCAAACTCTGCAGTTTTGCTACTTATTTCCTTGACTTATTTATACATTATTGTGCATGCTTGACCTAGGATCGTGTTACTTTACTTAGCGTTCGATTAATAGTCGGGTGCCAACACTGTACGCAGAGTTGTGTAACGTCACATAGACATGGATATCGAGATCCTTTATATTCTCGTACTTGCATTATCAAGTACGTTATACCCATGACACTTGACACTATTCATGAGACAGAATCTTCCTGAGATATTCATGGTAATTCTGTATAGGATACAATTTTTCATGACTTATTCCTTTGCTTAGATATTATATGACTGGATGCATTAGTTATGATCCTGCGTGGCATGGACATGAGACGTTGTGGATATGAGACGTATGATTATATTAGGTGGGAAGACTCACACAGGCTACAGGTTGATTATATATATTATGCCGGCGTCTTAGTCTCTTTTCGAGCTAGACAACCACATGATATCACTGCTACCGGCTCCTCGACACAGAGCTTGTAGTAGTTTCAGCCTGAGTTCTAGTGCTGCTCTTATCTTGCATATCACTTAGATGGTTATATAGTTTACCCTATTGTTTCATTTATTTCCTGCACTGCATTATTATGGCTTGAGCTTTCTTGTACCTTGTTATGTCTCCTGAGGACCTGGATCCAGATTATGTCCCCAGGATTAGCAGAGGAGATCCACTCTGAGGTTTACAGAACAGCAGCATTAGCAGGAGCAAAAGAAGGAACATGAGCAGGCACTGGAGCAGTACCAGATCCAGTAGACGAGTGATCTTATCGGGTATCTTCTGAGTATATATTGTTTCCATACTCAGTATTGTTGTTGATATCTTTATTCATGTATCTTGACAGTTGTATCAGACTTATATCGGGCTTGTTCCCCGATTTAATTACTTGTGACTTGATGTTGATGTTTTATTTACTTATGTTGACTTTGTTATATTCATTCTGTGGATGAGATTAGTAGACCCTGATCATTGTAATACAGCTTAAGTATACCCCGATGGATCCATTAAATTGAGTTTGTCCATCGGTGCGTGCTGCTGGCCATTGCCACGTGGCTAGTCCCTCGATATTTTGGGACTGGAGCGTGACATAGTTTTTGTGGTGGCCCATGCAGGTCAACGACTAAATTGTTCGGTTTCAATTTAGGGACCGAACATGCCTGCAATAAGAATAGGAAAAATTTTTAGGATCTCATCCACTTGCTTGAAACGTTCTTGATATCTATATCGGATTCGAATCAATTTCTTGAATTGCATCCTGCCTTGATTCCTGTACGCCTCTTATTGTTTATTTTGGTTGTAGAGTTATGGATTCATGAGCAAACGACGAAACTCCTGCAACATCACCACGGGATGTTTTGGTAACCAATGAAGAGGAAGTAACACCAGTAGAAGAAGGTCAATCCGCTCAACAACACAGTCAAGTGAATCAGCATACCTCTAGAGTCCAGCACGATGACATTCCACCATCGACGCAATTTACTCCACCAATGCCCGTAATTCCACCAGGGCAGGCAATGGACGGATAGCAGATATTTCAAATGATCTATGCAATAATGCAAGCTCAACAAGAGGCTTGGAGTCGCAGCCTAGTAACCGTACTAGAGCAGGCACGACGGCCAACGACGGGCTCTATTTTCGATTTCTGCCAGCTGAAGCGCCGTACCTTCTCAGGCAAAGAGAAACCCACAGAAGTTCATGAGTGGCTCACCAACACTCAACATCAATTAGAAGCAGCTGAGATTCCCCGAGAACGTTGGATGACTGCAGTCAGAATAAAATTAATGGACAATGCACATCACTGGTGGCTATCTGAGGAGACACGGCTCGGACCAGACCGAGTCACTTGGGAAGAGTTCTCTAGACTCTTTCAGGAGATGTACATTTCAGCCATCGCTCGATCAGAACTTCGTGACAAGTTTAATTGCCTCACTCAAGACAGTATAACAGTGGAAGAGTACAACGCTGAGTTCATTCGTCTAAGTCGCTTCGCCCCAACCTTGATTCAGACAGAAGAAGAGAAGACCGAGAAGTTCTTCGACGGACTAAACTTAGAGCTACAGAAACTAATTGGATCCGTTGCACCTACATCTTACTCGGACGTCCTTACTGCAGCCCGACGCATGGAGCGCATCACCAAGAGAGAGACCAGTCTGAAGCGATCGTCTACATCAGCACCATCCGGAGCACCACAGGAAGAAGCTACAAAAAGACCTCACATACACCAGCCATCTGGAGCATCTTCATAGGCACTACCTGTCTATCAATATTGTCGCAAGCGAGGCCATATAGAGAACGAGTGCAGACGGAAAATGAAAGTATGTTTAGCTTGCGGGTCCAGTCAGCATTTAGTGAAGGAATGCCCCGAGCGTCGAGAAAGAGCACCAATGGTTAACCAGCAAGCGTTACCAGTACCGAGGCCAACCTATCCAACATTGGGAGCACCACAAACGAAAGTTCAAGAAGTCCTACCACCAGCTCCAGGAGGGTATCAGCCGAGGCCACCTTTGATACCCCAGGCACTACTCTTCCAGCAGGCTCAGCAGCAGCAGAGGAATCGACTGCAAGGATGCAGACAAGCCCTGACGATGACCTTGGAGAACGTGCAGATGCATGGAGTGGCTAATGCGCGTAAGTTTTCTTAGTTATCCATTTCTAGTATTGCTTTAATTCGTGCCAGCTGGTTCGTGACCTTAAACTTGACCTGACAATTTTAACTTGCTAACCTAGCAATTTTGAACTTGCTAAATAACCTAGAATATTTTATAAATGTTAACCTGATATATTTTTGAAAGATAACATGGTTTTCTAAAACTATAATTTTCTAGATTTTCTTCATCCAGGAAATTGTATAACTTTTTATCGCCTAGGAAAATAATTTTCCCTATATGTTCTTCTTACACCCTCAACTTTGGTTCTTCTTGATAGTGATGTGCTTCGTATAAATTTTCCAACCGTGTCATCTCTGTTGATCGGTTATTCTTTGATTGCGAGGACGTAATCCTCTTAAGGGGGATAGATTGTAAATCCTCTGATTTTCAATAATTATAAATTTGAATTTTTAACAATTTTCTGGAATTTTCTGGGATTTTTATTAATTAAAACTAAGGCATTTTAAATTTAAATGATTTTTAAATACTATTAATTAAAATTAAAATATTATGAAAATAATATTTTATGGTGTAAAATGAAAAACTAGACATAGGATAATTTTCTGGGAATTTATTGGACCCCGGAAGCATTTTTAAAGCCCTAAAAACTATTTTATAAATAAACCAATTTAAACCCTAATTAAACCCGGTTCACTTGAACCAAAATAAACCGAACCAAACCCAACCCAACTCAGCATTGCGGGTCGGATCCGGGTCAAACCCGTGACCCAAAACCCGCTAGACCCGACCCGCCTTCATTTTATTGGATCAGGCCGGATCCGCTAGACCCGACCCGACCCGTCACCGACCCGACCCGCCGAACCCCTCTCTCTTCCCCAGTCGTTTCAGCCCCGCCTCCGGCCGTTACGCCGCCGGCCAACCCCTCCGCTTTGCATCCCCGCACCGGCCGCTGCCGCTCCGCCTCCCAGCCGCTCCGGCTTCCCCGTACCCGCCGCTGTTCCTCCTCCTTCTTCCTCCCTCTAAAACCCTCCCTCTCCTCCTCTCTCCGCCTCCTTTTCCCTCGACCTCGTCGGCTCCCTCTGCCCTCGCTCTCGACCTCGCCACCCCGCAGAGCCGGCCGCCCAGCGCCTCAGCCTCCCCGCTCGACCTCCTCCCTGGCCTCCTCCTCCATCTTCCTCGCCGCCGAGAGCCCCACCTGAGCCCTAGCTCCTCCGCCGCCCTCCAGCACTGACATCACGCCGCCATCGCCTCGCCGCCTTGCCGCCGACGACGTCACCCCCGCTCCGCCAGCCTCCTCCGGCCAGGACCGACGCTGGCCACGCCTCCTTCCTCCTCTCCCCAGCACAGCAACCAGTAGCAGCAGCTCCGGCCGCCTCCGGCCGCTCAGCCCGAGCCCTGCGCCGCCGCCCTCGACCACCTCCGGCCCTCGATTGCCTCCCTTCGGCCACCTCTGGTCGCAGCTCGGACAGAACCCTAACCCTAACTTGGACAAGGACACGGTCAGGACACAGTTCGTGTCGAGACACGCGGACACGAGAAAATTTAGGTTTTGGGAGCCCTGTTCAGGTACCCATATCTCTCTCCTCGCTGCCCTGTTTTCGATTCCGTCTGTTGTGATGCGTAGGCTGCGTGACCCCCTCGATGTCCGTGCAACCCACTCGGTGCATCGCGTCCTGTGGTGATCGCGAACCGCGATACAAAAACAGGAAAATCAATGCCCTGTTTCACCCCGAAATTGAGTACGCCCCTCCAAACGGGATAACTTGGTCGCGTGCGGTCTTCACCGATACGTGTGCATCATTGATACGGACGTGCAAGAATTTGCAGAAGTTGATTCGGATGTGCGTGCACACCAGAATCAACGCGTATCCACCGACAACATCTCGTATCCGTCCTTTCTGGTTCTCGCTGTAACTTAGTGTACACAAGTCGGATCGAGACAAAACTTGTGCCATCGGACTCGTAGCAATACGCTGGTCTTGTGACCCAATTTTGGTTCGATTCTGAGAACGTTGACAAAATCGCGTATCGTGGGCCCCACAGGCTCCACTTGACGGGCGATTTTGTGAACGGCTCATCGGAATCCAATTCTGGAAGTTCTGTTGGGTTCATATCATCGTTCCTGACCTGTTGACACTAAGTTTGACAGATTTGGAGACCTTTGACCCTGACACATTTTTTGGTGCAAAGCGGCCCACATGTGGACCCTGCCTTGACCAGGAACTGTCATTTTCGCCCCTGTGTCTAAATTGGACTCAAGGACAGGCATTTTTTGCTGATTGATATTTTCTGGATCTGATGGTGATGTTTATTTCAGCAACCGGAGTACTCCCTGCAAATCCTGCTGAAGTCAGAGCTACAATTGGAACCGGAACCCCAGGCAAGTGTACGTTGCCAAACTCTGCAGTTTTGCTACTTATTTTCTTGACTTATTTATACATTATTGTGCATGCTTGACCTAGGACCATGTGACTTTACTTAGCGTCCGATTAATAGTCGGGTGCCAACACTGTACGCAGAGTTGTGTAACGTCACATAGACATGGATATCGAGACCCTTTATATTCTCGTACTTGCATTATCAAGTACGTTATACCCAGGACACTTGACACTATTCATGAGACATAATCTTCCTGAGATATTCATGGTGATTCTGTATAGGATACAGTTTTTCATGACTTATTCTTTTGCTTAGATATTATATGACTGGATGCATTAGTTATGATCCTGCGTGGCATGGACATGAGACATTGTGGACATGAGACGTATGATTACATTGGGTGGGAAAAGTCACACAGGCTACAGGTTGATTATATATATTATGCCGGCGTCTTAGTCTCTCTCCGAGCTAGACAACCACATGATATCACTGCTACCGGCTCCCCGACACAGAGCTTGTAGTGGTTTCAGCCTGAGTTCTAGTGCTGCTCTTATCTTGCATATCACTTAGATGGTTATATAGTTTACCCTATTATTTCATTTATTTTTTGCACTTCATTATTATGGCTTGAGCTTTCTTGTACCTTGCTATGTCCCCTGAGGACCTGGATCCGGATTATGTCCCCAGGATTAGCAGAGGAGATCCACTCTGAGGTTTAAAGAACAGCAGCATTAGCAGGAGCAGAAGAAGGAACAGGACCAGGCACTAGAGCAGTACCAGATCCAGTAGACGAGTGATCTTATCGGGTATCTTCTGAGTATATATTGTTTCCATACTCAGTATTGTTGTTGATATCTTTATTCATGTATCTTGACAGTTGTATCAGACTTATATCGGGCTTGTTCCCCGATTTAATTACTTGTGACTTGATGTTGATATTTTATTTTCTTATGTTGACTTTGTTATATTCATTCTGTGGATGAGATTAGTAGACCCTGATCATTGTAATACAGCTTAAGTAGGATCCATTAAATTGGGTTTGTCCATCGGTGCGTGTTGCTGGCCATTGCCACGTGGCTAGTCCCTCGATATTTTGGGACTGGGGCGTGACATATCATCAACCCGATGTATCGAGACATGGATTCCCTTTATAATCAATAATCCATCATACACACAATATCATTACCCAATTCATAGAGGTTATTGACCCATAATGAATCTTACTCTTTTATGAGTCAAAGTAATACGCACTGCATATATATGTCTGTTATTATATTCAGATTAAGAGCACAAGCATCCATAATAACATAGGTGTTTGGTCTCTTATGTAGTCAGTACAAAGAGAACAAGCTCAAGTGGTCATGATCAATACACACAAAGTGTACTAGTGTAAACCTATAATCAAGATAGACTAATACCAGATTACACTACAACCTTACCAATGGTTTGGCCAAATCCATCTAGGTTATGAACTATTTATATATTCCACATGGAACTGATAATATGAGCTTTTGTGTGACACCACACACCATATTATGTACAATATAGAATATCAGACACTTGCATTAACATTATAACAATACATCATACAAATATTTTTCTATATGATTCTTTTTTAAAAATAAGAAAATATAGTTAATACAAAGTGATGCTTTAAGTATATAATCCTAACAGCCTGGATCCCCAAAAGTCTCTATGTCCAAGTTCTCGGTATCTGTGTTAAACATATAAATACCCTTAGATATGTCATGCCCCGGTTCCACAAAACCGAACATCCTCGCTTGGGCTTCTCACACCCCGGTTCTGTAGAGCCGCCTTCCTCGCTTGGTGGGATGCCGTACAAGCCTGGGGTTGCGCTTGTACAAGGCATGTTCGTGCTTATTTTATAAACAGATATTTGAAGATAGAGTTTGCAGCATTCACAAAGAAATTGAATACACAATTGAAATGGAAATAGCTCTTTATTGATAAATCTTTGAAATGAAACATAAAGCCTTCAAACGGCCGAGATAAAAAAATACCAGACTTGGCTTACAACTTGCAAAAATATTGAAATAAGATATAACGTTGCTCCATACATCATATCCCTTATTGAAATATTAAAAATCATGGACCACCTTTAACTAGAGTCTTCTTCTCCACTTGGAAGCTTCAAGTGCAAGGCTTATAAAGAGTCAGACCAAAATCTTCAATGTTTCCTCGCATCAGCTAAATCCCCAACAACTGAGGATATCCACAAACGTGGGTCAGTACTCAATTTGTACTGGTAAGTGGCCTCAACCAATCTCACCTAAAAAGCCAATACTAAGTAAATATGTGAAAGCAACAATTATTATAATGATCTTGCTATGTTGTCTTAAATTTAGTTTAACAATTCATACAATCAGAACATAAGGAACATAATGATTATCACTATTTGATAATTTCTTACACACGGTCATTCATCCATCCCTGTATTTGAGTAATAACTTACTCAGCCTGCATAAGACATTGTTAGCTATGACATATTTATATATGAAGGTCATTGATTCAACATCAAACTTGGAACTATAGTTGGTTAAGCCTCTCCCCTCCCCGAAGGGTAGCGAGTCCACTTGGGGATTTTGAATCACCGTGCTACCTTGTACATGCTCTGATTCCCCCTAGGATGAACGGATCCGTAGCCGTGGATTACCATCCGAGGAATTATACCTTGTGAACAAGTTGTCCATGACCATGCATATGATACAACTTTACTAATAAAAGAAACACAATATGTGTCACGCCCCAGTTCCAAAATACCGAGGGACTAGCCACGTGGCAATGGCCATAAGCACACTAATGGGCAGACCCAATTTAATGGATCCATTAGAGTATAATTAAGCTGTAAAACAAATACAATGGTCTACGATACATGTCACATTCTAATTCTAATCTCATCCACAGAAGGTAAACATAATTCAAAATGTCAGACTAATCAAAGAGAAATATAATCCAACAAGTCTCAATAAAAAGTATCTCGGGGAACAACCCAAAAATAAGTTTAATACAATAATCCAAAAGTCAGGAAATAAAGTATCTAGAAACAGAAATAACTGAGTATATAACAAATACTCAAGAGAAATCCTTTGGCATCACCTCGTCCTCTGGTGTTGGTACTGCTCCAGCGTCACCTCATATCCCGTATACCTAGGGGTAAATCTCCTCTGCTATACATGGGGACATAATCCGGATCCAGGTCCTCAGGGGACATAGCAAGGTATAAGAATAACTCAAGCCAAATAAAATACAGTATATAAAAATATATCAACAAGGCAAACTATAACCAGCTATGTGATATGCAAATGAGAGCATCACTAGTACTCAGACTGAGACCACTACAAGCTCTGTGTCGGGGAGCCTGTAGCAGTAATATCACGTAGTGGGCCAAGCTCTGGAACAAAGACTAAAGCACCACAATAATAAATATATTTGTAAGTAATCAGCCTGTAGCATGTGTGTCTTTCCCCACCCAATGTAATCACATATCTCATGTCCACGACGTCTCATGTCCATAACACGCAAGATCATGACCTCTAACTATTACAACGAGTCATAATGATATCTATGAATATGCAAGTCTTATGTCACGAATCTCGTAAGCCTATACAGAATTACCATGAATAACTCAGGAAAGATTCTATCTTATGAATAGTGTCAAGTGTCATATGGTATGACGTACTTGGTAAAGCAAGCACGGAAAGTATAGGATCATGTTATCAACTCTCTAAGTGATGTTACATAACTCCGCGTACGGCATCGACACCCGAATATTATTCGAATATTAAGCAATGTCTCACGGTCCTAGGTTGAGCACATACAACACATAAATAAATCAAAAAATTAATATGAAAGCAAGTACTGCAAGTTTGGCAAGGTACACTTGCTTGTGGTTTGAACTCCTTCAGTTGCTCCAGTGTATATGGAATCTTCATGTACGCCTCCGGATGCTGAAATAAACATTACCATCACTCTATGAAGACATAAAATAGCTAGGATTGGCTAACTATAAGTCCAATTTGGACACAGGAGCAAAATTGACAGTTTCTGGTCAAAGTGGGGTCCACATGTGGCCCATTTCGTACCAAAAAATGTGTCAGACAAAGTTCTCCAAATTCGTCAAACTTAGTGTCTACGAGTCCAGAACTATGATACGAACCCAACAGAATGTCCAGAATTGGAATCCGATGAGCCGGTCACAAAATTGCCCGTCAAGTGGAGCCGTGGGGCCCATGAAAATGGGGTTTCGTCAACATTCTCAGAATTGAACCAAACTTGGGTCACAGGACCAGCGTAATGCAATGAATCCGATGGCGCAAGTTTTGTTGAGAAACGACAAACACACACGCAAACAAGCTCGATACGGGACTTTTCAACGGATAAACGTTGATTCCGGTGTGCACGCACATCCAAATCAACTTTTGTAAAATTATATATGTCCACATTGATGATACGTGCCTTTCGATATAATTCACACACGACGAAGGTGCCTCGTTTAGCGGGACGCACCCAGTTTCAAAAAATTTGAGTTTTGAAAACCAAGTTTTTGGTCAACTTCACCCGCGAATAAAACACAACTTACAACAAATTAAATAAACTAATTACACGGTTTAAAACTTGATTATATTGTCTAATTTACTGTTCAATTAGAATTTAGAATTATTAACTAGGTTGGACGTACAACGGCTATGAACTTGGGGTTTCGGGACAATTTTCAGAACCAGAAATTGGGTTATTTTTCCTATTTTTGCGTCGCGGTTTGCGACCGACACATGACACGATACCCCAATCTAATTGTACAGGGTTCGAGAGGGTCACATAGCGAACACATCGTAATAAGGGTTGGCACAACGAGCAGGAAGAAAAACTCACCGGAAGAAAAACTCACCGGAAGAAAAACAAAAACAAGGGTTTAAAAATTGACACAACGAGCAGGAAGAAAAACTCACCGGAACAAGGGTTGGCCGCGGTGTGCTACGCGTGGACCATGGCGACGGCGGTGCACGTCGTCGGCAGCGGCGGGTAGTTGCGGCTACTGAGGTGGTGGTCGTGGGCCGTCGTCGTCGTCGTCGCCGCCGTAGTCAGCGTTGTCGTCGTCAGCGGCGGCGGAGTGATGGCGAAGTGTTGGCGGAGTCGAGTGGCGGATGATGGTGAAGGGGCTGCGGGGGTTTATATAGGGGAAGGGCGGTCGGTTACGAGGAGGTGGATGGAGGGGCGGCCGTTGGGGAGGCGAATCGAGGGGTCACCGGCGGATGGGTCCCCATAGAGTCGCTGCAACAGTCGACGGGTTTCGAACGGTCGGAGAATTTTTGAATTCCTTCGGTTACTGTTGATTAGGTTAGCGGGTCGGGTACGGGTCGGGTCAAGTTCAGATCCGATCCAACATGGTTGGGTTCGTTTGGGTTTAATTTGGTTTGGTTCGGTTCAAGCTGGTTCAGTTTGGTTTAATCTGGTTTAATTAAAAACGATGTTTTTAGCTATTTAAAAATAGTTTTTGAGCCCAATAAATTCCAGTAAAATTACACAATATCTTATTATTAATTTTACACTCAAAAATATAATTTTCATAATATTATAATATTATTTTTAATTCACAAAAATATTAATCCCTGAAGAACATTAATTTTAAATAATTAAAAATCCTAAAAAATCATATTTAAATTTTATAAAATTCGGGTGTTTACAATCTACCCACCTTAAAAGAATTGTGTCCTCGCAATTAAGAAAATGAAACATAATCGGTTAGAAGAGATAATGCGGTTGCAAGACATGTTTGTTGAAGCACGACACAAAGAATAAGGAATCATGAACAAGAAAAAATTGAGAAGAAAGGTGAGGGTTTTGTTCAAGCAGAACACGTAGGGAAGGAATAAAAAAAATTTCCTAGGCAATGAGAGATAAGTAACTCAAGAGTAAAACATAATACTAGGCTTAGGCTAGGGAAATGAACTAACAAGCACGTGCTAAAGTATTACTAGGAATAGATAGTTATGATAAAACTTAAATCTTACTCATATTCGATACTCCTCGAGTCTGTGCCTCCTCCACTATCATCGCAAAAGCCTATCCACGTCCCTGTGGTGGTGCCCTCTGCTGTCGTTGGGCCTGCTGGAAGTGTGCCTGTGGTGCCAATGGTGGCCTCGGTTGATATCCTCCCGGTGTTGGTAAAACTTGTCGGTTAACCATCGGCGCTCCTTCTCGACGCTCAGGGCAATCCTTGGCTGAATGTTGGCTGGATCCACAAATCAAACATAATCCCAACTTGCGTCTGCACTCGCTCTCATAATGACCTCGCTTGCCATAATATTGACATGTAGGCAGTGTCTGCGGAGATGCTCTGGGTGGCTGGTGCATGTGAGGTCTCTTTGCAGATTGTCCTTATGGTGCTTTGGCTGGTACTAATGTGAATGGCTGCTTCAGGATGGACTCTCTCTTGGTGACGCGCTCCATACATAGTGCTGCAACAAGGACGTCCGTATATGAAGTAGGTGCAACGGATCCGATCAATCTCTGTAGCTCAAAGCTAAGTCCGTCAAAGAATTTCTCAGCCTTCTCTTCTTTTGTCAGAATTAGAGTAGGTGCGAAGCGGCCCAAATAGATGAACTCTGCATTGTACTCTTCTACCGTCATGTTGCCTTGAGTGAGGCGATTGAACTTGTGCCGAAGTTCTAATCGAGAAATAGATAGAATTTATATCTTCTGAAAGAGTCTAGAGAACTCCTCCCAAGTGACTCGGTCTGGTCCGAGCCGTCTCTCCTCAGATAGCCACCAGTGATGTCCATTGCCCATCAACTGCATTCTGACAGCAGTCATCCAACGCTCCCTCAAAAGCTCAGCTGCTTCCAACTGGTATTGAGTGTTTGTGAGCCACTCATGAACTTTAGTGGGCTCCTCCTTGCCAGAAAATATATGGGGCTTCAGCTGGCAGAAATCAGGGATAAATCCCGTCGATGGTCGTCTAGCTGGTGGGTTCACCTACTCCAGTGTGGTTAAAAGGCTGTTCCTCAAGTTCTCTGCCTCGTGACGCTGAGCCTCTTGTTGAACCTGCTGTTGGGCTTGCATCATTGCATAGAACATTTGAAACATCTGTGTCCGTCCATAGCTTGTCCTGGTGGAAAAACGGGTATTGCTTTGTTGAGCTGATTGACCTCCACCCACTGGTGTCACTCCATCGTCGTAGGTGACCACATCACCTTGTGGTGTACCTACAGGAGTCTCATCTCCGGCTTGTGGGTCCATCACTCTGCATACAAAGTAAACTATGAGAGGCGTACAGAAGAATCAAGGCAGGATGCAAGTAAAAAAAATATTTTGAAGTCGATATAGAGGTCAAGAACGAATCAATCAAGTGGATGAGATCCTATAATTTATCCTATCTTTATCGCAGGCTTGTTTGGTCCCTTAGTTGAAACCAAAGCAATATAGTCGTAGACTTGCATGAGCCACCACAAAAATTATGTCATGTCCCAGTCCCAAAATACCGTGGGACTAGCCACGTGGCAATGGCCAATATCACACTCCAATGGGCAAACCCAATTTAATGGACCCGTTAGAGTGTACTTAAGCTGTAAAACAAATACAATGGTCTACGATACATGTCACAGTCTAATTCTAATGTCATTCACAGAAGGTAAACATAATTCAAAATGTCAGACTAATCAAAGAGAAATATAATCCAACAAGTCTCAATAAAAAGTATCTCGGGGAACAACCCAAAAATAAGTTTAATACAGTAATCCAAGAGTCATGAAATAGAGTATCTAGAAACAGAAATAACTTAGTATATAACAAATACTCAAGAGAAATCCTCTGGCATCACCTCGTCCTCTGGTGTTGGTACTGCTCCAACGTCAGCTCTTGTCCCGTATACCTTGGGGTAAATCTCCTCTGTTATACATGGGGACATAATTCGGATCCAGGTCCTCAGGGGACATAGCAAGGTACAAGAATAACTTAAGCCAAATAAAATATAATATATAAAAATATATCAACAAGGCAAACTATATAACCAGCTATGTGATATGCAAATGAGAGCATCACTAGTACTCAGACTGAGACCACTACAAGCTCTGTGTCGGGGAGCCTGTAGCAGTAATATCACGTAGTGGGCCAAGCTCTGGAACAAAGACTAAAGCACCGCAATAATAAATATATTGTAAGTAATCAGCCTGTAGCCTGTGTGTCTTTTCCCACCCAATGTAATCACACGTCTCATGTCCACGACGTCTCATATCCATAACACGCAAGATCATGACCTCTAACTATTATAACGAGTCATAATGATATCTATGAATATGCAAGTCTTATGTCACGAATCTTGTAAGCCTTTACAGAATCACCATGAATAACTCAGAAAAGATTATGTCTCATAAATAGTGTCAAGTATCCTATGGTATGACGTATTTGGTAAAGCAAGCAAGGAAAGTATAGGATCGTGTTAGTGTAAACTCTCTAAGCGACGTTACAAGACTCCGCGTATAGCGTCGACACCCGAATATTATTCGGACGTTAAGCAATGTCTCACGGTCCTAGGTTGAGCAGATATACCACAGAAATAAATCCAGAAAATAATATGAAAGCAAGTACTGCAAGTTTGGCAAGGTACACTTGTTTGGGGTTTAAACTCCTTTAGTTGCTCCAGTGTATGTGAAATCTTCAAGTACGCCCCCGGATAATGAAATAAATATTACTATCACTCTCTTAAGACATAAAATAGCTATGATTGACTACCCATAAGTCCAATTTGGACACAGGAGCAGAATTGATAGTTTCTGGTCAAAGTGGGATCCACATGTGGCCCATTTTACACCAAAAAATGTGCAAAAGACAAAGTTCTCCAAATTCGTCAAACTTAGTGTCTACAAGTCCAGAACAATGACACGAACCTAACGGAATATCCAGAACTAGATTTCGATGAGCCAGTCACAAAATTGCCCGTCAAGTGGAGCCGTGGGGCCCATGAAAACGGGGTTTCGTCAACGTTCTCAGAATCGAACCAAACTTGGGTCACCGGACCAGCGTGTAACGCTATGAATCCGATGGCCCAAATTTTGTTGCGAAACGACAAGCACATACGCAATTACAACGAGTGTCAGAACATGTCCGATACAGGACTTTTCGACGGATACGCGTTGATTCCGGTGTGCATGCATATCCAAATCAACTTCCATAAAATTTTACACGTCTGTATTGACAATACGCGTCTTTTGATGCAATTTGTACACGACGAAGTCGTCTCATTTAGCAGAACACACCCAGTTTTGGAAAATTCGAGTTTTAAAAGTCAAGTTTTTGGTCAACTTCACCCGCGAATAAAATATAACTTACAGCAAATTAAATTAACTAATTACAGGGTTTAAAACTTGGTTATATTGTCTAATTTACTATTCAATTGGAATTTAGAATTATTAACTAGGTTGGACGTAAAACGGCTATGAACTTGGGGTTTCGAAACATTTTTCAAAACCAAAAATTGGATTATTTTTCATGTTTTTGCG
Source organism: Iris macrosiphon (assembly GCA_036927795.1). Taxonomy (NCBI): domain Eukaryota; kingdom Viridiplantae; phylum Streptophyta; class Magnoliopsida; order Asparagales; family Iridaceae; genus Iris; species Iris macrosiphon. The sequence continues at coordinate 111,808,404 of JAYESA010000015.1, read as the reverse complement.
TCGCAGTTTATGATCGACACATGATACGATACCCCAATCTAATTGCACAGGGTTCGAGAGGGTCACACAACGAACACATCGTAACAAGCCATTCGAAAATTAACACAGCAAGGAGGAAGAAAAACTCACCAGAACAAGGGTCGGCCGCGGTGTGCTACCCGTGTACCGTGGCGGTGGCGGTGCACGTCGTCGGCGATGGCGGGTAGCTGCGGCTGCTGAGCTGGTGGTCGTGGGCCATCGTCGTCGTCGCTGGAGTCAACGTTGTCATCGTCGACAACGGCGGAGTGATGGCGGAGTCGAGTGGCGGATGATGGTGAAGGGGCAGCGGGTGTTTATGTAGGGAGAGGGCGGTCGGTTACGAGGTGGTGGACGGAGGGGTCGACCGTTAGGGAGGCGAACCGAGGGGTCGCCGACGGTTGGGTCGCCGGCGGTTGGGTCGCCGACGGTTGGGTCGCTTGAGAGTCGCTGCAACGGTCGGCGGGTTTCGAACGGTCGGGGAATTTTTGAATTCCTTCGGTTACTGTTGATTAGGTTAGCAGGTCGGGTCGTGTACAGGTCGGGTCGGGTTCAAATCCGATCCAACAGGGTTGGGTTCAATTGGGTTTAATTTGGTTTGGTTTGGTTTGGTTCCGTTCAAGCTTATTCAGTTTGGTTTAATCTGGTTTAATTAAAAACGATATTTTTAGCTATTTAAAAATAGTTTTTGAGCCCAATAAATTTTAGTAAAATTACACAATATCTTATTATTAATTTTACACTCAAAAATATAATTTTTATAATATTTTAATATTATTTTTAATTCACAAAAATATTAATCCCTGAAGAACATTAATTTTAAATAATTAAAAAATCCCAAAATTCATATTTAAGTTTTTAAAAATCTGGGTGTTTACAATATGCATGTATAGAAACTTGATAATTATCCCACAATTCTCGTTTGAGCCTTAACTCTCCATACTTATGACCCGCATCGGGACTTGTATAATCTACCCTTCTATAACAACACGGGTTAATAGAATATGATTATTTATCTTGCATTATCTTTCTGGGTTCTTGCTAGATATCATTGATAGTTTTGTTAAGCATGATGACTAAAAGATTCATCAAAGGATTGAAGTCACTCACTAATTGCTAAATTGCTGAGAAAGAGAGATCTTCTTCTTCGGGACTTCAGGCGCGACTCACAAGATCACCTGCATTGGCACCAACAATGGTCCATAACTCTACTTCTCTTTCTCTCAGTAATTCGATATAAAATGCGAGGCAGTGAAAGCAAGCAATGAAAACCAGTCATCGAAAACAATCACGAAAATGCAATCACAAAGCCAACACGAAAACCTATCGAAAACCAATAACGAAAATCAACAACGCACGGGTCATGAGGCTTAGATCCTTATAAAGAGTTTACTCCCCAAGATACCATGCACTGCATCTTGGGAACAACTTCTAAGGATTCCATTCCATAACGAGGAACGGATCCCTGTTTCTTTGTCCCGATCAATCGATACCGGCAAGGTTTTCCTATTCTCTGTTTTGACTCGGCCATTGCATCCACTAGCCCACACCGCGCTCGGCAACGGTATCATCGCACTCAGCAATAGGATCGGGGCACTACATATTAACACACTAAAAAATTATTTTGTCCCCGAAACTTAAAATAAAACCCACCTCCACTATCGAATAATAAAGAAAACTTTTCCCTCATATCCGCTTCGAGTTTCCAAGTCGACTCTTCGACGAAGTGGTTACGCCAAAGCAGGCGAACCAAAGTAACAGCTAAACGAGGGACCTTGCGTCCCCAACGACTCAGAACTCAGAAATGAGATCCTTTAACTGTGGAAAAAGGTGAGGCGATGCTTTAACTTTTCAAACGAGGCCTCGCACTCGGCGAACCACTCAAACATGACTCCCTTCTGCGTGAGGCGAGTCAGAGGTGATGCTAGTTTAGAAAAATACTTTACGAACCACCTGTAGTAGCTCGCTAGCCCGAGGAAGCTTCGAATCTCACTGACGGATGCAAGTTGCTTCCACTCGACGATGGCCTCAATTTTCTTTGGATCGACTGAAATGCCTCCCGCAGAAATGATGTGCCCGAGAAAAGATACACTGCTCAGCCAGAATTCGAACTTACTCAGTTTTGCATATAGTTTGTTGTACCGAAGAGTCTGTAGCACGGTCCGCTGGTGCTCTGCATGATGCTCTCTATTCTTCGAGTACACCAAGATATCATCAATGAACACTACTACAAATTTATCGAGATACGGCCGGAATACACGGTTCATTAAGTCCATAAAGGCAACAAGGGGCATTGGTCAATCCGAATGGCATTACCAAAAACTTATAGTGGCCGTAGCGAGTGCGAAAGGCTGACTTCGGCACATCGTCCGGCTTAACCTTGAGCTGATGGTAACCCGAACGGAGATCAATTTTCGAGAACACCGTTGCAGCTTGTAACTAATCAAAGAGATCATCAATCCTGGGAAGGGGGTTTAGCTTTATTCAATTCCCGATAATCGATGCAGAGCCGTAATGAGCCATCCTTTTTCTTAACAAACAATACAGGCGCACCCCACGGAGATACACTAGGACGGATATACCCACGATCTAGTAATTCTTGTAACTGAATCTTTAACTCATTTAGTTCTGCCAGGGACATTCGATACAGAGCCTTGGAAATTGATCGAGTTTCTGGAAATGTGTCTATAGTGAACTCTATCTCTCGATCGGGCGGCATGCCAGGCAACTTGTCTGAAAATACATCAGGAAAATCTGCCAAAACGGGAATAGACTCAACGTTTGCACAATCTTGCCGAGTGTCTCGAACGGACGCCAAGTATCCTTCACAGCCGGAGTGAATCATCCGTCGAGCAGACATTGTTGAGATTACCATCCAGGCATTCGACGGTCTCGACTGTGGACTGCACGCATAGCAAAATTTGATCTCGCCAGGCAGACGAAATACTACTTTCTTTTTCGCACAATCAATGGTAGCCGAGCAAGCGTCGAGCCAATCCATCCCCATAATAATGTCATAGTCCCTAATGTATAAGACTATCGCATCTAGTGATAATTTTTTTCCCACGATGCAAATGTTACCTTCACGACAGACTAAGTGAGCCGTCAAATCCACGCCTGATGGAGTACGGACACTAAGGTTTAGGCCTAGCGGTGTCATAGGGAATGTGTTTTCGGCAGCAAAATCTGCCGCAATGAAATTATGTGTTGTACCAGAATCAAACAATACTCGAGCAGGTAAATTATTAAAGAGTAACATACCTGACACCGTCGAGTTTGATGCGAGTGCCTCATCCTGAGTTAGAGCATAGACTTGACCTTGAGCGTTCTGCGGTGCCGTCTGGTTCGCTCGAAGTACTTGCCCCTGATCTTGAGGTGTACAGTTTTGTTGTTGCTGCTGGTTTGGTCCTCCTGCCCGATAGTTCGCTGCCAAATGCCCCTGGCGACCGCACTTAAAGCACGATCCATTAAATACTCGACAGTTTCGAGCGATATGTCCGGTACGATTACATCGGTGACAAACGAGCTCGCTACCTCTCCCTGGGTTTGTACCCTGATTACCGCCGTTATTGGAGCGCTTGGGCGTGTTGTTACCCCTTGTGTTGCTAGGATGCTTGTGATTAAGATTTTGCACAACGCCGATGCGAACTAGGGGGTACTGTAGTTCGAGGGATAGGGCATGGTTTAGAGATTTCTGCATGGTTCGGAACTGGGGGACGATGACGTTGGCACGAATAGAAGGTCACAGTCCTATCTCAAATCTTCGTGCACGAGTCTCGGCATCAAAGAGGTGAAACTTAGCAAATTTTGTAGCCTATTGAATTCTGAGGCGTACTGCCGTACTGTCATGTCCCCTTGTTGCAGATGTGTAAATTTGTCTTCTTTCTCGCGACGGACGGCGGGTGGAAGATACTCCTCCTCAAAGGCCTTACGGAACACGGACCAAGAGATAGTCGTCCTGCCACCTTCACTCAATAAAGCTTGTTTGTGCACATCCCACCAATCATGTGCGTTTAAACGGAGCTGAAGCTGGGCGCAAGCTACTTTCTTGGTTTCGTCCATGCGAAGCACTTCGAAGTGGTCTTCCAACTCAACCAGCCAGTCCAACGCCACGGAGGGATCCTTAGTCCCCTTAAAGGTAGCATGACATATCTTTTTGAACTCTGATATTTGCAGGATAGGACCCTTATCGTCAGAGGGTGGAGGTTCCGGAGAGTCCTGAGGTCCCGCTGTATCGGCTACAACTGGCGCTGCCACGGCGGCCGTTGATGCAGAATGGTTGCTGGCGACTAGCGTCGTCAAAATCGTTTACAAGATATCTATTTGCTTCTGCTGTGCTTCGGCCTGAGTCCGCTGTGCCAGAAATTGAGCCCCAATCCGGGACTCGAATTGATTCTGTCATAGTTCATCTTGTCTCTGTTGTGTTTCTATCAAACGCATCATCCGTTCGAACGGATCAACAGAGGGTGCGGCAGCTGGACTTCCTGAACTGCTCCCTTGCATTTGCGCCACCATCTGCGCTTGTGCACCCGGCTCTGAGGCTGTTCCTTCAAAGAAAAGTAACTTGTATCAGTCTCAAAAAATATTATGGACTCACTATATGGAACACATCTCATTTTGGCCAAGCGAATTCAAGGGTTCAACTGGGAGGGACAGGGTCATTTCAAGAAAATTTTCTGACACGAAGGTTAAAGGATCTGAAGCCATGCTCTGATACCAATATGCCACGCCCCGATTTTGCTAAGTCGATAATTGTCCCCCGGACGTGATGCCATACACGCGTAAGGCGCGCGTGCACAAGGCCTAGGCATAATGATATACTTTAGAACAAATGGAACAAAGTACGTAAATAATGATATCACACCTTGATATAAAGAAAAGTCATCTTTATTGATAATAAACATCTGTTTACAGACTCTTGACCCAAAAGTAAGAAGATGTCGCACGGGCTTACAACTTGGACGCAAAATGAGAGAGCCGATCCATACATTACATCCTTTACTAGTATTTCAAAAGCACAAAATACCTTGGGTGCGAGTCAGCACCATCGCCTAGGAGCTTCAAAGGGAAGTGCTAGCTCCTTTCTTTAGTATGTACTTGGGCTTCAAAAGTCACATCACGAATACGCCTACTGATTCGGGAAGGGTTGGGGAAAGCTTCAGCTCCTCGCCACATCGCCTCGGCTCGGGGAACCTGCTGCAACGAGGGTCAGTACTTCAAAAAGTACCGGTGAGGGCGAGCTAACCCAACTTACCAAAATCGATAACGAATCATATGAACATGCAACATTTTTATTATGTGATCTTTCTATCTTGCCTTAGTTTAATTCTTTGTATATGATAGAATAAAATGACATAACCAAATGTGTCACCGCTCGGTGACTTTACCTACCGTTTGAACCACCTGTACAAAACTTACCATAACCTTCCCTGCCACGAAGATATAGTTAGTCTGCACAGTTTAAATATATATAGCAAATACTTGGTCGAACTAGAGATGGGTCGGCTGTCATTCCGCCTCGGGTAGCTATCCCTCGGCGGACGCACTGACCCATCCAATGCTAGGACTACACTAACAATTTGTTCTACCCGGGTCGAAGCGGTCCTAGTACCCCGACGACCGTTCGTAGAACAATATCCCTTGTATACAAGTTGTCCAAGACCATGCCTCCTCAAACAACTAAGTTATCAATTGAAACACATATTCAAGCAATATAAGTAAATGAACTTCATGCATTTCCCATAATCTAAGCTACTTGCACAATGATCCCATTTCCCTTTGCACCATACCTTAAACAGTTATAGATATACGATTCCTAATTACAATTGACACAAAATAGTTATGTGTATAACGGACATGCATGCATCAATGTGATCGTTTGGAATTATGTGTGACAAGCATTATTAGTATTTTAAGTCTATTTTTTTTTATTCTGACTCAATTTTATTGTTTTGGTATCGTTTGATCGGAATGCACAATTGAGTCAATCTATTTAGAACAAAGACTTGGAAGAAGGGAGGTAATCGAATTAAAGCCACTCACAAGTTAGTGAACTAGATGAGAAAATAGGAGATATTCAAGACTTCGCTTGCACGTCGTCTACTCGATCACCTGCATGCACCAACAGATGATCAATATCTCCTGCTTCGGTCTCCAAATGTTCGATATGAAATATGAAATCCTAAGAATGAAGGCAATGAAATCCATCAAAACCGTTCAAGAAAATGCAAGTCATAAAACCAACAAGAAAGCAACCAAGCAGTATCGAAAACGGGCAAAAAAACTAGCACAACGGAAAGGCCCCTTTCGACTCTACCGCCGAGTCCTTTCTTGAGGCACGATCCGTTGAATATGGGACCTGATTCTGAAGAAACTAATCCATAACGAGAAAAGGATCTTGATTCAATCTGTCCCGATCGAACGATACCAAGTATTTCTTAGCCGCGCTCCCCGAATAGGGGGAACGAGGCACTACATCATAACCATCTAAAAAAAATTTTGTCCCCAAAACTTAGGAATAGAACCTACCACTAAGGAATAATGAGAAAAACTTTTCCCTCATGTAATGCCCCCTCTGCGTCGGCATTATGTATCAGGTGAGTGGGCAGAACTTCGTTCTCTGATTCTTGCACGCCTTAATAATGAATCTGAGTATTTTGAATGCTTGTTTGCTTAAAGAGAATGATGGAACCTGCCTTGCATGCTAATAAACGAACTCACCTAGCTTGTCTTTAAAACGATCATGTCTGCTTAACTAAGAGACCCAGAAATGCCTGTCTAAAAGTATGTGTTTGCATAAACATATTTCACTATCGCCTATGCTCCGAGAGAACCATATCGTGTGCCTGAATGTGTTCAAAGATAAGGTGGCTTGTCCCGCAACAATGAAATATAGTCTAATGGTTCGTCTCGTCTACATACTAGAGTTTGTTTGATAGTGTTTCATGCATTCGCATCGGTCGAATAATGGCTATTGGTGGAGAGATGAACTACATGTGTTACGGCTGCTACAAAGATAGTGGAAAGCAACCATGAGTCACAGCTGCCAATAGCATCAGATAAATGAGTCATTGGTAAGCTGGACTAACCGCTGCCAATACTGAGATACTCGGGGACCGCACTGCATATTAGATAGTTCATTGTGTTGGCTTGGATAGAGGACCGCCCCTAGATATGCATTTGTGTCTAAATGTGCATTTGTTCCTAGAGTCTCATAAGACACACTGCGCACACCCTGAAACAGAACGAATGGCTTATCTCTCTTGCTTGCTTAATATCCAATATAAAACTCTATTTTCAAAGATGTTTTATAAAGGAAGTAATATGACTTTGCTATCAAACTGCATGAAATGCACAGAGGTAAAACTAGAAAGATCACTAGTAATGTAATATTTTATAACAAGATTACTTAGTGTTGGTTTTAGTGAATGCTTGCTTCTGTTCAGTTGTTTATTCTCACCCGTACTTATAAAAGTGCTGACCCACTAACAGTTTACTTGCTTGCAAGTACTAGATTGTCCGAGGGAACGATAGGCGTGCCTCACCCCCAAGACCCAGAATTCGTGTTTCGATTGCCTCGAGTTGCTATCATATAAAGGGGCATAATGAATGGAATGATGCCTTTGCTAAGCAAACCCAGTCCCTCGATTTGCCCCGAATACTCAGTTGGCTAAATAAATTACATTGCAACAATGTCCCTCCGCTGCTTACTCAATTGATACGATGATAGCCAAAACACAACTTAAATGATGTTGTCTTGTGCGGGCGCAACCCCAGGCTCGCACGGCATCACGTCCCGGTATGAAACGGCCATACGCGCCCCGCGGGAGAGCCTAGGCGCGGTGATTCACGTCCGGTCCCGCCGCGGGAGAAACGGTGGTCGGGAGGCCATCGGGGCCGGGGCGTGACAGAATGGTATCAGAGCGGATTCGATTTCTTGGCCAAATTCGTTGCTATGACTCTGAGATTTGCTCGATATGGTATTGCAATAGAGCGTTCCATACAATAAGTCCATAGATATTCTCAAAGTGCAAAAGTTTTCTGGACTTGATTTGCTTGATTGTTTCGATTGAGTACGGCGAGGGATGAGGACTATCGCTGCTCGGAATATCGAGAAGTTTATCCTTGAAGTTTCGAGGACGAAACTTTTTGTTGGTAGATAAGTATGTAATGCTCCTCTCCGCGTCGGCATTATATATCAGGTGAGTGGGCAGAACTTCGTTCTATGATTCTTGCACGCCTTAATAATGAATCTGAGTATTTTCCGAATTCAATTTTTCTTTTTGGTATGCGGAGACCACTTGACTTAGTTTAATTTCTTTTAATTACATTAATTTGTTAACTGCTGTATGTAGAATTAAATTCGTTGGAAAACCCCAAAAACCCATTTTCCCAAATTTTCAAAAATTACGAAACGGAGCGCGCTCCGCCAAACGGGACTGCCCCGTCGTGTACCAAGTGTACCAAAAGGTGTGCACAATATATCCGGACGTGTGAGAGTTCGCGAAAACTGATTTGGATGCGTGTGAGTGTCGAAATTAGCCCGTATCCGCGGACAATCACCGTGTCGCAACTTTTGCGAAAGTCTTGCGCATTTTTTGCACGTTCGTCAGATTACGACAAAACTTGCGCCACTGGACTCGTGGTAACATGCTGGTCTTGTGACCCAATTTTCATGCAATTCTGAGACAGTTGACCAAGTCGCCAATTGGCGGGCCCTACGGTTGACTTTTTGGGCAAAATTTTGTTCGGCTCACCGGAATCCATATTTGGACATACCGTTGAGTTCGTGCCGACATTTAGAGTTTGTTTGACCTATAATTTGTCCCATTAGAGACCTTTATCCTTGGAACACTTTTTGGTACAAAGTGGGCCACATGTGGACTCCACTTTGACCCAAAATTATCGTTTTGCCCCTGTGTCCAAATTGGACGAAAGGGAAGTACTTTTTAGCTATTTTGCTTATTTTGGGAATATTGGTGATGTCTATTTCAGCATCCGGAGATATTTATTCCGAGGCTGCAGCTTCTACTCCTGTGCGTGTGACATCTAGACGTTACACTTTGCATCTTTCTTGCCAGGCAAGATACCTTACCAAATTGCTTACAATATTTTGCATGCTTAGTATATTTTTATATATTTATTACATTTCTTTTTATTCATTGCATGTGTAGTTTCTTTCAGTCATTACTACATATTAGATATGTTGACACACACTTGACACTTAGTATCATAGAGGACAATCAGTAGGCGTATGGGCTTTAACCACTCTGGTAAACCGTAGTAACTAGCATGCACTATGGTGGTCGTGTCCGATGGTCGCTACCCCCGAGGTATGTCGATTGATGGAGTCACGAGGGTCGCTACCCCCGAGGTTGTCGGCTGATGATGTTCTAGACGAGTGTGTGAGTTATGAGGCTTAGATCGAGTAGCCTACCCTTGCCCATACGTCAAAAAGTTGTCCTCATTTGCATTCATATAGATTGTCTTGTACAGCATACTTATATATTTTCAAACATTATGCATGTTTACTGTATTCAAATTGGATTGCTTCTATGTATCTTGTTACGTCCCTCTGAGGACCTGGTCCCTTTCCAGTCGTAGATGTTCATGAGTATTCACAGGAGCGCAGATCCGGACTTGCTACTGATCGTTGAGGAGGTTTACTCTTCGGTCCTAGTGTTTATTTGGTGTTGTACCCATATTGTGTTGCTTTTATATTCGGGTTGGTAATGGATTTGTTTTTATCCGACCGCCATCTTTAGATACTTCTTATTGAGATCTAGTTTCATAGTTACTGGTTATTTATTTATATTTGATTTTCGTGGATGAGATTTAGATTATACCCTGTGACTTGTGACATATGTTTATAACACTTGTGGATTGATATTCATATTACAGCGTACGTGTGGATTTTGGTTTCCATATATTGGAGTTGCCATATCCATACGGCTGGCATGCTTACGTGTCCTAGTCCTACATATTTTTGGGACTGGGGCATGACACCCGGGCCGCTAGCCGGCCCTCTTTCGTCCCCCAGTCCTGTCCATAATTATCTGTGAGGTATACTCATGCCTCCTTGCTCAAGGTGTGTATTGGGCCAGACATCAGGAGGTTCTTACATACAGTCTTCAGCACCGAAAGTTAAGGCTTTAACCATCGGATCTCCGATGAGGCCAGTTTTGACAGCCTCAGTTCAGCAAACAACCCCAACCCAAACTCAAAAGCAAATGACATCTTCTTCAGCAGGGTGTTCTTATTGTGGAAAGCCTGGGCACGTATTTTTTGAATATCGTAGATCACAAGGGTTGTGCTTAGCTTGTGGAGCTCCAGGCCACAGAGTAGGATCTTGCCCACGCAGAGCTAGTTCATCATCATCTTTTTCGGCAAGACCGTAGTATAGGGCTCCAGTGCCGGTTCAGTAACACCAGGGTCAGAGGCCTTTTTCGACCTAATTTCAAGTATTCCAGTAATAGAGGCCACAACAGTTTGTGCAGTCCCAAGCTCAAGTACAGGCCAGGTGTAAACTACCTCAACCAAATTTAGGTCTACTTGGCTTAGAGAGAGACTAGGGTTAGTTTGGAGCTATTTAGAATTAGAACATGGTATTTTAAATTAATGTACACAATTTCGTATCACTTGGGGCACCTTACCGTTGTTTCGATATTTGGAGCACTACTCTAGCTTTTTCTTTCAAACAAATTTTACACACTTGCCCTAGACGTACCATTCTTCCATTATGATCTTTGTGTAACTCATAAATACCCTCTCTTGTGCTTTATTTTAGTCGCACAATATTCGTTATAAATATCTATTTTTTAAATCCAAATAAATTCAACTTTGCATCTTTGTCCGTTCCAATTAAAATTGGAGACACAATCTTGACCCATTTATGACAATAATCTAATCTGAGTCTACTACGTCCATGACACTTTTGTCCCACCTAATTTAAATCATATGCACTTCCAATTAATTAAAGAACACCATTGACACTAATTTTAATTAAATTGGTGCAATGACTCAACCTAACCCAAAACTAGACCCAACACCAATCCAAACCCCCACTCACACCCTCATGGTTCATATAAAATACCACACACCAATTTTCTCTACTATAACACACCAAATATGGTAATTTTTCTCATCCAATCCCAATTCTCCTTTACTTGTGCAATTTCCAAACTTTTGGGGGCCTTTGTATAAATTAACAACTAGGTGCCCACCTCCCATTGGAGCAAAGCAATAAAGAAAACCCTTTTTCATGCTTTGATCGGTCACACCTCCATTTCCCTCCATTTTTGTATGTACTATGTAACACTTTACACCCACATTTATTCACAACCCTCCATTCAAAATTAACCTCAATCCCACCACTCATTCCCTCATGACAAGCCTTCCCTCATCCCTAGAAATAGGGGGAGGTAGCCGACCCTAATCCCTATGCTCCCTACTCCCTCTCTGCTTCATTAATACTCTCTCTCTCTCCTAAAAATTTTAGCCACACCACCACCTCCCCTCAAAACTGAACACAACCACCCTCACCCTCCTCTCTTCACTCCCCTCCTCCCCTAGCAGCCGACCACCATCCGAGCTCCTCTCCTCCTTCATCCGACCACAACCACCATCACCTTACCACCCTCCCTCGCCTGTCGGACCACCCACGATATCCTCCATCGCCTGCCGGACCACCCACGACCCCCACCTACTCCAACCCGACCTTCACCGCCACCATCACCTCCATCACCGCAACCACCATCGAACCCGGCCTCCTCTTCCAACACATCAACCTCCACCACCATCATTCACCACTGCCACCTCCCTCACGACCATCAGCCACCACCACCTCTCTCACAATGTAAACCCCCTCACCCAAAAATAGGTATTTTGTGTATGTATTTGTATTTCGTGTATTTATTTTAGATTATTTTCAAAACAATTAAAACCCAATGATTATATTAAGACACTTTACCATGGTTTGGACATTAATAATATAGGATGGCCCCAAAATTTGTATCTCCCTTCATAGGAAGTAGCCTACACAGGGGACACTACCTGTAGGATCTTCTCGTGGCACAGAAATTCGACCCCTTGGTGTTAGTATGAAATTAGTGTAACGACCATAGATTAATGGTTAAATATTTAGATATTATATATAAATCTATTTGTGGTTATTTTTCAACCCCAACCTCCTACAATTAGCATCCCATAATTTTCCGTGCCAAGTTAGGCATTTTTTCTATTTATAGAGTTGCATATTATTTACTATTACTTGTTGTGTGGATAACCATTTAATTAATTACTAAGTTAATTAGATAATATAATTATTTGATTTATTATAACTAGATAAATATCTAATTATTGATTATAAAATATTTTATAAAATATTTTGAGTATGGTATTGTATTAGAGTTTAACAAAGTAAATTTTTCCAGAATTTATTTTGTGTGTAATATTATTTTTAGATTTTTCCTCATTTATATATTTGAATATATGGTTAATAATAATAATAATAATATTAGTAATAATAATAATAATAATAATAATAATAATAATAATAATAATAATAATAATAATAATAATAATTGGAATAGGAATAAAAATAGAAATAACAATAATAGTAATAATAAAAAGAAAAAGGAAAGGAAAGGAAAGGAAAAGAAAAGAAAAGAAAAGAAAAAGACAACTAATAAACTAAACATAAAACCCTAATAACATATTCCTATTCTAACTATTCCTACCCACAGACCCCTCTCCCCGTGCAAATCACAGGACCCATCTCAACTCTCCCTAACTCTCTCTCTCTCTCTCTCTCTCTCTCTCTCTCTCTCTCTCTATATATATATATATATATATATATATATATATATATATATATATATATATATATTACAAAACTTAAACTAAACCCATGCGCAAACCCTAACCCTACCCTAGTCCAGCCGCCCTCCGGCGACCTACCCCGGCCCCCGCCACCCCCGAGCCGCCGCCGCAGCTCGCCGGCCGGCAGCCGTCCGTCCGCGAGTACACACCGCGCGCACGCGCACGCGCATGCGCACAGTTTTGGCCCATCTTCAAGGTGATGTATCTCCCTCAATTTTGATTATTTTTGCGTGCAGTTTGTTCGTGTATGTTCACAACCTAACCCTCTAGGATTTTCATTCAAGCGGTACGAGTTTTCGTGTCCCAGATCGGTCAAAAAATTGACCGGAAAATGACCGAAAAACTGACCAAAACAGATCAGAATTTTGAATCCAAAACCCCATGTTCACACCCAATTTGCCGCCAACCTGTTTATTATTTTCGAAAACAAATAAAAAAGTTTTTCTTCTCCATATAATCGAGAATCTTTTTGTTCTTTTAGTTTTTGTTAAATTATTCTATGTGTAAAATTATTCAACCTCCAAATAGACCAAAAACTTATTTTTAAAATATTAAAAAATTGTGATACGGAGTGCGTCCCGCCGCGTAAAAATGAGGAAGTCCTCAATCGGCCACCAGCTTCTCGTGTAATCTGGAAAGTGGGCATATTCTTCTCTTGCTGGCGTAAAGGTCAAGAAGTTGAGAAATTCGCCACTTGTTTTCCCTTACGGAGATTACTGGGACTCTCTGCCTCCTTTTGAGTGAGAGTGATATTTTTACGCGCGGAGCGTATTTAAATTTTCTGACTTGGCGCTGAGGCCTTGTCAGAAACTACGTCTGTCCCATCAGCGATGGGAGACGAGTTTTTACGCGCAATGCGCGATGTATGCTTCTGGATTGGTGCTGAGGCATTGCCAGAAGTTTTGTCTGCCCCGTCAGCGACAGGAAACTGAGTTTTATGCGCAAGGCGCGGAGGGAGCGATGCTACAATCTCGTTGGTCAGAGAGATCAGAGAGTCAGCAAGAATGGTAGGGGATGTCCGAGACATCCACACCTTACGCAGTTTCCTGTTGTCTTGGACAGAGAGAGAGTGAGAGCTACCCCCTGTTCGAAGCATATCTTCGTAGGCTGATTGGTCGAATTGGACGACCAAGGTCTTCTTCATTGATTCTACTGATACTGCATCGTGATGAGCAATTTTACTTTCATATAGCTTGTGATTGAGTATATTTATAGAATTATGGATTTATATTATCATTGTCCTCCATATGGAGTTGAGACTATTGACATGATATATATTATGTTTGAGACCTAGACAGTGTTCTACAGCCGATGCTGCGGTGTAGGCTGGACGTACCCACGACTCATGCCCAAATTTCGGGTGCGGGTCGTGACAGTAGCTACAACTGCTCTCTTCATATTTTTGTGCATTGTTGCACAACAACTACACAATGCTGCACGAGTGCAGCTGCACAGTGGACTGCATTTGATGTAGTTGTTGTGCAACTGAGCCCCCTTCTTACTGCTGATCCACTCTTCCATCTGTTGAACACTGCTGTTGTGCAGTGGAACTCCTCGAGCCAAAACTGTATGTAGCAGCACTCTCCCCCCTTGTGCAGTTCACTGCACTTCGATGGCTGCCACTGTTGCTCTCACTCACAAGCTCACATACACACACAAACACAAACACACAATCACTCACACTCACCTCTTGTATATATATATATACATACAATCACATATGGATATATATACCAAGGTGTCACTCTACAAATGTGTATACAACACAACTACCTATAAATAGTTATATCCATACCCACACCCATACATATATACAAGTACATATATATACATATATACATATAGATATATATATATCACTATATATATTCTAATATATACACAAACCTATACACTAAACCTAAATACACAAACATATACCTATGTATATAACTCAATGATCATATATATATATATATATATAATTACACATGCATGTATAGCAAAAAGGGTAAAACAACAAACACGGGGAGTGCAACGCACCCGTATCACACTTTCTCTATGATATGCTTGCGATACAGCTCAAACACACAACCAAACGCATTCCGGAGGACACGAGCAAGTCTAATATACTAATTATGAACAATACATATAGTAATTAGAGTATCTACGTGTCCGTGTCACAATGTGATATGCACAAGGCCCCGTGTCGGAGGAAAACCCCCAAAATCATCTGTTCCGTCAAATTGACGAGATACGACCTACACGTATCCAATTATGGACACAAAACTAGTTACAAACAAGCAATCAAATGTCAATTAGATCTATTAGACCCAATGATAAGCACTACATGTGCCAATCTCGAAATTCTCCCAAAATTGGCACCAATTTGGACATAACTTCTACCGTAGGTCTCCGATGAACCTAAAACTAATTTCTATGGGTAGCCTATGCATGTGGGTTGGTTTCTCATGGTTAAATCTTATATTTAGAGTATAATAGAAGAGAAAAAATTTGAAATATACCTATTAGGAGATGGATTCCCAATGAAAAGTCCCCAATTGTCAAGTAGCTCATCTCATTGTAGATCTTGGCCTCCTCCTCCTTGCTCCTTGCTTCCTTCTTATAGATCCTTGATGTAGAAGCTTCAATGAAGAATTTGGAAAGAGATTGGTGAAGAATTTGTAGATAATTGATGAGGGAATAGAGGAAATTGGAAGAGGGAAAATATTATAGATCTAGAATTTGGGGATGAATGAAATAAGAGCACTCTCTCTCCTCCTTGTGGCCAGCCATGCAACCTTCTCTCCAAGAAATATAAAATATCACAAATACCCCTTGGGGCCTCTCATAAAGAATTTAATTAGGGAGAGAAAGTTCTAGTCTAATGGTTTCTCTAATTAATCCAACCTCATAATCCATGGGCTTAATTCATGGGCTAAATCTAACTCAATCTAAAATGTTGGTTCATGTATTCTAATAAATGGGTTAGGTCCATTACACAAGTCTAAAACAAATCTACAACTAGCAATACATAAATAATACAATAAATAAATAAATCATGCATGCACATATTAAATATAATAATCCTAGAATTAAATTACCCATGTCAATTACCAAACTACCCTTGAATGAAAAAGTGAGGGTGACAGGTTGTTGGTACCGACCTTTCGTATGAGGAAAGACATGTATCCATTTTAGACCGGAGAGAAGATTTTCAAGAACCGAGCCATTCGTTTAGTCCAAGTTGCTTAGGGACATCACTCACCGAGTGAGTCAACTTGGGAGCGCGAGGATGATATCCGAGCTAGATACCCATATTTGTTTGACTTGTGAGGTATATTTGTTCGTATATCTCATACCCTGATCCTGTCTTGTGCATGCTTGTCTTTTTTAGGTAGTTCGTATCATGCGATTGATAATCGTATGGTCTTGCTTATTTTATTACCTGCCTAATTTCTAAAGATACCTTGATAGACCCGGTGCCTTGTTAAAATTTTGAGGATAACATTTTTCTAATCAGGTGAGAGTTGTGAGACCCGTCTCACTATTTTTGTATTATTGTATTTTATCTGGTATATGTTTGTTATAGCTGTATATTGCTTCCCGTGTACTTATAAATTTTTCTATCTAATTTTATGTAATTTCTAGAATTGTGAATAATGCTAGTCACCCTTTGATATATATATATATAGCCTTCCCTTTCACTCTCCTCCTCATTCTTCTTTATTTCCTTCTGTTTCTTCATTTTTTTTTCTCCCCCTCCTCTCCTTGGCCGAACCCTAGCCCCAGCCGTGAGCTTGCCTTGTGTAGTAGTTGTAGTAGTTTAGTAGTAGATTTAGACAAGTACATCTTACCAATAAAGAAGAACTTACTATATTATATTTATTTTATTTTCTTTCATTTTATTGCTTTATATTGTTCTCTATGAGTTTCTCTACATATTTAATTTTTGGTATTTTCGATTTTGATGCCTTGATTGGAGTAGATCTAAGTTTTTAGTTTGTATTTTCTATAAGTTTACTCGGTTTTGATCTCTTAAAACTTGATTTTTTCCAAAACTAGTGGTTCCATATTGAGGAGCACTTGATTTCATGCGGTTTTGAACTTTACTTTGCTGGATTCTGACTTGAAATGAGGATTTCATGAAGAAAATAAGTTTTCATAAAAACCCGGAGTTCCCATGGCTGAACTTGATATTTAGGACGATGGAGCTTCATGTGGCCAGCATCCATACGGTAGAGAGTGTCGTGCGGCAAGAACTCTTTGCTGCATGTCCTCGTAGTATGTGCCTATCTTGTTGGGCGCATGACTGAATTACACCTGAGTGTTCTAAAACTTAGTACTTGAAAGAGTTAAGTGGAAGAACTTCTTGTGTCTGACTCACTGGGCGCATGAAATGTCTATGCGGCCAGCCAGCATGCGACCATGTACCATGCGACACGGATGTATGCACCCCCCCACTTTTAGGCGCATGTCCTCTGTACCGCCTGGACACAAATTTTTATGGCTTTGCCTTTTCTTCTGACATGTATTTTTTGGCTAGTCACATCGGTCATTTTCCTGACACGACTAGTCACATCAGTTAATTTTTTGACTTTGTATTTATTGTCCGTCACTCAGCACTTTAACCGATGAGTGGACTTTGCATCTTTCATGCGGCCAGCTTACCCCCATGCGCCTATCATTCTCATGCAGCCTTAATTCTATGCGCCTGTTGTGATCCATGCGCCAGACTTGGTTATACGGCTATTTTAATGCTCCTGCTTATCTCATGCTTCTATGTCACTTGTAGTAGTTTAACTTCTTTTAATATATTTTCTTGTTTCGCTATGCTTGATTCTTATGTATGCAATCTTTCTCTAAACTGCTTATAACATTATTGTGACAACCTGCCAGAACCTGGAATTTCCTGAAACATGGATTGTATTGACACTGTTAATCTGAACTTCCGATACCTGACCTGTACTGATATTCCTGATAGTGGCTTGACGAAGCACACTCCTGACATGCTATAATTTCCTGAACTGAAATGCTTGAACTGATAAGATAAAATCTCGTGGTTGATTTGCTTGTTCCTGTCCTGAATGTACTTGTTAAGCTACTGTCATGTACTTTCCTGCATCATGTCTAAGGCAATTTTCTGAGCACCACGGTCATGAATTCTTAATAACTTGCCCAGGATAATAACTAGAATAATGTATTAGAAGCATCTAGAGAGATTTTCTGGCTACATGCAATCTTGGTATCCCAACGACACCTGATGGATTTTGATCTCTCCGTCGTGAGAGACACACTTCCAACACGTCATCGAGTATTGCATATTCCTGCAAATTACTATATCTGATATAATCTATTCTATGTTTCCTTACACCTGGATAACTAGGAAAGTCTGTAGGGAATGTAGCTGTATGGAATCTCAAAACTGCATGTGTTAGTAACTATGACTGTGATAACCCTAGTTAGCTAATAGTAGCAAGCCGTAGGGCATGATTGGCCATGATTCCTTAATTTACAGTCTAGTCTAGTCATGTCCTGATTTATTTAACAACTGATTCTGAGACTGTAACCTGAGTACTGATTTCGAATATTCTTATTTAAATGCTCCATAACTATTTAACTGTTATTTTACTTGCTGCACTTATTTAACTGTTCCTTGTGCTATTTTTTACTGATTTGTCTACATGCTAATTTTTAGTTCCTAAGTTGGCTCCCTTGTGGTACTTGCTATTTTGGGGTCTGACCCTACTAGTTTTGTATGGCCAGATTTTGTAGTATGACTGCAGGATCTCCCGTATTTCTCGCCTCAAGATGGTAAACACCAGGAGCACCCGAGGACATGAGTAGATTTTTTCTCATCACCCACTTGATCTTGTACTTATACTTTTGAGACGTTTAGCCACCGAGCACGTTTTTAGCTCATATTTTGGAACTTGACATTCTAGCATGTGTGCCTACATGTAAATTGTATTATAGACTTTAGCTAGAGCTGATCATGTAATATTGTACTCTTGCTAGTTCTTCATTTTGTAACTAGTTTTATGATCATCTGTGTATGTATAGTTTGGGATGCCTTACTATTATATGTTTGGTGATCATACATCTTGTAACTTGTTGTTTGCTTGAGATTGAGACACCTAGGACTCTTGACCCAAGAATGTCAAGACAACCGTGACCGTATCTCAGAGTATTAATACTCTAGTGTACGTAGCTGACTTTGTCCGCCTCCGCTCTCCAGTATTATGATTCTGGGGCATGACAATTACTAAGTGAGTGGGTCGTGCTTCTCAATCATCTGACCCGAGCAGATTAAGGCAGACTGCACCATCGCTTAAGTCCCGCCATTTCTGTACTGCTCTGAACTAATCCAACGATTTTATTGCACGATGCATGACTCCGTGCTTCTGCCCGCATCGGGACAAATTATCAACCTCAGAAATTTCTGCATAAAGCTTGCACATGAAACCAAAACCCGAATCAGTACTTTTTTCCAAATCTGACTTATCGTAAAGCAACCCAACTCAATGTCTCTTCCCAATTTTTGACTCAGCGTAATGTACCATGCGGAGCGGAACATTATACTCTAAAATTTTAAATATGGACCTTTTTAGTTGGGTTTATATACACTATAAAATGTGGTGCCCTTTAAAATTTTGGGCCTGAGGCAACTGCCTCATGAGCCTCAAATTAAGTCTGAGCCTGTGTTCATGCGACACTTATGGTAGCTCTACTCTTAGCCTCTGTAGATGCATCATAATTGGATAAGAAGACATTTTCATCTAGAGCAATTACACATACATTTGACAATATTACACAAGAAACATTGTCATGCATGCTTGCTTCATATGTGAGTTCTTGTTCAAATAATTATAATGAAGTATTGCTTGCATATGGACTTTAAATATTTGAATATATGTAGGTCTTACATGGTGCTTTTTCTCCTCGACCAATACATTCAGCTCCAAGATCTCGTCCTCGCGCTTCCCGAGAAGTTCCCTCTCACTGCGGAGCACCATCACCAATATCCTTTGGGGATCAGCTTCTTGTGTATGGCCGAGAACTTGAAGGCTTTCTCCTACGAGGTGGCCTCCTTTGGGGGGGGGGGGAGGAAGAGTGTCATTATGTCGATGTATTTGGGTCTCGTTGGTATGCTGGACCAAATCTGGAGGAGAAAGAAGAATATAGAGAAAGAGGGTTGGAGTTGGGCCTTCTTGTTCTTGGCGTTGGTCAGGGGATATACGGCTCGGGGAGTGGTAGCGGTGGATCTCAGGGTTGGGGGAATTTTGGAGGAGGAGGAGGAGGATAAATGGAGAAGGAGGAAAAGGAAAAATAGGGGATAAATTGATGTTTCAATATTTATTTTTTTAGATAAGAGAATCCATAATATGGGGATACTCCAAACACATACTCCAAATTATTAAAAAATATGTAAATTACTACTTTTGGAGTGTCCTCTTGATATTGGTACACAATGGTACATTCCAAATTAACCTCCTTTTTTTCTCCCTCTTTTTCCTCTTTATTTTTCTTGCATGTTTGGTAAGATTTTTTCTCCCTATTTTTCTCTTTACTTTTCTTTCCTGTTTGGTTACTTTTGGTGATCCCGGCAATTAATATAGAGGATCTAGAACACACTCCAAATCTGGAGTGTTTCTTAGCTTTCTAGCAATTTTTAAGTATGAATAAGTGCCTATTGCAGCATTCAAGTGTTACAAAATTTGACTAAAGTCAAAATGTAGCACTAGAAACCTCTTCCACTGTGGATGCTCTAACAATAAAATAATTGAAGGAAAGCAAAATTTGATATCATCTGCCAAAGCTATATTTGGACGGAACCAATTACGTATCATAAATAAGCTATATTATTAGGGTCCATCTACAAATCAGTCCCAAATAATATTATCTTTAATTTCAAAATAAATAACCATCTCAAATATTAATTTTTAGGACTCTTTCAATATATCTAATAGTGTCGTCCCCAAAGTACACTAGTTTGTAGTGAGCGTCGAAGACGCTTTACTCTTTATCATATATGTTCTATATTATTACTTCTTGTTTTATCGATTGAGACATTGTATATTATGTGAGACCATATGACGACTTGTATTGTAGTATATACCCTATTATCCATGTACAACCATGATCGTATTGCGGGATACTGACATATACCATAGTGAGTAGCTGACCTAGGTATATTACCATTTTCTGTATTCAGATACTGGACGGGACAATCGGTCTTGTATTTAATTAAAGTTCTTAAGTCAATCTTGTATCAATTAAGATTCTTAACTCGATTGAGCATTGATTAAGATTAGCTAAATTAATTCATTTATTTTGATGTGAGGTCGGCCTAATCACCATGCTATCCTAGCAACAACATGATCCCGAGAAATGGGATAATTGTTAAAAAATAGCCAAATTTGTGGCTTATAGTGTTCTTCAATTATATTTCATATAGAAGAGTTCTTTTTCTTAAGGTTTGGTTGTTTGCAAGATAATTGTTTGTGACTTGAATGTGTTTGTATGTGGTACAAATGAAGTGTTAGGATTTGCGTAATTTGATAGTTATAGTTGTTTAATTTCTTTGTGATGAAGAGGAATGTTAGAATTCACGATAGACTTTAGGTTTCAACACTTCACAATACGAATTTCATACTCTAACACCATTTCCAAGTCACCATTTTTGATCGATTCCACCATATTTTATTTTATTTCACTACCCTTTCACTAGAACTTGTCTGCCGTTTAATGACCTAGTATTTGATTCCTAGATGTGAGAGATGAATCCGATAATGCTACTATCGTACACTATATAGAATATGGGAAAAAAGAATGGGATATTGTAACTGAAGATGAGCATGCTATATGTCGATCTTCTACTTTTAATTAAGGTATATAAGTGTTTATATATGCTTTGAGTTAGTATCTTGTAATTGTAGTTGGGGGTAAAATAATGAAATTCCCTACTTATATTTTATAATGCCTTTTACCCGAAGATATTAGTCATGTATCGCACTAGATGATTCCTGGTTAACCTACCATAAAATCTTACAAGCGATAATCGAGAATGCAAAAATTGTGTACCTATAGGTTGTGTAGTCTGAAATATTTAGAAACAGTTTGTATAAGGGTACCGGGTTTAGAATCTAATTAGACTTTGGGTACTGGATTTGTTCGTTGATGGATTTGGGTACTCAAAATTTTTAGTGACATTGTAGTGACGAATATTCGTCATTAAAAGACTCATTTAAAGTTCAATTTGGTTACTAAAATCTGTCACTAAAATTTTTTGAGTACCCAAACCTATCAACGGACAAATCCAATCCCTAAAGTCTAATTATGTCATAAACCTAATACCCTTATACAAAATAATCTAAATATTTATTATGTACTCGGATCGCCATATTTTGAGAAAATAGAGCATGCAAACTTTTCAATCACATATTCATGGTAAATGTTACAATACACTAGTAACGTGCAAGTACATTGCACATGCGTAAAAAATGTTAAAAAATTTAAATATAAAAATGTTATAAATATTGTCATTTGTAGGAATCAAACTCAAGCAACCAAGAAAAACATCTCTCATCTTAACTACTTGAGTTAGAATTATTTAGTTGCAAATAATTTATATTAGGTAGTTAAATTATTAGTTGTTTAAAAAAAAAGTTAGTGAAGTATTTACAAAAGACTTAGACGACTCAATTTTGAACGTTTTTAAGCCTCGTTATAAGAGTAGAGATATAGACAGAGACGAGGAGTAGAGAAGAGAGAGAGATTCTGTGAACCGGTTTTGGATTTTCAATCGGTTTAGGGGTTAGGTTGAACCTATATATCCAAACCCTAGCCATCATGGGTTTTCGGGTTAGTTTTGGAATCCAAACAAACCCTCTAAATTGTAAATAATCGTATTCGGGTAATGGGCTTATCGGTTACCATTGACAGCCCTTCCAAAAACCCCAAAAGAAACCCTACTCTGCAGTGAAGACGAAGACGACGACGGAGCTCCAATGGCGGCGGCGGCCATGGCGAACAGGAGAATGACCACGGAGACAGCGGCGATCGGCTTGTTCCGTCAGTCCTTCAATATCATCATCAGAACCCTAAACTCATCTTCCGCTGCACCTCCTCCTTCCTCAGCCGCCGCCCCCGCCCCCGCTTCCGGCGACGCGACGGATCCGAATAATCCGAAGAGGAAGAAGAATAAGAAGAAGAACCTGTTCGAAGTGGCCCAGTTCCTTCCGAACTGGGGGATGGGCTACAAGATGGCGAAGAGCCACTGGAGGGACGTCTCCTACGAAATCACCAAGGTCAATCTCTACAAGGTTGTTATCATCTTCTTTGTTCTCTATTTTTTGATTTGATCGCTATTGTTCTCAATTTGAGAGAGGATTTCGGTATCCTGTTGATAGGACGGACGGCATGGAAAGGCTTGGGGAATCCGGCACAAGGCTGGTGAGTGCCTACTCATTTTCATGATTTTTCATAGCACATATTGTTGTTCGGAATCGTTATCACTAGAGACGCCCTTGAAAACAACAGAAGAATTTATCACCTACAATATAGCATGCATTGCACTCCTATCTAGGTTGTGGAATGAGTTCTCCTCATTCCTAGTATCGATAATGTCATTTCTCTAGCATAGGTATATGACTAAGAGAGGGTACACTACATTTATAGCCCATCTACCCATCTACATTGATATGAATACGAACGGAGATGACGACACATAGGTGACTGATTTTGACGTGTCCTAGTCTATTTTGGAGTGCCCAATACGTATCAGACATGAATACCTTACCTATGGCGCCAATTTTGGAGTATTCTTGCTTCCTAGATGTGCCTGATGGTCCTGACCTTACTCTCTGAAATGGAACAATCCTAACGGCACCAATTTTGGAGTATTCTTGCTTCCTAGATGTACCTGACGGTCCTGACCTTGCTCTCTGAAATGGAAGAATCGTAACGGCACCAATTTTGGAGTATTCTTGCTTCCTAGATGTACCTGACAGTCCTGAACTTGCTCTCTGAAATGGAAGAAGATACGGCATACCTTGCTCATTTGGACACTTTATCAGCTTTCTTCTCATTTTGTTCAGGGAACTTCATCGATTCTTAATTAGGCCCGAGTTGGGTTTATGGTCAAGGCCAGATAAAGATTCAAGGATACACTCTCAAAGTGCTATGATTTAGTATGTTGTAATTGTATTTTGAAAGTTTAGTTTACTTGCTTTCGCATACCATTTATCATAGATGCCAACAATGTGTAAAATTTATGAAATATGAGTTCTGATGCTTATATGGGTCACTATTTCTCTTATCTAGCAAGCAATGATACTCCAGAATTGGTTCCATGTACTATCATGTCCATGTAGCATATGTATTGGACACTACATAGACACTCCAAAAATACAATAGGACAAACAAAAATCCTTGGTGTCCATGTCCTGTTTGTTCCTCCCAACGTATCTTCTTAAGCTTGAATTAGTGAGCACACTTACCACATGGATGTTGAAGATTTTTTTTGATGAACGTATTGGATGATAAATCTTGTGTGAGATTTTAAAAGAGAAATTGTCCAGTCAAATTGTTAGATAACAAGCTTGTTGTATAACAGCCTTGTTGTGTAAGTATTGTAGTTGTCATATAAATAATCCATCACGAGGATGTAACGAGGCTCATGCCTTGGACAAAAAAGGTATTGTAGAAACATGTACTTGGATGCTTACACTCTTTTCCCAGATTAGCCCCAAGTAGAGTAGAGTAGGAGAAATGCGAGGAAGATCGATTATAAGCATGGAAGGAGGAGAAATGGAGATGCATGATTCTATAAGAAAAGTTTTTCTTTATGAAACAAATGGATTGAGGATGCGTGGGAGACTTCTTTTTTGAGGCGTCTCTGCCTATTTGGGTGTTGGATATGAAGGGGGAGACATGAGACATCTTTTTCTACCCCAAGCTCGCCAGAAATTAATTATTAGAAGTTTCAGATAATTATGTCACATCTGTAAACGTGATATAGTTACAAGATATGGACATCATTTTTCCGTGTCAGTGCAATATAGATGAAATCATATTCCCTCCTAATACAGAATAGAAGGATTTCATACCACTATACCTTAAAGTAATAAAGGACATTATGCCCTCCCAATACAGAGGAGAAGGATTTCATATATTCTATTATTGTCATGATGAGACACTATACTTTCAAGTGAAGGACATTATGCCTCCTTAGTTAATTAGTTCACCTTTACTAGCGTATGTATTGTTTGTTCTGATAAGTAGTTAAACATATATTTATTCTTGCACCCAACTTATGTTTCACTAAATATATAGATGGCTGGAAATATTTTGGCCATGTTAGTACTTACTAGCAATGTATTGACTATTGCGTATTGAACTTTTGTTGAAAGCACGGTGGATGGTATAACAAGTTCAGTAGGAGACAAACCCTATACTCTAGGAGATAGACCATAGAATTTTTCGGCCGTTCAAAGCCTAGATGTTGTTGCATAAAGATAGTCTTTGAAAGATCGCCATTGACGAAGACGTTCTTCACGTCTAACTAATGGAAAAGGCCAATTTTTGGAAACTGCCAAAGATAGAGGAACTCAAATATAAGTCAACTTAGCACCATGTGAAAAACATCTCAACATAATCCAACCCATACTTTTAGGTAAAGCTCTTAGCCCCTAATGTACTTTTAGCCGATCAACCTAGCCATATGGATTTTTTTAACAGTAAATACGCATTTATATATGACCACCTTCTTACCTGAGGGCAAGAGTACCAAAGTCCAAATTTGATTAGAGTACAATGCATCAAATTTCTCAACCATAGCAGCATGCTAACTCGGATACTGAAGTGCTTCCTGAACGGAAAGAGTGATGTCAACTAAGAAATAAACAAATATACGACCAAATGGAGTTAAACGGTGATAAAAAAACAAAATTACTAATAGGATGGACAATAGTAAAAGAACGCTTACACTTGCTAAGAGCAATAGGAAAAGATAAACCTTCATCTAAAGTCAGCGGAGATGGAGGAGTAACAAAAGACTGCATTATAGTACCTGTGTAAGAATCATCCGTGATAACCAAAGAAATAACGGCAGGTGGAGAAATGAACTTGTCCCGACACCTATAACACTTGGAAAAAGGGAACCAAAGACCTAGACCTAGAAGAGAGAGGATAAATAGGTGTATAAAATTCAGAGAAAGGAATAACATGAACATGAATCATGGAGAATGGAGATATATATGGTGTATCAGAAGCGAAATATGCATGATCCTCGAGAAAAGTAACATCACAAGAGACGATCACCTTCGAGTAGTTTGATCAAAACAAACATGGCCTTTTTGTTTCCGAGAATAACCAACAAATATCACACGAGTAGCTCGCGAATAAAGTTTATCCACATAATGCCCAAGCTTATGAGTATAATAAAGACAACAACAAAACCGTTGGAGCGACATTGAAAGGTTTACCCTGCCGAAAGCAGTGTTCTAAATGGCGGCCGTCTCGACAGCCTAGGCGGTAGGCACTCTCTTTCTGCACCGCTTTTCGGTAGACAGTGGAGTAGGCGGCCAACGGAGCTTTGGCGGCGTAGGTGGGCCCCTAGGCGGAGCAATGTCTAACAAGATGTTTTGGTCAAACGGTTTTGCAAGCATTATGGACCTATGGTTTATTTTTATAAGACTAAAACTTAATAAATCTTTGTTCTACAATATAGTTATGCATGAAACATCCTTAAAATATGTATATAATGCAAAAAACTGTGGTAAAATAGTAAGAAATGTCCAAAATATATCAACCGTCTAGGCGGTGCCTAGGTGATGCCTAGGTAGTCTAGGAGATAGGCGGACTCTTTCTGTCACGCACTCGCCTACCGCCGTTTAGAACCTTGGTTCTAAATGGTGGCCGCCTCGACCGCCTAGGCGGTAGGCAGTCTCTCTCCGCACCGCTTTTGGGTAGGCTGTGGAGTAGGCAGCGAACGGAGCTTTGGCGGCGTAGGTGGACGCCTAGGCGGAGCAATACCTAACAAGATATTTTGGCCAAACGATTTTACAAACATTATGGGCATATGGTTCACTTTTATAGGACTAAAACTTAATAAATTTTTGTTCTACAACATAGTTATGCATGAAACATTATTAAAATATGTATATAATGCAAAAAAATTGTGATAAAATAGTAAAAAATGTCTAAAATGTATCAACCAATGTATCAACCACCTATGCGAGACCTAGGTTGTAGGCGGACTTTCTGCCGCGCACCCGCCTACCGCCGTTTAGAACCTTGGCCGAAAGAGAATAGAAACAAGTAATTTGTTATCGAGGACATGAGAGGGCATGCGGTTTATATAAAAACAAACAGCTAAGACTGCAAAATTCGATAATTTCATGGGAACATTCATATGAATAAGGAGAGAGCGGGCTACCTCCAGAATGTGTCTATTCTTACATTCTATAATACCATTTTGCTGAGGAGTAAACGGATATGAATTCTGATAAAGTATGCTATGAGTCTGACATAATACTACTCCCTGCCCACATACTCCGTAGCATTATCAAAGCGAAGAACTTTGATGCAAACATTAAAATATTAGAAATTTTAGCCACAAAAAATTGAAAAATAGATAGAAGATCGCATCTAAAACGAAGAAGATATAACTATGTAATACGCGAGTGCTTACAATAAAAGAGAAAATATTTATAGCCATGTACACTCGAAAACTTAAAAGGGACCCCAAATATCATTATGAACTAAAGCAGAAGGTGAATAATGTCATTTGTTGATGAAAAGAGGAGAAGATGGAGGAGCAGTAGTAGATGTTTGTCTGATAGTAGGTGTATCATAAGGGTAACCATGCTTCTCCTAAAATCAGTCATCGTGATAATTGGTTCCCCATAATAGGAAAATATAGACCACTACGATCGCCGCGTCCTCGACCCCAGGTATTGCGACCTTGAGCAGATAAATGAGGACACCTATAAGCAAAGTAGATGGAGTTGGAAGATGACTTAGCAGAGTTGGAAGATGGCCATCAAAGGAGATGTGGTGAGAGAAAATCGGCGAGAGAACATCCTTAAAAGTACATGGTTACCAAGCAAGAGAAGGACGCCAACAAGGGCCTTTCGTTGTTGGCGAGTAACAATGGTATCAGAGGAGATCAACTGAAAAATATTTCATTGTTCAAGAAAGCCGTTGAAGAAGACACCAAGTTACTGCAATTCTCAAGGTGTGACGATATTGAAGGTTAAAAGATGTCGTGACTCATAAAGTTTCTGAAGATTGTCTTCAAACGAGTATAGGGATCGAAGATACATCCAAATTTTGTTGACAATTTTCAGAGACGTAACGAGTATCGATAGAGTTAGACAACCAAACAATTATGTTGTCATTCTGAAACCGAGAGGCATATTGAGAATTCTTGGCGTTCAGTAGTGACTCCATTAAGTGATGATGTAGGCTTCGTTATTTAAAATATTTTCTACAGTGTTGGACCATTGCAAGTAATTATTTGCGTCGGAGAGCGATCGTGGTGGGTCATAAATCTGTGGTAAAGTTGATTGAAGAGGAAGAAGCATTAACATGAATGAATATCTTTGTCATCGTCGGAGGCCATAATCAAGGGCGCACAAGATCAGCAAAACAAAGATTGTTGTCCAACTCACAAAGAGACGAGATTAAAGATGTCACAACACCGTATCAAAATAGAGAAGCTTCAAAATAAGAGAACGGAGCAAGAGTCCTCAAGCAAGCACAAAACCAAGTCCAGTAATGTAGATGGTGTCGAGGAACCATATAGATAATGGAGGGTTGGAGAGCGAGGTGTCTGGAAGGGAACATTAAGGACAACTAAACTAGGGAGGGATTTGAAGGAAATGTTGTAGCTTCGTTGTACGCGTTGCCTGTAGCCTCGCCGTAGGCTTTGATAATATTCTTGTTGTAAGCGGGCATCTTAGCCTTGTAGAAGGGTACACCTTTAGCTCTACGGAAGCTGGTGTTGGCTTTAGCTTTGCTAAATGCTATTTTAAACCTAGTTTTACCGTAGGCTGATCTCGAAAGGTTAATTTCGTTAGAGACTATGTTAGCTCCGTCGAAAGCTAAGCCAAGTGCCTAGTTCCAAGTTCAGACACAGAAGGGATAGAGGCTAGGGTTGGGGAGACAACTAGAGTTCAGTATTTTTGGTAGGGTGGATTTTTTTTTTTTTTGGAGTTAGGGTCCTCTCCAAATTTCATATTTCGGATACCATGAAATTCAAAAATAACTTGAAGTTTATTGATGTGAATAAAACATGAGATACCTTGCTGCATTTATAGGAGCAAGTCATGATATCCTCCTTTAGCCCAAGCGATGTAGGACTAAAGTGAGGTATATAATAATAGTTAGCTGAGAATATATATATATATATATATATATATATATATATATATAGTCAAATGAATGAACCCCCCAGGAGCTCGTATGAGAGTTGGTCTGGTTGCCCTAACCATGGCGGAATATTTTCGGGATGTTAATGAACAATATATATATATATATATATATATATATATATATGGTTGCTTTTTAGCCTCTCTTTTGCCTTCCACAAATCCCAAAACCTCAATCGCAATCATCTCCAGGACTTCGCTTACCGGGGACCCTAATCCCAATCTTCTATCCAAACTCTAACCTAACGCTAAAACAAACCCTAATTTTGGACCAAGTCCTTTAGCCGCTACCCTTATACTCTCGGGTTGCTATCGACCAATAGTTATTATAGGCACATGCCTTATTCTGAAAATAATTACGCGGACCTACCCTATGTTTTATGTTTTTAGGGTGGTGAATGCAATAACCCTTTAAATAAAACATATGAAGGTTCGTGTAATAAACATAAAATATACATGATGCTAGTGTAAATAATCATAAAATTTATTTATAGATCATATATGGTAAATATTACTTATATTAGGGATGCATTCAAAGTTGGATTATCCGGTTCGGAGACAGATCTCGATCATAAGTGGATATGGATCTACTATTTTTTTGATCATGTCCGTTTCAAATTTTGATTTAATTTATCTAGATCTAGATATGAGTTCTACTCAATTATCCAGATCTGAATATCTGGGTTCCTATATAAATAGATAAATGATATTAATATACCTACCCTTCTAATACTAGGGAGCATTATTTTCATGATTAAGACTATTATATTTTAAGTATATAAGCTTATATAAAATTATCATTTCTCTTACAAATCCAAACTTTAGTTTCTCCAAATTTGTATTCATATTTTTTTAATCTTGTATACGTATCTTATTATATTCGATCGAATACATTTTTTTTTATGGATATGATTTTTGATTTTGGCTAAATTTCAACTTGATACCCTCAACTATCCATGTTTGGCAACTTAATACCCTAGATTTTCAAAATAGCCAACTTGATATCCTGAAAATAAATTTATGAAAATACCCCTCTCTCGCCGTCTGCGCGTGCTGCTGCTGGTGGTCCCGCGCCAGTTGTTATCGCTGCCGCGCCCGCTGCTGCCGTCGTTGAGGGGATCGCCAGAGGGGGGGATCACCGGAGGAGGGGGGGGGGGATGGAGGGGGCAGGTGTATTTTCGGATTTTTTTTAGAGTATGAAGTTGAAAATATTCAATAGTTGATGGTATCAAGTTGACTATTTTGAAAGTTTAGGATATCAAGTTGCCAAACATGGATACTTATGATACCAAGTTACAATTTAGCCATTGATTTTTATATCCGAATATCCATATTCATTATTAGACAATAATACAGGTATGATAATACACACATTTGATCCGTATCCACTACGAATGCACCCCAAAACTTTTATGCAAATGAACGGTAAACTATTAATGGTTTATGTTTTCCTTTTTACACAACAATAGAACTAATTCATTTGTTATGTTTTATTCACAGTGAACAATAGGGAAACATACTAATACTCTAATAGCAGTACCAAGAATCCAAATTAAAAGGAAAATATAATTGGAGTACTTTCTGTATAATAATTAGAGTAAATTTGCAAATGTAAAGTAATATGTATTAGCCGCGCCTTAAAGGGGCTTGAAGTTTGCTGAGAGGCGCTGTGAGACGTGAACCTCATGATGAGAGCCTCGCTACACCTACATTGAGGTACTAAGGGATGAGCCTCGTGCTTGCCTCATGGTGTACTTTTCACAACTATACATCGCCCCCTAAAGCCTCCTTCGACACACTCAAACAGTGTGGTAGTGTGGTGGTTTCCCTGCCCCTCACAAACGGTTATCCCCTTTGCTCCTCTGCGTCAAATAATCCTGTTTTCCTCTTGTCATTGTCGACTAGTTACCCTCACCTACCCCGTTTGATCCTCTTGACCAACTGCAGCCATACAATATACCCATTTTCTTCCTAGACCTATACCCAACCAATAACTATTTGTACCAACATCCAAACAACGAACTTGTAAAGGGAAGACATGATCCCTAGCCCACCTTTTTTTAGCCATACCCAACTCCACAACCTCCACCAATGACCGATCTGTCATCTGACTCTAGCAGTGCACCGATCGGTTATCCGACCTTCCTCTCCTTGGATAATTCCTTCTGTGGATGACGGATCGCTCAACCGAATTTGGAGGCATGGTTGCATATGCCAATGGTCGAACTTAAAAGAGGGTTAGAGTTTGGATTATTATGTGGGGGCCTTTGTTTTCATTGAGGGCATCTATGTTGCAAGCACACAAATACAGCACAACACAGAATGGGCATGGTGACATGGACACGATACAATTTTTAGCAGGCACTACTATTTTGGAGATCTACACAGTCCAATCCGTTCTTACACGGACACAACAACTGTTTTAAAATCTGTTCTTCCTAGTTTGAGGCGCTGTGTCTATAACTTATGGCTAGAAAGGGATTCACTCGATAACCAGCTATCAGTACACTGACAACAACCACAACAGCAGGACTGAAGCACATGATTAGTTCCTTCATAGTGGATCATCTCACATCCTTCCGGAAGTAAACCAATCTACTGATTCAACCTATGTTGATCACGTCTCGCGAAAGCATGTTATGACATAATTTCCTTTCCGCATAGGTCATGCTACAATTCTTAATCATTGTAACCTTCACAGTGGCAAATGAACTAACCTGTAAGTATTGATATCAGTGACAGGCCAGCTGGTTTGACAGTTGTCTCCTATATCTTAATTTGCTGGCATGTATCTTTGATTGTTCACTTTCAACACACTTTGATTTACTAAGTACTTTAGGGTGTCCCAATTAGATCCACAAGATCATTAGCATCACCCCATAAGATTTTAGTTTCAAGTGTGGCTTTGGCACGTACGTGGGGTCGTGGCATGTTGGTTACGATGTGAGGCTCCCGTGGGGATGGGCACGGTTCGAATCTCCCTTGGGAACTTAGTTCCTAACCCGGTGGAAAGGACATATCAAAAAAGAAAAAAAGAAGAAGTGTGGCCTTGGCCTTTTGTGCTGTACTATTATTGCTGGACTGTTGATAACTTTCCTGGTCTTGCACACCCTTGCTAGCTTATTCCAGCTTGTGCCGAACACATTATGTTACCTATACTTAATATGCCCCTCTCGTTGTGTGTTGCAGGCGTAGCAGTTGCAGATGCCCCGGTGAAGATTAGTGGGGTTCACAAACGCGGGTGGAAGTATATACCAGAAGCCAAGAAGAAAGGTACAGACGCAAAGCAAGCAGTGGAAGCACGTACTCCTGCACAGGTCTCTCTTGCATGAGTCCAAGGGCATCTGTGGAAGCTCACCAATCCACCTCCAGTAATATTGTTGGCCATTTTCAATCGTCAGTGATCATATCGGCAATGTTTTCGTACAGATGTGATCAGTGGAATTCTACAGTTAGTGTAATCTCACTATGGTTTCTAAACCTCCGAAATAGTAGGCCAAGGATCTGAACTGGTATAAAGGTTTAATAAATTAGCAATGTGAACATCCGGAAAGTGTGTTTTGTGTTGTTTTAATCATACCATCTTTTACGCTAGCACAAGCTATAACTACTTGGAAAAAACGATTTATTCCGCACAGGTTTATGTATTTCAAGGTGTCTTCTATCTTCTTGAGAGGCTAATGTCTGTTTGTAGCTTTTTTTTTTTTATTACTTTAAATTATTAATTTATCAGAAGCTAATTGGCTACCAAATAGAAAACATCAGCCTAGTAGGGTTGGTCAAGTTGTTAGGTTTTTTAGTTGTTTGTCACCCTGTAATTTTCTTCATATCATAGCTCTCTGTGACATTTAATTTATATATACACAAATACAAACAAGTACACAGATATGAACACTATGAATACAAATAAATGCATGCTAGTTTGCATTACAGTTTGGGACCATTTGAGCCATGAAATGAGGAGCGGGTGCATCTACTAGTTCCATAATGGATTGATGGACCTACATGGGACGAGTGGGCAGTTGCTTCAGCTGAAATTTTGTTTTAAAGTTAAATATTTTTATTTTTAAATAATTGTCAAATTTATGTTTTGTTCTTTCTGAAATTTGTAAGTTTTATTTCTATATACATATTTAATAGAAAAAATATATCATAATTTTTATTTTAAAATTTTTTTTGATGTAAGAATTTTATTTAACAAAATTTTAGATTTTTGTTTTTTACATTTTAGGTTGACCTTTCTTTTGCGTCCATCCTTGCATGTCAGAGTTCTCTTCTAGCCAAGTGATGTAGTGACTAATCTCCTCCATGGTACCACGTGGAAGCTGGCTTGCTAGTTTAACTTGTACAAAAATAAGAATAGTAAGTCAAGTCTGCTATCTCGGATGGCGGAAAAATAATAAACAAAATTTTCTGCCAACGGAGTTGTGCTGTAATTTTGGAGAAATTAGGGATGTGTGTGTAGACCCGTCAATGGTAGACCAAAAATTCATATTCGATCCGTATTCGAACCGATAATATCCGAAATTTCGGATTCGGATACGGATTCAGATGTCTTATCGGATATTTATCGGATGTCGGACGCGGATACGGAAAGTGTCATATCCGGTCCGATAATATTCGACCCGATAATCAAATAACTTAATATATAAAATATATTTTAATTATATATGAGTTACTGAGTATATCTGAATCAAGTATGACTTCATATATTGTTTTGACCTTAGCTCTCTCTGCAAGCAGCATGTAAGTTCTCATGTATCCATTGGTTTATTTTGAATTAAAAGACTACAGAAAATGTGTGTACATAGATAACCAAATGCCAAAAGCTTTGTAATGATTCTGAAAAGTTATTTTTAGTGATGTTAATCTACATGGAATAATATGCTTATTGGTTCGGATATTATCCGATATCCGTTAAAATAATCGGTAACGGATACGGGAGCCAAAACTCCCATCCGATCGGATATCGGATAGTTATTGGATATATCCGATAGCTATCGGTTCGGATGTGGTAATGCCAACATCTGACCGATAAGCTACCATTGACACAGGGCCGACCCTGGTCCAGGGCAGACAGGGCGACCGCCCAGGGCCCCATGGACCAGAAGGGCCCAAATTTTTTCTTTTATTTAAATATATAAATAATTTGTACCGAAAATAGAACTAGTATTTACCATTGACCATTCTTATCACAAAGCAATTGTTGTGTAGTGGTTATTATATTAGACTTGCACACGAGAGGTTCCTAGTTCAAATCTTGGTGGAGGTTTATTTTTTATTTTACTTTTGTTTTATTTTTTTTACATTATGTATGTGGCCTCATTTTGAAAGTTCGTCCCGAACTCCTGTGAGCTCAGGACCGACCCTGCATTGACAGGCCTAGTGTGTGTAGTATATGAGTTGCAAACTTCTCAAATTGTTTAGAACCTCACTGATGCATGCACTTTTTGATTTATTTGAACACGAAGTTGGAAAGCTTAGAGGTATGTATGCCTATCATCTTGATGTCAGTCATCTAAGTAACTTTCTCGATACATACATGTTAGGGATAGCTTATGAAATGCTAGCCCGGACCTGGTAAGATGAAGAAATGTTCTCTCTCATAGAGCTCATAGAGAGACCACTCAAAAGTAAGTAAGTAGCGCTAGCTAGCTAGTGCACGTAGCTTAGCTTATATTTGCCAAGAGAGAAAACAATGACTACACATAAAAACACCAAGGTGTTCTTGTGGAGAGGGAATTTTATTCCTTGGATTCCACTTTATCCTGAACCAAACAAACCACCCTCTCCTCAACCAAACCAAAAATCAAGCCATCATTCTTCTCCTTTGTTTCAGCCAACTGAGTTTGGCAAAATTTTGACAATTTTAATTTCCGTCAACTCAGATGGCAGAACATTTTTTCTCCAAAATTTTGCAATTACTTCGTACCGAGTTCCTTCAGATGGAGAAGTGATACACACTAGCTAACTTTCTATAATTATATCCCAAAGGAAGTCTGTACTGGCAATCCGTAACTAGACTCATCCGTTATGGAGGAAGACACCAAAGTCAACACGCAAGTATAATTACATCACCTATAAACCAGTAATGGAGACCATGTGACTAAATAAATTTTCTCTCCCATTTAATTATTTAACAATGAAATTTTTTCTACTAGTTGATTTTATGTCCATATTGTTTCATTATTAATGCGGACTTAGTTTATAATAAACATCTACGAAATAACAAACATGCATAACAGGATAAACAAATATAGAAATAAAATTAAATTAAATTTCCAACAATAATGGCCATATATCATGCTTCTTACTCAATCGTGTCGGATACAAAATGCTGCACTTTTATTTTTTCACCTGTAAACCCCCTCACCAAAAATAGATATTTTGTATATATTTTATATTATTATATTTATTATAGATATTAAATTACTTTAGAGTATTCTTTTAGTTAATTAAAAAATAAATTTTTTAGTATATTTACTTATGTAAATATTTATTTAGAATCATTTTTAGGCTATTTTAGATTTTTGGAGATTTTCTAGAATTTTTAGGTAATTAAAACATAGGGAACCTAAATTTCTAGGACTTTCATGATTTACTATGAGACCATACTTGCATATTGTTCCTACCAAATATTTATTTTAAGTTAAAATATTTAATTATATTTTTCAGTAATTTATTTAGAATTTTAAGAAATTTATTTAGATTTTTGAATTAATTTAGGATTTATTTGGATATATATAGTTTTAATATTAGATAGATAATAATTTAGTGTTAATAGATATTAATAAGATTATATATAAATTATTTGAATTATCCTTAATTTTATTTAAGATTATAAATTATTGAGATAAACTCAAACTCTATTTTAAATTAATTCAAATCCTGAGCCTACTAGGAAAGAAACTTCATGCATATCCTAGTCGTATTCAATTAAGTAGTGTCCACCATTATAAATACCTCATCCTTCATATTTTTCTTCTCCAAAATCATCTCTTTTTCGTCCAAAAAGAGTCAAAATTCGTCATAAATCCAGCCCTATTTTCTAGTAGTTATGACGACTTAAAAAGACGATATCTCCTAGCTCTGGACTCCAAACGCGCTCTAGTTTTTTTGTTAGAACTATATCAAGGTTAGTTTTCTGAATATATAAATTATTTTAATAATTTATGAACCTATTTTTCCAGAAAATTCTAAAAGTGTCAGCTATCCGAAATCAGACTCATTTTGATATTTTTGAGATTACGAGAGATCCCGAACTCGAAATTATGAACCGTTTGAAGTTTCAGAAAGTTGACATGATGAACTTACATAAAATTACTTTTCCAGAATTTAACATACAAGTTTAATCTACTGTAAAATTTGTGCAACATAGACGTAAATAGGCAACCACCAAAAACTATCATCTATTCGCCTTTGTGGCCATAACTCTTTACCGACTTGTGATTTTATAAAACCGTCGATTCTGGTGTTCATGTAGCGCTAAAATCTATAGGATTTTATACACAAATTCAGGATTTGAGTCGGTTGACTTTTTGGTCAACGGATTGCCTCGATTTGCGTGTCATGGATCACAAATCCGTAAAGTTAATTTTCTTTGGACCAAAATTAGGGTTTAGTAATAAAATCAGATTATAATAAGATTAAAATACTATTTTAGGTTATTTTATTCAGAATTAAAATAGATTAAATTGGAGGAACCTATCCACCCACTTTTGTAACCTAACTTGTTTAATTTATGTGACGGATAGATCGAACGACGCCTTGAGTTGGGACTTCATTCTTTTTCAGACCAGACAAGATACCTTGCCAAATTGTTTGCAGTACTTTGCATGCTTATTATATTTCTGTATATTCATTGCATTTATGTATATTCATTGCATATGTAGTTTCTTTCAGTCATTACTATATATTATATATGTTGACACACACATAACACTTAGTATCATGAGAGGACAATCAGTAGGCGTATGGGCTTTAACCACTCTGGTGAACCATAGTAACTAGCACGCACTATGGTAGTCGTGTCCGATGGTCGCTACCCCCGCGGTATGTCGATTGATGGTGTCACGAGGGTCGCTACCCCCGCGGTATGTCGGCTGATGATGTTCCGACGTGTGTGTGAGTTATGAGATTAGATAGAGTAGCCTACCCGTGCCCATACGTCGAAAGTTGTCCTCATTATGCATTTCATATAGATTGCCTTGTACAACGTACTTACATATTTTCTACCTATTATGCATGTTTACTGTATTCAAATTGGCATACTTCTATGTATCTTGTTACGTTCCTCTGAGGACCTAGTCCCTTTCCAGGTGTAGATGTTCATGACTTTTCGCAGGAGCACAGATCAGGACTTACCACTTATCTCTTCCGAGGAGGTCTTACCTTCGGAGCATCTTTGATTATCTCTAGCGACGGATCGCTTCGCTGATACCTTTATATCATCATCTTATTTATATTGGAGATTTATCCTCCTCTCTTATTTTAGTATTGATATAGTCATTGGTAGTGGATTTGTCTCCACCCGACTATTAGTTTTGGAATATTCAGACTCATTATTCTAGTTTAGTTATTTTCTTTTGTGACTTGTTGTGTGGATGAGATTTAGTATATCTGTGACTTATGACCATATATATACCATATGTGAGTTTATATTCATATTACAGCGTACCTGTGTATTATGGTATCCATATATTGGAGTTGCCATATACATACGGCTGGCATGTTTACGTGTTCCTAGTCCTACGTATTTTGGGACTGGGGCATGACATCACCTGACTGCCTCCGGACTGCTTAAAAATATCATCTCGTCCCGCATCAGAAAAAGCCACCACTGCCATCACGACAAACCAAAAAATATAAAATTACATTAATCTATGACTCCCGAAGGAGTTTACATATAATCTAGATTGAAGAAAATTAAATAAATAAGCACGATCAACCCTCGTGATTTTAATTACATCCATGAAGAACAATAACCACGACAAGTCGTGAGTTTAAATCACATAAATAAAACATGCATTCAAATCATAATACTTGGATCTAAGATGCTTGCAAAATCGAGTCAGAACAGATCTACATCTACTAATTTTTTTTATGCAAGTTTTATTAGACAATATGAATTTATCAATCGATACGCAGATCTAATATCGGCTCTGATACAAATTGAAGGAACTGGGGATCCTAGGACCGCAGATTGGTGTGTGTATCGATAAATATAAACAGATTTAAGGCTTGATCTAATCTTTCAATCGTGGAAACTAGGGTTAACGAATTATACCTGAAGTGTTGAGAAGAAGATGACAATTTTTAGCAACCTCGATTAGTCAGCGAACTCAAGAGATCTTCTATCGTATTCCTTTCTCGGGTTGGAGGTCATGTGGGCGAGGATCTCCCAACATTTTTTTCTCCTTGGCTGACATCTCTTTCTCTCCTTACATGATAACGAGTTTTGAGAAAGCTGCTCATTTTGATGCATTTTGACGGCCAAAGAATATGTAATATATATAGGCTGCGGCAGGGACCGTAAGGAAAAATTAAGGTTAGATTTTCTAACGGATCTGGGTATCCCATGTTCAGCATGAACACACAATCCAGACCCGTTAACAATAGTTTAATCCACTAAAGGGCTATTGTTGCACTACCTTCCTAATCTCACATTATGTTTATGGGCTTCTTCTTATTATATGCATGTTCGACTCCCCATGTTAAGATATCGAATGTTCATCGATCAAATTAAGTTACTGGCAACTATATTGATCGACATCTTTCATCCTTTAGTAGTACCATTCAACTTCATTTGTCATGTCAGATATAATCCACCTACATGGTTTACATGACAATCCTTATGAGCTCGTGAAGGGGACATCATCAACCCAACGTATCGGGACATTGATTCCTTTTATATTCAACAACCCATCGTAACACAATACCATTACCCAATCCATAGAGGTCGACCCATAATGAATCTCACTCGTTTATGCGTCAAAGTAATGCACACTGCGTATACATATCTGTTATTATATTTGGATTAAGAGCACAAGCATTCATTAATAACAGAGGTGTTTAATCTCTTATGTAGTCAATACAAAGAGAACAACCTCATGTAGTCCTGTTGAAAACACACAAAGTGTACTAGTGCAAACCTACAGTCGTGATAGACTAATACCAGATCACACTACAACCTTACGAATGGTTTGTCCAAATCCATCTAGTTTGTGAACCATTTATATATTCTACAGGGAACTGATAATATGATCGTCTGTATGACAACACACACCATATTATCTACAAAATAGAATATCAGACACTTGCATTAACATTATATTAATTGTAATATGCAAACATTTGTCCATATGATTTCTATTTAAAAATAAGAAAATATAGTTAATACAAAAAATGATGTTTTTAATATATAATCCTAATAGGAAGAAGAACATATACTATTATTATGACTGTCAGAATCGTGACACAGAGAGCTATATAGTTCATACAAGCCATTATTGACCACAACTTGAAGATAAAAGTATATGTTAAAAGCTTTGATCCATTTGGGATTATTTACTGAATTCTTTTACTTGCTCTAGGGGAAAAAGATTAGTTACCACCCTCAAATTCATGTGAAGTGGAAATCCATTTCCTTCTTCACATTTGCCGAACACACCCTTACAGTATTACCAAAATGTAAATAAAATTCATAGACCAATATTTGTTGGATATTATTATTTTTTGCAAGATATGTACTACGTACAAGATGAAATCTGACTCTAGAAAGTCATCCTCATTTCTTGATGCTACATGATGGTTTATACTCTTTTTTTTTTTTTCCATGTTCTCAAATTCATTCCAATTTTTGTTCAACGTATCATGTGCATTCATATAATACATTGGCTAGCCCAGTGCACAGAACGGGAAAGGAACAAAAGCATTCACCAAAGTGTGTCCCGACTGGGTACAATTGCGATGATTATGATGTTATTAGTTGTCGCTCAGATATGAAGGAATTGATGAGCTGGATACATTGATGACACGAAAGGTGTTTTAGAACTGCCAGAAAATTCTCTGTTTTGACAGCCCTATTAATGATAGGTTGATGTTCAAAATTCTGCTAAAGGGAGTGCCAAATAATTGTCTGCTAAAGGGAGTGCCAAAGTTGCTAAAGGAAGTACCAAAGTTGTAATGAGACATCTAGAAGTTTATAAAATAAGTAGAATATCAATTCATTGGTATTTTGCTAATTATAGATACTTTCCTTCTTTATTTGCAAAACAATTTTTTATTCTAGAAGCACCTTGACTTATTCCCCAAGTATTCTCTTGGTATCAAATTATCTCATTCTAGTGCTATAAAAAGGGGAGAGTGAAGAGGGAGAATTACAACTTCTGGAAATTTGTTGCTTCCTTCTCTTCTCACAGGTATGGAGGAGTAGTTTTGTTTCCTTACATTTTTCGTCATGTACATTATAAGTACAGGGATATGTTGCCAACTTTGTGACAAAATATAGTTCCATTTTCTTGGGTTTGTATATTCAAAGTTGTGTTCTGGAGATATGTGGCTTCGACATTATGCACATGAAACTTTGGTCTTCAAACTACTACGAATGTTAGTTTTGTTGGGAAGTATGGCGGGCCATGGGGCCAAAGGAATCATACTGAGTAAAAACTTTAGTTTTTTTTTTTTTTTTTCCTTTTATTCTCAGGATTAGAGTTCTTTGTGTCAGGCACCATAACCTGATATTGACTAATTCGATTTATTATATATAATAAAAGTTGGCCATTTAATCCCAGGAGAATAATAATCCCTCCCTATGTGAGTTTGTACTAGTTTTTTTTTTTTAGGTTTAATTTCACTTTAATGTCTTCAATATCTCGTACTATTTTGTCCTAGCCCAAACCCTAATTTAGATAGATACACTGTGTCGGGAGGGTGGGGGAACATGGAGATCTAGCAGTAGAGGGGGAGGGTGTCTTTGCGCAACCTCTGATGTCTGCACATTACACATGACTGCGTGTGCAGACGATTTGTGTGTAGGCCTGAGCTGTTGCATATTAACTTGTTCAGAAAAATAATTTCTGTTTCAAACTCACTTCATTCTTTGGATACATTACCATAGGAGGGAGGGAGCGTACTAGTACGCTATGGCGTCGATGGAGACGGAGGGTGTTTATCGAGTAGGCAGTATGAGGTCGAACAGCACTTCAATATGGAGGAGAGGAGAAGACATATTTTCAAGATCGTGGAGGGATCAGGAGGACGACGAGGAGGCTCTGAAATGGGCTGCACTGGAGAGGCTGCCGACCTACGACCGCGTACGGAAGGGGATACTGACTACGGTAGAGGGCGAGCGCGTTGAAGTCGATGTGCGGCACCTGGGAGACCAGGACAGGAAGAACCTCATGGAGAGGCTGGTCAAGGTTGCCGAGGAGGACAACGAGAACTTCTTGTTCAAGCTAAGGGACCGCATCCAACGGTAAGAACCGAGTCCCATGCGCTCGCCTGCGTCCGACCAAGAAAATCTCATTTTGTTTGTGCGCTTTTGCAGGGTCGGAATCGATATTCCCACAATCGAGGTGCGGTACGAGAGCCTCAACATTGAGGCAGAAGCTTATGTTGGTAGCAGAGGGTTGCCGACAATTTTCAGTTCAACGATCAACGTATTGGAGGTACGTAGTCTATTTTCATCCATTGTGTTCGAGTACTGACATTAGTGCTTCTGTCCACGAACAAGGAAGGCCCTTGCCAACATCCTCCATATACTACCTAGTAGGAAGAAACAGCTATCGATTCTTCAAGATGTTAGCGGAATCATCAGGCCTCGCAGGTATGAAATGGTACTGTTCGTCCACCGACAAATAGCTTTCTTCAACAAAGAATTTGATGATGATTCTTTTGTTGCATTGTCAGGATGACTTTGCTGCTAGGTCCTCCAGGCTCAGGGAAAACGACACTGTTGCTAGCCTTGGCTGGAAAATTAGGCTCAGATGTAAAGGTCCACCCGGGCCCCAACCTTGCATTATGAAACATCGACCAATTCTTGAATTAACTGACATATCTCCTGCTGTTTACTCATATGCGTGTCTGAAACAGCTATCATCAGGGAAAGTAACATACAATGGCCACGAAATGGACGAGTTTGTACCGCAGAGAACGGCGGCCTATATCAGCCAACATGATCTCCACATAGGAGAGATGACTGTGCGAGAGACTCTAGCCTTCTCCGCCAGATGCCAAGGAGTTGGTACTCGATACGGCAAGTATCACCTCACTGACTGGTTTCCAGTTGTCCATATTCGGTACTGCAAAGATATCCGAGTAAACGGCATAATTATTTTGTCACGACTACCGTACAGATATGTTGATGGAATTATCAAGAAGGGAGAAGGAAGCAAACATAAAACCAGATCCTGACATCGATGTCTTTATGAAGGTAAGATACAACGTCATCTGGTAACAATTAGTATATTCTTTGCTACAAGTTCTTTGCTTTTCAAAACAAAAAAGGAAATGCCCCTGTTTGCTTCTACTAATGCAGGCAGCAGTAATGGGAGGGCAAGAAACCAGTGTAGTTACGGACTATATGCTAAAGGCATGCAACTTCATGACTTGTTCATTGAATTTCTCCTTTGTCTATGATAACCACACTTTCGATAGTTGAGTACTAATTTTATGACAAGAGATATTGGGGCTGGACATCTGTGCTGATACGATGGTTGGAGATGAGATGCGGAGAGGCATCTCCGGAGGACAAAGAAAGCGTGTCACAACAGGTAATATCGACATATGCGCGTATTCTTCAATTTATTCTGAGTTCCTTGTGGAACCGAGTAACTGACCTCTGTGGATCTTTGAATCGTACGACTGATTA
Source organism: Iris macrosiphon (assembly GCA_036927795.1). Lineage (NCBI taxonomy): Eukaryota > Viridiplantae > Streptophyta > Magnoliopsida > Asparagales > Iridaceae > Iris > Iris macrosiphon. The sequence continues at coordinate 111,765,225 of JAYESA010000015.1, read as the reverse complement.
CAGGAGAGATGCTTGTTGGACCATCAAGAGCACTCTTCATGGATGAGATATCGACTGGCCTAGACAGCTCCACGACATTTCAGATTGTCAAGTCACTGAGGCAAGCCATTCACATTCTCAGCGGCACAGCCGTTATCTCCCTGCTCCAGCCAGCACCAGAGACGTACAACCTTTTTGACGACATCATCCTTCTCTCGGATGGGCTCGTCGTGTACCAAGGACCCCGTGAGAATGTGCTCGAGTTCTTCGAGCACATGGGCTTCAAATGCCCCGAGAGGAAAGGGGTTGCAGATTTCTTGCAAGAAGTAGGTTACCTTCCAGATGTAAATCTTCTTAGTTGATACTGAGGTGATGACATCTATGAATTGTAGGTGACGTCCAGGAAAGACCAGCAGCAGTATTGGGCACGCAATGAACCTTACAGGTTTGTGCCTGTTAGAGAGTTTGCAGAGGCATTCCATTCCTTCCATGTCGGTCAGGACATAGGAAAAGAACTCTCCACCCCGTATGACAAGAAGAAGAGCCACCCAGCTGCTCTGATGACCTCGAGATATGGGGTCAGCACGAAAGAACTGCTGAAAGCTACGACTGCGAGAGAACTATTGTTGATGAAGCGAAACTCTTTTGTTTACATCTTTAGGGCAGCTCAGGTAAGTGATGCCAACAACCGAGTAGCAGCCAGTTCAATGAACCAACCATCCATGTCTCCCTCATATTCACAATCTTTCGATTTCAGCTCACAATGTTGGCTTTCATCACGATGACGGTCTTCCTGAGAACTGAGATGCACCGAAATTCAGTAAACGATGGAGGGATTTACATGGGTGTGCTCTTCTACTCGTTGAGCGTAGTCATGTTCAACGGATTCTCAGAGCTCGCCATGACCATTCTGAAGCTACCCGTATTCTACAAGCAACGAGATCTCCTCTTTTATCCGCCTTGGGCATATGCCATACCAACATGGATCCTCAAAATCCCCATAACCTTCGTAGAAGTTGGAGTGTGGGTCTTTTTGACTTATTATGTCGTAGGATTCGATCCGTATGTTGGAAGGTGAGGAATATGTGAACTTATGCTGGGTTTACATCAATCCATCTATCCATTCAACATATTTTCATAATATTGGCAACTTTTTTTTTTTTTTTCTTTTTTCCGCCACAGGTTGTTCAAGCAGTATCTACTGCTCCTAGCAATCAACCAAATGGCATCTGGATTGTTTCGTTTAATCGGTGCGCTGGGTAGGAACATGATTGTCGCAAACACGTTTGGATCCTTTGCATTACTTGTTCTTCTGGTGATGGGTGGATTCATCATAGCTAGAGGTTAGTTACTCGTAACAGAAGTAGAATGTGCATCATCTGAACTCTTTTGATGTAAGCGAAAGTAACTAGCTAAACCACTATATATCCTGTAATTCTGACAGTGGATGTGAAGAAATGGTGGATATGGGGTTACTGGATTTCGCCAATAATGTATGCTCAGAATGCAATATCGACCAACGAATTCCTCGGCAAAACTTGGAGACATGTAAGAAAGAACAACCCTATCTATCTTCACGAAGCAAAGGAAATTTTGTTTGGAATGGAACTAATCTCATACGTATGTTTACAGACTCTTCCTGGAATGTCAAAACCGATGGGAGTAATAGTCTTGGAGTCCCGTGGAATCTTTCCAGAGGCAAAATGGTACTGGATTGGTCTGGGTGCATTGCTCGGATACATGTTCCTGTTCAATTCCTTTTTCATAGTGGCTCTCACGTATTTGAACCGTAAGCATCATCTCTCCTTCCTTCCATCTCCGTGGTTTAAATTTTGAGCTAGACGTAAGCTGAACAACATTTACTGTTAATAGCATTTGGGAAAGCGCCGGCAGCCATGTCTGAAGAGACACTAAAGGAAAAGCAAGCCAATATAACGGGAGAAATGTTGGATGCAACATCCAAAGGAAAGAGAACCGGAGGTAAAGAGGAAATCATCTTTTACCTTAAGAATATGCCCTTCTGAATATATATATATATATCATCTGATTGAGGTTATTGATATCACAGACGATGATAATATCAGAAAAAGTGCCTCGGCAAGCTCAAGACATGCAAGTTTTAACATTGATCAAGCCAAGAAGGGCATGGTCCTTCCATTTGTACCCCTTTCCATAACGTTTGATGATGTAAAATACTCTGTAGACATGCCACAGGTAAAACTTGTTACAACTCGCAACACAGTATAGATCAAAATTCGGCAACAATTTACCTAAAGAAAATACTCGGTAATGATTGCAGGAAATGAAAGCACAAGGTGTAACAGAAGATAGATTACAGCTCCTGAAAGGCGTGAGCGGAACTTTTAGGCCTGGAGTGCTTACAGCACTCATGGGGGTGAGTGGAGCCGGAAAGACTACACTGATGGATGTCCTCGCCGGGAGGAAAACAGGGGGATACATAGACGGAAGCATTAACATAAACGGATACCCGAAAAATCAAGAAACTTTTGCTCGTGTATCAGGATACTGTGAACAGAATGATATCCATTCTCCTCATGTGACAGTATACGAGTCTCTCTCCTTCTCTGCTTGGCTACGATTATCTTCTGATGTGGATATAACAACAAGAAAGGTTAGCTAATAACTAATAATCCGTTTCTGGCAGTTAAATGGCAAAAAATGTGCAAGCTTAACTTATATTAATGTGTAAAATACAGATGTTCGTTGAAGAGGTCATGGAGCTTGTGGAGTTAACGTCACTAAGAGATGCACTAGTTGGTTTGCCTGGTGTGAATGGATTATCCACTGAGCAGCGCAAGCGGCTGACTATTGCTGTCGAGCTTGTCGCTAATCCGTCTATAATATTCATGGATGAGCCTACCTCTGGACTCGATGCACGAGCCGCAGCAATCGTTATGAGAACAGTGCGAAACACTGTGGACACTGGGAGGACAGTGGTTTGCACTATCCATCAGCCTAGCATCGATATATTTGAAGCTTTTGATGAGGTGAGGGAATCTTTCTTTATATTTGGGATGTATTAAAAGTAGTAATGTTGAACAAAACCCTGTATCTTAATGCCTACTTGCAGCTCTTCCTAATGAAGAGAGGAGGAGAAGAGATATATGTAGGTCCACTGGGACACCATTCTTCCCATTTGATCAAGTACTTTGAGGTGCGCAACAAAAACTAGATTTTCTACTATTTTCTCCGACGGTAATCAACTTGTATTAATTGAAAGTCGTGTGGATTACGATTGTGCAGGACGTTGATGGTGTCGGCAAGATAAAAACCGGCTATAATCCTGCGACATGGATGCTCGAATCTACATCATTGTCACAAGAAGCCAAACTGGGGGCCAATTTTAGTGACATATACAAGAACTCTGAATTGTTCCAGTAAGCAAATTAATTATTCGTCTCCCCTAATTCATTTTCTCCTAAAATATTGTTACTAGTATTATCATTGTCATCACCCATTGTTTTAAGAATTAGAGTGGTTATCGCATCTCAGGAGGAACAAAAGCTTGATTAAGGAACTCAGCATACCTCCTCCACGGTCTAGTGATCTATACTTCCCAACTCAGTACTCGCAGAACTTCCTCACACAAACTATGGCATGCCTCTGGAAACAAAACTTGTCATATTGGAGGAATCCTTCCTACACCGCCGTGAGGTTTTTCTTCACGTTATTCACAGCCTTGTTGTTCGGGACGATATTCTGGGATCTCGGGGCCAAAAGGTACACAAGTTGCCAACCAACATCTAAAAATATGCTGAATCTGCTGCTGTCGCATTAATGCTGAATCCTTTCAAATTGCAGGAAGAGACAACAAGATTTGCTCAACGCCATGGGTTCCATGTACGCTGCTGTTCTTTTTATCGGGATCCAAAATGGTATGTCCGTCCAACCAGTAGTGGCTATCGAGAGGACAGTGTTTTACCGCGAGAGAGCAGCAGGAATGTATTCAGCTCTGCCATATTCACTCGGACAGGTAATGACCCTCACATACATATATTCTCACTCGACTTTTTTAGACTTTAGTTAGTTAACCTCTCCCCAACATGTACTTGTGTTGCATTTCCTGCAGGTTGTGACTGAGATCCCGTACATCTTGGTCCAGTTATTACTATATGGTGTTATCGTCTATGCGATGATTGGGTTTGAATGGACTGCCGCCAAGTTCTTTTGGTACATGTTCTTCATGTACTTCACATTGCTCTACTTCACATTCTACGGAATGATGGCGGTGGGCTTGACTCCGAACCATAACATCGCCTCCGTAGTCTCCTCTGCATTTTACGCAATCTGGAATCTTTTCTCGGGATTCATCATCCCACGGACCAGGATTCCTGTGTGGTGGAGATGGTATTACTGGGTGTGCCCGGTCGCATGGACCCTCTACGGGTTGGTTGCTTCCCAGTTTGGAGACATAGAGGATAGAATGGACAATGGTGTGGTCATCTCTGAATTCATAGAAAGCTACTTCGGATTCAGACACGACTTCCTCGGCGTGGTCGCACTTGTGGTGGTAGCATTCGCCGTGCTCTTTGCTTTCCTCTTCGGGTTTTCAATAAAGATGATCAACCACCAAAAGAGATGAAGAAAGTCTTTTATTTTACCTGATCAACAATCGTATGTATTGTGTATGCGCGTCATGCGTATCCATATTTTCTGACTTCCTTCGTTTGGTTGCTTTGATGGAGTGGATGTTAGAAGTAAAAAAAATTTTAAGTTTGGTATTTGGATGGTTGTTGAAGTTGAGTTGAAAAGTGTAAGTTTTTGTAGTTCTTTTGTTTGGATCTTGTAATGAAGTCAAATGAAGAAGTGATATGGTGAGCACTTTTCAAATTTGGTGAGCTTAACCCCAACAAATATTATACTTTTTTGTATGTTTTAAACAATTCTTTAACATAAATCATTTCAAAAAACAGGTGATTAAAATTAAAAGTTCACAAATTATTTTTTAACCTTAAACTAATTGTCTGGCATCTAAATATAATCATATTATAAATTGCAAAATATACAAATTATACACACAAATTGTACCAAAAATCCTATGTTTCTTTCTCAATCTTATGTTTCATATTATGCACACAAATTGGACCAGAAATTAGCATATCTTAAATAATTAGCATATTTGAAATTATCAAATTATACACAAAAGTTGTACCGAAAAATTTCTATATTTTCTTCTCAATCCTAACATATATTCCCAACCAACAAGAGAAAAAAAGCAAAGAAAAGAATTGTACATGGACACATTTTTCACTACAAAATACAAAAGATCATTGATGGCCCAATCCATCGCCAAGTAGCCACTAAATAGCATTAGCGGTTACTTGGCAACGAATATAGGACAGAATTGGTGCATTTGTAGACGACGCGTCGCTACCAATACACTACTAAAAATTATGGGGTTAGTGACGCCAAAAAACGTTGCTAAATTGTAAATTTACGTCGCTAAAATCTATTAGCGATATTTTATAAATGTTGCGATCTAGCTAGTCGCTGACAGAAAATACGTCGCAACTAGCGACATATCTTAGTGACGTATGAGCGTCGCCATTTTTTCTCCAATTAGTGACATTCTGCGTTGCAACGTTGGTATATGAGCGACACAAACTTGGTCGCAAAATGTCGCTGATATTTCTATACTTAGTGACGTTTACTGTGTCACAAAAGGTCGTTGACAATATTCCCCACTTAGCGGCATTTAATATTTGTGAATGTAGCGACGTTTAGCAACGTATTTAGTTACATCTTGATGACATGGTAGATATTCCCAAGTCAGCATATTATCGACGTTTAGCGACATATTTACGACGTCGTGGTACATGTGTAGTGACTTTTTGATACCTATTAGCGACGTATTTATACGTCGCTAAACGTGGCCAAACGTCGCTAAATTGCTGTAAAAAAATGCAGATTGTTACATAATAGTTTATATAACAATATTCAGCCTGCGGTTTAAACAAATATATTCACAATTTATAAAAATAGACCCCTATGGTGGAATGTCATACATAAGCATATTGTTAAACACCGATAAATTCAAATCTACTATCAATGTTGGCCAATGTCATACGAATTCAAATATACATAAAAGTATGAAATAAATATCCTCATGTCATTAAAAAAAAAATATACAAAAGACCAAAAAATGGGCCAATGTCACAAATTCCTAAAAATGGGCCAATGTCACACAAACTCACAACAATCTGTCCAACCTAGGACTAATGCTGATCAGGAGGAGGAGGAAAAATATCACACAACCGGGATACGATATAGTCCAAGTGGTCATGTGAAAGCGCCATCGATGTCGAACTATGAGGATGTATCCGCTCCAATGCTGATAGCCGATCATTGTATGAATCCATGACACCTATAATCCGAGTGACGAAACGTTATGTCGATGATGCCAAATTACTCGATAAATGTACTTGTTACTAACCACTCGTTGTAAACATAAATATTACTATCTAAGCAACTTATTACTGACTAGATGGATATTTATTTGCACATTTTCTAAGTTATATTAAAATTAAAAAATATAAAGTAATAATTACGTAAGTCTGCGTGGCCCTATCATCGATGAGATGTCCGCCCTTCCGATGGGTGACGAGGAAGACGGTCACCATGTTAGCGTCCTCACCCCTCTAGTAGACTTGTTAATTACAAATATATATATATATATATATATATATATATATATATATATATATATATATATATATATATATATATTATTACTAAAATTAACTATTTTATCCTACTTTTATTAAAATAATATATATACGTTCAAATACTAACCATGCGACAAAAATGTTTCGTCACCGGAATCAAACCACCACACCACTTTCATGCCTTCTTCCCGGCCGCCTTCACCTTCTCCGACTTTTTCTTATACCTGGGATCGTCAAATCTAGCCCTCATCTGAGTCCACTATTCAGTCGTGATCCAAGCTTGGATTGGTTTTCCCAAATGATCACGGTCCTTCTGATCATTGATCGCATCCCGGACTAGCTTGGCACCAACAAAAGAAAACATCTCCTCGATCACCTCGACCCGGTGTGGTGGATAGAAATATGTGTCCTACAAGAAGTAATATAGTAAGTTATGTAATATAAAGAAATTAGATGATCAATATTAAAAACAAATATATTTTTATCTTGAAGTACGCAAACCAGAACGCCTTCCTCTCGTATGGAGCATCGGAGTAGTTGATCCAAGGGCCACCATAATTGTACCTCAGAGGGCGTCTCTGTACCCTCGACGGACGATATCTATACAGAGATAATTATATTCATGGAAAAGTATATATATATATATATATATATATATATATATATATATATATATATATATATATATATATATATAACGGCCCAAATCTCCATCAGATACTCATTCGAAGGCGCGCATGGAGGACCTCTCTGATACTGAGACGGTGGGGTCTAGGCCTCGTCTGTCTCATCCTCCGTCTCCATGGTACCGTCAACAGTAGGAACGGTAGACGGAGAAGTAGGCTCCGACCTGGAACTGCTCATCCTAAGAGTACTGTCATGAGGAGATGCAAGTGGTCGGAAGAGTGGAGTACTCGAAGATGATAGTCTGGACCTAGTACCCGGTACCGAAGGAGAGCTGCCGTTCAGAGCATGGTGTCCTCTAGATGCTCCTCTACGTCCGAACCCTTCGCGTCGTCCTGTCATAACTGATAACAACATATAATGATAAAGCAAATACGCATATATATATATATATATATATATATATATATATATATATATAATGAAATAAAGAAGAAAAATAAAATAAATCTCACAGTCATAATGGAATTGCACAGTAAATAATTACTAGTACATGTCACAAGTCTAAATAGATGGTACATTCTACATTCAAAATATATAAATAGACCCGGAGCAACCCTTCGTTGAATTTTTTGGATTTTATTTTACAAGTACATGTCACAAGACTAGATGGATTTTATTTTATTTTTAATTCTCTTCTGAAAATTTATCTTCTTCGTTTTCCTTGTTCTCTTCGTCATAATCTTCACTTTCATCTACTTCGTCTTCCTCTTCGGATAATTCTACCTCTTCTACACGATTAGCCGTATAATAATAGAACTTCCATTGAGTCCACATCTATAATATTTGTTACAAGAGGTAGGTCATCCTCCCGATAAGCTATTTCGTCAACGTCAAAGGTATTTCTAGCTTTGGTCTTGTATACTGTCCACCAGTACGACCTCGTTGTTCCCTGTTTAGGATAAGTTATGAAGTACACGAGATGAGCCTGACTTGATAGTACAAATGGTTTGTAGCCTTGATATCGACGCTGGTAGTTTATATCCACAAGGCCATGCTTGTCTATTTTCTAACCTTGATCTTGGATCAGATTGAACCATTCACACTTGAGTAACACGATCTTAACAGGCTTTGTTCCATAATTATATATCAGCTCCACAATCTCCCTTAAGACCCCATAGAAATTATTGCATATATCGACATCTTTGTAGTTCGAAGATTTGATACATAAACAACTATTTTTTGTGGAATCGAGATCTAGGAAGTTGTCTCTGATTGGGGCAGTTGTTGACTTGAACCTAAACCCATTTACACAATAGCTTGGCCAGATTTTGACGACATAAATTGGCCCCTTAGCTAGAGTTGTAATAGATTCATTCTCAAGTGTTGCGTCTGGACGATCGACCTAAATACCACAAGATAAGAGATTAAGTTCAACGTTCCATTAATTATTGTATAAAGTGCATATAAAAAAAGTACTTAACGAGCTCCTTACATATGCACTCAACCAAGAAGGAAAATGATCTCATTTTATGTTCTACTTCTTTATCTGTTATGTATGGTCTACTCGATATGACCTCTTCATTAAATATGCTAAAAATAACAAAATATCGGCCAATTAGTTTAATAATAATAATGTATACTATTACATTGATATGATGTGAACATGGACGTATTAATTACTTATCCCTCGAGCTTCTCTACTTCATCCTTATCGCAGTTGAGTAATATATACAACTGAGCAGCCCTTAGCTAATCGTCATCTAGAAATCTCTTCTTCATTTTTTCTGAAGGCTTTCCGAATGCATTGAATACTTTCAGTATTGCATCATTAGATTCCTAGTACCCGTCGTCGTTTCTTGGGGCTCTCGTTCGATTAGTAGCAACATGAGGCTTGAAATACATTGAACAAAATTTTGTAATCTCCTCGAGAACATATGCTTCACAAATAGAACCCTCGACCCATGCCTTATTTTTTACCTATCTCTTTAGGTGGTTCAAATATCGCTCGAACGGATACATCCACCGATAACCTACAGGTCTACCGACACGGGCCTCATAGGAAAGATGAATTGGCAAATGTTCCATGGAGTCAAAGAATCCAGGAGGGAACACCCTCTCGAGCATGCACAGTATTATCGTAATGTCCTTCTCTTGCTTTTCTAGATGATCGACGAGCAATTTAGTAGAACAAAGATCTCTAAAGAATATTCAAAGCTCTGTCAATGGGTCCCAAACTACCTTCGGTAAGAATTCCCGAAATGCAATCAGAATTAACCTCTCCATGAATACGTGACAGTCTGGGATCTTCATACCCATCAGTTTATTCTTCTTCAGGTCGACGCATCTTCTCAGATTCGACACATACCCGTCTAAAAACTTTAGCCCCTGAATCCACCTACAAAGTCTTCATTTATCCTCTTTGTCCAGTGAGAAAATTGCCTTAGGCTGCTTATACTTTCCATTCCCTTCCTCTATCAAATGCAACACATGATGTCTGTATATTTCTTTCAAGTCTAACCTAGCCTTAGGATTATCTTTCGTCTTCCCCTTTACTTCCATTATAGTATTATTATGTTGTCAAATACATTCTTCTCGATATGTATGACATCAAGGTTATGTCTAATAAGATTGGTGCTCCAATATGGTAGGTCCCAGAATATGCTCCTCTTTGTCCAATTATGAGTGCGACCAAATCCATCATACTTGTACCCTTTAGTAGGATCTTTGATAGCACTTCATAAATCTTTAACCTCTTTCCATATCATGTCTTCAAGCCACCTTGGAGGTGGAATTTCCTTCTCCACAACACCAGCACAAAAAGCATTTATATTCCTTCGAAACGGATGATCCGACGGAAGAAATTATCGATGCCAATCGAAGAAGCACGATTTTCCTTCGTGTTTCAAGCAGAAAGCCTTAGTGCGGTCCATGAAATATGGACATGAGAAACGGCCATGAGTGATCCATCCTGATAACATGCCATAAGCGAGAAAGTCGTTGATGGTCCACATAAGTGCTGCCCTCATCTAAAATTTTTTCTTTTTGGAAACATCATAGGTGTTGACACATACTTCCCACAACTGATTTAACCCATCTATCAACGGCTACAAGTACACATCGATGTCCCTCTTCGGATTGTTCGGACCCGGGATTATGACGGTTGAGAACATATAAGGAGTCTTCATGCACATCCAAGGCGGTAGGTTGTACAAAGTAACGATCACAGGTCAACACGAATACTGAGAGCCGAAAAGTCCGAATAGGGTGAAACCGTCGGAGGAGAGCCCTAATCTTACATTACGCAGATCCCAAGCAAAATTGGGATACTCTCGATTAAAGTGCTTCCATGCTTCTCCATTGGATGGATGATCCAACACTCCTTCAATCTGTTCTCGCCTGTGCCAACTCATATTTTTGGCAGTCTCCTTCACCATAAACAACCTCTCCAACCGGAGCGTCAAAGGCAAGTAGTGCATCGAATCGGTCGGCTTCCTTGTACCGGCAGGCCTTTTTGTACCAGTTGCCTTGTAGCGATCAACACCACAAAATCTGCACGCATCTTCATCATTGTCTTTGTAGTACAATATGTACCCATTACGATATGCATCGATTTTCTCGTATCCCATCTAGAGTGTGTAAACCCCCTCAATTTATTCTGTGGATAGTTAGAGTGGACCAGGAAAAAATTTATAGAAGATATTGAGGTTTAGAGTAGAGTATATTTTATCTGGAATTTTAATCCCATTTAATTAAAACCCTTGGCGTGCACTATCGTTGTCTAATTATTCAGAGCCTATTTTCAGCCCATAAATTCCGTACAAATATTGTACACTCGACACAACTCACCAAATTAGGCACTGGACTTTTCCGTCACAAAAAGTCAGATTCCGTTGTGCTCTAAATTAATTGCACAATTTTTCGAATCCGAAATTCATATTTAATTCGGTGTCGGATTCCTGTATCGTTACTCTAAATTTTGGGATACCAACTTAACCCGTTGAGCCGGACCAACAAAAGGGTCCAAGACTGACTCCAAGCCCCCACCATTTTTGGCTTTTGCGCCATTTCCGGATTTTGACCCCAAGTGCCCCAAATTAAATTAAATTCGCGGGACGCTTATTTCTATTTAATTCGGGATTACCAACTTGGTAAATCCCATTTAAATCCTAAATTAATCCCAATGCCCATTTAATTAAACCCGTTCCTCACCTACATTACCCCCTCGTCATACAATTTAATAAACGTAATTTTTGGCATAATTTTCGCGTTATTTTATGTGTTTATGCAAGTTCCCGAACTTAAGGGACTAATGTGCAAATATAGCAAATAGGTGTCACTTTCTCATTGGTTTGGGCTAATGAAGAAAGCCTCTTCCCTCTTTTGACCGGTCACAACCCACCCCCTCTCTCTCATGGAAGCATTCATCCATCATAATGAATCTCAACCATCCATTCAAATAATTCCATTCATTTCTAGCCACACATTCACACACTCTCTCCTATTTAATTTCCCCTTCACAACACCTATCCCTAGGCCGGCCCTAATTTCTAGGAGTCTTGGAAAACCCCCTCCCCTCACTCTCTATCCTCCCTCTTCCCATTCAGCCGGCGGGTCCAGCCCTCCCCTTCCCTTTTCCTTCTCTTTTCTTCCTCTCCTCTTCTTCTTCTTCTTCTTCTTCTTCTTCTTCTTCTTCTTCTTCACCACCCACTTCACCACTTCACCAGCCACCCTACCAGCAACTCCACTACCCCCTCAGCCTTCCCACCACCATCACGGCCACGTGCACAGCCCACCCTCACCGTGGACACTGTGCATAGCCTCCTCCCCTCACCACTTCATTCCACATCACCACCTTCACTTCATTCTTCATCACCACCACCATCCAACTTCACCACCACCAACCAGCCCCTTCACCACCCCCATCCAGTCACTCCACCACCACCATCCAGCCCCACGACCACCACGAGCACCATCAACTCCGACGAGCCTCATTGAGGTTCACTCCTCCCCCTCTCTTATTTTAATTTCCAGAATAATATTGTGTTAAATAGGAAGTATATATATATTGGAATGATATTAGCTAAGGATGTATTCATATATTGTTAGAGTGTATTGTGTGGAGTAGTATAGTGTATTTTTACATGGTTAAGTGTCATGGATAAATGCATGGTTGAAGAGAATGATAAATAAATTACTGGTGGGTTAATTACATTTGAAAGAAGGTCCTTGAATATATATAAGTAGTTAGTGTAGGTTTACTTGCACTATGTGTTAAGGTATACTTTGGTTAATTCAAATGAGGTTTAATGTGAATGCATATAAAATTTAAATGACTTAAGGATGGGTTTAATGAGGTTGACATGGTTTAATATTTATGTAGTATAGTGAGAATGTATCTTGTATTATAAAGTTGGTTTTGGATGTTGAAATTAGTGGAAATGAGGGCGAATACAACTTGTGAGAAAATAAATACGATATTGGGCATGTGACGATGATTAAATAGGGTGATTAAAGACTTGGAGATTCGACTTGTAGTATGTCGGAGAAATGTATTTGTGTTAAGGTGCATTGTGGATTAGGAATGTTTCCTACATGAAGTATTACAATTTAATCAAGTTATGGATTCGAGGAAAAGTGAGTGTTTGACCTTTAAATAAATAATCGGGGTCTATGGTACATGATGGAAATTGTAGATTTAATTATGGAGAATTAAATTGAGAAGAGTGTACAGATGACTAGTTGAATTGCTGTATTGTACCGATAGTCAACTGTGGTCAACCCCCCTAGTGTCTTGTCCCTGTGAGTCGTATTTGAGACTGAGTCTAGAAGTAGATATGTGTAGCATACTTGCCTGTCCTAAGTGGTTTATTAATTCTGGTTTGTATCTCTTCACTAGGTATTACGGGACCTGAGGACTTGGACGCGGTACCCGATCCCCGTCATCAGCAGCCGCACGCAGACAAGTGTACCTTGCCACCCTGTGTTTCAGTTTACAGATATTTATTGTTTCGTATGTACATTGTGCACGTAGTTATATTGACGTTCGGTACTTCGCGTCCGGTTCACAACCGGGTGAAGACGTACGTCGTAGCATCCTAGGAAGATTGTCGGATGATTCGTAGTATCTCGATATGCGTACCTGAGTTTATCGATACCCCAGGACACACTCATACACTGTGATCGTGCCAGATTCCTGTATCCTGATACTGACATCATGACCAGAGACTGGGACGACCTTAGGGTCGCGTCTGTTGAGTTATTTTTCCTTGTGTCGAGACTGTAGTTAGAGGTTCAGGTTCAACGCACAATCGTTGACAGCTTGGGAAGGGGAAGACAGTTACTAGACGTTTGGGCTACTCTGCATGCGCTTATATATGTATATGTAGTGATCCTGTTTCATAGTGTAGTGATCCTGTTTCATAGTGTAGTGGTAACACCCGTGTGTCTCTGTGCTCGGAGCTACGGTACGACCCGTATGTCTCTGTGTTCGGAGCTGCGGTTTTATATTAGAAAGCCCACGCGTCGAACGTTGTCTTTAAACTGTGTCACACTTGTTTGGTTATGATAGAGTACCCTGTCGTGCACTCGTACTTTTTGTTTACCTGGCATGTTATTTTTCTGTACCTTGTTACGTCCCTCTGAGGACCTGGTTTCCTGCCAGTTTTGCAGCATAGACGATTACGTAGCATTTGGAGATACTGATGGAGTGGCATATCTTGCGAGCATGGTACCAGGTACTCACATTATATCTACCGGCATTATGGTTATATTACATTGATTATTCATCTGCTGTTTTAGCCTAGTTTTGTAGACTCATACTTCTTCTCGAGTCTATTCGAGTTAGTGTGTTATTGGGCGGCCGACCTTAGCACATATAGCTCTTTCTTGTAGACTGATGTACATTGTGGATTGAGACATAAAGGATTACATATATGGAACAGTCTAGATAGTGCCCTTCATATTACAGCTTATACGTATTCGAGTCAGACCAGAGTCTGGGCGAATGCGTAGCTGGCGTGTCACGTAATCCTGGTCCTACGTATTTTGGGACTGGGGCATGACAGAGTGATCTCACCATCCTCTTAGACCGGTATAAGTCTTTAGGTAACTTAGCACCAGCCGACAAGATCTCTATAATCAACTCCATCAATAAGTTATACCATTCTTACGACATGTTAAAATCGGACTTGATGCTCAACAATCTTGTAACCGCCTCCAACGGTGAATGATCCTCACAACCAATGTCATGTCCCAAATCCCGAAAGGGTCGTTCGTCCTCGCTGGATCCTTTACGGAACCGATTCGTCCTCGCTAGGGGCGTGATGCCGTACGAGCCTGGAGTTGCGCTCGCACAAGGCAAAAACTTGCAGTTTTAGGAACCCATTTGAAACACAATTGATAAACACATTCACAGAGATTTGAACACAAATGCGGAAGAAACATGCTTTTTCATTGAATATTCAGAGTAATTTACATAGAGTTTACATTGATGCGCCTTCTCGGCTATTGAATTACATTACAAAAAGGTAACTCAAAATGCAGGGCGCGCTCCGTCAGATAGTCCACGTCGTTTGCACATTACGCCCTTGTATAGATTGAAGTCTTTGCCTCCAAAATAAACTGACTCTAGCTATACTTCAAAACAGAAGCGCTCCTAACGCCTCCTCGCTATGCTCTAGCGTTGCACCGTCTGAGTGCCTGAAATAGTTGCCCACAACGTGGGTCAGTACTTAACTGGTACTGGTGAGCGGGATGAATCCCACTCGACTAAATCGACACTAGCTTGTTAGGGGCGAGCATGCATTAAGATAGCTTCTATAAGGAAGCAAGTGAAATCAATTCATATCAGTTGCATGTTTTGATAGGAAATGAATAAAGCAGTGAATCCAACCAGTATACCGATTGCTTACTCAATCGATGCACGCCTTCCCTGAAACAAAAACACAAGTATACTTACCATCTGCCCAAGATAATAAGTTAGCATACGTTCTATACTATACGGTCATTGGTGTGATCGACACCTTAGGGACATATTTCAAGCTTAGCGGCGCGCCCTATCAGCCCGGGTAGCAAGCCCTGCTGGAGGTCCCGCTAAGCATCGTGACGAGCACGAATCAAATATTTTCCTCCGGATCGATACGGTTCCAGTGCCCCGGAAAGCCGTTTCGAGAAAAGCCAAACCCTGTGCACAAGTTGTCCCAGACCATGCAAATGCATGAAATAATACATATTACATACAGTGCATTTTAAGGAACAGAAGAAGTAAGCAGCATATATATATATCTCATGCAACAGTTATATTTTCCAAGCGGTGTTCCGATACAGTTATCCCATAAGTTCAAACTCTAACCGAGGCACTAGGCCGCCACCAACAACCAACTTTCTTTTCTCAAAACCTCAGATTATATTACAAACAAGCATATGATAATTTAGCCTACAAAATCCCAAGTTCCTTTCTTAGTGGCTGGCATGCCTGTGGCTAAGGATTTCCTAGGCATCCAACCGGGCATCATCGAGTGAACGATTGAAACTTAGAGATATTGGCATGAAGAAGTAGGAAAGAAGGGACCAAACCACTCACTGGTTAAGGAAAAAGGTAGCTGAAACATGATTTCCGCCTAGCGACGATCAAACGTCAGTTACGCGGACCTGAAACAGCACGAGCACCGAGTTAGAAATCTTGCCTATCCTTCCTTGCCGAACTCCCCAAAACCTCAAAATCCAAACGATAAAACCAGCAGCGAAAACCAAGCAAATCGAAAGCAACACAAATCCCGAACCTCAAAACGGCAATCAAGAAAACCAAGCAACCAAAATACGAAAACTATTGGACTCGTTTCAATAGAGTCCTTTCCATGAGTTGGAAAGGATCATCACATTTTGTCCATGGCAAAGATGCCGAGATCTAAGCTACGACTCAGACGGACTAGCCACAAGCCCAATTACATAGTGCTCGTCCCGGTCGGATCGGGATTTGAGGCACTACATAATATACCACTAAGAAAAAGTTTCGACCCGAAACTTAAGAACAAGGCCTACCTCCGACTCGGTGAACAATGAAGGATACTTCTCCTTCATCTCCTCTTCGACTTCCCAGGTTGATTCCCCAGCTGTATGGTTCTGCCACAGCACGCGAACCAAGGACATCGTACGGTTACGAAGAACTTTTTCCTTACGGTCCAGAATCTGCACCGGCTCCTCCGGGTATGACAAATCCGTGCTCAATTCTAACTGTTCGAAGCTAACTACATGACTCGAGTCATGCACATACTTCCGCAGTTGGGAAACATGGAATACGTCATGCACTCCAGCCAAGGCGGGAGGTAGTGCAACTCGGTATGCCACAGCTGCCACCCGTTCCAGTATTTTAAAGGGGCCGACAAACCTGGGACTCAGCTTGCCTTTCACACCGAAACGCATCACTCCCCGCATCGACGTCACTTTCAAGAAGACATGATCCCCGACCATGAACTCCAAGGGCCTACGATGAGTATCGGCATAGCTTTTCTGTCGGCTCTGCGCAGTGCGGAGTCTTTTCCGAATCAAGCGAACTTTCTCCACCGCCTGCTCCACCAACTCGGGCCCGAGTACCTGCCGCTCGCCGACTTCGTCCCAACAGATTGGAGATCAACACTTACGCCCATAGAGCGCTTCGTACGGTGCCATCTGGATGCTCGATTGGTAGCTGTTGTTGTACGCAAACTCCGCCAACGGAAGGTGCGTGTCCCAACTAGTCTTTAAATCGATCGCACACAGCCGTAACATATCTTCAAGTATCTGATTTGTCCTCTCTGTTTGGCCATCAGTCTAGGGGTGGTATGCGGTACTGAACTGTAGCTTGGTTCCCAAAGCAGACTGTAGGCTAGTCCAGAAATGAGATAAGAAGCGTCCGTCACGGTCAGAAATGATAGAAGCGGGCACTCCGTGTAATCGGACAATCTCATCTATGTAGATCTGTGCTAACCGATCGACGCTCCACGCAACTTTTATGGGAAGAAAGTGGGCTGATTTGGTCAAACGATCAACTATGACCCAAATCGCATCATGCCCGTCTTCGGAAATCCCACAATAAAATCCATAGAGATGTTATCCCATTTCCACTCGGGAATAGCGAGGTTTTGCATCTCCCCGCCGGGCCTCTGATGTTCAGCTTTCACCTGTTGGCAGGCCATGCACTGTGACACAAAGGTCGCCACATCCTATTTCATACCTTTCCACCAGAAGGTACCGCGTAAGTCCTTGTACATCTTCGTGCTCCCCGGATGCAAAGAATACTTCGCGTAGTGCGCTTCCGCCATAATTTCCCTCCGGAGTTCAGGGTCGCTTGGGACGCATAGCCTTCCTTTCATTTGTAAGGCCCCATTTTTGCCTGCCACAAAGTCAGACGTCTTCCCCGCCGAGATCAATCTGCGCACCTTCACTAGGAACTGATCGCCCTCCTGAGCTGACTTGATTCTATCTCGTAAACTCGGTTCAAGGCAGAGTGGTGCCAGCTGCACTCCTTGCTGCCGAACTCGAAATTCGATGCCCATCGCCTCTAGATCTCGAAGTAAACGGTTGTTTATAGATAACGAGCCCATGTGCTTTTGACTCAGAGCATCAGCAACGACGTTTCCCTTGCCCGGAGTATATGCGATCGTTAGATCATAGTCCTTAATAAGTTCTAGCCAACGCCGCTGCCGGAGGTTTAGTTCCCGTTGGGTGAATAGATACTTGAGGCTCTTGTGATCTATGAAGATTTTGCAAGCAACACCGTAAAGATAGTGCCTCCACAACTTCAATGCAAATACAATCGCCGCCAATTCTAAGTCGTGCGTCGGGTAGTTTTTCTCGTACGGCTTCAGTTGCCTGGAGGCGTATGATATTACCTTTCCCGTTGCATGAGTACACATCCCAATCCGAGTCCTGAAGCGTCACTGTATATCTGAAACTCCTCTACCCCATCTGGAAGTGCTAAAATCGGAGCTGAAACAAGACGCCGCTTCAATTCACTAAAGCTGGCTTCGCATTCTTCACTCTATTTGAATACAATCCCTTTCTGAGTAAGGTGAGTCAAAGGCGAGGCCAGTTTAGAGAAATCTTTCACGAATCTACGGTAGTATCCTGCTAGGCCGAGAAAGTTTCTGATTTCGCTGGCTGACGTAGGTTATTTCCAGTCCACCACCGCCTCTATTTTCTTCGGGTCTACGGCGACGCCTTCTGCCGAGACGACATGACCAAGGAACGCCACGTTGTTCAACCAGAACTCGCACTTGCTGAGCTTAACGAACAACTTATATTCTCGTAATGTTTGCAACATGATCTTCAGGTGTTCCTTGTGTTCCGTATCATTCTTGGAATATATTAGAATGTCGTCGATGAATACGACGACAAACTTGTCAACGTACGGCCGAAACACGCGGTTCATCAGATCCATGAAAGCTGTAGGGGCATTCGTTAAGCCGAACGACATCACGAGAAACTTATAGTGTCCGTAACGAGTTCTGAATACAGATTTTTGAATGTCTTCTGGTTTGATCTTTAACTGGTGATACCCTGACCTGAGGTCAACTTTGGAGAAAATAGTTGCACCTTGCAGCTGATCAAACAAGTCATCTATTCTTGGCAAAGGATACTGATTTCGGACGGTCGCCTTATTCAATTCTCGGTAGTCAATACACAGCCGCATGGATCCATCCTTCTTTTTCACGAACAGTACTGGAGCACCCCACGAAGAAACGCTTGGACGTATGTATCCTCGGTTCAACAGGTCTTGCAACTGAACCTTAAGTTCCTTTAACTCTGCTGGAGCCATTCGATAAGGTGCCTTCGATATCGGTCGCGCATCCGGAAATGTGTCGATGCTGAATTCGATCTCACGATCAGGAGGCATTCCAGGCAGCTCGTCAGGGAACACGTCGAGGAAATCTGCTATAACATCAGCCTGAGCCGCATTTGTACTTTCCTGTCGAGTGTCTCGAACTGAAGCTAAGTACCCTTCACAACCCGAATGCAGCATACGCCTTGCCGAAATTGCTGATATCACCATTGCCGTCTTCGGTGCAGCGCTGCACGAATAGTAGAAGTCTGCCTCGCCGGGTAGACGAAATACGACTCGCTTCTCCGCGCACTCGATTGTTGCATGGCAAGCACCCAACCAATCCATCCCGAGAATAATATCGTAATCCTTGATGTCCAGTACAATGACATCTAAGGAAAGCTTCCTTCCTCCGATGCAAATATATCCATCCCTACAGATCGCATGGGCGGGCATGTCGACTCCCGAAGGTGTGCTTACGCAACGATTCATAGATAAGGGAGTAGAAGCTAATTTATGCTCAACAGTAAAATCAGCAGATATGAAGCTATGCGTAGCACCTGAATCAAATAAGACTCTAGCGGGCAAATCTCGGAAAAGTAATGTACCTGTCACGACTGTTTCAGAGACAGATGCCTCATCCCGAGTCAAGGCATAGACTCGGCCCTGAGCACCTTGGCGTTGTGGATTAACTGGCACAGCATTTGCATCACTTGCTGGAGGCCCTCGGTTCTGATTATTCCCGTTGTTTTGATTCGGCTTACCCTCCCGGCAGTTAAACTGTTTATGGCCCAGACGACCACATTTGAAACATCCAGTAACCCGACAATCGTTTACTCGATGCCCTGACTTGCCGCACCTGGTACAGTTCGGTGCCTGAGTCTGACCCCTGTTATCCGACGTGTGCTGACGCTTATGTGCTCCCGACCCTCCCGTTTCCTGAGGTCGTTTGTTGTTGTTGGTACGGGGGGTTTGCACTTCTGCCTTTGGGGGATGACGTCCAAAGATTCGCTCGCTGCCCAGGGCAGCTTCGTAGCATTCTCTATAGGTTTGACACTTTTGATTAATGACGTCCCTACGCAACTCATCATTCAAACCTTTTTGAAAGCGATAGCACCACGCCTGCTGGTTAGGCAGGAAGTGCCCAGCAAACTTTGCCAGCTTAGCGAATACCGAATCATAATCGTCAACAGACAGACTCCCTTGGACTAGATTGCTGAAGTCGTCTTCCTTTTGTTGACGCACGGCGCGGGGAATATACTGTTCAATGAAAGCTGATTTGAACATTTCCCAAGTAATTTTACAGTTGGGATTGGCATCGTAAATCCCTTGCTTCGTTGCCTCCCACCAATCATGCGCACGCAGTTCCAGCTGAACTGATGCACAGGCAACTCGCTTGGACCCCCGGATGCCAACCAGGTTGAAGAGTCCCTCCAGCTTGGCAATCCATCCCAGAACTACGTCCGGTTCCGCTCGTCCGTTGAACGTAGGGGGATGCATTTTGGTAAACTCTGCTGCTCGGCAGGTGTTCCTAGCTGAAGGCTGAGTTTCTTCGGACTCATCCTCTACCGCCACGGCCGGCGGCGTCACTGTTGTTGCTCCGTTGCTGGGTGCCAATGATGAAATCAGTTGCATCATCGCATCCAGCTACTTCTGCTGAGCGGCAAATTGGGTCTGAATATTTGCCTGCTGAGTAACGGCCTGTTGCTGTTGCGCCTCTATGAGGTGCATAAGCCGTTCCGACATCCCGTTCGAACCTGCTCCTCCGGATTCTCCTGAACTTGTTAGATCGCTTCGAATAGGCTGAGCACTGCTTGCAGCGACAGTGTTTTTCTTAGCCATTTGCTACAAAAGAGAGTAGCTTGTTAACATCTCAAAATCGATAGATTTTATATCTACGGGCTCATTGTATAGGCGACTCATCTGATGCAGCGGACGCCGAACGCAACTCAATAGAGAGGCGCATCAAACTCCTTTATATTATTTTTGAAAACCCGAGGAAATACAGCCGTGCTCTGATACCAATATGTCATGCCCCAAATCCCGAAAGGGTCGTTCGTCCTCGCTGGATCCTTTACGGAACCGATTCGTCCTCGCTAGGGGCGTGATGCCGTACGAGCCTGGAGTTGCGCTCGCACAAGGCAAGAACTTGCAGTTTTAGGAACCCATTTGAAACACAATTGATAAACACATTCACAGAGATTTGAACACAAATGCGGAAGAAACATGCTTTTTCATTGAATATTCAGAGTAATTTACATAGAGTTTACATTGATGCGCCTTCTCGGCTATTGAATTACATTACAAAAAGGTAACTCAAAATGCAGGGCGCGCTCCATCAGATAGTCCACGTCGTTTGCACATTACGTCCTTGTATAGATTAAAGTCTTTGCCTCCAAAATGAACTGACTTCTGCTATAATTCAAAACAGAAGCGCTCCTAACGCCTCCTAGCTATGCTCTAGCGTTGCACCGTCTGAGTGCCTGAAATAGTTGCCCACAACGTGGGTCAGTACTTATCTGGTACTGGTAAGCGGGATGAATCCCACTCGACTAAATTGACACTAGCTTGTTAGGGGCGAGCATGCATTAAGATAGCTTCTATAAGGAAGCAAGTGAAATCAATTCATATCAGTTGCATGTTTTGATAGGAAATGAATAAAGCAGTGAATCCAACCAGTACACCGATTGCTTACTCAATCGATCACGCCTTCCCTGAAACAAAAATACAAGTATACTTACCATCTGCACAAGACAATAAGTTAGCATGCGTTCTACACTATGCGGTCATTGGTGTGATCGACACCTTAGGGACATATTTCAAGCTTAGCGGCGCACCCTATCAGCCCGGGTAGCAAGTCCTGCTGGAGGTCCCGCTAAGCATCGTGACGAGCACGAATCAAATATTTCCCTCCGGATCGATACGGTTCCAGTGCCCCGGAAAGCCGTTTCGAGGAAAGCCAAACCCTGTGCACAAGTTGTCCCAGACCATGCAAATGCATGAAATAATACATATTACATACAGTGCATTTTAAGGAACAGAAGAAGTAAGCAGCATATATATATATCTCATGCAACAGTTATATTTTCCAAGCGGTGTTCCGATACAGTTATCCCATAAGTTCAAACTCTAACCGAGGCACTAGGACGCCACCAACAACCAACTTCCTTTTCTCAAAACCTCAGATTATATTACAAACAAGCATATGATAATTTAGCCTACAAAATCCCAAGTTCCTTTCTTAGTGGCTGGAATGCCTGTGGCTAAGGATTTCCTAGGCGTCCAACCGGGCATCATCGAGTGAACGATTGAAACTTAGAGATGTTGGCATGAAGAAGTAGGAAAGAAGGGACCAAACCACTCACTGGTTAAGGAAAAAGGTAGCTGAAACACGATTCCCGCCTAGCGACGATCAAACGTCAGTTATGCGGACCTGAAACAGCACGAGCACCGAGTTAGAAATCTTGCCTATCCTTCCTTGTCGAACTCCCCAAAACCTCAAAATCCAAACGATAAAACCAGCAGCGAAAACCAAGCAAATCGAAAGCAACACAAATCTCGAACCTCAAAACGGCAATCAAGAAAACCAAGCAACCAAAACACGAAAACTATTGGACTCGTTTCAATAGAGTCCTTTCCATGAGTTGGAAAGGATCATCGCATTTTGTCCGTGGCAAAGATGCCGAGATCTAAGCTACGACTCAGACGGACTAGCCACAAGCCCAATTACGTAGTGCTCGTCCCGGTCGGATCGGGATTTGAGGCACTACAACCAAGATATAATGGATTCCTTGCATTCTCTAGTAACTCCATGAACTTTATAGCATCGACATTCGGTGCTTTCTCAACTGTATCATGATTGTCCGGATCAAAACTAGGTCCCGCAGCGTCAAAAACCATGTTCACCCACTCTTTGTCGTAATCAGCGTGGTAGTGGACATCCATATACGGCTCCACATAAGGCTCCGGCTCCGATGCTAAAGGCATAAGTTCTCCATGTGAGGTCCATTGATAGTAATTTGGCATAAAATACCTCGAGTACAAATGATATGCCACATCCACTTTTGGATGATATTTTAAGTTACGATATCTCACACACGGACACTTAATTTTGGTGCCCTCAATGTACTGAGGGAACGCCTTGGTGAACTGTAGGAACTGCTGTATACCCTCTATGAATTTATCCCGCATACCGCATATGTCATCAGGACGACGGTTGTACATCCACGAACGATGCCATAGGTAGTATTTTATATCCATTTTTAGATACTTCTGTAAGATAGATACACATTGTTCAAGTATATATCGTTCAAATGGATGGTCACACCTATTATTTATCAATTAAGTTAAATTAATTGCTCAAGATTTGAATTAATTAAAATTAGTCAGCTAAATTATTTGCTCCACTAACTAAGAATTGTCATTCAAAACTATGAAAAGTTGCATATAAATAAATAGAATAATATATATATATATATATATATATATATATATATATATATATATAGTTCGATAAAAGTTCTTTATTATATAAAATTTGGAATCCGTCACTTGAACACAATCAATTCTAATCTGATTATACAAATAAAAAAAATGGACATAAAAACTTATTAGATACCATTGACTCCAAAATAACTACCAGAACATGCATTATCGCTATCTACAAAGTCCGTATGACAAAATAGTTCCTAATAGTACTGTTATTATCTCTATTAAAGAAATAAAATTCATTACACAAGGTACAAGCTTGTTCTACATAATAATATTTTTATGTTTAGCTTATACTTAGACCTACCTGATCCAAACCACAGTAAAAACCCATGTCCATAAATTTGGGGGGGGGGGGGTACATATCATCCCATACTAGTATAAATTACCAGGAAACTCTTTTGGCTACATTATCAGAAGATCAGTACCTCTAGTCGTCGGTGCCACCGGCATGGTCGGCCGAAGCCTCGTGGAGGCTCTAAAGAGGCCGAGCGTGTCCGACGCACCGTGGACCATGTATGGCCTAGCCCGCCGTCGACCGGACCCGAGCACTGTAAAACCCCCTAATTTTAAACATTATAATTATTTAATTAATTATTTAATTTATTTATAGTATTTCTTAGTTAATTAGAAAAAATAAATTTATTTGAATTAACTACCTAGGTAACTAACTACCCCAGCCCGCTACCTAGAATTTATGGAACAAAAACTATTTGTATATTTTATTTTTAGGAAGTCTTGTAGAAGGATGATAGATTATTTTTATGTACTAATATATTTTTCTAGAATTTTTACCATATATATAAATATAGTATAAATAAAAAGGAAAGAAAGAAAAGGAAAAGAAATAAATAACAAATAAAATATAATAATAAAAACCCTAAAGTAAACTAACTACCCCAGCCCGCTACCTACCCCAACCCGAGATCCAGCGGCAGAACCCGCGCGGCCCAGCGTCGACCGCCCCCTACTTCCCTTCTTTATATATATATATATATATATATATATATATATATATATATATATATATATATATATATATATATATATACCATGAATTGAGCCCTAACCCTAATCCTAATCTAATCGCCTACACTTACCTGTGCCGACCCCGACTTTCGTGCAGCCACCGGAGCACCGCCGCCCGCGTCCGCACACCCGCGCGACCGCGCAAATGCCGCGCAGAAATGACAGCGAAAACCCCTCCTTGAAGAGCAGTTTCTCGCCTCGTCGCTCGACCAATTTCCAATCCGTCTTTACCGGTATGTTTACAACCTATCCCCCTCTCAACTCTGTAAATTAGTTTCCATCGATCAATGTTTAACACTAGGTAGAAATCGAGGCCAAGTTAAAGAAAAACCATATAATTTAAACTGTAGAAAACTGTTTCGATGACCTATGTTTAGAGACTAATATCTTTTATCACAGACATCCGAATTTAAATCTACTTTTTGCTATGTGAAGTCTAAATAACCGAGATTATTCCCTGTTAATTAGAATATTTTATTTTATGTTAAATGCAGAGATAAACAGGATTGGAAATTATGAAAAACTTGTTTTCAAAACTTTAGAAATTACGATACGGAGCGTATCCCGCCAAACGAGACTGCCCCATCGTATACCAATTACACCGAAAGGTGCGTATGGTATGTCCTGACGTATGTGTTTTTACGAAAACTGATTTGGACGCGTGTGCGCGTCGGAATCAACCCCGTATCCTTAAAAATTTCCTGTATCGTGACTTTTGCAAAATACCATACCATTAAATGTACGCTGGTCGAAATACAATAAAACTTGTGCCATTGGATTCATGGTATCACGTGTAGCGCCCCGTTCTCCCGATGTGGAGATCGCGGCTAAGAAACACAAGACGGTATCGTTCGATCGGGATAGATTGAATTAAGAACTCGTCCTCGTTATGGATTTGTTTCTTCGGAATCGATTCCCATATTCAGTGGACTGCGCCCCAAGGATCGTCTTAGCGGCAGAGTCAGGAGGGACCTCTCCGCTGCTATCTTTTATTGCCTCGGTTTTCGATGTCGCTTGTTGCTTTCGTGCTTTGAGTTGGTTTTGGGATTTGCTTGTTTTCCTTGAACGGTTTCGATGGTTTTCATTGTTTTCGTTCATTGAACTGCACTTCAATTCCGAGATTGGAAAGAGAGGAAGAAGTATTAATCAAGCTGTTCGTGTGCAGGTGAACGAGCAGTAGGCGGCTTGCGAACGGAGTCGTGAAGCGCCTCTTTCCTTCTTCTTTCCTAAATCTAAGTGAGTGGCTACCAACCCGATTAGCTAGCTCTGCTTCCAGCTTCATTCCTTTGCCCCGATCAAACGATACCAAGTAATAATAAAAGAAACCAAGATAAAAGAGAATAGACTTGGTTATATGCTTGTCACGAACGAATACTTAGATTCATGCTTGTTCGCTTGGAAATAATCATAAACTGTTGCTTGTCTTGTGCAAATACATATTTCATACTCGTGTTGCCTGAAGTGCATAAATGCTTAACAATTATGGATATGTCGTGTGCTCGTGTTGCCTCGAAGGCGTAACTGATTGTTTAAGTAACGTATTGTTCGATCATGGACAACTTGTGCACAAGGGTAAGTTCTGCGGACGGTCGCTGGGGCACTGGCACCGTTCCGGTCCGGGCGAAACTCGTGTGTAGTCATCGTGTGCTGGAGGGGATAACTTGCAACGCATCGTGTGCTTGTCGTGTTCTGGTTGCATGCTATCCCTGTCCTTGACTATGTCCGTTATGGCACCACGCCAGTGATCATCGTGTATATTTAAACCTGTTGCATACTAACTTGTGTCTCTGTGGCAGGGAAGGCAAGGTAAGTATTGTGCAGGTAATTCAGACGGTCAGGTAGAATCCACCGAACGGTGGCACGTTCATTTCAGTAAATTCAATATGCTGCTTAACTGTAAATGAACTAAGGCAAGATAGAAACCAACCAAATATGCATGCTTCACTAAACAATGTGTTGATTGGTATAGTCAGGCTAGCTCGCCTTCACCAGCATATTTCGATATGCTGACCCTCGTTGAAACAGGTTCTCCGCACCAAGGCGAACCGAGCGAGGAGCCGAAGTCGTCTACCCGATCCAGTCCAACTGTTGGCGCATCTTCACCGCGCCCCCGAAGCATTTTGGAGTCAGGAGCCTGCAACTCTTCATACACAAATGCAGCTCCGTGGCAAGGCGATCCTCCAGCCTGGAGGTCCTTATCGTTTTGAGTTTATAAAAGGATGTAATGTACAGGACTGCTATCTCATTTTGAGTCAACACTTTTGTAAGCCGTTCGGCATATTAGCTGACTCGTTCAAGAGTTTGTAATAGATGTTCATTATCAATAAAGAGAACTTTTCTATGTTTTAAATCTGTGTTTCAATTTATCTGCGTACTCTGAATACGTGCTTGTATGCAAATCATTAAAGCCTTGTGCGGGCGCAACTCCAGGCCCGCACGGCGGTCACGGCTCGGGGGACGCCTCGGGGCGTGACATAGTGGTATCAGAGCACAGATTCAAAGTTCCTTAGACTTCGTGCTGGAAAAGTTCCTTTAACGATCAAATTCCTGTGCGAACTCTTGAACTCGCTAGGCCAAAATGAGATACGTTCATGCAATAAGTCCATAATACATTATGATCCTAATGTAATTTACCTTCTTTTGAAGGAATGGATCCAGCGCAATCTGCAGCGCAACCACCGAACGAAACACAAGAAAGCAGTTCGGGTACTTCGGGAAGCTCTCGGAGCCAGCGAGGCATGTCTCAAGTCGACCCGCTAGAGCGGTTAATGAAAATGCTAGAAGAGCAACGACAAAGAGACGATGCCCGCCAAGCCAAGCTCGAGAGTAATTTAGAGACCCGTTTCTCAGTCCAACAGAAGCAGGTAGATGCCCTGCAACAAATTGTTCAGACTTTGGCTGCCAACCATTCCGCCGCAACAGCAACGACTCCGGTGGAACAGCCCGTGCTTGAAGTGGAGACGCCACAAATCCCAAGGCCGAGGGACGTGACTGCCTTCAACTTGGGCCATTTCAAGAAGGTCTGCAATACCCCGTTCAACGGGACTGAGGACTCAGTGGTAGCTCTAGATTGGCTAGCCGAGATTGAAGACCACTTCACTCTGCTAGAGGTCCCCGAGGATAAGCGCGTCGCCTGCGCGCAACTACAGCTCCGCCTCGACGCACACGATTGGTGGGACGTGCATCGACGATCTCTCCAACTTGATCACGGAGAGGAGGCGATCTCGTGGACGACCTTTCGTGCCGCGTTTGAAGAGGAGTTTATACCGCCTCCAGTACAACGTAAAATGGAAAATGACTTCGTGCAGCTGAGGCAGGACAGTTTGACAGTTAAGCAATACTCCGCCGAGTTCAACCGACTCTCGAAGTTCGCTAGGGCCTATTTACCTGATGCAGCGAGTCGAGCTAGAAGGTTTGAAGGTGGACTACGCCCTGCCATCTATTCGCACGTAGTCAACAATCAGTACGGAACAATGCGTGAAGTCATGAATCACGCCCTATCGCTTGAACCACAGTATCCTCACGTTTCCACCGGCGCTGTGCATACCTACAATCACAAACGCCAAGGCAACGAGGGAGGAAATACCGCTACAAAGCGCCCGAATAACGCTGGTCAGCAGGACGAGGATTAGAACAAAACTTGTCACTTCTGTAAGAGGAAAGGGCACCTTAAGAAGTACTGCCGTAAAAGACTTAGATTATGCCTCGCTTGTGGCGATCCAGCCCATGCTATTTCCTCCTGTCCGAACCTTCATGGTCGTCGTCCTGAACAAAATAATCCCTAACGGTAAGTTCTACCCTAAGTTTCGGGACGAAACTTCCAATTAGTTGGGTAGGATGTAGCGCCCCGTTCTTCCGATGCGGAGATCGCGGCTAAGAAACACAAGACGGTATCGTTCGATCGGGATAGATTGAATTAAGAACTCGTCCTCGTTATGGATTTGTTTCTTCGGAATCGATTCCCATATTCAGTGGACTGCGCCCCAAGGATCGTCTTAGCGGCAGAGTCAGGAGGGACCTCTCCGCTGCTATCTTTTATTGTCTCGGTTTTCGATGTCGCTTGTTGCTTTCGTGCTTTGAGTTGGTTTTGGGATTTGCTTGTTTTCCTTGAACGGTTTCGATGGTTTTCATTATTTTTGTTCATTGAACTGCACTTCAATTCCGAGATTGGAAAGAGAGGAAGAAGTATTAATCAAGCTGTTCGTGTGCAGGTGAACGAGCAGTAGGCGGCTTGCGAACGGAGTCGTGAAGCGCCTCTTTCCTTCTTCTTTCCTAAATCTAAGTGAGTGGCTACCAACCCGATTAGCTAGCTCTGCTTCCAGCTTCATTCCTTTGCCCCGATCAAACGATACCAAGTAATAATAAAAGAAACCAAGATAAAAGAGAATAGACTTGGTTATATGCTTGTCACGAACGAATACTTAGATTCATGCTTGTTCGCTTGGAAATAATCATAAACTGTTGCTTGTCTTGTGCAAATACATATTTCATACTCGTGTTGCCTGAAGTGCATAAATGCTTAACAATTATGGATATGTCGTGTGCTCGTGTTGCCTCGAAGGCGTAACTGATTGTTTAAGTAACGTATTGTTCGATCATGGACAACTTGTGCACAAGGGTAAGTTCTGCGGACGGTCGCTGGGGCACTGGCACCGTTCCGGTCCGGGCAAAACTCGTGTGTAGTCATCGTGTGCTGGAGGGGATAACTTGCAACGCATCGTGTGCTTGTCGTGTTCTGGTTGCATGCTATCCCTGTCCTTGACTATGTCCGTTATGGCACCACGCCAGTGATCATCGTGTATATTTAAACCTGTTGCATACTAACTTGTGTCTCTGTGGCAGGGAAGGCAAGGTAAGTATTGTGCAGGTAATTCAGACGGTCAGGTAGAATCCACCGAACGGTGGCACGTTCATTTCAGTAAATTCAATATGCTGCTTAACTGTAAATGAACTAAGGCAAGATAGAAACCAACCAAATATGCATGCTTCACTAAACAATGTGTTGATTGGTATAGTCAGGCTAGCTCGCCTTCACCAGCATGTTTCGATATGCTGACCCTCGTTGAAACAGGTTCTCCGCACCAAGGCGAACCGAGCGAGGAGCCGAAGTCGTCTACCCGATCCAGTCCAACTGTTGGCGCATCTTCACCGCGCCCCCGAAGCATTTTGGAGTCAGGAGCCTGCAACTCTTCATACACAAATGCAGCTCCGTGGCAAGGCGATCCTCCAGCCTGGAGGTCCTTATCGTTTTGAGTTTATAAAAGGATGTAATGTACAGGACTGCTATCTTATTTTGAGTCAACACTTTTGTAAGCCGTTCGGCATATTAGCTGACTCGTTCAAGAGTTTGTAATAGATGTTCATTATCAATAAAGAGAACTTTTCTATGTTTCAAATCTGTGTTTCAATTTATCTGCGTACTCTGAATACGTGCTTGCTATGCAAATCATTAAAGCCTTGTGCGGGCGCAACTCCAGGCCCGCACGGCAGTCACGGCTCGGGGGACGCCTCGGGGCGTGACATCACGCTGGTTCTTTGACCCAAATTTTATGCGATTCTGAGACAGTTGACCAAGCCGCCTATTTGTGGGCCTTACGGTTGACTTTTAAGACGAAATTGTGTTCAGCTCACCGGAATCCAAAATTGGACATATTGTTAAGTTCGTATTAACGTTTAGAACTTGTTTGGCCTATAATTTATCCCATTTAGAGACCTTTATCCCTGGCACACTTTTAGGGTACAAAATAGGCCACATGTGGACTCCGCTTTGATCCGAAAGTACCATTTTGCCCCTGTATCCAAATTGGACGAAAGGAAAGTATTTTCTAGCTATCTCGCTGATTCTGGGAATATTGGTGATGTTTATTTCAGCATCCGGAGACATTTATCCGGAGGCCATAGTTTCTGATCCTGTGTACTTGACGTATGGACGCTTACACTATACAGATTGCTTGTCAGGCAAGTATACCTTGCCATTGTACTATGATTTATATTCCATATGGTGCATATATTTTATTTCTATCATTTAGTTTATATATTTTAACTGCTATATAAACTGAGTGTCCAAGAATAACTTGGGTGCAACGATGGTGGCGTCGTATTCTGTTTTTATTATATATATGCATGTTGACCTAGTTTTATGAGACTGCCCATTATCATGAGATATTCTTATGTTTCTTTGGTCGTGACACATATGTTACACGAGAGTGAGTCTCATGTAGGACACGGACTTGCGTGACGGGTGGCCACCTGTACGTATGGGACGTGCGATATGGAATAACTACTGATAGAATTTGCATGCTAGAAGACTTAGCAGTTATTAGAGGTATCATCGTGTCATGGATATGATATGCTTAGAGCATGGGGTGGGGAGGACAACAAGTAAAGCGTTTGGGCTCCTTTGTACTTTTCTTTTATAACCCGTACGCTCCGCCGAAGATGCGCGGTCATGATGACCCCTATATTATTACTTGGCGGCCTCTGAGGTTCAAAATACGTCATGCTTTAGTAGGCCCCTGATTCTCCGAGAGAATTATGCCAATCCCATTTTGTCCAGATAGCCCACTTGTTGGAAAGTTGTTCTCAAAATGCATTCACATAGACGGTTAGGCGACCCATTGGATGTTTATTTTTAGTACTTTATTAGCATGCTTCTATGTATCTTGTTACGTCCCTCTGAGAACCTGGTCCCTTTCCACGTATAAACGTGCAGGATTATCCACATGAGTATGAACCCAGACCTGACGCTTCATACCAGACTAAGGAGGTCTTACCTTCAGAGTACTTTTGATTCATCGCAGCTGATGGATATTCTAGTTGCTATTTCCTTTATTGACATTATCTTATATTAGAGTTTGATCTCTTCTCTCATTTAGTTTTTAGTTTTTAGTTTTTAGTATGGTCGATTGGCAGTGGATTTATTTCCACCCGACCATCATTCATTGATACTTCAAAATTGAGATTCAGTTATTTATTCCTATTTCTTTATTTATGCTGTGGATGAGATATAGATTGTGTGTGACTTGTGTTGACAGTATATTACCACTTGTGGATTTGATATTCATGTACAACGTACGTAGGTATCAGGATCTTCCAACACATTAGAGTTTTGTATACATACGACTGGCGTGTTACGTATTCCTAGTCCTACGTATTTTGGGACTAGGGCATGACAAGCACCCCCTCCCCGGTTTAGACCGGTTCATCAAGCTTGACGTCCTGGACCGCGAGTCCACAGCCCGGGCCACCCTATACATGTGTTTGTCATGTCTATGTCAGTGTGTGTGTGTGTTGTGTCATTTTCGTATCTGGGAGAGAGAGAGAGAGTTAGGGTTTACCAAGAGGTGTCCGGAGCTGTGGAGAGGAGGAGGTGTGTCACCACCCCATTTCCAGAGCCGGGTATTTTTTTTTTATTTTTAATTTAGTTAATTGTGTATTATTTATAATTAATTGTATTTATATTTAATTAGTGATTGCATTATTTTTTATTATTTTTATTTTGATTGTTTTAGGATTTTGGCTAGCCTGGACCCATGTCAGACCCTAGTGGACCCATGTTCGACCCAGCCCACACCCTTGTGAGAATTATTTTGGGGCTTAGAATATTTATTTTATTTTTAGGAGGTTAGTTGGAGAGTTTTGGAACTAGTTTGAGCGCATTTGGAACCCGAAACCCAAAACCGAGTCAATAGGGGCATTTTGGGAATTTGGTGGCTTGTGTGAACCCTTTATTTAGCATTGGCTGGCCCTACCTACCACCCCCACCCGTGAGAACAGCCACAGCAGCCCCCTCTCTTCCTCTTCTTCTTCATTCTTCATTCTTCTTCTTCTTCTTCTTCTTCTTCTCCATTTTCCACTCTTCCTTCTTCTTTTCTTCTTCCCACTTTCAAGTAAGCTTCCATTTCTCTTCTTTCTTCCTCTATTCTTCTTTATGATTAACCCTAACCCTAGATCTTTCCCCAATCTAGGTGGGTAGAGCCTAGATTTGGTGTTGGAGCTTGGATTTGAGGCTTGGAGCTTGTAGGAGGTGAATTTGGAGCATTTTGGGGATTTTTGCTTGGGATTCCAACTCCCAAGAGGTAAACCCTAAATTTCCCCTTGTAATTACTCTTTTATAGTGTAATTAATATTTTAGAACCTTCCTAGACCCTTAGACTACCCGTGGGAGGAAGTTGGAACTAGTTGGGTAGTGTTTGGAGACTTTAACACTAGGTTTTGTGTCAATTTCGGGGGGGATCCGAATTTGGCCCAATTTTTGGTGATGTCCTAGGTTAGATGGACCTAGGTAGACGTTGTCGGGTGTCGTGAGGGTGAGAGCGTGTCTCCGTTCGGACACGGGAAGCCGCGTCGCGGAGAAACGGGAGTTTCGGGCGAAATTGGGGCTTTTCGTCGTCGCCGATTCTAAGTGCGTGTGCGTTTCCGCCACGGGCCTAGAATCGACACGGGAGCACATTTTCTAGGATCTAGGCATCGTGTAGAGCGCGTGGGTAAATTTTGGGCCGATTCCGAGTTCGTTTGGTGTGCGTTTCAGGAGGTTTTCCGAACCGCGCACCACGTGTTCGTCGAAATGACCGAACGGCCATTTCGACTTGGTTTCCTCGTTTCGGGCTTGTACGCGCGTTGGGTTAGTATCGGGGAGTGTGTGCTAGAATTCTCGGGCTATATTTTATATATTTATAGGTGTTTGGGCGTGTCGGGGTCGTTGGGCGTGCGTAGGTGGGGCGTTGTGAGCGTTGTGTGCATCGTTGTGGTGGTGTTGTGTTTGTGTATATATGTCTCTCTCTATATATTTATTTGTGTGTATGTTCTTATATATATATATATATTTCTATTTATATGTTTATGTGTGGTTATGTGTTTGTGAGTGTGTTAGTGAGTGCTAGTGTATGTGTGTAGGTGAGTGCTTGTGTGAGTGTGTGCTAGTGTGTAGGTGAGTGTGTGTGAGGGTGAGTGAGTGCCTATATATATATATATGAGTTTGAGTGAGTGTATATATATGTATTTATATATATATGTAGGAGTGTTTGTGTGTGGGGTTGTGTGTTTGCGAGAGTGTGTGTGAGGGTGTGTGAGTGTGAGAGTGTGTGAGGATATATATTTACATATGTTTGAGTGTGTGTGTGTATATATATATATATTAGTGTGTATATATATATAGATATATATGTGTATATATATATATAGATATGTATATATATTTATGTGTGTGTGTTGATAGTGTTGTGAGTGTTTGTGTATTAGTGTGTGTTTAAGTGTGTGTGTGTGTTAGGATATAGATATTAGTTTGTGTATATATATATATATATCTAGTGGTATATATATATATAGATATATATAGTTATATATGTATGTATATATATGTATAGATAGTGATATATATATATATATGTAGGTGTGTGGTGTATAGGCAGCGAGGGGGGGGTGGCCAGAGCAGCGCAGCGCAGCGGGGGAGGCAGCAGCTGCTGCTGCCTACAGCAGCAGCAGGGAACCAGCTGCAGCAGCAGCAGAATGAACAGTAGCAGCAGCAGCTAGGTAGCTGCAGCAGCAGTTTGCAACAGCAGGAGCAGCAGCAAGGTGAGGAGCAGCTAGCAGCAGCAGTATCAATGCGAGGGAGAGTTAGAGAGAGGTATATATATATAGATATAGATAGATTGGTACATAGTTAGGTAGTAGAGGGATTAGTTAGATAGATACATAGATAAATAGATAGATAGATAGATTAGTAGTTTGATAGGTAACTAGATAGCTAAATAGATATATAGTTACCTAGATAAATAGGTAGATAGTAAGATATCTAGATAGGTATTAGTATATAGATAGATAAATAGATTAGATAGATCTAGATATTAGATATATGGATCTATATATAGATAAAGATAGATAGTTAGATTATTAGATGGATAGGTAAGTTATTAGATAGTTAGATAGTTAGGTAGGTAAATACTAGATATTAGATATCTAGTTAGATAGATAACTAGATAGGTTGACAATAGATAGGTAGATAGATAGTTATATCTATCTAGGATATAGATGTATATACATATAGTTATATACATATCTATAGATATCTAGATAGTTATACATAGATATTTATGAGTTGGGTAAGGTAAGGTAATATATATATATATGTGTGTATGGGTAAGGTAATGGGTATTAATGGGTATGTGTGTGGATATATATGTATATAGGTAGATACCTACTTAGATATATATATATATGGTAGATATCTATATTACCTAGCCTAGATTAATAACTAGGTGCATAATTAGTAGCTAGATAGCTAGTTAGAGGAGTTTAGAGCGGTATCTCAATACCTTGAGATACCGAGGTATTTTAATACCTCAAGATAACCAAGGTATTGGGTTTCGAGCGGGGTTTTTGAGCAATAGCCTAGGAATAGTATTGGAGTGATTTTTATATGTATATGTGTATATATTTACGCGTGCTAGCATAGGTTTTAGCGGGTTTAGGCGGAGTGCGTAGCCTAGGTTGAGGTATCGGATACCGAGGGTATCCCGGTATCTCAAGGAGGCGAGTTTGTGAGTTTTCTAGCTTAATGACCTCGGTTTGACCTAGAATTTCAGGAGCACCCTAGTTTGACCCAGACTTGACCGTAGTTGACTCGGTTGACCGCCAAAGTCAACTTTTAACCTAGTTTTGACCCAGAGTTGACTTTTTGGACCCAGAGTTGACTTTTTGATCCAGATTTTACCAGTTTGACCCGTTTGACCTAGAACGACCCTAGAAGCCTATTTTTAGTTATTTTATACCTGTTTAACTCATTAGAACCCTGTTTAACCTTGCTTTTTGCATTAGGTCCTTGCGACACCGGTTCGGATCGCCAGTTGCTCAGGACGTCAGGCGAGTACATTCTCTGATAGTTTTCATTATTTGATGATTATTATGATTCAGCTTCTAGTATAGTATCATCTGATTATTCTGGCACAACACGGGACACTGATTGATATTTTTGGATTCATTTACTTGCGACACGTACATTTCATGTTTCTGGCCTCTATTCTGGAATCACTACTGGCATCACCTACAGGCATCACTACAGGCATCATTCATGTACAGGCTGGACTCATCTTGATTTGCGTGTCGGGTCTTGGATCCACTTGTATTAGTCGGGGCGGGGAAATACTCGAGTAGACATGTAAACATTCCTATCTGGCATCATCAGGAATCACTCCCTCTGGTCTAATCTGGAATGATAGCAGCCGCGCACCCAGTGCGCGGTGAGCCGTACTTACCCCTAGCCGTTTACATGTCGAAACAAGTATTTCAAAGACACCGAGTTCATTCTTTATAGTCTGGACTCTCATGCATTTCTTGACTTGTCTCACTTACATGTTTCTGGACTTGACTCACTACATGTTTTTCATGCTGGACTCACTACACGTTCATGTGCACGGACTTGATCTTAGCTTAGATTTCCTGTATATTGCAGTTATTACTATCTTGCTCTGATACCCATGCATTTTTACCTTTATGCACCAGTGATTTATATATTTCTTGTTTCATACTTGCTTCATTCTTCTTGCTACTTGCTATAACTGTTTTATAGTTTTTATCATTTAAATGGAACTGCTGTTAGAGATGTACTTGCTCCAGTCCTGACTGGACATATTTTTCAGAGTATCCGGAGGAGTGGTGTCCGACGTTTTATGGACCTGAGCCTGTAGATGGTGCAGACAGGGACCCTCTAGTTTAGAGGTGATTTCCGGGTTGGTAGCCGGGATCACTGAGACTTTGTGGTTGTTTTTATTAGCTTTTAGCACCGGATTTGTCTCCGGTTTTGGATTGAGACCTTGTTTGTATATTATTTTGGACATTGTTGTATTATTATTTGATGTTGTGGTTGTTGTAGTAGTTGTTGTTGGTTAGACTTTATAGTTGTTAGATCTCTGTGTTATCTTATCGTGCTTAGATTCGTGATTGAGTATATTGTGATTATCATTATGATATTTGCTCCTCCGTTTGGAGTTGAGATCTTACAGGTTTATATTTTGATTGTGTGGTTGCCCTCCTTTTGGAGAGGTCATGCCCGATTTTTGTGTGAGATTATTATCTAGATAGTTGACCTAGACAGCGTTCTACCGCCGATGCTGCGGCGTAGGCTGGACGTACCCACGACTCATGTCCGATTTTTTCGGGTGCGGGTCGTGACACGTTTTTGGTGGTGGCCCATGCAGGTCTCGATTCGCAATTAGTGCGATGTCGTGGTGGTACAACAACTTAGTTGTACTGCTGCGAGCCTGCTCTAGGATATAGGATCTAGGATGAGTGTGTACTCAATCACGACTAGGAACAATTCCAATCTAATTATTCTGAAATTGCTTCTTTTGAAATATTACTGTCCTTTCTTGATGATATCGTATCTTGTGCCGTATTGACTTCTTTTGATCTGTGTTCAGGATGCCTCCGAAGACACGATCCCATCGTACCGTTCCAGCAGTTGCCTCGGAGAGGTCTGCTACCTCTCGTCCAGCTCGTATTCAGGCAGCTGCTACCGCTCCACTCACCACTCCTGCGGTTGAGGGAACCTCTGTTTCTCTCGGGGATCCTTCTCCACTTATCGATCCGAGGACTACCCCAGTCGTTCCGGTGGTTCCTCCACCACTTCCTGCTCCAGTAGATGCCACGCAGTTGTTTGCGTTCTTCAGGGAGATGATGGACGCGCAGCACCGTTAGGTGGATGTGATGAGATTGGGCATTGAGAACGCCCACCAGGTGGCCATGACAGCAGTGGATAGGGTGGCACAGATTCAGCCACAGGCAGATCAGATTCAGCACCCGAGGCAGGGCAGCATCATTGACTTCCAAAGGATGCGGCCCAAGGAGTTCCGTGGTACAGAAGGGATCCTGTACGCGGATGACTGGATAGAGCAGATCGAGGGGATCTTCAGGCTGGCACAGATTCCAGACATCATGCAGATAGAGGCAGCGGCAGTCAGATGTTCGACCTCGCTTTGACGTGGTATCGCACAGATACGAGGATCGCAGCGCCAGGGCTTACTTAGGAGGCTTTCAAGAGGCTTTTTAAGGAGAAGTTTTTCCCAGATGTGGCGCTTAGTGCTTTGGAGAGCCAGTTTGAGGCACTCGTCCAAGGGAGCATGACGGTGGACGAGTACGCAGCGGAGTTCTGCCGTCTGGGCAGATTTGTTGAGGGGTTGTCAGAGGCAGCGAAGGCGCGGAAGTTCCGCAAGGGCTTAGCCATGGCGGTCAAGTCCTTGACTAGGAGCGACCGCGAGGCGACCTTCGAGCAGATTGTCAGCGATGCTCAGAGGGCTGAGGATGACTTGGAGCTCAAGTCCAAGAGAGGCAGGGATGATTCAGGCAGTGCGAGTGGTAGTGCGGGACCAGCTAAGCGTCCCTATGTGCAGAAGGCAGCGCAGCAGGGTCAGGATCAGAGGGTGCCCACTTGTGCCTACTGCAGGAAGGCAGGACACACCTGGGATGTTTGTAGGAGGAGGCTGAAGGTGTGTTTGTTCTGTGGATCCGTTGCTCACCAGATGAGAGGTTGCCCCACTGCACCTCCATTGGGTGGAGCACAGGATCAGAGAGTTGGAGCTAGGCCATCTGTGGCACAGCATCATGCCCCGCACCAGCAGAGGGATACACCCCAGCAGGGCAGGGCTTATGCATTGACGGTCGAGGAGGCCGATGCTACGGATGTTGGGTTAGCAGGTCTGTCTCTTGTTTCTTCTTCCTGTCCTCTTCCATTCTTTGTGGTGTGCTTCATTAGTACCTGTTAGACATTTTGTGCTGTGGTAGATAGTTTAGTGACCCTGATTGAGACTGTAATAACACGACCAGTAGGACCCTGATCTTGTATGTTGTATAGGTAGAATTTCTTGACTTTGATTGTTGGGGGTTTGACCTAGAGGAGTGTGATTGACTTTAAATTTCGAGGACGAAATTTTCTAAGGAGGATAGGCTTGTCACCACCCCATTTCCAGAGCCGGATATTTTTTTTTATTTTTAATTTAGTTAATTGTGTATTATTTATAATTAATTGTATTTATATTTAATTAGTGATTGCATTATTTTTTATTATTTTTATTTTGATTGTTTTAGGATTTTGGCTAGCCTGGACCCATGTCAGACCCTAGTGGACCCATGTCCGACCCAGCCCACACCCTTGTGAGAATTATTTTGGGGCTTAGAATATTTATTTTATTTTTAGGAGGTTAGTTGGAGAGTTTTGGAACTAGTTTGAGCGCATTTGGAACCCGAAACCCAAAACCGAGTCAATAGGGGCATTTTGGGAATTTGGTGGCTTGTGTGAACCCTTTATTTAGCATTGGCCGGCCCTACCTACCACTCCCACCCGTGAGAACAGCCACAGCAGCCCCCTCTCTTCCTCTTCTTCTTCATTCTTCATTCTTCTTCTTCTTCTTCTTCTCCATTTTCCACTCTTCCTTCTTCTTTTCTTCTTCCCACTTTCAAGTAAGCTTCCATTTCTCTTCTTTCTTCCTCTATTCTTCTTTATGATTAACCCTAACCCTAGATCTTTCCCCAATCTAGGTGGGTAGAGCCTAGATTTGGTGTTGGAGCTTGGATTTGAGGCTTGGAGCTTGTAGGAGGTGAATTTGGAGCATTTTGGGGATTTTTGCTTGGGATTCCAACTCCCAAGAGGTAAACCCTAAATTTCCCCTTGTAATTACTCTTTTATAGTGTAATTAATATTTTAGAACCTTCCTAGACCCTTAGGCTACCCGTGGGAGGAAGTTGGAACTAGTTGGGTAGTGTTTGGAGACTTTAACACTAGGTTTTGTGTCAATTTCGGGGGGGATCCGAATTTGGCCCAATTTTTGGTGATGCCCTAGGTTAGATGGACCTAGGTAGACGTTGTCGGGTGTCGTGAGGGTGAGAGCGTGTCTCCGTTCGGACACGGGAAGCCGCGTCGCGGAGAAACGGGAGTTTCGGGCGAAATTGGGGCTTTTCGTCGTCGCCGATTCTAAGTGCGTGTGCATTTCCGCCACGGGCCTAGAATCGACGCGAAAGCACATTTTCTAGGATCTAGGCATCGTGTAGAGCGCGTGGGTAAATTTTGGGCCGATTCCGAGTTCGTTTGGTGTGCGTTTCAGGAGGTTTTCCGAACCGCGCACCACGTGTTCGTCGAAATGACCGAACGGCCATTTCGACTTGGTTTCCTCGTTTCGGGCTTGTGCGCGCGTTGGGTTAGTATCGGGGAGTGTGTGCTAGAATTCTCGGGCTATATTTTATATATTTATAGGTGTTTGGGCGTGTCGGGGTCGTTGGGCGTGCGTAGGTGGGGCGTTGTGAGCGTTGTGTGCATCGTTGTGGTGGTGTTGTGTTTGTGTATATATGTCTCTCTATATATATTTATTTGTGTGTATGTTCTTATATATATATATATTTCTATTTATATGTTTATGTGTGGTTATGTGTTAGTGAGTGTGTTAGTGAGTGCTAGTGTATGTGTGTAGGTGAGTGCTTGTGTGAGTGTGTGCTAGTGTGTAGGTGAGTGTGTGTGAGGGTGAGTGAGTGCCTATATATATATATATATATGAGTTTGAGTGAGTGTATATATATGTATTTATATATATATGTAGGAGTGTTTGTGTGTGGGGTTGTGTGTTTGCGAGAGTGTGTGTGAGGGTGTGTGAGTGTGAGAGTGTGTGAGGATATATATTTACATATGTTTGAGTGTGTGTGTGTATATATATATATATTAGTGTGTATATATATATAGATATATATGTGTGTATATATATATAGATATGTATATATATTTATGTGTGTGTGTTGATAGTGTTGTGAGTGTTTGTGTATTAGTGTGTGTTTAAGTGTGTGTGTGTGTTAGGATATAGATATTAGTTTGTGTATATATATATATATATATCTAGTGGTATATATATATATAGATATATATAGTTATATATGTATGTATATATATGTATAGATAGTGATATATATATATATATGTAGGTGTGTGGTGTATAGGCAGCGAGGGGGGGGTGGCCAGAGCAGCGCAGCGCAGCGGGGGAGGCAGCAGCTGCTGCTGCCTACAGCAGCAGCAGGGAACCAGCTGCAGCAGCAGCAGAATGAACAGTAGCAGCAGCAGCTAGGTAGCTGCAGCAGCAGTTTGCAACAGCAGGAGCAGCAGCAAGGTGAGGAGCAGCTAGCAGCAGCAGTATCAATGCGAGGGAGAGTTAGAGAGAGGTATATATATATAGATATAGATAGATTGGTACATAGTTAGGTAGTAGAGGGATTAGTTAGATAGATACATAGATAAATAGATAGATAGATAGATTAGTAGTTTGATAGGTAACTAGATAGCTAAATAGATATATAGTTACCTAGATAAATAGGTAGATAGTAAGATATCTAGATAGGTATTAGTATATAGATAGATAAATAGATTAGATAGATCTAGATATTAGATATATGGATCTATATATAGATAAAGATAGATAGTTAGATTATTAGATGGATAGGTAAGTTATTAGATAGTTAGATAGTTAGGTAGGTAAATACTAGATATTAGATATCTAGTTAGATAGATAACTAGATAGGTTGACAATAGATAGGTAGATAGATAGTTATATCTATCTAGGATATAGATGTATATACATATAGTTATATACATATCTATAGATATCTAGATAGTTATACATAGATATTTATGAGTTGGGTAAGGTAAGGTAATATATATATATATGTGTGTATGGGTAAGGTAATGGGTATTA
Source organism: Iris macrosiphon (assembly GCA_036927795.1). Classification (NCBI taxonomy): domain Eukaryota; kingdom Viridiplantae; phylum Streptophyta; class Magnoliopsida; order Asparagales; family Iridaceae; genus Iris; species Iris macrosiphon. Next base: position 111,723,898 of record JAYESA010000015.1, on the reverse strand, counting down.
ATGGGTATGTGTGTGGATATATATGTATATAGGTAGATACCTACTTAGATATATATATATATGGTAGATATCTATATTACCTAGCCTAGATTAATAACTAGGTGCATAATTAGTAGCTAGATAGCTAGTTAGAGGAGTTTAGAGCGGTATCTCAATACCTTGAGATACCGAGGTATTTCAATACCTCAAGATAACCAAGGTATTGGGTTTCGAGCGGGGTTTTTGAGCAATAGCCTAGGAATAGTATTGGAGTGATTTTTATATGTATATGTGTATATATTTACGCGTGCTAGCATAGGTTTTAGCGGGTTTAGGCGGAGTGCGTAGCCTAGGTTGAGGTATCGGATACCGAGGGTATCCCGGTATCTCAAGGAGGCGAGTTTGTGAGTTTTCTAGCTTAATGACCTCGGTTTGACCTAGAATTTCAGGAGCACCCTAGTTTGACCCAGACTTGACCGTAGTTGACTCGGTTGACCGCCAAAGTCAACTTTTAACCTAGTTTTGACCCAGAGTTGACTTTTTGGACCCAGAGTTGACTTTTTGATCCAGATTTTACCAGTTTGACCCGTTTGACCTAGAACGACCCTAGAAGCCTATTTTTAGTTATTTTATACCTGTTTAACTCATTAGAACCCTGTTTAACCTTGCTTTTTGCATTAGGTCCTTGCGACACCGGTTCGGATCGCCAGTTGCTCAGGACGTCAGGCGAGTACATTCTCTGATAGTTTTTATTATTTGATGATTATTATGATTCAGCTTCTAGTATAGTATCATCTGATTATTCTGGCACAACACGGGACACTGATTGATATTTTTGGATTCATTTACTTGCGACACGTACATTTCATGTTTCTGGCCTCTATTCTGGAATCACTACTGGCATCACCTACAGGCATCACTACAGGCATCATTCATGTACAGGCTGGACTCATCTTGATTTGCGTGTCGGGTCTTGGATCCACTTGTATTAGTCGGGGCGGGGAAATACTCGAGTAGACATGTAAACATTCCTATCTGGCATCATCAGGAATCACTCCCTCTGGTCTAATCTGGAATGATAGCAGCCGCGCACCCAGTGCGCGGTGAGCCGTACTTACCCCTAGCCGTTTACATGTCGAAACAAGTATTTCAAAGACACCGAGTTCATTCTTTATAGTCTGGACTCTCATGCATTTCTTGACTTGTCTCACTTACATGTTTCTGGACTTGACTCACTACATGTTTTTCATGCTGGACTCACTACACGTTCATGTGCACGGACTTGATCTTAGCTTAGATTTCCTGTATATTGCAGTTATTACTATCTTGCTCTGATACCCATGCATCTTTACCTTTATGCACCAGTGATTTATATATTTCTTGTTTCATACTTGCTTCATTCTTCTTGCTACTTGCTATAACTGTTTTATAGTTTTTATCATTTAAATGGAACTGCTGTTAGAGATGTACTTGCTCCAGTCCTGACTGGACATATTTTTTAGAGTATCCGGAGGAGTGGTGTCCGACGTTTTATGGACCTGAGCCTGTCGATGGTGCAGACAGGGACCCTCTAGTTTAGAGGTAATTTCCGGGTTGGTAGCCGGGATCACTGAGACTTTGTGGTTGTTTTTATTAGCTTTTAGCACCGAATTTGTCTCCGATTTTGGATTGAGACCTTGTTTGTATATTATTTTGGACATTGTTGTATTATTATTTGATGTTGTGGTTGTTGTAGTAGTTGTTGTTGGTTAGACTTTATAGTTGTTAGATCTCTGTGTTATCTTATCGTGCTTAGATTCGTGATTGAGTATATTGTGATTATCATTATGATATTTGCTCCTCCGTTTGGAGTTGAGATCTTACAGGTTTATATTTTGATTGTGTGGTTGCCCTCCTTTTGGAGAGGTCATGCCCGATTTTTGTGTGAGATTATTATCTAGATAGTTGACCTAGACAGCGTTCTACCGCCGATGCTGCGGCGTAGGCTGGACGTACCCACGACTCATGTCCGATTTTTCCGGGTGCGGGTCATGACAAGGTGTCATGACCCGCACCCGATGTAAGGATGCAAGTCGGAAACAACGCCCAGCCTACGTCGTAGAATTGGCGTTAAAACGCTGTCTTGGTAATCTATCTAATAATATAATGAACCACCAACAATGATAATATACTAAATCACAGATCTAAGATGGAATGAGCACGAATAAGATAAAGAATAGAAATAGTCACATACAACTCATGAGTCTAAAATAATACATCAATGAGTCTGAAAGACTGCTAACAAATAAGCTGGAGACAAATCCAGTACAAAAAATACTAAGAAGCTACTAAACTCGGGTCATCTGTCTTAGTTGGGATAAGTCCCTCCTGAGCCAGGGTCTCAGACTCTAAACCCACAACATCCTGAGGTCCATAATGTGTAGGGTACCACTCCTCAGTATCATCTGGAAAAAATATATCCAGTCAGAAAAAGAGCAGAGTACATCTCTAATAGCAGTTCTAATCAATGATAAAGACTATATAATAGTAAATAGATGTGAATATACAATATGCACAATAGATATAAGAGATATATAATAAGAAAATATTAGAATGAATATAATAATGAACAATATGACAATGAACAACAATATTGATGACTAAGTGTATGAGTACTAGCTTTAATATGTGATCAGCTTAGGAACATGATACAATATATATGGCATGGCTAATCATACGTGCGGTGTATGATTAACACTATTCAATGAATAATACTTGATACAATGAGGGTATGATAACATATCTACACTAAAGTACTCCCCACCCTCGACTGGTATAATAGATCCAACCACAGTACGTTATGGCACGAGATTCCCCAAGAAGATAGCTAGTCTTTCCGAGAATCAGTGTCTGTATATGTACACGATAATCAATAAAATAAGGCTTGCATAAGATATACCATATACCAAGGAATAATATCTCATGACGAGATCCGGATATACCAATCCATGTAACCATCGTGTTAAGAGAACATGGAACTAGATACAATGAACATAGAGGATATCATAATTGAAAAACTATCAAAGAATGTACTCGCCTGAAGTCCAAAGAATAGTCTCACAGATGTCTGATACGGTGCCTCGAAGACCTAGATATGGAGTACAACATCAATACAAGGTTCCGGAAAGAAAAATAAGTTAAACTAGTCAACTTTTAGGTCAATAAGTCAATTCTAAGTCAACTATGGTCAACTATAGTCAAACTAAGGTCAATTATGGTTAAACTATGGTCAACTACCTATTTCTAGGTTGCATAAGTCTAACACAAAAATATTGGGTTCAAATACTAAAGTCTGGGTCATAAAAACTATACCTTAGGATACTAGGATACCGTATCTCTGGATACGTAAATCAATAGGTAAATCATCACATACACATATCAAACAAGTATTAATTATATAAAATCCTAATTACAAACATTAAATGGATACCTTGGTTTAGAACCAACTTGGTATCACAATACTAACCCATAATAGTGATACCCGAACCTAATACCTTGGGTATCCCCAATTACCTTGATACTTACCTTGGTATTTCAAGGTAATACCCAATACCTTGCTTATACTAACTACCCGTAAATATATATGCTACAACTAATTATTATATATATAGTATACTAAAATACTATTAGCAATTAGGAACATATATGCATATATATATTAATACCATATATATGCACATATATAACAATTATATATAAATATATAATATGTACTCAAAACCGCATATGTGTCGCTGAAGACCTGTTAATCGTCACTAAAACCTCTGATACGCTGCTGACACTGCTGATGTTCCTGCTATTATAGCGACAGTTTTCTACTGTCGTCGCTACTGTTGAGCTGCTACTATCGCTGTTGCTACTGCAGCTGTCGCCACTGTTGCTGTTGTTGCTATTGCGGCTATTGTCGCTATTGCTACTGTTGTTGTTGCTTTTGCTGCTGCTGCTATCCTTTTGTGATGCTGAAAACGTCACAATAACTGCTGTTGCTATCCCTATATATATATCTATATATATATATAACACAATATATAATATATAACACTATATATAATATATAACACACTATATAATTACCCATATAAACTTACAGGAATATATATATATATATATATATATATATATATATATATATATATATATATATGGACACAATAATACATATAACAATATAGTATCACATATATACATTATTACAACTATATAGGATATATGTACATAATAAATACATATAACAATAACATACATATGTATAGTAACATATATACATAGCATCATATATATATATATATATATATATATATATATATATATATATATACACATAATATACACACTATATATATACTACAATATATATACATACACTATACTATTAAATAGCTCTTACATATGTAGAATAATAGCTACATACATATATACATAAATAGATACATAGATCTAAGACACAATAATACATAAATATAAACACCACAATATACGTATATACATATATATAATTATATATCACAATGACAAGAGAAATAGATCTACAAATAAATTGCACAAACACATGGATCGTATCACCCAGTATCCCACTAGATCTAGGATACGCTTGCGACACGAGTCCATCACACATCCAAACGTACCCTGAAGGATACAAGCAAGTCTAATATATCATTTATGAACAATAAGAAAAGTCAAACACAAATCTACGTATTCGTGTCAAAATGTGACATGCTCAAAGTCCTGTGTCGGAGGAAAAGCCCTCAAATTAACACGTATCACCAAATTATTAGGATACGACCTACACGTACCCAATTGTGGACACGAAACTAGCCCCAAACACACAAGCACATGCCAAATTGAACTATAGGACCAATTGACACACAATAATTGTTAATCTCGGAATTCCTCCAAAATTGACACAAAAAATACCATAACTTTCTCAATAGGCCTCCTATGAACACAAAACCAAATCCTATGGGTAGCCTATGCATATGGGTTGATTTCTCATGGTTAAATCTCATATTTAGAACCTAAATTAAGGGGAAAATGAATTATACCTATTGGGAGATGGATTCCCATTGCAACCTCCAAATATGATAAAATTGGCCTCCAAGTTGTAGATCCTTGCTCCTCTTTGTAGATCCTTGCTTTCTCCTTCTAGATCCTTGCTCTACTAGTCTTCAATGGTGATTTAGGAAGAAATTGAGATAAAATTTGATAGGAAAATAAAATGGGAATAAAGGAATTTGGTTGAGGAAAATTCTAGATCTAGTTTCCAAATGAAAATATGAGAGAGAAATAAATTCTTCCCTCTTTAATAGGCCGGCCCCCTTTCCCCTTCCTCAAGTCACCATGAATTATCCAATATACCCCTTGGGGCCTCTCATAAAGAAATAATTAAGGAGGGAAGCTTCTAGTCTAATGGTTTAATTAAATTAATCCTCCTCCTAAACAATAGGCTTTCTAAATGGGCTAAAATCTAACAATTAATACATGTTGTTCCATGAGTCTTAACTAAACTAGTTAGGTCCACTAACACAAATCCAAATAAATAACTAACATCTAATAATAATTAAATAATACAACAAATAATTATTTATCATGCACAATATTTAATTAAATATAAAATTACTAAAATACCCTTTCCTAGAAAATATAGTAGTGATAAGTCTACCCTCCTTAAAATAATTCCGTCCTCAAAATTTTAAAGACGAAAACTACCCCAGAAAATAACAGAACGTAGCAAAAGGACAAAACTAAATAACAAAACTAACTATGAAAGAACATAACATAATTAGGAAAGAACATACCTTAAGGCACAAACAAATATGGATAACGCTCTCGTATTTTATCCTCTCTCTCCCAGGTAGACTCCCCTGGAGAGTGATGCCTCTATGCGATACGCACCAAAGGAATAGTCTGGTTTCTCAGCACCTTCTCTCTCTGATCCAGAATCTCAACTGGCTGTTCTGGATAGCTAAGAGTAGGGCCTACCTCTATCTCTGAGTGATCCAATATATGACTAGGATCTGCCATGTACCATCTCAACTGCGATATATAAAATACGTTGTGCACTCCCTCCAATGCAGGTGGCAAGTCTATTCTATAAGCAACTACACCGACCCTCTCTAGAATAGTGAAAGGTCCGATGAATCGCGGACTAAGCTTCCCGTCTCCTCCGAAGCGAATCGTGCCTCGTGTTGGAGAAATCCTCAGAAATACCAAACCACCCACCTAGAATAAAATACCACCTTAAGAACTTAATCTATAACAAACAACCAATAACAAGCACAAAACAAAAATCTAAACTATACCTCGAACTCCAAAGGTCTCCGGTGGCTATCGGCCCAATACAGCTGTCTGTCCTACGTCACTTGAAGTCTGTCTCTGATCAACTGAACCTTCTCTACTGCATCTACAACCATCTATGGCCCAAGAAAAATTCTCTCTCTCCAACATTGTCCCATGATAAGGGAGTACGACACCTCCGACCGTACAGAGCTTCAAAAGGTGACATCTCTATACTAGCCTGGTAGCTATTGTTGTAAGCAAACTCTTCCAAATGGAGATGGTCCTCCCAAGAACCCCTGAAATCTAGTACACAAGTGTGCAACATATCCTCGAGAGTCTGAATAGTCCTCTCTGACTGCCCATCTGTCTGGGGATGATATGCAGTACTAAACTTGAGCTGAGTGCCCAAACTTGCCTGTAAACTCCTCCAAAAATGAGAAGTGAAACGACTATCCCGATCCAAGACTATGTTGATGGAAACTCTATGTATCCTAACGATCTGTCTCATATACATCTCTGCCAGCTTCTCCGTAGACAAACCCACCTTAAAAGGCAAAAAGTGGGCCGACTTGGTCAACCTATCAACGATGACCCAAATCGCGTCCTTCCCTCCTAGAGTTCATGGAAGTCCTGACACAAAATATATAGTAATGTGCTCCCACTTCCACTCTGGAATGGGTAATGACTGAAGTAAACCTCCTGGCCCCTGCCTCTCGGCTTTCACCTGCTGGCACACTAAGCATCTGGATACAAACTGTGCCACTTCCCTCTTTATGCCATACCGCCATACACTCTCTCGCATATCCCGATATATCTTGTTGGCACATGGATGTATGGAATACTGAGAGCGATGCGCTTCCTGCAATACCTCCTCACGTAGCTCCCCACTAGGCACACACAATCTAACTCCATGCCTCAAAGATCCATCCTCAGCAATGGTGAAATCATCCTCCAATCATGCTCTCACCTGAGCTCTGATGCTCCCCAGAGATACATCCTCATACTGTGCTACCTTGATCCTGTCCATCAAATCTGAATGTATATGCAATCTCCATATCTGCATAACACAACCAGAAACTATCACCTTGATGTCCAAGCTCTCTAAGTCCTCCAGCAAATATCGATCCTGTGTCAAGAACATAGCTACCGGATACCTACTCAAAGCATCGGCAACTACATTAGCTTTTCCAGGATGATATTGCAAAGATATATCAAAATTCTTTATCAGTTTCAACCATCGATGTTGCCTCATGTTCAACTCCTTATGTATGAAAATGTACTTCAAGCTTTTGTGGTCTGTGAAGATCTCCACACGCTCTCTATACAAATAATATTTCCACAACTTTAGGGCGAAGATGACTGCTGCCAACTCCAAATCATGGGTAGGATAGTTCTTTTCATGAGGACGCAATTGCCTAGATACATAGGCAATCACTTTCTCATTCTGCTGAAGAACACAACCCAAGCCTTTCTCCGATGTATCACTATAAATAGTGAAACCTCCAGACCCTGATGGCAACATCAAAATAGGAGCAGACATCAACCTCTTCTTTAATTCCTCAAAAGCAGCCTGACAATCCTTCATCCAAACAAACTCTACATCCTACCTGGTGAGTCTGGTCATTGTCTCGACAATCCTCAAAATTTTTTGCACAAATGTCATGTAGTAGCCTGCCAATCCCAAGAAACTCCTGATCTCTGCTACCGAACTCGGGGTCTTTCAAGACTCCACTGCTGCGATCTTCTTCGGATCCACTGGAATACCATCACCAGTCACAACATTCCCCAAGAACTCCACCTTGTCCAAGAAAAACTCACACTTGGACAACTTCCCATATAGTTTCTCCTTCCTCAGCACATCCAACACAATCCGCAAATGCTCCTCGTGCTCCTCCGGTGTCTTCAAGTATATGAGTATGTCGTCGATGAACACCACCACGAACTTGTCAAGGTACTGATGGAATACCATGTTCATCAAGTTCATAAATACCACCGGTACATTAGTCAACCTAAACGACATTACCATAAACTCGTACTGACCATACCGAGTTCTAAAAGCAGTCTTTGGCATGTCCACCGTCTTCACCTTCACCTGATGGTAGCCTGATCTCAAATCTATCTTAGAAAACACCTTGGCACCACTCAATTGATCGAATATGTTATCAATCTGTGGCAAAGGGTACTTATTCTTGATAGTGAGATTATTCAATGCCCTATAATCAATGCACATGAGCACCGATCCATCCTTCTTCAGTATAAACAATACCGGGGCTCCCCACGGTAAAAAACTCGATCTGATAAACCCCTTATCCTGTAATTCGTCCACCTGCTTCTTCAGTTCGACCAGCTCGCTGTTGTTTACTCTATAGACATGTTACAAAATTGGTTCTGCACCTGGCACCAAGTCTATAGAGATTTCAACATCTCGATCTGGCCGCAATTCTGGCAATTCCTCAGGAAATACATCCAAGAATTCTGCTATCAACGGATGCGACAACTCCTTATCTTCCACCATAGCTCCACAAATAATGCCTTCTCCCTGCTCTGCACCTCCTCTAGCAAACTCAAACTTTGGCTCTCCCGACGGACCAAACAAAACTCTACCTCCTCTACAATATATGCTAGCACGGTGCCTACTCAACCAAGCCATCCCGAGTACAATATCGTAGCTCGAAAGTGGCATTACAAGTAGACACGCACTCAACTCCCAGCCTCCTAAAGTAACTCTCTGATCCTTGCAAATATCATTAACTAGGATAATGCCTCCCCCGGTCATGATCTTGCAAGTCCTAAGCAAAGACTCAGCTACCAAACCATGCTTCAGAGCAAAAGAAACAGATACAAAACTATGGGAAGCACCACTATCAAACAAAGCTAAAGCTGGAATAGAATAAAAAAGAATAGAACCTGCGATGACATCTCCGGTGGGTTCGTCCTCCTCGACGGTCATAGCAAACGCTCGTCCCTGACGCGCACCTCCCTGCTGCTGATGTTGGATATAACGCTGCTGCTGTGTCGGAAGTGGTCCCCTCGGCTGTACTGCAGGTAGTCTCGTCTGTGCCCTCAGAGCTGAAGCTGCCCCCTAAACTGCACGACGAGGTCACTCTCTTGATTGATGCCCTTCAGTACCACAATACAAATAAACTCCTAGTCTCCTCCTGCAAACTTTTCAGATATGGCTGGGCTTCTTGCAGTAGTGGCAGAAATCTTGCTGTAACTATCTCTGCTACTATGCTGCCTGGTAAAAAGGTGCCCTAGCTGGAGTCTGGTGCTGCTGAGGCTACTAGAAAGGCCTGGACTAGAAATGAGGATGTTTGGCAGATACTGTACTGCTGTTGGCCCCCAGAAAAGAATCATGGTCTCTCTTGGGCTTCATACCCAACTCCCGCTCAATCTTGCATGCCTCCATAAGTATCTCTGAGTATGTCTCATAAAAAGACAGAATGAGGATCTTTACTTCCCAGTTTAGACCCTCACGAAAATGAATAGCCCGAACTTCCGGTTATGTCACCAAATACTCTACAAATCGGTTTAACCTGCCGAACTCCGCATCGTACTCCTCCACAGACATGCTCCCCTGAATGAGACTCTCAAACTGCCTCCCCAAGTCTAGCCTGTCTGCCCTAGCGAAGAAGTTCTTCTTAAAGAGGTCCTTGAATACCTCCCAAGACTGTCTTGCGTCAACTAGAATCGGCTCATTCCTGAACCAAGTACGAGTGACGTCGAACAGTTGAAGTCCTACCGCCTCAACCTTCAGATCCTCAGAAAGACGGGACACCCTCATAAGACGCTCAATGTCCTCGAGCCAATCATTAGCATAGACGATGCTCTTCGTCCCCTTGAAGACCCTAGGCTCCAGCTGTCATGTCCCGATTTTGTGGAATCGATAGTCGTCCCCTCGGGTGTGACCGCCATGCGGGCCTAGGTTGTTCCCGCACAAGGCTAAGGTATTTTCTTGTTTTGCATAGCAAGCACATATTCAAAGTATGCAGATAAATTAAAACACATATTTGAAATATGGAAAAGTTCTCTTTATTGATAATGAACATCTATTACAAACTCTCGAACTGAGTCATTAGGGTTGTCGCACGGGCTTACAAAAGATAGCACAAGATGAGATAGTTGTCCTGTACATTACATCCCTTACTAAAACTCAAAATATAAGACCTCATGATGGAATGACGGCCTTCCCACGAAGCTGCATGTTTGCTTGGGTTGCTAGCTTCTTGCCTAAAATACATTAAAGGTGGCACGAACAAGACGCGCCTACATCTGGACTGGATCGGGGATTGACTTCTGCTCCTCGCTCGGCTCTCCTTAGCATGGAGAACCTGTTTCAACGAGGGTCAGTACATCGAAACGTACTGGTGAAGGCAAGCTAACCCAACTATACCAATCAATATGTTGTTTATATGAAGCATGCATATTTATTGTAGTCATTCTATCTTGCCTTAGTTCAGTTTACAAGCAAGCAGTATATAGAATTTACTGAAATGAACTTGCCACCGTTTGGTGATTTTTACCTGTATATCTGAACCACCTGCACAATACTTACCATATCCTTCCCTGCCACGAAGACACAAGTTAGCTTTGTACATATTTAAATATACAGGGGATCACTGGCTTAATGCCACAAGGGACGGGGTATAGTACATGAATGAAATAACAAGTAACACAATGAACAGGGGCATCACAGGTCATTCCATCCGAAACATGCGACTATTCAGGAGTTCCGTCCGGATCGGATCGGTACCAGTGCCCCAACAACCGTCCGCAGGAACTAAGACCTTTTGCACAAGTTGTCCGTGATCAACATAGTAAACTAAGTTAACAGTTGAGGCATCAGGACAATTATCAGGCACAGGACAGTAACAGGACTAGATCTACTTGTATTTATGCATATGATGAACATTCCAAACGAACAAGCATGCAAATAAGTAACTGTTCACAAGTTTGATTGGCAAGCATCATAACCCAAGTCTATTTTCTTTTTATCTTGACATATTTGAGTTATTAATTGGTATCGTTTGATCGGGGCAAGCAAGAATACAAGACTTTTAGGTGTGAAGACTTGGAAGAAGGGCCAACTGAATCAAATATAAGTCACTCACAAGTTTGTTGGAAGGGAGAAAGGAAAGAGGTGCTCTAAGACTCTGCTCGTGCGTCGCCTACTGCTTGTTCACCTGCATTACCACGAACAACTGATTAATACCTCTTCCACTCTTTCCAATCTCAGAATTAAAGTGCAGTTCAATGAACGAAAATAATAAAATCCATTGAAACCGTTCAAGAAATCCCAAGCAAATTCGAAAACCGACTAAAGCACGAAAGCAACAAAAAGCGACAGCAAAAACTTTAGGCCACAAAAGATGCAGCGGAGAGGTCCCTCCTGACTATGCCGCTAAGTCGATCCCGGGGGCACGGTTCATTGAATATAGGAATCGATTATGAAGAAACAAATCCATAACGAGGATGAGTCCTTGATTCAATCTATCCCAATCGAACGATACCGTTTGTATTTCTTAGCCGCGCTCCCCGAATAGGGGGAACGGGGCATCACATCCTACCCAACTAATTGGAAGTTTTGTCCACGAAACTTAGGAATATAACCTACCGTTATGAAACAAGGAAGGGAACCTTTCCCTCTTGCCTGATTCTAGTTCCCAAGTAGACTCTCCGATCGAATAATTTTGCCAAAGCACGCGTACGAGAGGAACCGAGCGACTTCAAAGCAGTTTCTCTTTACGATCCAAAATTTGCACAGGTTGTTCGACATAAGTCAAGTCTGCCCTTAGGTCTAATTAATCCAGATTTACCACATGACTTGGGTCATACACGTACTTCCTTAGCTGAGAAACATGAAAGATATTGTGTACTTCGGATAGTGACGGTGGTAGGGCAATCTGATATGCAACTGAGGTGACTCATTTTAGTATCTCGAATGGACTGACAAATCTAGGACTTAGTTTCCCCTTTGCTCCGAATCTGGTAACTCCTTGCATGGGCGAGACCTTGAGAAATACCCGATCACCTACTGATAATTCAAGGGGCCTACGGTGCATATCAGCATTGCTTTTCTGCCGACTTTGAGCTATCTTTAGTCTTTTTCGGATCAAGCGAATCTTTTGGACAGTCTACTCTATGAGCTCAGGGCCAAGGATCTTTCGTTCTCCAACTTTGTCCCAACAGATCAGGGAGCTGTAATTCTGCCCATACAATGCCTCATACGGCACCATCTGAATGCTTGATTGATAACTATTGTTGTAAGCGAATTCGGCTAATGGTAGATGCGAGTCCCAACTAGTCTTCAAGTCCAAGGCGTAGAGTCGCAGCATGTCTTCGAGGATCTGGTTGACACGTTTTGTTTGGCCATCGGTCTGTGGATGGTAGGCGGAGCTGAACTTTAACTTTGTCCCCATTGCTGACTGCAGGCTTTCCCAGAAGTGCGATATGAATCGATCATCTCTGTCGGAGACTATGGATACGGGCATGCCATAGAGCCAAATAATTTTGTTAAGATATATCTGAGCCAGGCGGTCGATGCCTTAAGTGCTTTTGATAGGCAAAAAGTGAGCTGACTTGGTGAGTCGATCGACGATAACCCAGATGGCATCATTCCCCCGTTGCGTCTTTGGCAAGCCAACAATAAAATCTATTGTTATATGTTTCTATTTCCACTCCGCAATAGCGAGGTTCTGCAGCTCTCCGCCCGACTTCTGGTGTTCGGCCTTTACTCTCTGACAAGCTATGCAGTGCGATACGAACCGCGCTATATCTCGTTTTAAGCCGTGCCACCAAAACGTCGTACGGAGGTCTCGATACATCTTTGTGCTACCCGGATGAGAAGTATAACTAGCATAATGGGACTCCGTGAGTATCTCCTTTCTGAGGGCCGCATCGTCTGGAACGTATAGTCTTTCCTTCACTCGGATAATTCCGTCCTCAGCTACTGCAAAGTCGGTTGCCTTTCCTGTTGAGATAAGACCCAGCATCTTTTGTAGGAACATGTCACCCTTCTGAGTGGACTTGACCTTTTCTAACAGGTCAAATTTGAGGCACAATTGTGCCACTTGCTCTCACTTTTTGTATCTAATTAGCAGGGTAATGCCCAAGGACTCAAGATCCCGGTGCAGCTTGTCATCAATGGCCAAACTTCCAACGAATACTCGACTCAGTGCATCAGCTACTATATTTCCTTTGCCAGGCATATATCTGATCATCAAGTCAAAATCGCTAAGGAGTTCAAGTACATATATTCAGTATATGTATTTCTTATGATACGTATAAATATTGGTCGTTATATATATATATATATATATATATATATATATATATATATAAATATGTGGTATGTATATTTTCAAACGTATATATATAGTATATAATTCTATTTAGTGTATATACAGTCGGCAATCCATCTACCTCTTTTCAAACTGTCTCCTGTCAGTCTCAATTGGGGAGAAGATAGTTCCTGTTTATCATCTCTAAAGGCATCTTTATTCCTTCTTCACAGATGTGACGCAGGAAGAAACTGATGATGACAATTAAAAAAATATGCTTTTTGTCCATTCTGAAGACGGAATGTCTTACTATTTTTCATACATATCGGGCAAGACAAAGTACCATGAGTACTCCACCCCGATAACATCCCATATGCAAAAAAATTATTGATGGTCCATATGAGAGACGCTATCATCTAAAAGTTCTGCTTCTTCGATATATCATATGTCCGAACGCTGAATTGCCATAATTGTTTCAACTCATACACCAACGGCTGCAAGTAGATATCAATGTTCTTCTTTGAATTTTTTGGACCGGGTATGATAAGTGTCAAGAACATGTAAGGATTCTTCATGCACATCCATGGTGGTAGATTATAAGGAGTCAAAATCAATGGCCAACAAGAGTACTGAGATCTCGACTGTCCGAAAGGAGTGAATCCATCAGAACATAAACTCAATCGGACATTCCTGGGCTCTGCAGTAAATTCAGGATGACACAAATCAAAATGCTTCCATGCCTCTCCATCGAAAGGATGAGATAATTTGCCTTCAACCATATTTCGTTCCTTGCAATGCCATATCATATGTTGTATTGTATTTACGGACATATACATCCTCTGCAGCCTCTTCGTGATTGGCAAAAATTGTATGTACTTATAGGGACGCAACCTTGCTCGGACAGTTGACTTTCCTTCGCCCCAAATTGGCTTGTACCAGTCCGCATGATAGAAAATATATTTATCTTTATCGTTTTTCTCCTTGTAGTACAACATGCAATCATTTTGACAATAATCTATATTTTTGTAGCCTAATCTGAGTTTTTATATCATCATCTTCGATTTGTAGAAGTTATCAGGCAACTCCTTCGATCCTTTTGGCAACAACTCTCTAACAAACTGTCCGGTCATAGCATTCCTGCAGCAAGTTAAAATCAGACTTTAGGTTCAACAGCCGCATCACCACCGATAGGACATGTAAAATCCCTCGACCAAATTTAGGTCTACTTAGCTTAGATAGAGAGACTAGGGATAGTTTGAAGCCAATTAGAATTAGAACACAGTATTTCTGATTTATTGTGCAATATTTATATCACTTAGTGCACCTCACCGTTGCTTCGATATTTGGAGCGCTACACTAGCATTTACCTTCAAACAAATTTCTCACACTTTTTTTAGACGTGCCAGCCTTCCATTCCGATCCCTGTGTAACTCATAAATACCCTCCCTTGTGCTTCATTTTAGTCGCACAATATTCATTACAAACGTCCGTTCTTAAATTCAAATAAATCTAACTTTGTATCGTTGTTCGTTCCAATCAAAATTGGAGATACAACCTCGACCTGTTTAGTTCAACTCGAATATTGGCAATATTCTATTCTGAGTCTACTACGTCCATGATACTTGTGTTCCACCAAATTTTAACCCTATGTATTCCTAATTAATTTTAGAACACAATTTACATTAATTTTAATTAAATTGGTGTAAGAACCCAACTTAACCCAAAACTAGATCTAACACCAAACCAAACCCCCATTCACACTCTCAAGACTCATACTAAATATCACACACCCTTTTCATCCACTATATCACACCAAATATAGTGTTTTCCCTCATTAAATTCTAATTTCCACTTTTTGTGCAATTTTCCAATTTTTGGGGACTTTTATACAAAAGTGCAATGAGGTGTCACCATCCTATTGGTCAAGGCACATGAAGAACCAACCCCCTCCCTCTTTGACTGGTCCAACTCTCTCCCTCTCTCCCCTTCTTGTTTGTACCCTCTCCTTCATATTGAATCTTGGCCATTCATTCAAAATAGAGCACCATCTACACCACACACACACTCCTATATATAATCCCTCATCCTCAATCCTTTCCCAATGAGCCAACCCCATCCCAAGGCATAAATAGGCCAGCCCTAATCCCTAGGTTGTTATCACCTCTCCTTCCTCATGCAAAAACCATCATCCTCCATTATTTGTCATCACCAACACCAAGCTCCAAACCGAAAACCCTAAACTAACCCTAGAATTCACCATCCCTCCGGCTGTCGACCTAGCCGGCAGCAGCCACCCTGCACCGCGGAGCACTACCGCCTGGACGACCCATTCTAAACTTTTCCACATCCACGACCGCTCGTCCCTGACCCCCACTCACAGTAGCCGACGCACGACTTCCTCCCGCCGGGACAGCCCTCCGCCTCTGCAACCGCCTCCATCGACTGAACTTCCCGAGCACCCCTTTCCATCGTCCCCATCCTCGTTCACCCGACGAGCAGTTGACCACGACCCCCGACTCCTCCACCTTTTCGACCAACTTCTCCCCCATGACCTCCTCCCATCTTCGACCTGTTCACCCTCTGACCCGACCACCACCACGACACAACCACCACCGAGCAGTGCAACCACCTCGCCACCATCGTCTTCACCATTGCCACCCTGACCTTCCCACCCCGGTCATCCTCCTCCACCGCACCCACGACAGAACCGTCACCACCATCACCATTAACACCATCCGCCTGAGCACCTTCCTCCGGTCATCCCGCCTGAGCACGACCTCCTCCGCCTGAGAGCCAACACACAGCAGCCCGCCTCGCCAGACTCCAACAGCAGCGACAACCTCCATCATCATCACCCTCACGTCGGCCCATCTCACCTCGTCGGAGATGATCCACAGCAGCGTCACCCCCTCGTGCATGTGCACGCCAATACTAAGGTTCGCAGCTTGCCTTCTTTTGTGATCTTTTGTGTGCAAGTGTGAATAGTACTAGGGATTAGCATTTTACTTCATGAAAGTTTGGTTGACTTTGTGATACTGCGTTGGTAAACCCAAATGGCTAGTATATGTGTGTGCATGTGAATATAGTATTTAGGTTTATAAACTACTTCATGGAAATTTGGTGTTAGTATATACTCCTTAGAAATTAAATTGTTAATTGAAGGTGTCACATATTCCTATATCTTATGTTGACGTAGGTGTTTAGATACTGACTTGTGCACATTACCCTGTTAACTAGGACCTGTGCTTGTGTTATACGATATTTGGTATTATAGCGTATCATGATAATTCGTTGTCTTGATGTACACGGTAATTAAGGATATGACACGTGTACATCTTAACTATGTGCACACGCAGCCCTGCTAGTTGACCAGTTGTGACCCCCTACGTCATTTCCTAAGTGCAGTGTAGTTATAATTTTTGTGCGTACTAGTGTAATGACTGATGATTATATAATAGTATAGAGTCGCTGGACCATTCAGACGAGAATTCGGGAGCAGGATATTGGAACTCGCAGCTTATGGACCCAGGCAAGTATACCTTGCCTTGTTGTACTGTTTAAATTAAGATATTATTTAGTTGCATATTTTATTATTTTATTATTTTACTGTGCGCATCCGAGAAAGACTCAGGTACAGTCAACGAAGGCGTTGACGTTAGGACTTGTGTCTGACCTAGTGTCTAGTAGACCCACCTAAAGTTGTGGAGTTATCAATATGACTCCCCATGCCTTGACACATATTATTGCACGGCACAGAGTGAGTCTCATGTAGGACATGAACTTACGTATTCGGTTGGCCACCTGTACGTGTAGGTCGTGCGACGGATAGGGTATAACTGCTAATAGTGATGCATGTTAGAAAACTTAGCAGTTATTAGTAGTCTAGGAACATAGACTATTATAGTACGGTGGTTCGATCCTTGTCCTTATTTGATTGTAGGGTTGGGCTATTGTTCTAACGATAGGCTATGAACCAAAGTTACGACGCCGATACCTGCACTCCATCTCGACGTAGTAGCTAAAACGTGTTATGGATACAATATGCTAAGAGCATGGGACGGGGAGGACAACTAGTAGGCGTATGGGATACCCACCTCCTTTATACAGATACCACATTCTTCGGAGCGATACGGACATATATATATTTATGCAGATACCGCATTCTTTAGAGTGTTGGACGTTACTTATGATTTTTGCAGATACCACACTCTAGAGAACGTTGGACGTTATTACTTATACAGATACCACGCTCCTCAAAGCTGGACGTTATTATATTACAGAGCGCCCTTGTTATGGGGTCATATGTGGCATATACTAGCCAGTCACGACGATTGGTGAATTACGTCAGCATATGTCTAGCCTACACTTTCCATACGCACTAAGTTGTCGTCAAATTGCATTCACTTAGCTGGTTAGTTCGCCCTCGAGTTTTTACAGTATTTACTTTATGGCAGGTATTTTTGTATCTTGTTACGTCCCTCTGAGGACCTAGTTCCCTTCTAGGTTATTTGTGCAGTTTGTAGGATGCTTGATCTAGTGGAGTGTGGACATCGTTGCAGGTATCTTTACATCTTTAGCTATTACAGTCATGTACTACTTTCAATTTTTTTACTCTGCTTTTATTGCCTAGTGTTTATAGACCTATGTTGTTCTTTTGGTCTATTCGAACGGATGTATTATTGGGCTGCAGACTGATGATGCGTATCATTCTTTCTTGAGATTATTTACCATGAATTGAGATTTAGTTTACTTGTTGCATGTTAGAATTAGATTATTAATTGGATCACTTGACCATGGATAACGTAAGTGCGCTTCATCGGGTCCATTAAATTGGAAAGTCCTACGGAGTCGTACCAGCTGGCCATTGCCACGTGTCTGGTCCCACATATTTTGGGACTGGGGTATGACAGGACATAATGAGAACCACAACCCGGGTATAACGGAGTATCGGCATTCTTGAACATATCATAGAATTCTTTTGCATCAGGATTAGGATCCTCCGGATCAAAACTTGGACCGGCCGCATCAAATACCAACTCACGTGCTAGGTTTCGCTGTCGATATTCAAAGTTATCTCCGAGAGTGGACTCTTCTACCTTCGTATTGAAGGGTGAATGATGATATTACAAAAATAAAGGTTCTCCTTGAGCCATCCACTCATTGTAGTTCGGTACGAAATCCTTCTTGTAGAGATGCTCCCTCACGAGATCCACCTCTTTGAATGGTATATTATAATATTTAACACAAGGATACTTGATGAGCCTCTCATCCATGAAATAAGGTTGACTAATGACGTATTTAAGAAATTCCTCAACGCCTGCCATGAAATCATCCGTCAAACCAATCCTACTCTCATGTCGCCGATTGTACATCCATGATCGGTCAACTAAGTATCGAATCATTGATTCTGCATGTACCATATATTCAAACAATATAGATTAGATACAAGATGAGTTAAGATATTTGCTAAAGCATTAGTTAGGTAGGATACTTGATGAAGAAGTTCATAAAGAACTAAAGGAGCTAGTGGAAAGACCATATTTGAGCATTTCTCTATGTTTTACAAGTATCCAAAATCATAATTCCTCGAGACTCATCCAAATATGGCCGATACATGCCATAGCATAATAAGGTTGGAACTACTAATTACTATTCATATTAGTACCCTAAAGTGATAATCGATACCCATAGTGTCACGGCCCGCACCCGGTGTAAAGGGTACAAGTCAGAAACAACGCCCAACCTACGCCGCAGAATCGGCGGTAGAACGCTGTCTGGGTAATCTATCTAACAATATAATGAACCACCAACAATGATAATATACTCAATCACAAAACTAAGATAAAAATGAGCATGAATCAGATAAAGAATAGAATAGTCATAATACAACTTATGAGTCTAAAATAATACATCAATGAGTCTGAAAGAAATAACAAAATAAGCTGGAGACAAATCCAGTACAAAGAATACTAAGAAGCTACTAGTCCCGGGTCAACTACCTTAGTTAGGATAAGTCCCTCCTGAGCCAGGGTCTCAGACTCTAAACCCACAACATCCTGAGGTCCATAATAGGTAGGGTACCACTCCTCAGTATCATCTGGAAAAATATATCCAGCCAGGAAAGGAGCAGAGTATATCTCTAACAGCAGTTCTAATCAATGATAAAAACTATGTAACAGTAAATAGATGTGAATATATAAGATGCATAATAGATACGAGAGATACATACAATTAGGAAATACTGGAATAAATATAATAATGAACAATATGCCAATGAACAAGAATACTAATGGCTAAGTGTGTGAGTACTAGCTTTAACATGTGATCGGCTTGGGAATATGATACAATATATATGGCCTGGCTAATCATACGTGCGGTGTACGATCAATACTATTCAATAACAGTACTTGATACAATAGGGGTATTGATCACATATCTACACTAAAGTACTCTCCACCCTCGACTGGTATAATAGATCCAACCACGGTATGCTATGGCACGAGATTCCCCAAGAAGATAGCTAGTCTTCCCGAGAATCAGTGTCTGTACATGTATAAGATAACCAATAAAACAATACTTGCACCATATACACCATATACCAAGGAATAGTATCTCATGATGAGATCCGGATATACCAATCCGTGTAACCATAGTATCAAGAGAATATGGATATCTATACTAGATACAATGAACATAGATGATATCATAAATAAGAAACTATCAAAGAATGTACTCGCCTGAAGTCCAAAGAATAGTCTCACAGATGTCTGACACGGTGCCTCGAAGACCTAGATATGGAATACAACATCAATACAAGGTTCCGAGATGAAAATAAGTTAAACTAGTTAATTTCTAGGTCAACAAGTCAAACCTAAGTCAAAAGTCAACTATGGTCAACTACCTATTTCTAGGTTGCATAAGCCTAACACAAAAATATTGGGTCAAGATACTAAAGTCTAAGCCATAAAAACCGCATCTTAAATATTAGGATACCGTATCTCCGGATACGTGAATCCAAGGCGAACATCAAAATATATATATATCAAACAATTAATTATTAATAATATAGAATCATAATTACAATATTAAATAGGTACCGTGGTTTTGAACCAACTTGGTATCTCAACAATAATTCACAAACTTGATACCTAAATCCAATATCTTGGTATTCCCAATTACCTTGGTCTCCTCAAGGTAATACCCAATACCTTGTTATATTAACTACCTGTATATATATATATATATATATATATATATATATATATATATATATATATATATATATATATATATATATATATAATACATATACTAAATATTATACATATACTATAATAAGCAATTAAGAATACATTTACATCTATATTAAACACCAAAGTGTATATATATATATATATATATATATATATATATATATATATATATATATATATATATATATATATAATCTGCCAACTGTCACTAAAAATAGTGCTGAAAACCTGATATTCTGATACGCTGCTCCTTTGGTGACGGTTCTGACCGTCGCCAATCTGTTATCGCTGCTGCTGCTGACTGTTCCTACTGCTGCTGTTGCTGCTGCTTTGGTGACGGTTTGCAGCCGTCACCGATTTGCTGTCGCCGCTGCTGCTAGTATTTCCCGCTGCTGCTGCTGTTTTGGTGACAGCGGCTGCTGTCACCAATGGCTGCTGTGCTGCTACAGCGACTGCTGTTGTTGCTTTGGTGACGGCGGCTGTCACCATAAGCTATTGTCGCCAAATATGCATATATAATCTAATCTAATATATATATATATAATTATCAATAAAAACTATACATACACCCTCCCTATTATTATGTATATAACTATGATATAGTAACATGCACACACATACATATTAATATATATAGATAACTATACATATATGTATATGTATATATAATCATATAACACCCATATACAAATATAAATACCCATTTAAATATACATATATATATACATACTACAATATATATATTCTAGCACAATAATACAAAGTTATAATATAGTATCACATAGTTACAATTATATAGACTATATATACTAACACATGTAATAATAACATACATATATGTAGTACAACATATATACATATAGTACGTACATAATACATAGATCTAAGACACAAGAAACATAATTATATATACCATAATATATATATATAAATATCTATAAGTATATACAAATACATTCTCCATGATTTAAGAATACAAGAAATAGATCTACATATAATTTGCACACACATATGGAGAGTATCACACCGTATCCCACTAGATCTAGGATACGCATGTGACAAGAGTCCACCACACATCCAAACGTACCCCGAAGGATACGAACAAGTCACATATATTATTTATGAACCATACTAAGAGTCAAATATAGATCTATGTGTCCGTGTCAAAATATGACATGTGTAAAGTCCCGTGTCGGAGGAAAAACCCCCAAATCAACACGCATCACCAAATTATTGGGATACGACCTACACGTACCCAATTGTGGATACGAAACTAGCCCCAAACACACAAGCACATGCCAAATTGATCTATAGGATCAATTGACACACTCAACAGTTGTCAATCTCGGAATTTCCCCAAAATTGATACAAAAAGTACCATAACTTTCTTAATAGGCCTCCTATGAACACAAAACTAAATCATATGGGTAGCCTATGCATATGGATTGATTTTCCATGATTAAATATCATATTTAGAACCTAAATTAAGAAGAAAAACTGAATTATATCTATTGGGAGATGGATTTCCAATGCAACCTCCAAATGAGATGAAATTGGTTCCAACTTATAGATCCTTGATCCTCTTTGTAGATCCTTGCTTCCTCCTTCTAGATTCTTGCTTCTCTAGTCTCCAATGGTGATTTGGAAAGGAATTGAAATAAAATTTGGTAGGAAAATGAAGGAATTTGGTTGAGAAAAATTCTAGATCTAGTTTTGAAATGAAAAGATGAGAGAAAATTTTTCCTCTTTTTTTAAATAGGCCGGCCCCTATTTCCCCTCCCTCAAGCTACTATAAAATATTCATTATACCCCTTGGGGCCTCTCATGAAGAAATAATTAAGGAAGGAAGCTTCTAGTATAATGGTTTAATTAATTTAATCCATCTCCTTAACAATGGGCTTTCTAAATGGGCTAAGTTCTAACAAATTAATTCTTGTTGGTCCATGGGTCTAAACTAACTAGTTAGGTCCACTAACACAAGTCCAAAATAAATAAATAATATCTAACAACAATTAAATAATACAACAAATAATTATTTATCATACACAATATTTAATTAAATATAAAATTACTAAAATATCCTTTCCTATAAAATGTGGTAGTGACATATAGTAATGGTCCAATACAGATTCCGACTAAAATATTAATAATTCATTATAGGTTAAATTAGTGATAACCGTATCGATTTTAGGGCCGATGAATAAATCGATACCGATATAGATTTTTGAACGTCACATATTCTAGTTCCGATATTCTAGGATACGCTCAAGCCTATGTATTAAGAATTACGTACGTCTAAGGAAACAAATATTAATCAATATATATATATATATATATATATATATATATATATATATATATATAATATTCAATTTGTCAATCTTCTTCTAAGTTAATTATAGACACATACAATATATATTACTATTTTTGTGTCCTAATACTCGTGTCAATTTGTCTGTATTTTTTTATATGTGTGTCCGTGCTATAAATCGGTACAAAACTCTTCTTTTAAGTTATAATTATTTTTGTAGTGATAGTTAGATTTCTATTGGAGTTATTTTCCACAATGCAAGCATTTAATAAAAATTCCAAGCGAGATTATTCTTTCGGTATGCACGCCCATTATAAACTTCGCCATGGTGCTAATTTTTTAATCTCATTCAATAATGTTTTATTATTTCTCTGTATTCTAGTGCCCACTGAAGTTGTGTGGGTTAAGGTCCTTGTACCCCTTGAGGTTGGGGCACATATTGAGGCCCTTGTACCCCCCTGAGGTTGTGGTACAACTTGTGGTTGCTGATGTTGCGATTGCTACGGTGGTTGTTCATTTTCGATGGCATCAAAAATGTGTCATCTTCATCGAATATCACTAGATTTCTTGTAAGTTTCGAAATTGTATAGCTTTGAGTAGTTGTAGATCAAAAAAGACTAAAGAACAAGTTTTAGTAAGATACTGTGTCTTAGTAGGCATCCCATTATAGCTTTGAGTACTTTTTTACGCCAAAAGGAACCCGAACAAGTATGGAAGACAGGAGAAAGATTATGTACGAGAAGGCTTGCTTAAGCACTCCTTCGCTTTCTTCTTCCTCCGTTGGAGTGTATTTGGCTTTCTTCTCTACAAAAGCTTCAAAGTAGTTCTCATAACCAGTTTTCTTTCACGAGGATGAGGTAGTGAGTTTCATCATATCCGTAGCATGAATAATAATTATGTTTAGTTAGCTTATATAATATTTCAAACTTCTTTTATATTAACCATACTTCTCTTTTCAATTCCCATTTCACTCTAAGATTGAGGTGTCTATACATATATAGTACAAGCCACAATTTGATAGTATATCTATATAGAATAGTGTCATCGTATTTCTATCATTGAGATCTTTTAGGTCTGAATTAGTATTATTATTTGTAAGCAGGGGGTGAGAGGTCGTTCATTGGGGGATATGTGTAACCGGAGGTGGCCCACATAGATGGGGGGTGAGAGGATTGTAAGAAGGTTGTAAGCATTTGATAGTAAACTTAGCATTATTGTTTTTAAAATGCATAAGCAAGTTTTGAAACTAGACTCACAATCTATTTCAAAAATCCCCCCAAAAGAACTAGTTTACTAAAAAAAAAAAAGAAAAGGTCATCAAATAGGTTTTGCTTTTGCTTTTCCAAATAAGAAATACAAAAGCAAGCAAAATACTAAAACCCAGCCATAGTCCAGCATAGGTAAGCATAGCTTCTCTATTTAAAACTTACTTTATATAATTGGCCTTTAGCATAATGGAAAGTAACCCTATCACAATGTCTCTCTAACAGTGTCTATTTTACTGTTTGAATACATGAATTGCAGCCCTAGTTCAAAGAAATTATCGTATATTAATAACAAAAAATAGTAGTTACTTTGAAAACTTCAGTCATTTGGATGAGACTGAAGTTTCTCATTCATGGCTTTCGCTACTTTTGACAGGTCAATAAATAAATATATTTAAAAAATTTAAAATTTCAGAACACAATAATGCTTGAATTCATCCTACTATTCCCTCATAAATTCTATGAAGATTCATTTTTTGAACATAATGATAGATGACCAAATCAAATAGCCACTTCAAAATATTCACAAGTGAGAAAATATGTATGTTCACAGATTCTTCCTTTTTATATTATATGCTTATTTATCATACATTACTTGCTGCTATATATGTCTATATATTATACCATATTTGTCTATTTGTATTTTATAAGAGTGTCCCATATGTTATTTCAAATCATGTAAAATATATGGAATCCATATAGCTGAATATCAACATGATGGTAAAGTGACCACATTAATTCCACTACAAAATTATTGTAAATAATAAGGTTATAAAATCATATAATAGAGTATTTCCAGTATATCTGTGTCCATGTCTATGTTCTTGTGTCCGTGTCCAGTGTCTCGTGTCTACGTGTCAAGTACCCTAAATCATGTATGCTTAATAATTAACCAAAATACGAATGGGGATGAGGTTAGAGCTTGCATTCGATAGAGGATGAGGGGATCTGACAGAGCATGGGTCGGAGAGGGGGGTCGAGAAGGGGGCGGAGAGGGGGGGCGAGGAGAGGGGGCCCGGAGAGGGGGGGTTCGAGGAGGGGGTAGAGGCGGACGGAGGGGGGCAGAGGGGGGGTTCAAGAAGGGGGTCTAGGAGAGGGGGGTTCAAGGAGGGGTCAGAGGAGGACGGAGGGGGGCAGAGAAGAGGGGTTCGAGGAGGAGGTCGAGGAGAGGGAAGCCGGGGGGGTCAAGGAGAGGGGGGGTTCGAGGAGGGGGTCTAGGAGCCAGAGGGGGTCGCCGAAGGGGGTTCGAGGAGCCGGGGGGGAGGGGTATCGAGAGAGAGAGCGAGAGAGAGAGAGAGAGAGAGAGAGAGAGAATGGGGGGAAATGAAACGCTCTATGGAATTTTAAGTTTTCGTAGCGGCGAATATTTTCGTCGCTAACGTAATAGCGACGCATTAGCGACAGCTTGTTGACAAAAAATAATATAATTTGTTTACATAAATAAATTAGTCATAATTGTGACGGATTATTTTTTGTGGCTGAGATCCGTCACAATTTAACAATATTTTTGTAGTGTATGGGTATTCTTTCTTGCAAATAAAAATGATGCATTTTCAGAATTTGTAAAATTTTACAAAAAGGTTCAAAATAAAAAAAGGTTTCATGATTACTCGAATCCAAAGTGATCATAGTGGTGAATTCAAAAATGCTGATTTTTAAAACTTTTGTGATTCTAATAGTTTTTCTCATGAATTTTCTTGTCCTATAAATCCCCAACAAAATGATGTTGTAGAGCAAAAAAATAGAAATCTAAGTAAAATGGCTAGAGTAATTCTAAATCAATTTAGCCTTCCTAAATATTTTTAGGTTAAAACTATAAATACTGCGTGTTGTGTTTTGAATAGGGTTCTGATTCGACCTAAATCAAAAAAGAATCCCTATGAATTATGGTTTGGTAGAACTCTATCTGTTAACTATTTCAAAGTTTTTGGTTGTAAATGCTTTATTCTTAATTCCAAAGATAACTTAGGAAAGTTTGATGCTAAAGCAGATGAGGGTATCTTTGTAGGATATGCTGCCAAGAGGAAGGGATATATAGTTTTTAATAAACGTTCTATGATTATTGAAGAATCAATTAACGTTACTTTTGATGAGTTAAATTGTCAAGCAGTACATGACAGTGATGATGAAGATGTAATCATTAGCAAAGCACCAGCAGAAACTCCATCCAGTACCAGCTACCAGGAAAGTCTGTCAAAGAAAATGAGATTCATGAGTGATCATCCAGAAAAACTGGTAATAGGTTATTTAACCAAAGGTGTAATTACTCGCCCTTATACTAGAGATATAGGTGCTAATGTAGCATTCATTTCACAAGTAGAACCTAAAAAATATAGAAGAAGCTTTACATGATGAATTTTGAATATTTGATATGCAAGAGAAATTGAACCAATTCGAACAGAATCAAGTTTAGGAACTTGTTCCCAATTATAACGCCCCAGTCCTAAAATACGTAGGACTAGGAATACGTAACATGCCAGCTACGCATTCGACCAGACTCTGGTCCAACTCGAATACGTTTAAGCTATATAATAAGGGTAACTATCTAAGAATACTGAGAATATCTATGTCATAATCCACATAAAGAAAAAAAATACCAAGAATAAACTATATGTACTAAAGTCGGTCGTTCAATAACACATAATCTCAAATAGACTCGAGAAAGAAATATGAGTCTATAAAAACTAGGCTACATCAGCAGATGAATAAATAATATGAATAAATGAATAGCATAACTCTAGTAAAAATGATATAAGTACCTGGTACCAATGCCCATATGGCAAAGCAACCCAAATCAGCAACTCCAGGCAGGCTCCACGACGGTCTATGCTGCAAAACTGGCAAGGGGCCAGGTCATCAGAGGGACGTAACAAGGTACAAGAAACAGCATGCCAAAGTAAAATAGTATAATGTCACATACTCAAGGGTAAACTACTGTAACCTTCTAAGTGATATGCACATTAGAATATCACACGTACTCAGGCTAAAACCACTACAGGCTCTGTGTCGGGGAGCCTATAGCAGCAAGTAATATCTAGTAGGGTTAGTAAATATGCCAAAGATCTGGGATAAAGTCTAAGGCACCTCTAGTAACATAGTATATATATAAAAACATAATCAGCCTATAGTATGGTATATTTCTCCCCACCCAATGAAATCTCTTATCTCATGTCCATGATGTCTCATGTCCATAACATGCAAGATTAGGACCTCTAGCTAGTACAACGAGTCATAATGATATATATATATAATATGCAAGTCTCATATCACGAGTCCTGTAATCCTATTCAGAATCACCATGAATACCTCAAGAAGGATTCTGTCATATAAAATAGTGTCAAGTGTCCTACGGTCTGACGTACTTGGTAAAGCAAGCACGTAAACATAAGATCGTGGAATCAACTCTCTAAGTGACGTTACACAACTCCGCGTACGACGTCGACACCCGAATCTTGTTTGAACGATAAGCAATGTCTTACGGTCCTAGGTTAGCACACATATCAACCATATCAAATAACTGTAATAACTAAGTAAGATAATTAAGGCAAGGAACTTTGATAGATCATGGCAAAGTACACTTGCCTGGATTCTGGATATAGCAAGGTCCAAGTAGCGAGCTCAATGCGTCAACTACTTCCGAAAAGGTGAAATCCATACGAACGTCTTCGGATGCTGCAACAGACATTACCAATATTTCCAAAATATTAAAAATAGCTAGGATTGACTACCCATAAGTCTAATTTGGACACAGGGGGCAAAAACGATAGTACTGTCAGAATAAGTCAATTTAACGACGTCTAAAAACGTCAATATACGATGAATAAAGAAATACACGATATATATTATACTAAACCATCTAATTGACTTACTTTGTACCGTCGGCCTAAATCTCTGTCCTCGTCTCCTCCGGAGGTGCGCATGGAGGATCTTGCTGATGCTGGGACAACGTGGGCACGACCTCCTCGACATGCTCATCTATCCCCATGGTTCCGTCAGCAGGAGGAACGCTGGACGAGGGTGTACTATCATGCCTGGAACTACTCGTCCCAACAGCCGGAGATATAAGTGATCGATATACTGGAGTACTGGGCGACGATGATCCGGAACCAACAGTAAGCAGTATCGGAGGGGCACTCTGTCTACCTCGGGACCGGTCGAATCCTCCGCGTCGTCCTGTCTTATCTAATAACAACATATGATGAATATAGAGAAACACAAATATATAGTATATTCTACAATCGAAATGTGATGCATATCTCAAAGCATTCTACAGTCAAAATATAATACATATATTCGTTAATGGGTACATCTACTTCGTCAATTTTCCAACCTTGAACTACATTCTACAGTAAAAATATAGTTACATTCTATATGCAATATATTTTATTTTCAATCATCTTCAGAAAATTTATCTTGTTCGCCTTCCTCGTCCCCCTCTTCCTCTTCCTCTTCCTCGTCTTCACTTTTATCTACTTCGTCTTCCTCTTCGGATAATTCTACATCTTCTACATTATTACTCATGTAATGAGTAACTTCCGTTGAGGTAGATCGTCCTCCTGATAAGCTATTTCGTCAATGTCAAAGGTATTTCTAGCTTTATTCTTGCATACTGCCCACCAATCCGACCTCGCTGTCCCCCGTCTAGGATAAGTTGTGAAGTACACGAGCTGAGCCTGACTTGATAGGACAAATGGTTCATAGCCTTAATATCTACGCTTGTAGTTTATATCCACAAGGCCATGCTTGTCAATTTTTCAACCTTGATCTTGAATCGGATCGAACCATTCACACCTGAATAGCACGATATTAGCAGGTTCTGTGCCATAATTATATGTCAACTCCACAATCCCTCGTAAGATGCCAAAAAAATCATTGCCCAGATTGACGTCTTTATAGTTCGAAGATTTGATACACAAACAACTATTTTTCGTGGAATCAAGATCCAGAAAGCTGTCTCTGATAGGAGCATTTGTTGACTTGAACCTGAACACATTCACACAGAAACTTGGCCATATTTTTACGACAGTAATTGGTCCCTTGGCTAGAGTTCTAATAGATTCAGCCTCGGGTGTTATTAGACGATCCACCTAAATACCAAAGTAGCGATAGTAAGTTATTT
Organism: Iris macrosiphon; assembly: GCA_036927795.1. NCBI lineage: Eukaryota > Viridiplantae > Streptophyta > Magnoliopsida > Asparagales > Iridaceae > Iris > Iris macrosiphon. The sequence goes on along the minus strand of JAYESA010000015.1, from coordinate 111,694,376 downwards.
GTTTTGCAAGTGCAGAAATAAAAAGTAATTACCAAGCATCTTACATATACGCTCAACCAAGAAGAAAAATGGTATCTCATATCTTGTTCTACTTCTTCGTCTGTTATGTAGGGTCTAACCGACCTCAACTCATCATTATATGTGCTGAAAAACAATGAAGCAACTGCTGATTAGTAGCATAATAGTATCTTATACTATTACATTGAGATAATGTAAACGTGGACGTATTAATTACTTACCCCTTTAGCTTCTCCACTTTATCCTCGTCGTAATTGAGTAATATATACAATTGAGCAGCCCTTAGCTCATCGTCATTCAAATATTTCTTCTTCATTTTTCCCGAAGGCTTTCCGGACGCATTAAATACTTTGAGTATTGCATCATTAGATTCTTGATATGCGTCATCGTTTCTCGGAGCTTTCGTCCTATTAGTAGCAACATGCGGTTTAAAATACGTCGAGCAAAAGTTTGTAATCTCCTCGAGAACATAAGCTTCACAAATAGAGCCCTCAACCCGTGCCTTGTTTTTTATCTTTCTCTTTAGGTGATTTAGATGCCGCTCGAAGGGGTACATCCATCGATAACCGACAGGACCACCAACACGTGCCTCATAGGAAAGATGAATTGGCAAATGCTCCATAGAGTCAAAGAATCTAGGAGAAAATACCTTCTCGAGCTTACATAGTGTTACCACAATGTCCTTTTCTTGCTTTTCTAGACGATCGACGAGCAAATTAGTACAACAAAGATCTCTGAAGAATATGCTCAGTTCTGTCAATGGGTCCCAAACGACCTGCGGTAAGAATTCTCGAAATGCAATCAGAATTAACCTCTCCATGAATACGTGACAATCGTGGCTCTTCATACCCACCAGTTTGTTCTTCTTGAGGTCGACGCATCTTCTCAAGTTCGACACGTACCCGTCTGAAAACTTTAGACCCTGAATCCACCTACAAAGTTTACCTTTATCCTCTTTCTCCAGTGAGAAAACTGACTTAGATTGCTTTAACTTTCCATTCCCCTCCTCTATCAAATGCAATACAGGACGTCTACATATTTCTTCTAAGTCCAACCTAGCCTTCGGATTATCTTTCGTCTTCCCCTTTACCTCCATTACAGTATTAATTATGTTATCAAACACATTCTTCTCGATATGCATGACCTCAAGGTTATGTCTGATCAGATTGGTGCTCCAATATGGCAGATCCCAGAATATACTCCTCTTCGTCCAGTTATGGGTGCGACCAAATCCATCACACTTGTAACCTTTAGCAGGCTCTTCGATAGCACTTGGTAAATCTTTAACCTCTTCCCATATCGTGCATCCGGGCCACCTTGGCGGTGGATTGGCCTTCTCCAAAACTCCTTCACAAAAAGCATTCTGGTTCCTCCGGTACGGATGATCCTTCGGCAAAAATTATCGATGACAATCGAAGAAGCACGGTTTGCCTCCGTGTTTCAAACGGAAAGCCTGAGTACGGTCCATGCAATACGGATATGAGAGACGACCATGGGTGCTCCATTCCGATAATATTCTATAGGCCGGAAAGTCATTGATGGTCCACATAAGTGCTGCCCTCATCTGAAAATTCTGCTTTCTAGAAACATCGTACGTGTTGGCACCTACTTCCCACAACTGATTCAATTCATCTATCAAAGGCTGTAAATACACATCGATGTTCCTCTTCGGATTGTTCGGACCCGGGATAATAACGATTAGGAATATATACAGAGTCTTCATGCACATCCAAGGCGGTAGATTATACGGAGTGACGATCACAGGTCAACACGAATACTAGGAGCCCGAAAGTCCGAATGGGGTAAAACCATCAGAGGAGAGCCCCAATCTGATATTACGCGCTTCCTCGGCAAAATCTGGATACTCTCGATCAAAGTGCTTCCATGCTTCTCCATCGGATGGATGATCCAATACTCCTTCGATCTATTTTCGCCGGGGCCAACTCATGTTTTCTGCAGTCTCCTTAACAATAAACAACCGCTGTAACCGCGGCGTCAAAGGCAAGTAGTGCATCGAATCGGTAGGCTTTCTTGCACCGACAGACTTTCCTCTAACAGTGGCCTTGTAGCGATCAGCACCACAGAATTTGCACGCATCTTCATCCTTGTCGTCTTTGTAGTACAACATGCACCCGTTGCGACATGTATCGATTTTTTTGTATCCCATCCAAAGCGATCTCACCATCCTCTTAGATCGATAGAAGTCTTTAGACAACTTTGCACCCTCGGGAAAGATCTCTATAATCAAATCGAGCAGTCGATTATAGTATTCTTGCGACATGTTAAAATCGGACTTGATGCTCAATAATCTTGTAACCACCTCCAACGGTGAATGATCCTCACAACCAGGATATAGTGGAGTCCTTGCATTCTCCAGCAACTCCATAAACTTTGCAACATCGGCATTCGTTGCCTCCTCGGTTGCATCATAATTGTCCGGATTGAAACTAGGTCCCGTCGCATCATAATTGTCCGGATTGAAACTAGACCCCGCCGCATCATAAACCATGTTCACCAACCCATCGTCGTAAGCATCGTGGTCGTGGACATCCATATATGGCTCCATATAGGGCTCCGACTTCGATGCTAGAGATACAAGTTCTCCGTACGCGGTCCACTGATAGTAATTCGACGTAAAGCCCTTCGAGTATAAATGATATGTAACTTCCACTTCTGGATGATATTTCCTGTTGAGATATCTCACACACGGACACTTAATTTTGGTACCGTCCATGTACTGAGGGAACGCCTTGGCGAACTGCAGAAACTGCTGTACACCCTTAATGAATTCATCCCGTATACCGCACATGTCATCAGGATGATGGTTGTACATCCACGAACGATGACGCAGATAGTAATTCATATCCATTTCTAGATACTTCTGCAAAAAAGACAGTATGTATCATATAAATCATTACATACAGTGGTTTATCACCTAACTTCATAACTTAACCGTACTATAAAAATCATAACTGATATAATACATACTTTCATTTATCAAAGTCTAAAATAAGCAATATTCAACCCTTACTACCAAGACTAATATATATATATATATATATATATATATATATATATATATATATATATATATATATATATATATATATATATATATATATCATAACTTATATCAATTACTAACCAATCTTAGCTATTTACTTAGTGTCCTAACCCATACTAACTCTTGCACTACCCAACTGATAACACTACTCCACATTGCTATTCTAACTGATATCTCCCCAATTGATACTTGTAACGTCATTTGCAAGTAAGTAACTAATACCAACTTCTCTTAACCAATATCTTACTATCTAACCTATCTTAACCAATTACCTATCTACCTTGGCACTCAACACTTAACTGTTACTTACCTCTCTAGTACTAGCACATACCTGAACTCACACAACACACGGACACCTGCACTCACATTTGTAATGCCCTCTCAGACACATATCAAATCAACCCTCAATACCTTAGAATTATACACATACTACCCATCCACATCAGTGCTACCATTGTTGCCCAACTCTTGCTACTGCAACAAGTTTGCACACATAGGCGCCCACTATAGGCCACAACCAAGTCACTTGCTGTCAAGACCATTGCTATCCTCTGTTGTACTTGCAGCTCACTGCTTGCAGCTATTAGCCGCTGCCGCAGTGCAAGACATCCCAGTTGTCGTTACCCTACTAAAATTATCCGAAACTCCATCCAATACACATACAATCAATCATCCTTCACACAATACCCATTGTGCTGCAGTGCAGTAAAGAACCTCATTGACTGAACAGACTGGAACACTACTCCAGCTGCTCGAGCATGCCCACAAGCTCTACACTACACAACTAACTCAGATCCCTGTACTAGATGCATCATCTACTGACATTCACACACTCCCTGGTATATGGATACATTCTGGAATACATATTCTATTGTATACTATGATTCCTAATTGATACCAACATCGAAATTATACATATCACCTAGCTAATATTTCCAGATACATAACCTGCTGCCAACTGACTACCCTCCTCCTCTCATTTTTAACAATTACACCCATACTTTTTAAAACTCGAGTATAAGGATACACTCACTAATACCTGATACTTTGAAAATTATAATTTTTTTGCTGAATTTGTTCAGTAGTGACATACTTTTTAAAACTTGATCAAAAACCCTAAACCTAACCCTAACCCCAGGTCAAAAAACCTAACCCTAACCCTAAACCTAACCCTAACCCTATCCCCTGATCAAAAACCCTAGAGAGAGAGAGAGAGAGTGTGTCGTGTGTGTGTGTGTGTGTCTGCATCTGTGTGTATGTGTCGTGTGTGTCTGTCAGTGTCTGTGTGTGTGTGTGTCGTGTCTGTCAAGTGTGTGTTGTGTCAGTGTCACATGTGTGTGTGTGTGAGAGAGAGAGAGAGAGAGTTAGGGTTTATCTAGAGCTCGAGGAGGAGGAGGGGGATGCCAGAGTAGCCGCAGCCGTGGAGAGCCGGTCGTCGGAGAGGGGGGGTGGGAGAAATCTGACGGTTTTGAAAACTTTCGAAATTTTCGCAGATGGGGGAAAAGAAGACCGAGCCCTAATTAACCAAAATTTAGCGACGTTTAGCGACGTCAAATAAAAATGTCGCTAAATTAAAATTTAGCGACGTCAAATACGTCGCTAAATACGTCGCTAAATATTTTTAATATATACATCGCTAATTATGCCGCTAAACGTCGCTAAAGTAGACATATTAGCGACGTTTAGCGACCTTAATTGAACTTATAGCAACTAATCTTTTAAAATCTTAATAAAAGTCGCTAAACGTTGCTAAATGTTGTCATTTAGCGACGTCTAGCGACGTTTTTACATGGAGTCGCTAATTTATTTTTATTAGCGACATTTTTATATGGAGTCGCTAAAATGCGTCGCTAATCCTGCTTTTTCTAGTAGTGAGTTTTGGGTCAAAGCGGTGTCCAATTGTGGCCCACTTTGCACCGTAAAACATGTCAGAGATAAAGTTCTCCAAATTTGACAAACTTAGTATCCCTAAATCCAGAACGATGACACAAACTCAATAGAGTGTCCGAAATAGGATTTCGGTGAGTCAGTCACGAAATCTTTCGTCAAGTGGAACCGTAGGGCCCGTAAAACGGTATTTCGTCAACGTTCTCAGAATCGAACCAGACTTGGATCACAGGACCAGCGTAACGCGGCGAATCCGATGGCACAAATTTTATTGCAAAATAATAAGCACACATGAAGTTATGACAAGGTATCGGAATAGGCCGATACAGTATTTTTCGATGGATACGCGTTGATTCCGGTGTGCACGCACGTCCAAATCAGTTTCCGCGAAAGCCCATACATCTGTGTTGACGATATGCGCCTTTTGTGCAATTCGTACGCGATGAAGTCACCTCATTTGGCGGGACTCACCCCGTATCGAGAATTTTGGTTTTTAGAAATCAAGTTTTTTTTTTGGTTTTGGAACTCAATTTTGCAGATATTAAAAGCTATTAAAACTAAACTAAAATAAGGGATTAAAACTTGGTTATGTTGTCTAAAATTATGTTCAAGATAATTTTTAAAATATTAAATAGGTTAGGAGAAAATGAATCACTAATAGGGGAGTTCAGGACAGTTTTTGGGACTATTTTTAACCAGTTTTTCTACCAACTTTTGATTCTATTTTTTCTCTCTATAGTTCAACCCAAGAAAAGTCTTAACTAATGAAATATAAGATTACACCCTCTACAAAATTCTCCACCGATCCAAATGAATGACTATATCTACTCAAAGCAATAAAAATAAATTACAAGAAGTTACTGAAGACGGATATGATGAGAACCAATCATTGATGATTTCCCCAAAGCGATCTCCCTTCGAAATAGCCCCCAATCCATACTTTCTCTTCTTTGAAAGTTGCAAACTTGATAACTCTCTCCCTTTGATCTCACCATAATGACCTGATAATGGATTAGGGTTAGGAAAGGCATATTTAAAGCCCCTTAATCTTGCAAGTATCTGGACCATTGATTTAGATCCAACGGTGTTAATAAAATACATATTTTTGGTTTCAGCTCCGACACAGGTATCCGTCGTTATACCGGTATTGGTATGCCGACGGTATACAAAAAATATCATTTCGAGTTAGAACCTTTCTGTAACGAACTGCTTTAATTTTGGTATATTGGCGGTACTGGTAGCGGTGTACCGACAATATACTACTAATATTGACTGTAGTTTTCTAATATTCTGACACGTGCTCAAATCAAGCCTCCTTTGCCGCCTTCGATATTCTGAGCTTCTCCGACATACGGATGATTCTCGTCACACTCTGGGTGTTATCCACACCCAACACCAACAATACAACCACAAACTTACGGATGATTCTCGTCACACTCTGGGTGTTATCTACACCCAACACCAACAATACAACCACAAACTAACATCCACAAATATATAAGTCATTAAAAACATTACAAGAAAAAAGTTTATTTACTACCAAAACATCACAAAAATCAAAAGCTTATATTGTTGTATCAGTGTTCATGTTTCTTAATATTTATTTCTTGTTACTAATTATTTGGGTTTATTGAGATTGATCTCAAGAAAATAGTCCCACATCCATGTGGCAACTCCAAGTATGTATCTAAAAATAAGATTCTTCTTTTATTGACTTGTGCACATGGGGAGTGATAGCACTACTAAAAATAGCGGGATTAGCGACATTTTTTGCGATAGTAAATTAAAACGTCGCTAATTTAGCGACTCCGAATATTAACGTCACTATACGTCGTTGTTTGGCGATATATAGGGACGTTTAGCGACTATAATTCAGTTTTTTAAAAGAATAGTCGCTATAAGTTATCTTAGGTCGCTAAACGTTGCTGAATTTTATAATTTAGCGACGTTTAGTGACGTATTTAGCGACATTTATATTATAAATATTTAGCAACGTGTTTAGCGATGTCTGTGACGTCACTAAATATTTCTTTTAGCGACATTTTTATTTGACGTCACTAAATGTCGCTAAAATTTGTTAATTAGGGATTAGTTTTGATTTCCCCCATCTGTCGAATTTTTCGAAAGTTTCCAAAAAAAATCGATTTCCCCCACCCCCCTCTCCGGCGACCGACGTCTCCACAGCGGCCTACTCCGGCATCCCCCTCCTCCTCCTCCTCCTCTAGGTAAACCCTAACTCTCTCTCTCTCTCTCTTTCTCTCTCTCTCTCTCTCTCTCTCTCTCTCTCTCAGGACACACATGACACTGACACTGACACGACACACACACGTGACAGACACTGACACAGACACGACACACACACACGTGACACAAATCCTAACCCAAAACTGACATGACCTGGGATCAGGACCTAGGGTTAGGGCTTTTGACCTGGGGTTAGGGTTTTTGACCTGGGGTTAGGGTTAGGATTTTTGACCTGGGTTAGGGTTTTTGACCTGGGGTTAGGGTTCCAAATTATACTAAGAAATCCTTATTAGAACCTGACTGGATCCTTGATAGAAAACTTGTCAAAAAAGGGAATAGAGCTGCAATAGACCTTTTGGTTCAGTGGAAAGAAGGGGATGTCCATACTGCTACTTGGATCCCATATGATGAGTTTCTCAGAACATATTCATACTTTGACCTTGAGGCAAAGTCAAAATAAGGAGGAAGTATTGATACATTCCTATTCAATGTAGTATCAGTGTGCTAGAACAACATCGGTCCAAGTGTTCAAGTGCAGTGCAGTGTGCCTAATTCATCAAGTATAGAATGCAATGCTTTAGACTCGAGATTTAGTATCAGCCTATGCCAGAGCTCAGTATCAGTATCAAGCCTATGCCAGAGCTCAGTATCAAGTATTAGCCTATGCCATACCTCAGTATCAAGTCCTAGTTACAGTACTAATTCAGTTGCCAGAAGTTCAGTATCAGTATTAAACTCCTAGCATCAGTTAGTAGTCAGTATAATTATCACTAGTTACTAATGTTGTAATTCATAGCTGAGTCAAGAGTGTAGTTAGTTGGCCTTATCCTAGCTTTGAAGAGAATTTAATATTTTTGACTTTACAAACTGGCCTGCTGGCTATATTAATTAGTATATTACACGAGTTATATACTTAATATCAAATTGTTTATCAGTTATCAACTAGTAGCTACCTACTTATTAAACATAAGCAATATTACATGCAACTTGTCTGCAGGGATAGGGATAGGGATAGGCAATATCTTACGTATAATTATGTGACTACTTTGTGTAGATTGACAACTATTCCAACTGCCAAGTTCAAGTTTCTTGCACAATGGAAAAGAATAAAGTGTCAACCAATTTGTCTCCACCCTGTTATTGTCTTGCACCTATAAATTTACGTAGTAGGCCCTTTTTGACGATGATGCACAATTATAATCATATATATCCTACTTTGCTTCTTCTATGTGACTTCAAATATAGATTACCTAGCCAACTAATTGTCAGCTTCTTCTTTAGAGAATCACACTGTATGTAATAATTTATAGGATACATACTATCATTTTTTGTAGAAGTATTTAGAAATGGATATGAATTGCTATCTGCGTCATCGTTCATGGATGTACAACCGTCATCCTGATGACATGTGCGGTGTGTGGGATGAATTTATTGAGGCTGTACAATAGTTTATGCAGTTCACCAAGGTGTTCTCTCAGTACATGGATGGTACCAAAATTAAGTGTCCGTGTGTGAGATATCGCAACAGAAAATATCATCCAGAAGTGGAAGTCACATATCATTTGTACTCAAAGGGCTTCACGCCGAATTACTATCAGTGGACCGCGCACGGAGAACTTGTGTCTCTAGCATCGGAGTCAGAGCCTTATGTGGAGCCGTATATGGATGTCCACGACCACGATGCTTACGACGACGGGTGGGTGAACATGGTTTTTGATGCGGCGGGGCCTAGTTTCAATCCGGACAATTATGATGCGGCGGGACCTAGTTTTAATCCGGACAATTATGATGCAACTAAGGAGGCACCGAATGCCGATGCTGCAAAGTTAATGGAGTTGCTGGAGAATGCAAAGACTCTACTATATCCTGGTTGTGAGGATCATTCACCATTGGAGGTGGTTACAAGATTATTGAGCATCAAGTCCGATTTTAACATGTCGCAAGAATGCTATAATCGACCGATCGATTTGATTATAGAAATCTTGCCCGAGGGTGCAAAGTTGCCTAAAGACTTCTATCGATCTAAGAGGATGGTGAAATTGCTCTGGATGGAAAACGAAAAAATTGATGTATGTCGTAACGGGTGCATGTTGTACTACAAAGACAAAAAGGATGAAGATACGTGCAGATTCTGTGGTGCTGATCGCTACAAGGCCACTGTTAGAGAAAAGTCTATCGGTGTAAGGAAGCCTAATGATTCGATGCACTACTTACCTTTGACGCCAAGGTTGCAGAGGTTGTTTATGGTTAAGGAGACTGCAGAAAATATGAGTTGGCACAGGCGGAAACAGATCAAAGGAGTATTGGATCATCCATCCGGTAGAGAAGCATGGAAGCACTTTGATCGAGAGTATCCAGATTTTGCTTCGGATCCGCGTAATATCAGATTGGGGCTCTCCTCTGACGGTTTTACCCTATTCGGACTTTCGGGCTTCCAGTATTCATGTTGGCCTGTGATCGTCACTCCGTACAATCTACCGCCTTGGATGTGCATGAAGACTCTGTATATGTTCCTAACCGTTATTATCCCAGGTTCGAACAATCTGAAGAGGAACATCGATGTGTATTTACAACCTTTGATAAATGAGTTGAATCAGCGGTGGGAAGTAGGTGCCAACACGTACGATATTTCTAGAAAGCAGAATTTTCAGATGAGGGCAGCACTTATGTGGACCATCAACGACTTTTCGGCCTATGGAATATTATCGGGATGGAGCACCCATGGTCGTCTCTCATGGTCCGTACTGCATGGTCCGTACTAAGGCTTTCCGTTTGAAACACGGAGGTAAACCGTGCTTCTTCGATTGTCATCGACAATTTCTGCCGAAGGATCATCCGTACCGGAGGAACAGTAATACTTTTCGTACTGGCGTTATGGAGAAGGCCAATCCACCGCCAAGGTGGCCCGGATACACGATATGGAAAAAGGTAAAAGATTTACCAAGTGCTATCGAAGAGCCTGCGAAGGGGTACAAGTGTGACAGATTTGGTCGCACCCATAACTGGACAAAGAGGAGTATATTCTGGGATCTGCCATATTGGAGCACCAATCTGATCAGACATAACCTTGATGTCATGTATATTAAGAAGAATATATTTGATAACATAATTAATACTGTAATGGAGGTAAAGGGGAAAATGAAAGATAATCCGAAGGCCAGGTTGGACTTAGAAGAAATATGTAGACGTCCTACATTGCATTTGATAGAGGAGGAGAATGGAAAGTTAAAGCAACCTAAGTCAGTTTTCTCACTGGAGAAAAAGGATAAAGGGAGACTTTATAGGTGGATTCAGGGTCTAATGTTTCCAGACGGGTACGTGTCGAACTTGAGAAGATGCATCGACCTCAAAGAGAATAAACTGGCGGGTATGAAGAGCTACGATTGTCATGTATTCATGGAGAGGTTAATTCTGATTGTATTTCGGGAATTCTTATCGCAGGTCGTTTGGGATCCATTGAAAGAGCTCAGCATATTCTTCAGAGATCTTTGTTGTACTAAGTAGCTCGTCGATCGTCTATAAAAGCAAGAGAAGGACATTGCGATAATACTATGTAAGCTCGAGAAGGTGTTTCCTCCTGGATTCTTCGACTCTATGGAGTATTTGCCAATTCATCTTTCCTATGAGGCACGTGTTGGTGGTCCTGTCGGTTATCGGTGGATGTACCCCTTCGAGCGGCATCTGAATCACCTAAAGCGAAAGGTGAAAAATAAGGCACGGGTTGAGGGCTCTATTTGTGAAGCTTATGTTCTCGAGGAGATTATAAACTTTTGCTTGACTTATTTTAAACCTCATGTTGCTAATAATAGAACAAAAGCTCGGAGAAACAACGACGGATATCAGGAATCTAATGATGCAATACTCAAAGTATTCAATTCGTCCAGAAAGCCTTCGGGGAAAATGAAGAAGATATATTTGAATGACGACGAGCTAAGGGCTGCTTAGTTGTATATATTACTCAATTGATACAAGGATGAAGTGGAGAATCTAGAGGGGTAAGTAATTAATATGTTCACGTTTACATCATCTTAATGTAATAGTATAAGCTACTATTATGCTACTAATCAGCAGTTGCTTCATTGGTTTTCAGCACATATAATGATGAGTTGAGGTCGGTTAGACCCTACATAACAGACGAAGAAGTAGAACAAGAAATAAGATACCATTTTCCTTGTTGGTTGAGCGCACATATAAGGTGCTTGGTAGTTACTTTTTATTTCTGCACTTGCACCACAAATAACTTACTATCGCTACTTTGGTATTTAGGTCGATCGTCTAATAACATCTGAGACTGAATCTATTAGAACTCTAGCCAAGGGACCAATTAATGCCGTTAAAATATGGTCAAGTTCTGTATGAATGGGTTTAGGTTCAAGTCAACAAATGCTCCTATCAGAGACAGCTTTCTGGATCATGATTCCACGAAAAATAGTTGTTTGTGTATCAAATCTTCGAACTACAAAGACGTCGATCCAGGCAATGATTTCTTTGGCATCTTACGAGAGATTGTGGAGTTGACATATAATTATGGCATAGAACCTACTAATATCGTGCTATTCAAGTGTGAATGGTTCAATCCGATTCAAGATCAAGGTTAGAAAATTGACAAGCATGGCCTTGTGGATATAAACTACAAGCGTAGATATCAAGGCTACGAACCATTTGTTCTATCAAATCAGGCTCAGCTCGTGTACTTCACAACTTATCCTAGACGGGGGACAGCGATGTCGGATTGGTGGACAATATACAAGACTAAAGCTAGAAATACCTTTGACATTGACGAAATAGCTTATCAGGAGGACGATCTACCTCTTGTAACAAATATTATAGATGTGGACTCAACGAAAGCTACTCATTATGTAATGCCCCGCAACCGCTCGGAGCGTTACGCTGAGTCGGATTGAATAAAACAAATGCTGGTTATATTTAAAATGTTGGATTTTGGGAAGAAGGATTGATTTAGTTGGTTTTAATGTGCAGATAGCTAGCGGGTTCGAGGGAAAATAGGTGTTCGTTCAGAAAAATACTGAGATAGCTGGATGGGAGCGATAATGCCATCTTCCTTAGTCCGATCGGTCGGATGATTTAGAGAGCACGGCCTGCTTGCACGGTCATACCAGTTGAGTAGATCGTGCTTGCATCGGACCACGGGTTCAAGGGATTGGCCGTATCGGCAGGACAGGATGCCTAACGGGATCAAACATTATGAGTGGTCTCTTTCCCTTCTCCTCTACTCCTTCATGCCTAATAATATGGAAAACACATAAAAGGCTTGAACACTTGGGCTGAAACATTGGGAATCACTACACTGAGGCATGCATAGAGTGTACGTCGTTGGCTTGGATAGGATTGTGGCTTGAAATAATTTACGCATTGGATAGTTGGAGCGATAGTTGGATTATACATTTAAGGCAGTCGGTTGGATAATTGGGATTATGCTTGGACGGTTAGAATTATACAAGTTGGAATGATATATTGAGGTAAATGGGAATAACGGGAATTCGGGCGAGCGAGCGTGCATCCGTGCACGAGTATCACTTGGTCGCTTTGTCTTGTAAAGCGAGCAGTTGCGGTTCGAAACCGAACAACTGCATCGGCGAGGGCGTTATGCCACGGTTGGGGCATTTTGCTATGGATTTGTCCCGAGTTGGGGAGTTGCATCCAATATGAAATATTGAGTTGAGCAGAGGCATTTGCCTATGGAAACACTTGATATTTTGGTGCCTTGGGCTATATGTTGAGGTCGAGATTTGGATTCCTTGGTTGGATATGTTGGAAGAATGGTTATGGATATTTGGTTGGATATCGGTTGAACGAGTCTAGGATTCGCTTGGTGGGGCAAGAATATTCGATCCTCTCGTCATACCTACTTGTGTCTGCATATCACGGACGACTTGTGCACAAGTCTTAGCATTTCCTCCAAACGGCTTTCCGGGGCACTGGAACCGTATCGATCCGGAGGGAAATAATTGATTCGTGCTAGTCACGATGCATTGCGGGACCTTCAGCGGGGCTTGATTCCCGGGATGATAGGGCATGCCGTAATGCTTGAGATATGTCCTGTATGGCTTAGCCAGTGACTTCATATAGATAAGAGTTGGCTTGCTTTTCTTTTGTTGGTTTGGCTTTCGTGTAGGCGCGGCCACCTTGCCTCGGCAAGAGTGTGCACTAACGAGACTTGGAATATAAACTTTGGTTGAGGATGGATATTGAGGTTTGGCTGATGGTTCGATTGTTATCGTGCGAATGATGACTTGAGTAGGACGGGTTACGTGCTAGTTTCCTTCGGGTTGGATATATAAATGCTTGTCGATTGGTTTGAGTTGAATGCTTGCATGCTTAAACTGCTTTACAACTTTTCTTAACATGTCATCCATATGCCATGAAATGAATCTAGGATTCAACTAGAAATATCACCATATAAATGTTTGCATTCACTATTTTACTTAGTATCGTCTTAGACGAGTGGGTTACCCTGCTCACCAGTACGGCTGTGTACTGACCCACGTTTATGGGCAATATTTTAGGTACGCAGGCGTAGTGGCGCTGCTTGGATATACGTGACAAGATGTATGAACTATAAGTACCTTTGTGGGCTAGAGAAAAGAGTAAGAGCATTTCATCGTCTTTGTGGCATCGCCTTTGTGGCATTGCCTTCGAGGTATTTCATTTGGTCCCTATCGAGAGCTTCGCTGCGTATTACTCTGATATGTGCTTGGTACACAAAACAACTTCCGTTGTAACTTGGTTGTTTCGATGATAACTTTGGTATTTAACAACATCGCCTTGTACGAGCGCAACTCCAGGCTCGTACGGCATCACGTCCCGATGAGAACGATTGTCCCGCGGGAGAGCTGCAACGTGGTGATTTCACGTTCAGCGGGGATGTATTGAGCTTGCGGGAGATTGGGGCATGACAAATTGGTATCAGAGCGCCTGGTTCATTTCTTCGGACTTGGTCCTTCGTTTCATCATAAACTCTAAATCGCTTTCGCGTGTCGTTTAGCTCTTGACTCTACTCGATGCCGTATTGGATGATTCATGCAATAAGTCTATATATTGCTGGTTGTGGCTGCATGTTATTCTTGGTTGAGTTGCCTTGGTTGGTTTTCGTAGGATCGCTTAGCCTCGTTAGGCGTTGTTGCATTCGTGCAGCAAGTTGGGTGGCGTTGTTGTATTTGTGCAACAAGTTGAGAGCTTTCGTTGGGTTTTGTTGGGTTGGCTTGGCTTGTCGTTCAGGAAGGTTCTGATTGCCTCAATGGATAAGTAAGTTGGCATACGAGATTTGGTAATGCAGCATGTTGTGAGTAGGAATATTCATTGAGAATAAATTATTGTACGAGTTGCTCGTCTAGCAACTATGTTGGATAAAAGTTGGAATTTTGGCTGTGGCGCATCGGTTAAGCAGGTTTGAGTTTGGCTTGGAAATATCATGATAGTTTACACGGGTTGCTCGTGTAGCGGAAGTAGCAATCAGTTTGGGAATAGCTGGAAGTATCGAGAACGGGATATAGCACGAGTTGCATCACGGGATTGATAGAAATAGTTGGATAATTCAAGCATTGCCTGAGTTTTGTGTCAAACTCGAATTGGGAAAGACATGATCACATATAAGGGATGGTTCGAACGGATTTTGGATAAGTGCAAGAAATTGTAATGCGAGTAGCGACTTGATTCGGAGTGGTATATGAGATACTACATATTGAGCAAGGCATTAAAAATATTTTTGGTTGGACATCAATGGGAATTGCCTGAACGGACTCGGGTAACGGGAATACAAGTTGGTTATTGCACGTCGGCTGAGTTGGAAAGAATGAAAATGAAGTAAGCGAATATTGAGTTGAGTGTATCGAGAACGGACTGGTACAAATGGACGTATCGTTGGGCTTAAGAAATAGACGAGATCGGAACGAACAGTTGGGATACGCTTGAACGGAAGATGGGTGAATCGAATGATAGCGAGCACGGACTACGATTTTGGGAAACACATTTGAGCTGTTGGTTGAGTAATGAAACATGAGCTGTTTTGGAGGGACAATGCGATGGATTCATACAAACTTGTAGGATTTTGGATATTGCTGCTCGAGAAGTTGACTCAGGTTTAGCAGAAATAA
Organism: Iris macrosiphon; assembly: GCA_036927795.1. Lineage (NCBI taxonomy): Eukaryota > Viridiplantae > Streptophyta > Magnoliopsida > Asparagales > Iridaceae > Iris > Iris macrosiphon. The sequence goes on along the minus strand of JAYESA010000015.1, from coordinate 111,679,049 downwards.
AATTTTGGGCAAGATGGTGCAACAATGGTAGACAGATTCTCCGGAAGATGTGGACGGATTGTGGCAACAACGGAAGGCAAAAGATTATGGCGGACGAACTTTTAAAGATAGCTAAATGTGAGAGCAATGTCGGAACAAATCACTGTGCTGCTCGAGTAAGTTGGAAATGCATCGTGGGATGCGGCAAAACGGATATGAATTTAAGCAAGTCTCGAATTTCGAGAATCATTGTAATTGATGGTGCGAGAATCGAACATACAATTCGAAAATTTGATGGATTCAGGACAGAACAACGGATTGATGGAGGACGGTTTCAACGAGCGCGGTTCTCGGATTCGAAAACTTCGCTCGGATGAAATGGTTGGAATTTTGATTCGGATTTACAGATAAGATATAGCATGGTTCATAGTAACTGTCCATCGTGATGACTTACAATTATCGAGCGTAGCTTCGGGACAGCTGACCCTAGCGACTTGTCCGCTAAATCAGAGATTGAATATAATAGACCCATAGAACGACCCTTGAGGCGGTGTATTTGGAAATACGTCGAGGGCAGATGTGAGCAATAAGATTTGGCTTATCGACTGAGTGTTGGATTTGAGAGACCCTTGGGATAGTCTTCAGCTGAAGATGCAGCCGGAAGATCGAAGCGATAGTGGAAGTAGCCTAGTTAACTGATGAGATTCAGAGTCGCAGATTTTTATCGATGGCATCGCCTCTGACTCATTGTGCCCTGGAAGGGAATATCATTCATATGAATTGGCGACTGTGAAACTAGCTCGTGAAGTTAAAGCAACGGCTCGTTCAGATCAAATCCTTACGAATACTGGAAGGGACAGACGTGCCTCAGATTTACAAGATGTCTCGAAACTTAGTCTGGGAAACGTGCTCGTTCGGAAGGCAAAGGTTATATTCTATGCTTCGAGGCAGTGGAAGCAGCACGAAGAACTATTCCATGCGCAACCTAAGAATTGTGGCGAGTGTGCCCATGTTGAAATTGTGGCGACACAATCCCTTTGGCGTGGCTGCGAGATCTTCGTGGATCACACGAACCTCAATATAGATGTTCACACAGCGAGGTATTAAGATGGCAGGAAAAAGGTGTTGGACTGAGCTGATCTAAGCAAAAGTTTGATATTTGGGTAAGTCGCATAGCTGGGGTAGTATCAGTTGAGGTGATCGTTCGGTATACGAGATATATTTGGAGATGTTGCTAGTGCAGTTTCAGAAATAGTTGGATGGATTGAGTTGGAATATGAACGAATTGAGTCGGTAGGAAATTATCATATTTGAGTATAGTGCTCAAGCGAATATGTTAGAATAGAAATCGTGATTTGGTTCAATTGGGAGTAAAGCAAATGGATGCCTCGAACATAAAGATACCCTTGTAACTTGTCCAAATTTGTTATCACAAAGCTCGGCTGAAATGCATGTATTTTAGGGACGCCTTAAATATGTGTACGATCCAAAACTAAGCGATACGAAGAATTCATATTGAGCTGCAAGGAGGATGTAGGAATTCATGAAATTTGTACGAGCGTTCAGCAGAACGAGTTGCGGAGTCCGGATCGTGAGTATGAGAGTCGCATAGAGCAGAGTTATGGAATTGGACAAGCGGCATGTGATAGGAATGAGTACCAGCATGGTTCATGGATGAACCTGATTTCTAAGTGGTATATTATGTAATGCCCTGCAACCGCTCGGAGTGTTACGCTGAGTCGGATTGAATAAAACAAATGCTGGTTACATTTGAAATATTGGATTTTGGGAAGAAGGATTGATTTAGTTGGTTTCAATGTGCAGATGGCTAGTAGATTTGAGGGAAAACAGGTGTTCGTTCAGAACAATACTGAGATAGCTGGATGGGAGCGATAATGCCGTCTTCCTTAGTCCGATAGGTCGGATGATTTGGAGAGAACGGCCTGCTCGCACGGTCATACCAGTTGAGTAGATCGCGCTTGCATCGGACCACGGGTTCAAGGGATTGGCCGTATCGGTAGGACATGATGCCTAACGGGATCAAACATTGTGAGTGGGCTTTTTCCCTTCTCCTCTACTCCTTCATGCCTAATAATAGGAAAATACGTAAAAGGCTTGAACACTTGGGCTGAAACATTGAGAATCACTACACTGAGGCATGCATAGAGTGTACGTCGTTGGCTTGGATAGGATTGTGGTTTAAAATGATTTACACATTGGATAGTTGGAGCGATAGTTGGAATATACATTTGAGGCAGTCGGTTGGATAATTGGGATTATGCTTGGACGGTTGGAATTATACAAGTTGGAATGATACATTGAGGCAAATGAGAATAACGGGAATTCGGGCGAGCGAGCATGCATCCGTGCACAAGTATCACTTGGTTGCTTTGCCTTGTAAAGCGAGCAGTTGCGGTTCGAAACTGAACAACTGCATTGGCGAGGGCTTTATGCCACGGTTGGGGCATTTTGCTATGGGTTTGTCCCGAGTTGGGGAGTTGCATCCAATATGAAATATTGAGTTGAGCAGAGGCATTTGCCTATGGAAACACTTGATATTTTGGTGCCTAGGGCTATATGTTGAGGTCGAGATTTGGACTCCTTGGTTGGATATGTTGGAAGAATGGTTATGGATATTTGGTTGGATATCGGTTGAACGAGTCTAGGATTCGCTTGGTGGGGCGAGAATGTTCGATCCTCTCGTCATACCTACTTGTGTTTGCATGTCACGGACGACTTGTGCACAAGTCTTTGTATTTCCTCGAAACGGCTTTCCGGGGCACTGGAACCGTATCGATTCGGAGGAAAATAATTGATTCGTGCTAGTCACGATGCATTACGGGACCTTCAGCGGGGTTTGATTCCCGAGCTGATAGGGCACACCGTAATGCTTGAGATATGTCCTGTATGGCTTAGCTAGTGACTTCATATAGATAAGAGTTGGCTTGCTTTTCTTTTGTTGGTTTGGCTTTCGTGTAGGCGCGGCCACCTTGCCTCGGCAAGAGTGTGCACTAACGAGACTTGGAATATAAACTTTGGTTGAGGATGGATATTGAGGTTTGGCTGATGGTTCGATTGTTATCGTGCGAACGATAACTTGAGTAGGACGGGTTGCGTGCTAGTTTCCTTCGGGTTGGATATATAAATGCTTGTCGATTGGTTTGAGTTGAATGCTTGCATGCTTAAACTGCTTTACAGCTTTCCTTAACATGTCATCCATATGCCATAAAATGAATCTAGGATTCAACTAGAAAGATCACCATATAACTGTTTGTATTCACTATTTTACTTAGTATCGGCTTAGACGAGTGGGTTGTCCCGCTCACCAGTACGGCTGTGTACTGACCCACGTTTGTGGGCAATATTTCAGGTACGCAGGCGTAGTGGCGCTTGTTGGATATACGTGACAAGATGTATGAGCTGTAAGTACCTTTGTGGGCTAGAGAAAATAGTAAGAGCATTTCATCGTCTTCGTAGCATCGCCTTCGGGGCATTTTATTTGGTCCCTATCGAGAGCTTCGCTGCGTATTACTCTAATGTGTGCTTGGTACATAAAACGACTTTCGTTGTAACTTGGTTGTTTCGATGATAACTTTGGTGTTTAACAACATCGCCTTGTACGAGCGTAACTCCAGGTTCGTACGGTATCACGTTCCGATGAGAACGATTATCCCGCGGGAGAGCTACAACGTGATGATTTCACGTTCAGCGGGGACGTATTGAGCTTGCGGAAGATTGGGCTGTGACACATTACACGAGTAATAATGTAGAAGATGTAGAATTATCCGAAGAGGAAGACGAAGACGAAGAGAAATTTGATGAAAGTGAAGACGAGGAGTAGGAAGAGGAAGAGGAGGACGAGGAAAGCGAACAAGATAAATTTTCTGAAGATGATTGAAAATAAAATATTTTGCCTGTAGAATGTAACTATATTTTGACTGTAGAATGTACTATTTTAATGAATATATATATTATATTTTGACTGTAGAATGCTGTGAGATATGCATCATATTTTGACTGTAGAATGTACTATATATTTGTATTTTTTTTATTCATCATATGTTGTTATCAGGTAAGACAAGACGACGCAAAGGATTCGACAGGTCCCAAGGTAGACAGAGTGCTCCTCCGGTACTGCCTACTGTTGGTTCCGGATCATCGTCGCCCAGTACTCTAGTATATCGATCAGTCACATCTCCTACTGCGATGATGTTACGTGGCATCACTCCTGGGACGAGTAGTTCCAGGCGTGATAGTACTCCCTCGTCCAGCATTCCTCCAGCTGACGGAACCATAGAGACAGATGAGCATGTAGAGGAGGTCGTGCCGACGTTGTCCCAGCATCAGCAAGATCCTCCATGCGCACCTCTGGAGGAGACGAGGACAGGAATTTGGGCCGACGGTACAAAGTAAGTCAATTAGATGGTTTAGCATCATATATATCGTATATTTCTTTATTCATCATATATTGATTTTTTCGATCAAAATAATTATCTCTGTATAGATATCGTCCATCGTCGGTTCAGAGACGCATGGGCCTATTTCTGAGGAACAACCACGGTGGCCCTTGGATCAACTACTCTGAAGCTCCGGAGGAGAGAAAGACATTCTGGTTTACGCACTTCCAGGTAAAAGTATATTATATAAATCCTCTAATTTATGCATATTATATAACTTATTCGTAATGCTCACTTACTAAATTATTTATTGTAGCAAACGTATTTCTATCCTCCGCACCGGGCCGAGTTGATCGAGCGACAGTTTTCTACCGTTGCCGCCAAGCTTATCCATGATGCTCTGGATGACCAGAAGGCTCGTGATCGTGCTGGAAAACTGATCCAAGGTTGGATCACGCCTGAGCAGTGGACTGCGATGAGGGCTAGATTCGACGATCCGAGCTACAAGGAAAGGTCTGAGAAGGCCAAGGCGGCTAGGCGGAATGCTGCCAAGTGGTGTGGTGGCTCGATTTTGATGACGGAATATTTCCATCGTATGGTCTATTTTGTATTTAAGATATATTATTTTAATATAAGTACGATAAAATGGTAGTAGAAAAAATATTTAAGTTTAGTACTAAATAATATATTTTTAACAGGTACAGAGGGTGAGGATGCAAACATGGTGACCGTCTTCTTGGCCATCCATCGCAAGGATGAAAATCTCATTGATGAGAGGGCCTCGCAGACCTATGTAAGTATTACTTTACTTTGTGTTAATTTTAATATAACTTAGGCAATTATCGAGTTTCCAAACTTTTCTAGGCCGAGTATCTTAGGCTGCGTGAGCGGGCGACTCCTAGTGCACCTACAGCTGGAGAGGCTGGTACTTCCTCGCAGCTGTCATGCCCCGATCTCCCGCAGGCCAAATAGGCCATCCCCGCTAGGTGGAAAAGACCGTGCCAGTGCTCCCGCAGAACGATCGCTTTGACCCATCCGAACGTGATGCCGCACGAGCACGATCGGCGCCCGTACAAGGCCATGGTTCATTGGCTGGCGGTAAGAGATCTAAGCCACAGGGTCGCACAGATTGTCCGAGTGCAGCGGAATGTATAAACGCATAAGCGAATGGTAACAAGTTCACTGAGTTGACAATAGTGGAAGCAAGATTGAGTACACAAGTATAGAAGTAAGGCAACTCTTTTATTCATATTGAAACAAGTATTACAGGCGGTGTATAGACAAAAGCGTGCAAAGTGGCTACATTTATGGATGATATACAGGAAATGTTCAGGAGATGTTCAGGCGATGTTCAACATTATGTCTTGTATATGTGCTTCAGTTCCGAACGCAGCACCTTAAGGCTTCAGAGTCGAACTCCATGCCTTTAGCACGGACGAAGGAGGCATCCGCACCGAACGAGGTTCTCCCGCACCCTGCAGTCAATCTGGTGGGTTATTAGTACATGAATGCACTGGTGGGGAGGCTACTCGCCCGCTCGACAAATCCAAACACGTAATATAGGTTCCGTGCACCAACTACTTTGTTCTCTTTCTAGTTGTGCCTTAGGATCAGTTTTATGGCATATTATGAAAAGCCTAGCTTGTGTGGTAGTGCGCCGTGCGATATAAGAGGAAACATGGCGAGACTTACCAACTTACCATTTGTCCTTCCCTGTCCAAGGCAAACAAAGTTAATTCAAGCACAAACATATATAAGCATTCAGGGGGCATAACATATGCAAACACAAGCGTTTCAGTGTGAGATCACGTTCTGGGTGCACGGTTACTCTGATTTCTCAGGTGGTTTGTATAAGATGTTCAAGTACTCTTTATGCACAAGTGTTGTTATACCATGATCGTTCAGGTGTTCAGTTATATTCGATGTGATGCAATGACTCGCACGCCGATAGCCGCTAAGCAAGGATGACTCATCTAT